>AP025052.1:10114428-10211074 GCA_036186865.1 Eustoma russellianum
TTTCTACGTGTTCTAACCCCAACACTTGGATCACCAATGATTAGCTCTTTAGGGTGTTTATGTTTATCTTCTATAAGCCACCAATTCCTAAGTTGACTAGGTTTACCTTCTTCTAGTTCAAATGTTTCATTCGTGTGAACATTTTCATATACAATTGGAACATCCTGTAAGTTAGATAGATTATCTTCCAATTGTAAAATTTCTTGATTTATTTCACCTAAATGTTCATGCACATCTTGTTCAGGGGAAGTTGGTTCTAGATGATCATAAACAGGCTCAAGTAATATATCATCATCATCAAACATATTTTCAACATTATTCTCTTGTTTCTTTTTATCACTTACATCACAATATGCATTCTCATTGAATTTCACATGTATAGATTCAATTATTTTTCTAGATGCATGATTATAACACCTATATGCCTTTGAGTTAGTTTGAATATCCAACAAATATGCATTCAATAGACTTTTTGTTCAAATTTATCTAAATTATCTTTGGTATTAAGTACAAAACATTTACACCCAAATACTCTAAGATAATCTACCTTAGGTTGTCTATTATTCAATAACTCATATGGTGTTTTTATTTAATTTCTTTCTAATAGAAAGCCTATTTATTATATAACATGCACAACTAACAGCTTCAGCCCACAATATCTAGGTACTTTGTTTTCGCACAACATAGTTCTAGCTATTTCTTGTAAGTGTTCTATTTTTACGTTCAACAACTCCATTGAGTTGTGGTGTTCTTGGTGGTGAGAATTCATGTTTTATTCCAGTAATTCACAAAACTTAATTATATCTTTGTTTTTAATTCTCCACCTCTATCACTTCTAATTCTTTAACATTTTCTTCATAAAGATTTTCAAGTTGCTTAATAAGATTTTCGATTGCTAATGGAGCATCGTCTTTGTGTGTTAAGAACAATGTCCAGTGTAGCGTGAGTAATCATCTACTATGACACACACACTAGTAGTGTCCACCTAGACTTCTTGTCCTACTTGGACCAAATAAGTCTAAGTGAAGCAATTCTAGTACATGACTAGTACTCACTTCATGTTTCGGTTTTAAGGTTTTCTTTAATGTTTTTCCCTTAATACATGTTTCACACATTTGAAAATTATCTAAGTCTAACTTAGGCATTCCTCTAATTAGATTCTTCTAGATAATCTTTCTATGGTTGAAACTCCTATATGGCCTAATCGTCTATGCCATAAGTTCACATCTAAGTCATGTGATACTAAACACTTAATCCTAGCATTTAATATGTTATTTAGTGATAGTGTGTAAATGTTACCATCCCTATTTCCTTTTAGTACAATTTCTCCTTTTTCATTTATTATATCACAACAATTAGGAAGAAAAGAGACATGATAACCAGAATCTATAAGTTGCGAAATACTTAATAAATTGTAAGAAAGATTGCTTACTAACAACACATTCGTATTTGAATGTGTTAGGGTCCCCAATTGTTCCTTTTCCAATAACCTTGCCTTGGTTGTTTCACCGAATGTCACCTTTCCTCCATTATCGATTTGTTCCAGTTCGGTGAATAGTTTGGGGTTGCCCGTCATGTGCCTTGAACACCCGCTATCTAAAAACCACTTGGTTTTTTTAGATTCTTTGACTTGCCTCCTTCTTGTACTCTTTACAATTTTCCTACAATGGAGACAAAGTTTTAGGTACCCTTTACTTGGGTCCTTGAATGTTAGAGGTTCCATCCTTGTTTATATACCCTTTGGGTATCCAAACTTGGATGTACCTTTGGGTAATATTCGGCTTTTTCATAGTTGAATAAAGAGGATTAACATGTATTTGATGATTCCATTTAAAAAGCTGTTACATTGTCATACATATTATATCTTGGTTTATATGCATCATATTTTGGCCAACTATGATAATGAGTATGAGGCATATGATTTTGTTTCTGAATGGCGCCATGTATGTATAATCATATGATGTATGTGAATTCCTATAAGTCTTATAAGGAGGGATATGTATGTTGCCTATATTTAGGTTTATATGTATTATAATAAGTTGGATGCATTTGATTTTGCTTAGATACATTTTTATATATATATATATGCATAATTGTTATGTGATCTAGATGAAAAGTTTTGCCTTGATGCTTTTGGAGGTGCATGTTGTATTTTTACATTAGAATGAGTAGAGGAAGGAGTAGGCAAAATATGTACATTTGACTTAGTTGTACATATGGCAATTTAGACTTAGATGATATAAATTAGTCTTTTGTCTAACTTGTCATTTTCTTCTATATAGCCTAACCCCTTTTTATCATTTCCATATTTTTGTGACGAAATTGAAGTATCTAACATATTGGTTCCAGACTTAAACTGTTCCAACATTTTTTCTAAATCTATTTTAGATGTAATAAGTTGTGCTATTTCTTTTTCACAATTAACTAACTTAGTTTTTAATATATTATTTTCAGTTTTCAATGTATTTTCATTTTTCCTATGTGACTCAATTTTAATCTTAAGAGATTCAAGAGTATTAGTAGACTCTTGTTTAAAAGATTCTAACTGATCAGAAAATTCCAAGTTGGACGTCTTCAACTTATCATTTTCTTCAGTTAGTTTCTTTTTCTCTTTAGATAGCCTTTTACAGTGAGCATGCATCTTTAAGAATTCTTCATACATTTCATCAAATGACATTTCGTTATCAGAATCTATATCAGAAGAAGATATTACCTCGTTGGATACGAAGCAGACTTGAGCTTCTTCATTTTCTGATTCTGAGTCAGATGAGTCGCTCCATGTGCTCGCCTTCATTGCTCGTTTGCCTTTTCTTACATTTGGCTCCTTTGTTTTGGACCATTGAGGCTCATTGTCTTTGACTTGCTTATTATTGTTATTATTATTTTTCTTTTCCGGACAATCGTAAGAAATGTGTCCTTTTTGACCACATTCATAGCATTTTAATTCTCTATTATTCCACTTGTTATTATTAAAATTATTTTTTTTTGGTTGAGAAGAGGATGAAGAAGACTGTTGTCTATTTCGATTAGGCCGTTTGAAAAACTTTCTAAGTTTTCTAGCTATTAATATTAAATCATCATCTAATTCACTATCACTATTACTTCCATCATTGTTTCTATGAGATGACTCAGATGATTTGAAAGCAACAGACTTACTTGACATCTTTGATAATTCAGATTTTCGTTGATTCAATTTTACCTCGTATACTTTGAGTGATCCTATAATTCATCCATCTTAGTAATTGACTTTGTTTCTTCGATTGCCGTCACCTTTGGATCCCATTCAGCAGGAAGACTTCGAACACCTTTTGAACCTTCTCATTGTTTGTAAAAGATTTACCTAAAGCTTCAAGTGCATTGAAGATGTAGTAATTCTCAAATCCATAGATGTTATGGATTCGTTTGGCAACATTTTGAAAGATTCAAGTTCAGTCATAAGCATATTTATCTTTGACTCTTTTACACCACTTGTTCCTTCATGTTTTTAACACTAACGACTTCCACATATCATGAGCACTAGTACAATTCGATACATAACCTGCTTCAGAAACACTAAGTCCATTTCAAAAGTAATTGCATTGCTTTGGCATTCATAGACATTTTCTTTTTATCTTCAGTTGACCATTCACTTTTATATTTCTCTACTTCTTGTGTAACTTCATCAACTTTTTGTAACTTTCGTTGGAATGTACGGCCCATCTTCAACTATAGACCATAAATCGATGTCTATAGCCATTAAGAATAGCCTCATTCTTAGTTTCCAATGAACAAAATTATTGCCATCAAAAAGAGGAGGGCGTTGTGTAGACATACCTTCCAACTCACCTTTGTGAGAAACAATAGCCATAGTATGTACCTTGGATTTGAGACAAGCAGTATATAATGAATCGTTGTTTCTTGGCCTTGTATTGTCCGTATGGTGTTGAATCTTGCTTCTTTTTAGTGGTGTTGGTCTGGCTCTGATACCAAATGTTGGACGTTTCACCTGCAATAAACACCACTAGAGGGGGGGTGAATAGTGGTTAGCGGAAATTACACTACAACCCTTTGTTAAAATCCCCTTTGAAAACAGAATCTGAAACCACCTCAGATTCAGAACCCGTTTTTCAAAAATTCACAAATAATTGTACACAACTCCAAAAATTATGAAACTTTCCAGAATTTAAACTTTAATGAGTTAACAAGACTCTATCCAAAAACCATACAAAAATAAGATCGTTTGACCCTTCAAATAAATAAAAAGATTCAGATGGTCAATCTGGACAGAATTGGACAGAATGTTTGCTGATTTTGCAAAACGTGTTTCTCTTTGAATTACTCAACCAAAAAGGTTGATCTTTATATCAAAACACTCCTTAGGATGTGTAGATGAAGTTTTCCAAAAGGCCCTGACCTTAACCAACTCTTGAAAAATACAGAATTTAAGTTTTCTCAAAACTGGTCAGATTGCAGCCAGATTGGAGCAGTTATCTTGCCAAAGACTGAAAGACTAACTTTTCCCTTGCTCAAATCAAGTGATTCTTGTTGCAAATGAAAGCTAACAGTCTGAAGTATAACTCCACCAAAAATCACGAATTTTGAAAGTGTTTACCTATTCTTTCAAAACGTGAAAAGTTGTGTGAAATCTGTAGTGAAAAACGGGCAGAAAACAGAAAATGTAAAGAAGACAAGAACACCAAGGAATTTATCCTGGTTCGGTCAATGTGACATTACTCCAGTCCCAAGGAACACCTTTCCTTGGATTTTCACTATGGTATGAACCAAATTACAGCAAGAAACAAGCTTGATCCTTGGGTTAAACACCAACCCTATTCAAGACTTGGATGAACACCTCTTATGCACTCTGGTTTGCAACACCTCTATCACCTATTGATGTAGCCTTATAGATTTGGCTAATAAATCTTACAAATAAGACACAAGAAGGTGTGTATAGTGTAGCTGGACAACAACTAGAAATGGAACACCTTAGCTACACAAATTATGAACGAAATATGAGAAGAGAATAGCAAGACAAACAATCTTCAATTTTGCTTTCAAGTGTGTGTCTTCTCTTCTTCACCTTGCCTCTATTTATAGTGAATGATGGCATATTCCTCCCAACTTTTAGACCATGTGATGGCTGAGAATTTTGAATTAAAACACCTCCATAATCATCTCCAACAACTTGTCTCCATTACATTCAAATTTGAAATTTCAAGTTGGCAACTTTTGCCAACTAGCTTGCTTTTGGTTTGTCTTCTTGTCTCCAACTCATAAAATGAGACATCATCTCCACCTGTATACACGTTTTGGAGTGTTGTATGTATACCAACTCAGATTTTTGAGAAAAAAATAATAATAGTTGACAAGGTTATGTCAACATATAATATCAAAATTCATTTTCTCTCTTGACATATTGTGATGAATCTTGCACCAAGGACACCTTGTAATCTCTGAAAGATGATGATTAAGAACCTCCAATAACATATATATAGAGTCTTCAAGAGAAAATAGAACGTGACATCGAATACCGTCACATATCCCGCACCGTCGATAAAATCATCAAATGAGAGAATAAAATAGAAAACCACCAAATAATCTTCAAGAATATATAAATGAACTCCAGAATGAATATAATAAGATACTCAAGAGATTCCTTGAGTAAAAATACCGAAACTGTCTTCGGGGGTAAAATGACCAAAATGCCCCTAGTGAGATAAAACTCCAGAAATGACCCCGATGGTCAGAATTAAATATAATAACACCTTCTTGATAATAAATAAGATGATAATATCTTCTTGAATCATATTCACCATGTCGAGTACCTACAAAAACTCAAAATACCACTTTTGCCCTTTTTGGTAAGTTGTAGAAACTTCGAGGGCATATTAGTCACAAGATATTATCATCATAAAAATCACATAATCACAACATGATAAACATATATAAATCATGTAAAAATAAAAACAACTATTTTATCACATTTTAGAAAAATATTTCTAACAACCCTAGACATCGTGTCATTTTTCTTCACTTATTCAACTCTTTCATTTATAACACCATATGTGACATTTTTAAGTATTCATCACTTAAAATCATGACTTTGAAAATTATCCAAACATATTTCTCAAACATATTTATCTCCCCCTCAGCATTTGCTCCCGCTGGGAATCGAACCCGTGACCTCGCTCTGATACCACTTGTAGGACCTCAGGCGCTACCAACTCTCCCAAAACCAATTGGTGACAGGAGATGCGCATACCCTAGCCTTATAGTGCATTCAGCACACACAAGCGCCCACGGCATTCGACTGTGACTTGGCCCACCAGCCTACGCGCCACGGGACAATTGCTGCACCTAACAAATTGTTATCTCCAAAGGATAATTGCATAGTAAAATTTTATAGGAACTTCAAGAATTGCAAGTGTACAGGACAAAAAATGAAATGCTTGTAGAGAAGCTTACATCAAATGGCAAACATTTGTTGTGTTTGTACTATTTTCAGGTGCCACCATTAATGAACTAAACTAGTTCATTAAGTGAAGTACTTAGTTAATTAAACTAAGTAGTTCATTAAAGGAAGCAACATTTGGACAAGGCACAAAGGCAACAAGATTAAGAAAGGAAAGTCTCCTGCTCCTCCTCTCACATAAATATACACGCCATATATACATTTATATATATATATATATTCAAATTTTTTGAAAAAGGCACATACACATTTATTCCAACGTACTAGCGACACGTTACATATTTTACGTACGTACGTTAACGTCACACCACCATACTTAACTCATATTTATGAGTATATTCAGGTCTTATAACATATGATATAAGTCATGGTGATGAAAAATTAAATACGATACGTTAAAAGGTTCTAAACCGAAAATTGTCGTATCGGGCGAATACCGAAGCTTCGCCAACGTGTCACGTACTTGCCATAAATAGATGGTCAGCCCCTACACCTCAAAAATCTCTATAATTTTCGTGGGTTTGATGTTATTTCTAGCCATAAAATCATTCTATGTTGGCACACACAAATCACCCCACATTAAGGCCAAATTGTGGAGATTCCAATTTCAATTTTGTCACATGGTTTAGGCGCCACTTAAGACCAGCCAAGTGCTGAATAATTAAAGTTTATATTATGTATATTATGTTAACATAATATATATAACATGCGCAAAAAGTTAGAATTTATTTAGAGAAAAATCGGGTAATCGACAAACATCAAAAATTCGGTTTTCTACGTACACAACACATGCAATGTTTTTGGCACATCATACAACATGTATCTAGACACTTTTTACATATTTCATACATATTAAAGTGTTCTAGAAAATTCAATTAAGGGTTGATTGGAATATACCATGTGTGTATTATTAAATGTGCACTATTTTACAAAGTTTGCAAAAATAAAATTCAGCACATGTCTAAGTCACTTTACACGCCATTCAAGCTGAGTTGGAGCCTATGTGGAGCCTTGTTGGAATATTGATTGGTCAAGAATGAAGCATACAATGTTGATGACATAAAGGAAGGAGCTACACAAGGTAACATTTCAAACTTATGCCACATTTGTAACACATGCTGAAAATTTCAGCATGTACATCATAGGCTGGCCGAATTTTTACATCTTAATGGCTCATATTTTGTGTCTTGATTAAGGTGGATTAATTAGAAGACAATTTGGAAGTGTTTTAAATATTTTATGGAATAAAGAAAGTGATATCCTTGATTATCACACATGCTGAAAATTTCAGCATGTGTGCAATGTATCTTGGAAGATTTTTAGGCCTTATAGATGATAAAGTTTTATTCCAAAATTGAGGAAGATGTCTTGTACTAAATGAAGATGGATTTCTTGAATTAAAACAATGCAAAATAGAAAATTTTTGAACAAAAAGTGTATGTAACACATGCTGAAATTTCAGCATGTGCAAGATCAATTATGGCCGATTTTTAACCCTTTTTGGAGAAATATTGTCTTGCTTAATTTATGTGATGATCTTGGAAGTTATGGTAACTATTTTATGATGATTTTGACACATGTTTTTAAGTGTTATTCTCAGATTTTCCTAGTCATCAAGTGATGACAACATTCAACCAATCAATGAGTGCCAAGTAAGCAAGAGCTTAATGATCATCCAATGAGAAGATGCCAAGAGTAAGCAAGACATGTCACAATGATGCCATATACTCTTCCAAGCACTTAGAAGATAATTTTCAAGAGGGAAGAGGACTCCAGGGGGCGGGGCCATATTGTTAAAATGAAGGAAGAAGAGCAAAACCAAAGCAAGAACAAGTCTTGCGAATTCAAAGATTAAAAACGTGTTCTAGCCTTCTTTTCTACATCTTTCTTTCTTCTTCCTAAAAGCCTATTGTACTTGTATTCATATACTTGAATAGCTTCTTCTAGACCACCACAAATTCTTTTATCATTGTAAAAGATGATCAATGGTATGATCAATCTTCAACTTGCAAGGTGGTGGTGTTCGTGTGCATTATATTCATATAAAAGGTTTGTAAAGGGTTGGAGTTGGTATGTAACTCCATCACCCATGTGGTAAGGTGTTTTTGTGTTGTGTGATTAGTGTGAACCGATGAAGGTTTGTCCTCGAAGACTGGAGTAGGTTGTTGATAACCGAACCAGTATAAAATTCTTGGTGTCATTTACTTTCAGCACTTATTTTCAGTTTCATCATTGTTTATTGTTTTTGATCACGTTCATAAAATAGTAACGGATTTCAAAAATCACAAAACTTTCAGGAAACATAGACCACACGTTTTAAGGTTCTTTTGGCGCAAGTTTCAAACCCTTTTGGATATGTATAAGTCACCCAAACGTCCAAAGTTCTGAAAGTAGTGCAGTCTGATTTTCAGGCTTGCAAAGGTTGAGACTTGTTCGTATTTGACTAACTTCCCAAAGAATTTTTCAAAAATGTTTCAACCCATTTAAATACAACTTATAAAGGGTTAGTCTTTAAATTTTCATAGCATTTGGGGTTACGTACAAATAGGAAATAATTTTTCAAATCAGTCTACCGTTTCTGGCATATTTGCGCAATCTGACCACCAACATTTTTTCAAGGGGTTAGAGGTTGAATTTAAATCTGAAATTTTTAGGAAACACTCATAACATCTGAGACTAAGTTCTCAAAATTTCAGAATTTTTGAAGACCTACAACCTAGTCTTCAAAACGTTTTAAACGGGTCCTGAAAACAGACACTGTTTTCAGAAGTTGGGTTTTTTGGTTTAAAACTATTTTAAAAACCACATTTTCCGCACCCACTATTCAACCCCCTCCCCCTTCTAGTGGTGCCTTTAAGATCCTACAATTGGTATCAGAGCGCAGGAACACTCACAACAAAAGGATCCAACGATCTACGTGAGATGACATCCACTAGCTATAACACCGTGCAAGAAGGGATGTCAACCATAAGGCCTCCTCTCTTTGACGGTGATGGTCTTTCGTTCAATGGAAGGTAAGAGTGAAACTTTTCTTTATGGAAATTGATATTGATCTTTGGTCAATTATAGAAGATGGTCCATTGTTCCATCAAAGTTATCCACTGTAGATGGAGTCACATTAGAGGTCGTTAAGCCTAGGCAAGAGTACACTAGTGATGATAAAAGAGACTAAGCATGAACGCTAGGGCTATGCAGTTACTTTTAAATGGACTAAGTAAAGTGAATCAAACTATGTTTCAAATTGTTCTAGTGCACAAGAAATATGGAGAATACTTGAAATGAAACACGAAGGCACTAGTCAAGTAAAAGAGTCCAAGATCAACATGATTATGTCCACACTCGAGTCATTTAAATTATTGCCTAATGAATCTATCGTTGATATGGATCTTCGCTTGATTAACATCTACAATTCTCTTGAGTCTCTTGGCAAAGCCTTTACTATGCAGGAAAAGGCACAAAAGGTCTTGCGAAGCCTTCCATCCGAGTGGGACTCTAAAGTAATGGCCATAGAAGAAAGCAAAGAAACTAAATCGATTAAGATGGAAGAACTAATTGGATCACTTAAGGTATATGAAAAACAAACTCGTTTTAAGACATTCTGAGTCTATTTCTAATAATGATAGGGCTATAGCATTTAAATCAAATGAATACGTCGTAGATGATAGTGACATAGATTCCGATGATGAGGACTTAATCACGATGACTAAAAGATTAAAAAAATCTTGAGAAAATCGATTAAACATAAGTCTACCTCATTAAGGATCATAAAAATAAAAAGAAGGAAATAAAGTTCTATGAATGCGGCAAACTTGAACATCTATCATATGACTACCCTAATAAAGAAAAGCAAACAAACAAATACCCTGACAAGGATCGGAACAAGAATAGACTCCTTTCAGAACCAAAACAAAGGAGAAGAGCCTTCAAAGTCTCCACTTGGAGTGACACATCCAACTCTGAGACTGATGATACGGGAGAACAAAAGGCACAAGTATGCCTTTACATCTAAAGCATCAAATGAGGTATCTTCCGACTCTGATTCTGATTTTGAATATTCTTATGATGATTATTTAGTCAATATTTAGAATTGCATAAGTTTTCAAAGACTCTTGCAAAAGAAAATAAACGATTAATTGAAGACAAGAAGTTGTTAGAATCTTCTAACACGAACCTTAATTCTCAATTAACGATTCAAAAGAAGAGTCGTCACGCATCATTAATGCATTAAAATCAGAGATCTCATCATTGACTACGCACAATAATGAAATCCGAGATTTCAAACTTGAAATCAAGGAATGCGAATTTAGAGAAAATGGTGAAGAAATTTGATACGGGAACAAACATGCTAGAGCACATTATTTCTTCACAAAAGCATGATAGTGATAAAACGGGTTTAGGATACATTGAAACAAATGAAGTATCCATTAAACCAACCAAGTTTGTAGTGTCTAAGAAGTAGACACTCCAAAACCAAAAACGGCGTCTAAGATGCGCAAAGACCCCACTCTCCCCACATCTCGTCATACTTCTTCTTCATATCATGAGAAATATAATTTTGTGCCATATAGATATGACAAGAAACAAGTAATGCATACACGACATTCATTTCATCCATCTAGATCACACACTATGCACACTAACACAAGGACATATCAAAAACGTCATACATATAATGCGTATAAAGGAGTTATTGGCCAAAGGTCAGATGCAGTTGCACCTAAAGTATATTATGTTGTGCTTTCATCACCTTTCTCACCTTTTGGAAGACCTAGAAAGGTCACCCAAATTTGAGTACCAAAAGGGACATTTTCAAAAGGTTGAATAAATAACCCTTAAGAACGCACCTTTGAGATTATTCAAAATGCATGATTTTCTTTTCATCTTTACATGCACTTTTGATTGTCTTTCCAAAATAAAGGGGGAGAGAAAGCATGATTTAAGGGAGAGAGAGATACTGATTGCATAAATCAAGGGGGGAGCGGATTTGAAATTTAAAATTCAAATTTTGAATTTATGCATGATTGAAGGGGGAGCGATGGGATTTAAATCATGAAAGTAGGTTATTTTGAAAATCATCAAAAGGGGGAGATTGTAGAGAAAAAGGGGTTTGAGTGATTTCAAAATGTATGATTTAAATGTGCATGAAAACGTGCATGACATAAATGTGCATGACATATTGCTTATAACTTGCCTTATATTATACATATATAATGTTGTCGTACTAACGAGCCATGAAGCGTTAAAGCTTACATCAAATGGCAAACATTTGTTGTGTTTGTACTATTTTCAGGTGCCACCATTAATGAACTAAAACTAGTTCATTAAGTGAAGTACTTAGTTAATTAAACTAAGTAGTTCATTAAAGGAAGCAACATTTGGACAAGGCACAAGGCACAAGATTAAGAAAGGAAAGTCTCCTGCTCCTCCTCTCACATAAAATATACACGCCATATATACATTATATATATATATATATATATATATATATATATATATATAATATATATTCAAATTTTTTGAAAAAGGCACATACACATTTATTCCAACGTACTAGCGACACGTTACATATTTTACGTACGTACGTTAACGTCACACCACCATACTTAACTCATATTTATGAGTATATTTAGGTCTTATAACATATGATATAAGTCATGGTGATGAAAAATTAAATACGATACGTTAAAAGGTTCTAAACCGAAATTGTCGTATCGGGCGAATACCGAAGCTTCGCCAACGTGTCACGTACTTGCCATAAATAGCTGGTCAGCCCCTACACCTCAAAAATCTCTATAATTTTTCGTGGGTTTTGATGTTATTTCTTAGCCATAAAATCATTCTATGTTGGCACACACAAATCACCCCCACATTAAAGCCAAATTGTGGAGATTCCAATTTCAATTTTGTCACATGGTTTAGGCGCCACTTAAGACCAGCCAAGTGCTGAATATTAAAAGTTTATATTATGTATATTATGTTTAACATAATATATATAACATGTGCAAAAAGTTAGAATTTATTTAGAGAAAAATCGGGTAATCGATAAACATCGAAAATTCGGTTTTCTACGTACACAATACATAGAACGTTTTTGTCACATCATACCACATATATCTAGACAGTTTTTTATATATTTCATACATCTTAAAGTGTTCTAGAAAATTCAATTAAGGGTTGATTGGAATATACCATATGTGTATTATTAAATGTGCACTATTTTACAAAGTTTGCAAAAATAAAATTCAGCACATGTCTAAGTCACTTTACACGCCATTCAAGCTGAGTTTGAGCCTATGTGGAGCGTTTTTGGAATATTTATTGGTCAAGAATGAAGCATACAATGTTGATGACATAAAGGAAGGAGCTACACAAGGTAACATTTCAAAACTATGCCACATTTGTAACACATGCTGAAAATTTCAGCATGGCATCATAGGTTGGCCGAATTTTTACATCTTAATGTCTCATAATTTGTGTCTTGATTAAGGTGGATTAATTAGAAGAGAATTTGGAAGTGTTTTAAATATTTTATGGAATAAAGAAAGTGTTATCCTTGATTATCACACATGCTGAAAATTTCAGCATGTGTGCAATGTATCTTGGCCGATTTTTAGGTCTTATAGATGATAAAGTTTTATTCCAAAATTGAGGGAAGATGTCTTGTACTAAATGAAGATGGATTTCTTGAATTAAAACAATGCAAAATAGGAAATATTTTGAACAAAAAGTGTATGTAATACATGCTGAAATTTCAGCATGTGCAAGATCAAATATGGCCGATTTTTAAACCCTTTTTGGAGAAATATTGTCTTGCTTAATTTATGTGATGATCTTGGAAGTTATGGTAACTATTTTATGATGATTTTGGCACATGTTTTAAGTGTTATTCTCAGATTTTCCTAGTCATCTAGTGATGACAACATTCAACCAATCAATGAGTGCCAAGTAAGCAAGAGCTTAATGATCATCCAATGAGAAGATGCCAAGTAAGCAAACTACATGTCACAATGATGCCATATACTCTTCCAAGGACTTAGAAGATAATT
Organism: Eustoma russellianum; assembly: GCA_036186865.1. NCBI lineage: Eukaryota > Viridiplantae > Streptophyta > Magnoliopsida > Gentianales > Gentianaceae > Eustoma > Eustoma russellianum. Next base: position 10,127,926 of record AP025052.1, read on the forward strand.
TTCAAGAGGGGAAGAGGATTCCAAGGGGGGCGGGCATATTGTTAAAAATGAAGGAAGAAGAGCAAAACAAAAACAAGAACAAGTCTTGCAATATTCAAAGATCAAAACGTGTTCTAGCCTTCTTCTTCTACATCTTTCTTTCTTCTTCCTAAAAGCCTATTGTACTTATATTCATATACTTGAATAGGCTTCTTCTAGACCACCACAAATTCTTTAATCATTGTAAAAGATTGATCAAGGTATGATCAATCTTCAACTTGCAAGGTGGGTGGTGTTCATGTGCATTATATTCATATACAAGGTTTGTAAAGGGTTTGAAGTTGGTGTGTAACTCCATCAACCCTGTGGTAAGGTGTTTTTGTGTTGTGTGATTAGTGTGAACCGATGAAGGTGTCCTCGAAGACTGGAGTAGGTTGTTGATAACCGAACCAGTATAAAATTCTTGGTGTCATTTACTTTCAGCACTTACTTTCAGTTTCAGCATTGTTTATCGTTTTTGATCACTTTCATAAAAATAGTAAACGGATTTCAAAAATCACAAAACTTTCAGGAAACATAGCCACACGTTTTAAAGTTCTTTTGGCGCAAGTTTCAACCCTTTTGGATAAGTCACCCAAACGTCCAAAGTTCTTAAACTAGTGCAGTCTGATTTTCAGGCTTGCAAAGGTTGAGACTTGATCGTATTTGACAAACTTCCCAAAAGAATTTTTCAAAACTGTTTCAACCCATTAAATTCAACTTATAAGGGGTTAGTCTTTAAAGTTTCAATCAGCCTACCGTTTCTGGCATATTTGCGCAATCTGACCATCAACAAATTTTCAAGGGGTTTGAGGTTGGAATTTAAATATGAAATTTTTAGGGGACACTCATAACATCTGAGACTAAGTTCTCCTCCAAATTTTAGAATTTTGGAAGACCTACAACCTAGTCTTCAAAACGTTTTAAAACTGGTCCTGAAAACAAACACTGTTTTCAGAAGTTGGGTTTTTGGTTTAAAACTATTTTAAAAACCACATTTTCCGCACCCACTATTCAACCCCTCCTTCTTGTGGTGCCTTGCAGATCCTACAATGCTAACATTTTCTACAGGAACTATAAAAGTAAAAGTCGTTTATGCTAACCTTTCATGTGCAAGAACCACATGGATGGGTGCGTCTTTTCTATGCAGGTGGAGCACAACCAAGAGGATTTCATACTAACCATTAATTGTAGGGACTGTCACACCATTGATGAGGAAAATTGCCAGAACAAGACTCATTTTCTAAAACTAACATTTCTATACATGAGCTGGTTTCTCGTTGAAACGGTTTTTTCTGTTACAAGGTTTTCACTAAAGATCAAGAACACCCATGGAAAGTTCCTTCAGGAGCAGTTAGTTCACTCATAGGATATACCAAGTGCTGATGATATCCAATGACAAAAACATGATCAGGGCAAATAAACGCAATCTGGAGCCTTTGCAGGTAAATTTTGTCTAAGTCAATAAAATCTCTTATTATATCTCGTGTTTTTGACAGGTATGATCAGAAGAAGGCCTACCCATCAACATATGAGATGCTTAGCAACAAGCTAAGGAATTTGTTAATACAAGTCTTGTGTGCTGCAAACTTTGCTGCATCTTTACATGCACCAAGTTTGAGGGGGTGTATTAACGAATACACTGCTTTGGGGATCTACATCATAGATTTTGAGGGCCCTGCTGTTTGGAGCCCGTGTACAAAGAAGGATTAAAATAAAGAGGACCAGCCGGATTTCATCATTTCTTCACTACTGCTCTCTGTTTTCTCTACCATGCTGTCCGATCTGTGCCAATGCAACACTTCTTCTTCTTCCATAATGACACAGCCATCACTTCTCTCATACTTTCCTGCTGCGAGACGCTATCATCTAGGGAAGAGCCGTTGTGGCTCTGGACCGTTCTAAAGTACTTGAAAAGAACTTCTTCCCACTGTTTCTCTATGTATACATCATAGGACATTGCGGATTGTAGGGAGATAAGAAGTTCTCTTAGGAGAACTGTTGGAATTCGATGGGTGAATGGTAATTTGGCTAAACGAGTTTGTCGGATAAAGATTGAGTGGGTCTTATCAACCCGGCTCGATTATTATCTGGGAGCTTTTAGAACCAAATACATACCCACTAACTTGGCCAAAACATGTCTTGAAGACATGGGAAGTGTGGAATGAAGAATGGAAGAAGTGGGAAGTTATTTTGCAGTTGGCTGGATGTCATTCGCCGATGTCAACGTCATTCACTCATACGGAGTGAATGATGTCTTCCAGTGAGTTTGAAAATCTATGCACCCAACGTCATTTGCTACGTGGAGCGCTCGATGTCAACGTCATTTGCTCAAATGGAGCGAATGATGTCTTCCAATGAGTTTGGAAATCTTTGGGTCCAACTTCATTCGTGTTAGGTCCATAACAATCAGTCTAGAGGGAGGGTGAATAGAGTATTGAGCAATTTTGCAGAATTTTCTGATTTTTCTTTTTTTCAACTCAAATGGAAATTTCAAAACAAGAATGGAAGATGAGAGACAATGAATGAGTACACCAGATATAGAGTGGTTCGAACCGTAAATAATTCTACTCCACTACGACTTTGTTGCCAAAGTGGATTTTCAACAACTACTCTTCTTATTAAAGCTAATAAGAACAACCATAGCTATACTTACACTAATAACTTAGTGTAAGCAACCACAACAACTTCTTGCACAGAACACCTTTGTACAACTAAAACAACTTCAGCTCTAAGCGAAAACAACTTCTTGCTACCTCACAACTTCAACAAAGCTCTCTCAAGAACTTTCTCACAGCGGGTTAAAAGAAGTAGTGGGGATCACACTTTCTCACTAGTCTAAAACGCAAACAAGAGATCAAATATTTATGGTTCCTCGTGTGTTAGACTCACTATCTCTCAATATACAACATTAAAGAACAAAGAAAGGCTTAACAAGCTTTAAGCACTTTTACACACATGAGAGAAAATATACAACAACGAAGAATGAAGCTTGATGATAGTGAAAGTGTATTTTTGCCTCATCTGAGCTTCTTCTACTTATAAGAGGTGTTCATCACATTTTCGGAGTCTCCCAATGTCTTCAAGTCAATGCCCAAGTCTTGACAATTTGAAAATACCCTTTAGTCACTCTATGGATTGATTTGATCCTCCATAGCCATCCGAGAGAATCTTAGACATGGATATAATAGTCAAGGAAACATGTATTATGTTGGAGAAAACTCCACAAGAAATTTGAGCAAGATTGGAAAGAGAAAACATTATGAATCTTCCTTGGATTTTGTTCAAATGTTCAAAAAAATTTGAATTCTGTGGGGACATTGATCGATCGATGTGTCTAGGTTGAGAGATCGATGTCCTCCAGAGAGTTTGTAGTTTTGAACCAGTAGAACATCGATCGCTCGATGTCTCTTACTTGAGAGACTGATGTATACATCAATCAATCGATGTCCTATGGTTTAGACATCGATGTCGTACAGTGTGTTTTTCTCATTTTGCTTCGAATTCCAAGTCTTAATTTTCTTTTTTATCTTTTTCAAAAACATCTCTTAACTTCATCAAAACACTTCACATATCAACAATCTCCTCCTGCTTGATGATTTCAAAACCAAGACTTTTAAAAGATGTTTTTGCTTCCAAATTTATATTTGAGCTAGCTAATAGTTTCAAAACTTAAAATTTTCAATCCCCCTCAGTCCATGCATTTTATGCTCTCCCTAAAATCATAACTCATGTGATCATATCCAAAAACTCTCCCCCTCAATGAGTAATTTTCCAAAAAAAAATAGTGGATAAGAAAAATTTTCAAGAAATTCTTCCTCTACCAATCATACATCAAAAAACAAGTGTGTATGACATAATTTTTCATTTCCTTAATTACTCAACATATAACTTACTACTCAATATGTGTACCAAGCATGCCAAAATTTCTATTTATATTAGAAGCAAACAAGCATTGCATATCTATCAAGCAATCAAGCATGTTCCAATGTAAACATTACATATCAAGCAAACAAATACCAATGTAATTCATTGCATATCAAGCAAGCAAAGTACCCATGTACTTCATTTGCATATCAAGAAATACCAATGTACTTCAAGCAAGAAAATACCAATACCCCAATGTACTTCTTCCCTTTTTTGAAATTATCAAAACAATTTAAGAAGAGATGCATAATATGTCATAGTTCACAAAGCATAATAATGTTAAGCAAATAGAAAGATGATGGTTCGTCCTAAGCTAGAAACAATACTGGAAATGGGGATGGAGGAAGCCTAGTCCTAGTCCTCTTCCGATGATAAAGCTAGGCACAGGAAGCATGCCTTCATCTTAGCTTTAAATTTTTGCAAGTTTGTTCTTCGAGGTTCCCACTTCGTGCTGAAGTTCTACAACTTGTTGTTGTAGATCCGGAATATTAGTGCTAGGCCCTCCCCTTGTTCCTTCTTCAGATTTAGGAATGGGGAGCTGTGTATCGCCTAAGACTGTTTCCTCTTCGGCCACAGGTGGCGGAGCCACATCTTCCTCTTCATCACCTTCCTCTTCTTGTTACATGCCTCTCCGGGCTTCTTTTCTTGATTTTTTGATTTGTTTAATGTTGATTTTGTTGTAATAGTCCTTGATGGAAATTTTCTCAACATCTAAGTCAACAAGCTCAATACCAGACTTTTTGAGAATATAGTAAATGAGATTGTCATATGGAAGGGCTTTGGACTTTTTGGTGGCTGCTTCTATAACATTAGCTATGAATATCTCACCAAAATTTAGTTGCTCCCTATTCTCAATTCTATAGGCAATATAGAAATCAAGATTGCTAGGGAGTTTTGTCGACTTGCCATTAATACAAAAAGTGACTATAACAGTTAACACCCTATATACTAATGTCATGTCATTAGTATTTTTGTGGGAAGAAACCAAGAAAGCTATTGACTTGCTCTTCACTAAATTTCCATTTGTACTCATCCCAATGCCAAACCTCAAATGAATCAAGACCCTCATCTGGTACTCCAATATGTTCACAAATCGTCTCAACTGACCATTCCACATGTTGCCCATCAATTATTGTATTTAGAAAGAAAGGAAAATCATTCAAATACTCAATCCACAAATTAACATAAAACAACCTAGTGTATCTTTTGGACATTTTCTTTATGTCAGTTTCGGTCCAAAGATGTCTACAATTCTGAGCGTCTATCCACTCATGATTGGACGTAACTCATTATTGGAAGCAATGTCATCTATTTGCAACAATTTTCATGAAATAGTGGCTCTCTCAGAATTTTCCCATTCGATAAATAATTCTTGAGCTCTAAGAGAAATATATCCAAATTTACCTGTTCTAAAGGGTTCATCGAAGACTTCTTTTATATTTCTCTTGATCCAAGAAAAGTTTTGATAGGTCAGACCGCTGCGAATTTGGTCCAATGCATCCGCTTGACTGAAATCTACTTGTCTTTGCCTAGTTACTCCTGTCCTAGGTTGAGTGGGCACTTGAGATCTTGAAGAGTGCCCTTGTGGGACATGACTTGATCCCTCTTCCTCAGCTTGAGAAGCTCTAGCCCTCTTAGAAGTATGCTTGGACCTTGGCATTTTTTGGATTTGTATATCTAGGGTTGGGGAAGATGAGAAATAATTGAAGGAGATGAAAAAAATAGGATGGAGTTGTCAAATATGGAATTTGTAGAGAAGAAATGAAAGAATTTCAGAAGAAAACAAGAGATGGTGTCGGATTTAGAGAGGAAATAACCAGAGAAGGTTTGTGGGAGTTAAAGGTTTGATTTTTTATGAAAATATGGATGAAATATGTCTTTTAATCGACAACAGAGTTTCTGAAATCGTCAACATCGATCGATAGAAGTAGAGATTGATGTATGCATCGATCTCTCAGCTAGGTACATCGATCGATCGATGTACCTGTTTTTCTGAAATTTTATTTTCTTACTCTGTAAACATTATCTATCATTCCTAGTCTTGTTCTAATTGATTCAAAGGTCTCGGTAAGAAGAGATTTGGTAAAGATATCCGCTAGTTGGTCATTGGTTGGAACAAATTCAACGCATACCAATCCTTTTTGAATGCAATCCCTTATAAAGTGATGCCTCACTTTAATATGCTTGGTTCTACTATAGTGTACCGGATTTTGTGCTATACTTATGGCTAAAGTGTTATCACATAAGATATGAACTTTATCAAAATTGACATTATAATCATTTAAGGTATTTATCATCCAAAGTAGTTGGACACAGCATGAAACGACACATATTCGGATTCCGCCGTTGAAAGTGACACTATTTTGTTTCTTAGAGAACCAAGAAACTAAGCAATCTCCAAGAAATGACATGTCCTGGAGGTGCTTTTTCTATCGACTAGGTTTCTGGTGTAGTCGGAGTCACTATACCCTCTTAAATCAAAACACCCATTTTTAGGATAAAATAACCCAAAGTTCAAAGTTCCTTTCAAATACCTAAAAATACTTTTGATAGCAACTAGATGCAATTCCTTAGGCATACTTTGAAATCTAGCACATAAACACACAACATGTAAAATATCCAGTCTACTAGCGGTTAAATAAAGTAGACTACCAATCACGCCCCTATATTTGGTTACCTCCACCGGCTTTCCATTTTTGTCTTTGTTTAGCTTTGTACTTGTAATAATTGGTGCGCTCATACGTCTTCCATCATCAAACTTGTACTTCTTGAGTAGATCCTTGGTGTAATTTGTTTGGGATATGTATACTGTATCTTGAGTTTCCTTTATTTGAAGTCCAAGGAAGTAATTGAGTTCACCCATCATGCTCATCTCAAATTCTCCTTCCATCAATTTATCAAAATGCTTGCAAAGAGAATCATTAGTGGCACCAAATATAATATCATACACATAAATTTGAACAAACAATTGATGGTTTCCTTGTTCTTTAATAAAAAGAGCAATGTCCACTTTTCCTCTTGAAAACTCATTTTCAAGTAGGAAGTTACGTAATCTTTCATATCATGCCCTAGGAGCTTCTTTAAGTCCATAAAGGGTCTTTTTGAGTTTAAATACATGATTTGAATAATCATGATTTTCAAACCCCGGTGGTTGAGCTACATACACTTCTTCTTGAATTATTCCATTCAAGAAGGCGGATTTCACATCCATTTGATATAGTTTGAAATCCTTATAGCATGCATACGCTAATAGCATCATAATAGCTTCGAATCTAGCTACAGGGGCAAAAATCTCATCATAGTCTATGCTCTTTTCTTGTCTATATCATTGAGCTACTGACCTAGCTTTCTTTCTAGTTATGTTTTCTTTATCATCTATTTTATTTCTAAATACCCATTTAGTGCCAATTATGGGGTGTTCACTAGATTTAGATACGAATTCCCAAACATCGCTTCTTTCAAATTTAGTTCTTCTTGCATGGCTAATACCCAATCTTCATCATTTATAGCTTTTTTTATATTTTTAGTATCAACTTGTGAAATGAAAGCATTTTCCTTAAAATTTCTCATAGTCAATATGCCTTGACTTTTTTCTCCTAATATCAACTCTCTTGGATGATCTTTCTTATATTTATATGAATCCGGTAAAATTGAAGTGTCTCCTCCTACTTCTTCATCTTCAACCTTAGGTTGATTTTCAAGTGGATAAATCCTAAGGTCAATGACAATATTTCCTTTTGGATTCTCAAATTTTTCTATATAACCTACTTCAATTATTTCTTCTTCATCATCATTATTCATGCATGATTTATCCTCAAGGAGTTCACTAAACTTAACATGAATTGATTCTTCAACTTTCATACTCCTTTTGTTATATACCCTAAATGTTTTGCTATTTTGGTCAAATCCCATAAAGATTTTTTCATCCGCTTTGAAATCAAACATATCCAAGTTATCTTTGGTGTTAAGTATAAAACACTTACAACCAAATATCTTGAAATAACAAATATTAGGTACTCTACCTTTCCAAATCTCATAAGGAGTCTTTTTGAGAGATGGTCTCAAGTAAACCCTATTTATTATATGACAAGCGGTATTTACTGCTTCAGCCCAAACATACTTGGATAGCTCAAATTCATTTAGCATGACTCTATTCATTTCTTGAAGTGTGCTATTTTTCCTTTTTTCAACACCATTTTGTTGAGGAGTTTTTTGGAGCCGAGATATTGTATTCATACCCTTTGGATACACAAAATTCTTGAAACTCACCATCAAATCATTTTTGGCAACTAGACATGCAACCTTTTGTGATATCAAATCATGTGTGCTAAATTTATAAATATGAATTTTCTTTATAGCCTGAAAAACGATTTTATCATTCTTTTTCACAATGCATTTTCTTTTCACAAATTCAACTTGAAAACTAGCATCACATAGTTGGCTAACAGTTATCAAATTATACTTAAGCTCTTCTACACATAATACATTATTAATGGTGAAAGAAGAGTTACCAATTTCTCCATGTCCAAGGATTTTGGCTCTCCCATTGACAAAATGCACCGTCCCACCATCTTGGAGCTTGAGCTTGGTGAACAAGGTTTTGTCTTCGGTCATGTGTGTTGAACATGCGCTGTCCATAAGCCATTTGGTTCCTTCTTCTTTGGCTACTCCATTTATCTTGAGAGCCTACAAAACCAAGAGATTTATGCATTGGTACCCTTTGATGGTTGGGTCCTTTAAGGTTAGCTTGTCGACCCTTTGGCTTCCAAATATGCATACAATCAAATCTAGCTCTACACGCATTTTTCACATTTCCTACTTTGTTACAATGAAAACAAGTAGGTACATGTCTTGGTTTATAAGATGATGAGTCATGTTGTGTTTTTCTCTTATTTGGCTTTTTCTTTAATGACTTAAGCTTAATGGAAGAATGTGATGAATTGAATCCTAAACCGGATTTATCATTTCCAATCCTTTGATTTCCAAGTAATTTGTCTAGATTATTTTTACCATTGGTTAGTTTTTGTAAGTCTATTATCAATTTCTCATAATCTTTCCTAATTTCCACATTTTCAAGAGCTACGGTGTTATATCCCGTTTTTTTAATAAGGGTAAAAAGGGAAATTGGACCTAATTAATTATTAAACCTAATTTGATAAGGAAAATTTTTCCTAAACCCTAATCAAATATCTATTTAAACCACGCTTAGGTTTCTCCTTCCACACATAGACGTGCGGCTGCCTCCCCAGAGAAAAAAAAAACAAAAACGATTTGTCTCCTGTTCAAGCCAAGGCCGCCACTTTTCGGGAGGCTAGGGAGGAGTACCGCCACCCAATTCACACCCTCAACGCGTATCAATTACCAGGTAGGTGCCCCCTTAACATCCTTTGTATGAAAACGGTACAATCCCTAATTTCTTTACCAAACCGAGATCGTGCATTAGTAATTGTGATTGCATAGATGGCTGTTTATTGGATTATATGTGTATATGATGAATTGTATATCCGTATATACGTATGATATTATTTTCGTATGAATAGCATAAAAAGATAGTATTTTTGATTGGTATCTGAATAACGGAATCGATTTGGAGGCGTGGGGATGGCGGCGCGTGGCCGGTGGTGGTGGGCTATGGTCACGTGCTGCCGTGCTAGTGGTGGTTGAGGAGAGGGCGAGGCTGGGGGGGCCTGGTCAGGGGGGCAGCTGACTGGGGGGACTGAGGGGTGGTCGCTGGGGGTGGGGTGCGCCTGGGTAGGGGGCTGAGGGGAGGGGGCGGCTGGTGAGGGGGGCTGAGGGGGTTGGGGTGAGGGAGAGGGGCGAAAGTTTGGATCGCAGGGGGAACGAAGTCAGAAGAAAGAGTTTGCAGGTTGGGGGGTGCGCTGGAGCAGGGGGGCTGAAGGAGAGGTCGACTGGGGGACGTAAGTTGAAATCGAAAGTTTGGAAGAGGCAGAAAGGGGGGAACGAATGTTAGGGGCATAAATTTGAGGGAAGTGAAGAATATGAAGGCGGAGGAAATTTTGCAGGAAAGGAAGTGTCGAGGAAGCTGTGGGGAAAAGTAAAAGAAAAAGAAAAAGAAAAAGAAAAGGGCAAAAGGAAAAAGAAAAAGAAAAGTAAAAGGAAAATAAAGAAAGTCTGCGTATATGATTTGATTTCTGTGCATCCATACATCACGACATTGCATTAGGGTATGCGAGACCTAAGTCGCATATCTGTTCTGTTCTGTTAGGGTATGCGAGACCTAAGTCGCATATCTGTTCTGTTCTGTTAGGGTATGCAAGACCTAAGTCGCATATCTGTTCTGTTCCGTTAGGGTATGCGAGACCTAAGTCGCATATCTGTTCTGTTCTGTTCGGATATGCGAGACCTAAGTCGCATATCTGTTATGTTATGTTAAGACATGCGAGACCTAAGTCGCATATCTGTTCCGTTCCGTTCCGTTCTATTAGGTCCCGGGGTCATGCATTGCACGATAGTATGTATGTTTTCAAGAGTGTAGGCTTATCATGCATCATATATGTGACATTGCATATCACGCTCATTTCGCATGATTATGTGTTTTGATTGTTTTAAGAAGTTATAACCGTTATATGTATTTGTGAAAACGTGGACAGTCTATTTTCGTATTACCATGCTTATATGTATTTCACTACTGTCCTAGCATGTGTGATCTCAGAGGGCCGATGCAGGCAGGGTACCTACTGAGTGACGTTTTTGTCGCTCACACCGTTCGTTTTGTTTTCTTGCAGACGATTCGGGGTACGATTACATATGGGTTGGAGAAGATTCAAAGTGGGCTCAGTGGGACTCGTAGAGACTATTTGGAGATTGAGGATCAAGAGTTGAGGAAGTTTTATTTTATTTATTATTCCATTTGAGGACATAGCTTAAGGATTTCTTAATTGTTACTTTACGATGTCGTTTAGGGGATTTTGACTTGATGTTGACTATATATGATTTGGGGATTTTACTTTTGATTTAGGGTTTTAAATTGATTTATTTCGCTTCCGCAATCGAATACGCTGTCGTTTTGATAAGTGCATGGATTCGTACAGACGCCTTGTATATCCCTTAGTGGAATACGGCGGGCGTACCGGTTCTGACCCTAGGGTCCGGGACGGGGCGCTACAGGTGGTATCAGAGCCCGAGGCTCTAGATCTACTACGGAAACATAGAATTAAGAAATGATCTTAGACGTAAGAGATGACTATAGAATTAAGTTTTGATCGTAGATATAAGTTTGATATTAGACTAAGTTTGATTATAGACATAAGTTGTGATCTGAAACTAAGTTTGACCTTAGAATAAGTTTGATTAGACTGAGTGATGATCGGAATGGGGGCACGGTTGGTTTTTATTTTTGTTTTTACTTGTCTGTGTTTGACTGTTTTCTGTTTCTTAAGTTTATATATTCCTGAAATGCCCCTGAAAAAAAACTGAAATCTTCTTTGTCGTAGCAAACATGCTGCCGAGAAGAGAACGGTAGCCACAGGCTCCACATGTCGTGTTTCCCCATGCTCTGACCGATACACTACTGGTCATGGCCCAAGCTGTGGTGCAACAACATCATCAGCCACAAGCTCTGCCACCACCGCACTCGGACTTGAGATTCTTCTACAAGTGGATGCGGAGGAGTGGTGGCGCAGCACAACTGACACCGCCAATCACTTTGGATCTAATTTCTGAATGAGTTCAAGAGGTATTACGTGTCGACAGTACAATCTTCAGAGCATGGCTCTAGATCCTCGGCGGAAATGTAGAATTAGGCCATGATATTAGAAAATAAGTTACGATTTTGCCTCTAATTCACAATCTTAGACTTAAGTGATGATTTGAACATAAGCGACGATCATGAACATAGGTACTGATCTCAGTTATAAGCGATGATCCTGAAGATAAGTCATGCTCTTAGACATAAGTAACGATCTCGATTAAGAGTTGACTTTAGACATAAGTACTGAGTTAGTAATAAGTGTTGATTATGTACTATTTATGATTTGGAAATAAGACGTGATCTTAGACTTAAGAAATGATGATGCTAAGAACGATCCTAGAAATAAGTTATGATCCTAAACTTAAGAAGTCGATCGGTTTTGAAACACGTATACCTAGGATATCCCGTACAATTCTCCTCTATCTAAGGTTGATCATAACTCTCTAGGCTGTGATCTTAGTAACCTTAGTTGAATACTATATAATTGATTTGAATGAATTTACGATGTTAGTCAGAATACCATGCTACAAACGTTAGTTGACATATTAATGGGTCAGGCAGTAACTAGGTCTGCCTTACCATAACCGCAACATGGTACTCGATACCTTTAGGGTAAAGTAAAGCGGGTCCACATCTCTACTTGTACGGTAACTTCAGAGCGGGCTTAGGTCTAAGTTGGGACCATAGCTGCTAAGAGATGAATTATAGTAGTATGATAAATACTAAGAGAAGATTTATAGTTGAATAATGGAAAATAAATAGTGATTAGCGTTATAATCAGTAGAGTTTAGTTAATGATATTGTACAAAGGAATTTATAATGTAGGGTAATCAAAATAGGTGGACGACGTTAGTTTTATTAGAGGTATTGAACAATAGCGACATGCGAGAATCGACTATAGTATATACCTTGGAATACTATATCATTACAAATTGTGGGTTAAGTGCTGACATCGGAACATATGGTTTGAATCTAGTAGGCTTGAATTGAAATAGAGTAAGCATGAATCAATAGCGGTTGCTTGTGCAGGTGAGATTTAACTAGGATAATTAGCGGTTCAAGTAACCAAGTAAATAAATACAATGGATCAGTATGGTGCGCGGAAGCATGGTGAATTAGAACACCTTAAGTCGATAAATATTTAGTGTCACATGCTAGGATTGGACAATTTAAGATAGGGATTTGATCATAGTAGGCGAATGTTAGACTTATAAGAAACGATACATAGACAGATTGTTCTTTTGAAAATAAGGATGAATTATAGAAATTATACGAAATATTAGACTATTATCTCTCTAGCAGATAAATATTTTATATAAGCACGCATACTGAGTTACACTTATATTTTATAGGGACTTCAAAAGACATTTTATTGTCGCAAATACCCTATTAAGTCACATTTCTTTATATAGTCTACTAAACTTTACGAGGCTAATATTTGTTTCCGTACTTGTAAATCAGCCTAATAAAAAAATTTAAATTCTTTTGGCGACCTTGAAAAAAAAACTTTTTAAAATATTGATGTTCTTGCAATTTGTTTATATATATTTCTTACAGAATATTTCAAATTTCCGTTTTTGTTAAATCTATTCTTTTAGTCAAAATTAATTTAATTTGACGACTACCGATATCGCAAGTAGTTTAACCGTTTAAATGTTTTCGAAGTTATTTAACCGCTTGCGATGAACTTACTTAACTTTGGTGAAGGCAAAAAAAAAGAAAAAAAAAGGTAGCTTTCAAAATATATACCTGTTTTTGGAAACAGAAGGTATCGTATTCAAATCGTTTCATAAAACCATACATCATTAAGTTTTCAAATGTTTTGACACAATTTTACCAAAATGCCTTGCGAATAAGTTATATCATCGTTTTCTTAAAAAAGGTCATTTGAGATATCGCGTTGCGAAAACAAATCTATGATACTTTGGATTTTGTGTTTACAAAAATTAGAAGGTTTAGTATTTTAAATAGTTAAAGCTAGATTCAAAATTATAGCTACGTAAGCTACTTTTATTTTAACTTGAAGAAAAATATGTCCATACACATATTCCGTATACTAGTCTGCTAACGATATCGCAGAGAAATTAAGAGCATGATCATAATGCTAGTTCGTAAGTATATAAGAACTGATTTTGAAGACTTGGTTGTGTTACGGAAGGGCAACGGTTACTATATTGGCATACACAAAGGATATTAGTATGGTCAATTATCTAGGGGATGGATCATATGTAATAAGTTTAAGAATCCGGTATTGTAGATTGCAATAAGTTGAATGATACACGTCAAGTGGTATAAGTGGAAGTTTGTAAGCAGTAATTATAGAGAATTAAGTAATGATTGAACCCTATAAGGACTTGATCATCTTGTGACATGCTAGAGATGACTAAATTAAATCGTATTAGAGTACAACGTATTCTGAAAAATACGTACATCTTCAGGGATGAGTCTTGAAAACAAGCCGTTAAGTTAAAGATTGTACTACACCTAAGAACTGATTTTAGAGGGTTGCTCATGATAGCAAATATAAGTATGATATAGACCGATGATTAAGTCATGAAGTCAGTATAGTGACGATACCCTAAAGGTTGATTCGAGAACGCTAGAAAGAATATGTTATCATCTATCATGCGGAGGACGATGGATGTAAAGGTTACATTGTATATATACACATTGAATGATTTGAGGACTTAGTCCTGCATCGAGGAAGAGAAATGGGTAAATATCGGAATACGCAAGGGATACTATGTTTGGTCATGATCTAGGTAAATGAATTATGTAGGACTATACTAAGTTACCAATTACGTAACACACAAGTTTCGAGGACGAAACTTTTTGTAAGGGGGGGAGAATGTTATATCCCGTTTTTTTAATAAGGGTAAAAAGGGAAATTGGACCTAATTAATTATTACACCTAATTTGATAAGGAAAATTTTTCCTAAACCCTAATCAAATATCTATTTAAACCACGCTTAGGTTTCTCCTTCCACACATAGACGTGCGGCTGCCTCCCCAGAGAAAAAAAAAACAAAAACGATTTGTCTCCTGTTCAAGCCAAGGCCGCCACTTTTAGGGAGGCTAGGGAGGAGTACCGCCACCCAATTCACACCCTCAACGCGTATCAATTACCAGGTAGGTGCCCCCTTAACATCCTTTGTATGAAAACGGTACAATCCCTAATTTCTTTACCAAACCGAGATCGTGCATTAGTAATTGTGATTGTATAGATGGCTGTTTATTGGATTATATGTGTATATGATGAATTGTATATCCGTATATACGTATGATATTATTTTCGTATGAATAGCATAAAAAGATTGTATTTTTGATTGGTATCTGAATAACGGAATCGATTTGGAGGCGTGGGGATGGCGGCGCGTGGCCGGTGGTGGTGGGCTATGGTCACGTGCTGCCGTGCTAGTGGTGGTTGAGGAGAGGGCGAGGCTGGGGGGGCCTGGTCAGGGGGCAGCTGACTGGGGGGACTGGGGGGGTGGTCGCTGGGGTGGGGTGCGCCTGGGTAGGGGGCTGAGGGGAGGGGGCGGCTGGTGAGGGGGGCTGAGGGGGTTGGGGTGAGGGAGAGGGGCGAAAGTTTGGATCGCAGGGGGAACGAAGTCAGAAGAAAGAGTTTGCAGGTTGGGGGGTGCGCTGGAGCAGGGGGGCTGAAGGAGAGGTCGACTGGGGGACGTAAGTTGAAATCGAAAGTTTGGAAGAGGCAGAAAGGGGGGAACGAATGTTAGGGGCATAAATTTGAGGGAAGTGAAGAATATGAAGGCGGAGGAAATTTTGCAGGAAAGGAAGTGTCGAGGAAGCTGTGGGGAAAAGTAAAAGAAAAAGAAAAAGAAAAAGAAAAGGGCAAAAGGAAAAAGAAAAAGAAAAGTAAAAGGAAAATAAAGAAAGTCTGCGTATATGATTTGATTTCTGTGCATCCATACATCACGACATTGCATTAGGGTATGCGAGACCTAAGTCGCATATCTGTTCTGTTCCGTTAGGGTATGCGAGACCTAAGTCGCATATCTGTTCTGTTCCGTTAGGGTATGCGAGACCTAAGTCGCATATCTGTTCTGTTCTGTTAGGGTATGCGAGACCTAAGTCGCATATCTGTTCTGTTCCGTTAGGGTATGCGAGACCTAAGTCGCATATCTGTTCTGTTCTGTTAGGGTATGCGAGACCTAAGTCGCATATCTGTTCTGTTCTGTTAGGGTATGCGAGACCTAAGTCGCATATCTGTTCTGTTCCGTTAGGGTATGCGAGACCTAAGTCGCATATCTGTTCTGTTCTGTTAGGATATGCGAGACCTAAGTCGCATATCTGTTATGTTATGTTAAGACATGCGAGACCTAAGTCGCATATCTGTTCCGTTCCGTTCCGTTCTGTTAGGTCTCGGGGTCATGCATTGCACGATAGTATGTATGTTTTCAAGAGTGTAGGCTTATCATGCATCATATATGTGACATTGCATATCACGCTCATTTCGCATGATTATGTGTTTTGATTGTTTTAAGAAGTTATAACCGTTATATGTATTTGTGAAAACGTGGACAGTCTATTTTCGTATTACCATGCTTATATGTATTTCACTACTGTCCTAGCATGTGTGATCTCAGAGGGCCGATGCAGGCAGGGTACCTACTGAGTGACGTTTTTGTCGCTCACACCGTTCGTTTTGTTTTCTTGCAGACGATTCGGGGTACGATTACATATGGGTTGGAGAAGATTCAAAGTGGGCTCAGTGGGACTCGTAGAGACTATTTGGAGATTGAGGATCAAGAGTTGAGGAAGTTTTATTTTATTTATTATTCCATTTGAGGACATAGCTTAAGGATTTCTTAATTGTTACTTTACGATGTCGTTTAGGGGATTTTGACTTGATGTTGACTATATATGATTTGGGGATTTTACTTTTGATTTAGGGTTTTGAATTGATTTATTTCGCTTCCGCAATCGAATACGCTGTCGTTTTGATAAGTGCATGGATTCGTACAGACGCCTTGTATATCCCTTAGTGGAATACGGCGGGCGTACCGGTTCTGACCCTAGGGTCCGGGACGGGGCGCTACATACGGTTTTATGCATGGTGAGTATGATGTTATGACTTGATACATCAAAATATTTTTATCATGTAAGCTCTTGTTTTCTAAAATGTATTTTTTCAATTCTTTTTTCAAGTGTTTATATTTTAAATTTGGTTTTTCAAACTCATCTTGCAAATCTCCTATTTCATCTTATACATTTGAAGAGTTAGAGTTTACCTCAAGGTCATTCTCAATTGCCATGGGACAAGTATGTTGTGCTTTTGGATTCTCAACTATTGCAACAAGTCTAACATCCTTGCCTTCACTTTCTTCTCCTTCGGATTCGGAAAGGAGATCATCTTACGTGGTAACCTATGCATTTAGGACTTTCTTCTTTTGAGAAAAGACCTTCTTTTCTTGGTTTTGCGGCTCCTTGATGTGGCATTTGGCAATGAAGAGACTGGGTCAACCATACCTATAGCAGTTTTCACTTGCTTCTTTATCCTTGGGTGGTCTCTTGAAAAACTTCCTTGTTTGGGCCTTGTTTCTTGTGGTCATTCTTCTAAATTTTCTCACTGGAAGAGCAACTTCTTCATCTAATTCATCGGACTCTACCACCAATCCTTTATGTGATGCTTGTGTGGGTTTGATAGGATTCATCCTATTTTGTTCATCAATAAGAATTTCATGAGTAAGAAGATTACCGGATAGCTCATCAAGGGTAAGAGTCTTGAGATTCATGTGTCCATTCTCTTGGGAAAGAGTTAAGGAGTTTTGAGACAAGGTCTTCATTTGAGATTTTCTTGTCCACCAGAAAAAGTTGATTCACTATTCTAGTGAATCGATCGATTGTCTCCTCAATCTTTTCAACACTCTTCATCCCGAACATTTCATATTCATTCATGAGCATTAGTCTTATGGCCATTCTTACTTGCTCAGTCCCTTCGTGTATCATTTCGAGCCTTTTCCATGCTTCTTGGGCTATTTAAAGACCTTGAAGTCTTATGAGCTCGGTGGTGGTAAGAGCACTTGAAAGGATATCAAATGCTTTACCATTTATACCGAAGTTTATCTTCTCTTCGTCGGTGTAGTCGTTCTCATCTTTGAACATTGATTCTCCTTTTGAGTTTGTAATCATAGGAACTTCGATTCCTTTGACAACGGCTCTCCATACATCAAATCCATAGCCTTTCAAATGATTGATCATTCGAAATTTCCACAGAATAATTTTGGGCATCAAACATAGGTGCTTTAGTGTTTGATCCTGAGAATGGTGCAGTTGGCTTGAAGTTGAGGCGTAGGATTAAGAGGTTGTCATTGCTATGATCTTTAACCTTGCTACATGCAAAGATTGGCCAAGCGATCAAGGTTAGGCGCTGATACCTATTGTTAGGTCTGTAACAATCACTCTAGAGGGGGTGAATAGAGTTTTGGACAATTTTGCAGAATTTTCTGATTTTTGGCCTTCTTCAACTCAAATGAAAATTCAAAATCAAAACAAGAATGGAAAATAAGAGACAATAAATGAGTACACCGGATATAGAGTGGTTCGAACGGCAAATGATTCTACTCCACTACCACTTTGTTGTCAAAGAGGATTTTCAGTAACTACTCTTCTTATTAAAGCTAATAAGAACAACCACAGCTATACTTACACTAACAACTTAGTGTAAGCAACCACAACAACTTCTTGCACAAAACACCTTTGTGCAACTACAACAACTTCAACTGTAAGCAAGAAAAACTTCTTGCTACCTCACTACTTCAACAAGGTTCTCTCAAGAACTTTGTCAAAGGGGTTAAAAGAAGTAGTGGGTATCACACTTTCTTATTAGTCTAAAATACAAGCAAGAGATCAAATATTTATGGTTTCTCTTGTGTTAGACTCACTATCTCTCAATAAACAACAATGAAGAACAAAGAAAGGGTTAACAAGCTTTAAGCACTTTTACACATATGAGAGAAAATATACAACAATGAAGAATGAAGCTTGATGATGGTGAAAGTGTGTTTTTGCCTCATATGAGCTTCTTCTACTTATACGAGGTGTTCACCATGTTTTTGGAGCCTCCCCAATGTAATCAAGTCAATCCCCAAGTCTTGACAATTTGAAAATAGCCTTTAGTAACTCTATGGATTGATTTGATCCTCCAAAGCCACCCTAGAGAATCTTAGACATGGAAAATAGTCAATGAAGCATGTATTTTGTTGGAGAAAAGTCCACAAGAAATTTGAGCAAGATTGGAAAGAAAAAACATTATGAATCTCCCCTGGATTTTGTTCCAACGTACAAAAGAATTTGAATTCTAGGGGGACATTGATCGATCGATGTGTCTGGGTTGAGAGATCGATGTCCTCCAGAGAGTTTAAAGTTTTGAACCTGTAGAACATCGATCGATCAACGTCTCTTACTTGAGAGACTGATGTATACATCGATCGATCGATATTCTATGATTTAGAGATCGATGTCTCAAAGTAAGTTTCCAGGTCTGAACTTACATACATCGACCGATCGATGTCTCTTCTTCAAGAGACTGATGTATACATCGATCGATCGATGTCCTATGGTTTAGAGCTCGATGTCTCACAGTGTGTTTTTCTCATTTTGCTTCAAATTCCAAGTGTTAATTTCCTTTTTATCTTTTTCAAAAACATTTTTTAACTTCATCAAAACACTTCATATCCCAACAATTTGCTACATGGAGCGAATGACATATGATTTCCAGCATCATTCGCTCACATGGAGTGATTGACATATGATTTCCAACGTCATTCTCTAGTAAAAGGGAACGTCGAGCTATCGACGTGTCCGTAACTGCACTAATAACTGTTCCTGCCTTCTCCACATCTATAAAAGGGTGGTATGCCTTTCGATAGAAATGGAGACAAGAAAAAATCTGAAAAACCTTCAAAACTCTCTGTTCCTCCTCAAAGTGTTCATCTTCTCTTCTTCTTGTTCGTTTCTTTACGTGCTTTGAAGAAAACGATTGTTCACCATTGTATCTTAGGACACGATTTCTTAATTGTTCTCCAAGCACATTGGGAGAGAGAAAATTCATTTTAAGGATAGCATCCTTGTGCCTTGGTGGTTTTTTATTGTGTTGGTATAAGATTTGACATCGTTCCTTACCAATCTTAAAACGAATTTTGACAATCATCATGTTGAATTCACCCTTGATTGAGACCAACCCCACCAAGGAGACTTCTTCAAATGCTCCTACTAAGGATACTACTCCCATTGTGGTTGATGGAGTTGGGACCTCATACCCACTCCTCCAGCGGTAAAGGTTACACCTATGATGGCATCAACCTTCAACTTACCAGGAAATCAAATGGAGAGATTTCCTGGTAACCACCATACCAGGAAATCAAATGGAGAGATCGGAGAAGTTCAACGGAAAGGCTGGCACATTCCGATGATGGTAGCAAAAGATGCTCCTTTATCTTACCACCCTGAATCTAGCAAGGTTGCTGACAGAGGAACCATCGAAGGTTCAACAAGGTCAGTATGATCCTAATCTTTTGACTGCGTTTGAGGCATTGAAGAATGCCGATCACCTATGTTGTAGCTACATCTTAAACAGCATCCATGATTCTTTGTATGGAGTTTAATAAGATGTAGTTAAGCTAAGGTAATCTAGGAGTCATTGGATCGAAAGTATAGAGCTGAGGATGCTGGCATGAAGAAATTTGTAGCTGGTCGATTCTTAGACTATAAGATGACGGATTCCAAGACAGTGGAGAGTAGTCAAGTCCAAGAGTATCAATTACTATTGAATGATCTCCTGAACGAAAGGATGATTCTGAATGAAACATTCCAAGTGGCAGCTCTCATTGAGAAGTTGCCTCTAAGCTGGAATGATTTCAAAAGCTATCTCAAAAATAAGAACAAGGAGATGTCCTTAGAAAGTGTTATTGTTCATCTTCACATCGAGGAGGGCAATCGTGTGAATTGTCGGGTGGCCAACGAGGTCAAGGTAAATGTGGTTGAGAAAGCCAACAGCCAAGCTCTCGTGGAAAGGCCAACTAATAAGAGGAAAGGAAAGCTTGGGACACAAGGTGGTGTCACTAAGCCAAAGCACAAGTTTAAAGGCAAGTGCTTCAAATGTGGTAAAAACAGACACAAATCTGTGGAGTGTCATCTACCAAAGAAAAAGGCTAACTTGGTTAGCCAAGTGGCTAAAGATGTTGAATATTTGAACCTCATGACTGTTGTGACGAAGCGATGATGGCTGAGACTAAGCCGAATGATTGGTGGATAGACACAGGTGCCTCTCGACATATCTGCACAAACATGTCATTCTTTTCATCCTTCGAGAAAGTTGGAGAAAAGGTGTATATTGTGAACCTTGCCTCATCCAATGTTGAAGGTAAGGGCAAAGTCCTGCTGAAAATGTCATCAGGCAAGATTGTGACGTTGAAGGATGTCTTGTACGTGGCAGACATCTGCAAGAATCTGATTTCTGGTTTTCTTTTACAAAAGCATAGTTTTCGTATTGTGATTGAATCTGATAATGATGTATTGGCAAAGTTGGGAACTTTTGTGTGAAAGGGATATGCTACTGGCAGTATGTTAAAGATGAATGCAACATCTATAGCTTGATAATGCAAGCACTTCTTCTGTTTACTTATTAGATTCATTTACTTTATGGCATGAACTGACTTGGACATGTAAATGTTAAAACAATAAGCAAACTAATGAATCTAGTGCATATACCCAAAGTTCCAACTGATTCAACAAGGAAATGCGAGACATGCATCGAATCAAAATTATCAAGGTCATCTTTCCACACAGTAGAAAAGAAGACAGAACCACTAGAATAATTCTTAGCGATGTATGTGATTCGAAAATGGTTGAAACACACGGTGGTAATAAGTATTTTATTACCTTCATAGACGATAGCACCAAATATGGTATGGCTATGTCTACTTGCTTAAAAGCAAGGATGAGGCTTTAGAGAAATTTGTTCTTTGCAAAGCTGAAGTTGAAAATCAACTTGGAAAGAAAATCAAAAGATTGAGAAGTGATAGAGGTGGGGAGTACAAAGTACCAATTGGTAGCTATTGTGATCAACATGAGATTACTCACGAAATGACAGCACAATACTCGCCTCTATCAAATAGAGTCGTCAAATGCAAGAATTGCACGTTTAATGAAATAATGAATGCGATGTTGCTAAGTTCGGGGCTACCATCAAACATGTGGGGGGAAGCTATATTGACAAGCAATTAACTTTTAAATAAGGTACCCCAAAAAGATAAAGATATAACTCCTTATGGATTATGGACTGTACTTCTTGAGATATCCGGCTGTGTTAGAAGGATACTCTAATGCAAGCTGGATATCTGATGTGAGTGATTTGAACGACACTAGCGACTATGTGTTTACAATTGCTGGAGGTGTTGTGTCATGGAAATCCTCAAAACAAACTATCATGTCACGACCCACAATGGAAGCTGAATTCATTGCGTTAGATAAGTGTGGTGAAGAAGCAGAATGGTTACGACATTTTGTGGAGGATATTCTTAAATGGGAAGTTTCTGTGCCGCCGATTAGAATATATTGCGATAATCAATCGGCTATAGGAAGAGCACAGAGTACTTTGTATAATGGTAAGTCTAGATACATACGTCAACGACATAATACTATTAGAGAAATGCTCTCAACAGGTGTGATTTATCTTGACTGTGTAAAGTCATCTGATCCGCTAACCAAAGGGTTAAACAAAGAAGCAGTTGAGAAGCTAAGGGCAGGAATGGGGCTAAAGCCTATGAAATAAAAGTATTTTTGCAAAGAAAAACCCAACCTAACTGACTGGAGATTCCAAGACGTAGGTTCAAAGGGACAATCTAATCGCCGGACTTATGGGTCACTGTGGGGGGGGGGGGGTAACCCCAGCCTGTTCCTGTATTAACACAGGGATGTAGAGAAGATTGGCAATTGGGTTGCCTTAATGACTCTAAATAGGGCAGCTAACAACTACACCGTGTACTTAAGAGGTCACCTATGTGAGAGAGAAATGGGGCTGTTTTTTATGAGATTCAAAATCGAGTTGCTTTCTCATGCTTAAATTAGACCTTTAGCTTTTCACAAAGTCCGAATTGATGTTACGTTGGAAACTTTAGCTCGATATAATACCAAACATTAACAAAAGGTGTGCAAATGAAATAACTCTTAGGCATGAATTTAATGTCCAATAAGATGACTAAGAACATCAAACAAAGGGGTCTAGTATATGAAGAATTCGGTTGGTATTGGTGACAATAAACATATGCAGTCAACAACTATGTGATAGTTAAAGATGCTGAAACATATGCAATCAACAACTATGTGATAGTCAAAGATGCTAGAATAAAGAAATCAATATTATTATGACGCTTGACAGAAGGACAAATAGAAAAATAAAGCCGAGACAAGACTCGAGATGTCACTGAACCTAAAACAATTTTGCCTCCATCATTGAGCAAGGTGAATTTCAGACAAATATTTCCCAACATATAACAGCTTACTTTTTTTTTGGTTGCTCCAAGAGAAAGTTTGATCTTGCTCGTACAAATGTTTGTTGTTAGAGGAAATGAGAGGATAGATTTTCTGCAGAAACTTAAAAGTTTTCATCAAAATTCAAGTTTTCCAAGTCTCACTTTAACATGTCAAAGCCTTTTTTATATAGGCTTCAAGTAGTTAATTGACAACCTTAAAGACACCTTTCTCTAGAGAATTTAACCTCCAAGTTGGTTGGTTATCGTTCAAATTGAAAGGAGATTTCTTATGGTGCAAGGGTTGCATCTTATATAAACAGATGCCACACATTAGGTGCCTATTATGGGCGTTCGGAGTGTTCTGTAACACATCGAACGCCACATTAGGCGCCTAATGTAGGCGTTCGATGTGTTCTGGAAACTTTCTTCAACACATAAAGCGTCTTATGTGTTTGGAACGCTCCTATTTCCTTCCAGTGTTCATATACTACTCCAAACCTCACTCAATCTTCTATCAATCAATCATATAATATTATACAAGGATGGAGCACAAGATTTAAGGTACTTTTAAATACTTTTTCAAACAATCCCCACATGATCCAAGCTTGTATAATAACACATCCGAACGATAACAAGCTAACCTCTCTAACAACAAAGCTAAGACAATGACACATAACGAATACGATGACTTGTGGTTTTGAATCGCTAGTAGTACAAGTGGAGAGATATAAAAAGAATAGGATGAACTTCGTCTTGAATCATATTCTACTACTGTTTACATAAATAGCCACGAGACATGTCATTATCTCCGCACTTTAACAACTTTGCGGTGTGGTGTGAAATCAGCCATACACCTATGCCAGGTTTCATAAGCACTCTCGAGAGTTTTTCATGCTCTCACAGAAAGAGGCACCACCTCCATACAATAGGTGAAATTCATCAAGTGTGTACTACTCACACCACCATTCAACATGGCTATGAATTTACATTAAGAGATTTTTAAAATCTCACCCTCAATTCTGTGCAGCAAGTACTATCTTCAACAACACCATAAGGAGAGACAACATTGATAGTACTTAATAGAACTCTTCTGTGACTTGTTTTTACCACACTGAACTCCGTTCGTATAGTCTCTACTAATAGTGAGTTGAGTTCCTGCCACATAGAGCTAACAACAAATGGAAAGTCTCACCGCCTCGATGTTACGGTGGGTGTCTCTCATAGACCTTGCACTGGCTATATTTTACCCAAGGAAACTTATGATAGTGCGCAAACTCATGAAAAATCCTTTCAGTGATTTCCTTAAACGAATCATTCAACATAACAGGATGATTCTTTCAACAAGAAAAGCATCAAACTTAAGATGATTTTCAACAAGCAAATCATCACACTTAAGATAAATTTTCCATCAAATAAATCATCAAACTTAGATGATTTTCCATCAAGCAAATTATCAAACTTAAGATGATTTCTGTTAAGAAAATCATTAAACTTATTTCTACAAACTGACTCTTACAAACATGATCAACAATATCATGAGCAACTTTATCCAAGAGTCAGTTTTATCAGCAACAAATAGCCAAACATAATGAACTCATCAAATGCATCACACTATTTAACTACATTCATATGCTTGCAGCTATTTTTTAATTACCATATCTCATGAATACTATCATGATAAATCATAAACTGCAGGCAAGTCTATCACTCCCATAGACTTAGAACATTAATCATCAAACAACTAGAACAACTAACTTACCATCACTTTGGCTATTAAAGAACACATAAATTATTTGCATGCTCAACATTCACATGTTCTAATAACTTTATTTTTAAATTAAAGTATTAAAGGGCTAAACCCCCCACATTTCATATCAATCTATATTAACCACAAAACATACTTTCCTTCATCATCAATACTTACTTCAACATACATTTTTAATTGATCGCAAAATAGAAAACAACTAGCTATGGTAAAAACAAAAGGCTTTCATCAACGAACATAGACTAAACTCTCTATGTCACTTTGGAGTAGACTCCAACAATCTTCTTATGAACCAAAATTCATAAGGAACTACGCTTTTGATCCTACAATCATACCATAGTTTCAACACTTATTCATCAACCCTACATGTTTAGTCATTTTCCATGCTTTACTAAATGTAGGACTAACACTTTCTTAAACACGGTTTTCTAAATGCTGACAAGTAAAACTAAAAATCCAACATTCATGATTTCTAAGTTTTTACATAACACAATAGCATTTTTCAGAGAACAAATACCTTGAATAAGAAAATTCATGTATACATAAGGAACATCATCAGGCCATGAACATAACTAAACTTAGCTATTCCATTTTCAACATAAAGTTCTTCACTTACCACAGAACACTTTCAACATACGAAATGTTTTCAACATTATACTAACTAACATTCTTTACTTTTGAATAACTTAACAGATTTCTTTCTTAACATGAAATTTCAAAGTTCAAACAGTAACGTTATGGTTTCAACATTACATGCATCACTAGGTCATCATACTGATCATGCCATATACTTGAACACATCTAAACATATGAATAAAATTCATTTCACAAACATAAACAAACATGTATTACATTCTCTTAGTCATCTTCTGTTATTCTTCTAAAGAGATTATGAACCATCATGTTTTGTTTTTCAAAAATTATTCAAACTAAATGCAAAACCTATTAATAATCAAGTTCTCACATAAATAAAACAAATAAAGCCTTGTTTGATAGCAACTCAGAAATCATTTCTGTATGTGTAAGAATATAACACACATTGTCAACTCCAGTTTCTATAGATAAAGTTAAATTTAAGAGAACCTTCAACAATCCAAAATCTTGGATTCCTCGTGCATCCTCAAAGAAACTGTGCTACCTCTCTACTGGTTGCAATAATCTTGATAGACATAATCTATCATCCTTTCCGAGAAACTATTAACAAGGTTACCTCATAGAAGACTGTTATGATCTCCTTATCCTCCATCATGTTGATACTCCGAGCAACTTCTCCTCTTCATCGGTCACCAAAGATGATGTTGGTAATTCTCTTGTTTCGTTGTATCTTTGAGCTTCTTTTGGTTGACACAAAAATGAATCTATTCTTGTATTTCTTGATTCCATGTGTATGTCGCAACCTCGACCTTTTTAGCTTTCATCTTCCATCATACTGTTGGAGTTGCCTGTCCATGTCCTCCTATTGTTTTTCTTCAGATGACATCGAGCATGAAGACGATTGAATGGCATCCACCCCCACAGGCCGAAGGAAATTAAAATGATATCACATTCATCACATTATGGAAATGATGATTTTCTAAGATATTTTCATCAATGTTTCAACCCCCACACTTTACTGGAAATGAGATTGAAGAATGACAAAGGAACAACATAGACTTCTTTGTAGAACTTGCTTCTTTGTGTGGATCAAACTTGAACATATTGGAATCCAAGAACTGTTTGAGAACCATGTCAACTAAAAATTGCTTTAAGACTGTTGGAAAATTTGGCTTGATATGGTACCAAACATGAACAAGAGGTATACAAATGAAATAATTCTGAGACATTAATTTGATGTCCAATAAGGTGAGCAAGAACATCATACAAAGGAGGTCTGGTATATGAAGTATTCGATTGAGATTGTTGATAATAAACATATGCAACCAACAACTATGTGATAGTTAAAGATGATGAAACATATGCAACCAACAACTATTTGATAGTCAAATATGCTGGAATGAAGAAATCAACATTATTATGATGCTTGACAAAAGGACAAATAGAAAATAAAACCGTGACAAGACTCGAGATGTCTCTGAACTCAAAGAAATTTTGCCTCCATTATTTAACTAGGTGAACTTCAGACAAGTGCATCCCAACATATAATGACTTACTTCCTTTTGGTTGCTCTCTAAGAGAAAGTTTGAACTTGCCGTAGAAACGTTTGTTGTTAGAGGAAAGAAGAGAGGATATATTTCTATAGAAACTTTAATAAGTTCTCATCAAACTTCAAATGTTTTTCCAAGTCTCTCTTTAACATGTCAAAGCCTTCTTTATATAGGCTTCATGTTACATCCCATTTTTTAAAGGGCTAAATAGATAATTGGTAAATAAAAGGAAAATTCAATTAAATGAAATCCTAATCCCCTTAGGTTTTGGTGGAAACTCTAATTTCTTCTATTTATACCTAATTAGGTCTCCAGTTCCTCCCATAATTGGATACGTCGGATACCCCTATAGCTAGAGAAATCCCACGGCTTGAGGAGAGAAGAGGAGGAGCACCGCCACGTCAATTCAACCCCAGTTGCTCATGCCATCTACCTCAACACTCGAGGTAGGTGCCCCCTTCCAATCCTTTAGAAAATCAAAAACCTAGGCTTTATTTATTTTCGTAAATCTATAAGATCATGCACAAGTACTTTTGCATGCACAGTTGTATGTATTACGTGTATAAGTTACGTGAGGTTGACGTTGGTGATACTTTCGTATGTTATATGTATACTTGTGATGCCGATTCGTATGATTATATATATATGCATGATGCTGAGTTGTGTGTATATGGAATCATCATTGCCAAATGTATGTATATACGTCGCAAGCTTGTGGGTCGGTTTCGATTGCATGAGAGAACCATATGTATGTGCATATGTGGCAGTGAAGCCGTATGCATGCATGGTTACGTGAGGAAGGATGGTGATTGGTATAAAGGTATGACCTTTAAGGTGAGTTATGATCTTGAGTAATTAATTTGTGATTTTAAATGCTAAGTATGATCTAGAACATAGGGTTTATGATCTTGGAGAGGATTGTGGGGTAATCTATGATTGGATGTTGGTGGAATTGATGGTTTAGGATGAGGGTGTTGCGGCGCGTAGGCTGGTGGGTGGTGCGTGTGCCCCATGCACCACCGTGTAGTGTGTGGTGAGCGTATGAGGGGGAGGCCGGGGAGAGTGAAGGGGAAATTAGGGTTAGGGTTTTAATTTGTGAATTAAAGTTGGGGGTTTTGGGTTTGTCGGGTCGGGCAGAGGGCGTTTGGGTCGAGGGAGTTCCGTTAGAGAGAGACCCTGACGCTGAACCAACGGACGGTTGGACAGGCTGGTCTAGTCCGGGACATGGAGAACCGATAGCGTGGAACAAAAAAGGAAAAAGGCTTTGAAGCACGATTCTGCATATACGATGCTATGATGATTCTATTCTGTTCTGTATGTTCTGATATGTATGCATTCATGTCACATGCGTTATGAAATGTCCATGTGTACTGTAAACACTGTTCTTTTGGTCCGTGAGTTCCGAAAATGCTGTTTTGTTAGGCCGTGTGCGTCGTAAGCATCGTTTTGTTAGGCAAAAACCCGATAAAAAAGCATGAATATTTTCTACCTTGCAAAGGATAATCGGAACAAATTAAAATGTGCTACTGTCTCCCAAAAGTGCTTCTCACTAAATATGTCTAGTATGAAACAAATATAAAGAATCTTTCCGTCGGCTTGCATTTGTACTGATAGCTTTTGTCTTCTAACTTAAAAGTCAAACATTAGGACTAGAAAATATTCTCTAAGTTTTTGTTATTTCATTAGCCAATGATACAAAGTGATGTTTGAATTTGTTTGTCTTTTACCACTGAAAACTGTCTTTCTTTTTGCATGATAAAGTGTCAGTTTTCGTTTTCGAATTTGTTTGCCTCCAAACAGAATGCGTTGCAATTTTGGAAGCACACGAAAAGAAGAAAAAATGGAAAAAAGAAATGACATGCCAGTAGTAGATGGTGTTCATAAATTGTCAAATCCAAATTCGCTCTCGTATAAAAAGCTGACGTCAAAATTCTTACACTCGTAATACAGAAGATTCAAAACGACGATTTTAAAATTTTTTATAATGTAATCTATCAGTCAAATACTTGCTCATGTACGTCGTATTTGTCATATTGGATTCAAAGAATATCCCTACGTTACAACCTAAATGGTTCAATCTTGTGACGGATCTTTACTTCTCCAAAGACGTTCAAGCCTCACGTTCATGTACCAAATGCACGCACGTTTTTCAGAAACAACATGATTTTGAATATTAATTTTCTAGATCAAATTAAACAATTTTTTCCTGCCAGTTGACTTTTTGACCTACTAATAAAATATTCATTTCGTCTCAAAAATGTTATCAGCTTAATCAAATAAATAATTAAACATTATTTAAATCAAATTATTAAAATATTTTTTTGATTATTTAATAGAATTCGGTCTTGATGAATTATTAAAGTCAACTATTTGAAATTTTGATTTTAATTTAACGTTTAACCAACTGCTTGCTTGATCAGGTGTAGTAATATTTTTAAGATTGGGGAAGTATTTGTTATGAGTATGTTGTTTATCTCGTCTTAACATAAATCACCTTTGTAAATGATAAATTTATTTCGAACCTTATGATGTTTCTTTATGTATTAAAAAATCTGGACTAGTTGTATTTGAATTCATTATACTATTCCCGAATAAGTCTTGTTCGAGAAAACTTGATTGTGTATCATTTACACTATCAAAATAGTGTTGTATTAAGTTCATATTTTGACATAAAAGATACATAATCTAATTCGGCGTCCACTATCAGTTCGCAAATGATTAATCTCCAACTACTAACTAAGTAAGACCAATGACAATTACACATTTTCTATAAACGCACACCTTTTATTTTATTAATGATAAAAAATGAATCATGACATAAAATCAATGACGTAAAAATAACCAGTAACAAAAGTGTGATTCCATCTTTTATAGGTCTAAAAATTCTTTCATAAAATAATCCATATCCGGCTCATTTTTCGAAACCATATCACATCCCGAATTTGATGAAATAGGATGAATTGGTCATGTCAAGTGGAGACAGACAACAGCGTCTATCAGAGCAGTTGAAAGCTTCATTGTAGAGGGAAAAGGAGTAAAGACAACCTCAAACTAACTTAGGATGAGCGGATTAGACATGACCTACTAGATTTGCACCTTTGTGATGACATGATCCAGGATAGAAGTTCATGGAGGTGGAGGATTAAGGATAACGAGGTTTAGACATGATATAGAGATACCTTAAAATATATTTAGGGGCTTAGATAATCTCTACACTTTAGTTTTACTTTGCACTTTTTTGTTTTTGTCTTTGTCTTTTATTATTTGTGCATATACACGGTTATGACTATTTTAATATCAGAAGCTTTCTATTTGTATTTACTAAATTCATTCACTAACATACTATCACACCGTATCCCTATTAGTGTGTCATATATGCATGTACATATAGAGCCAGGAGTTTCACCAGAAGCAAACTATCTATTCTTTGGATGAAGGTATTGTTTGTACGGCGCCCACCTATGGATGAAGAGTATTTATGAAATTTTACTTGTGAAAACATAGACAGGTTACTTTATGTAAGTTGTATATAAGTACTTTCCATTCTATCCTTGAGTGTATGATCTCACAGAGCCGATGCAGGCAGGGTACCTACTGAAAGACTTTTCTGAGTCACTCATACCTAGTCTATATGTTTTTTCTTGCAGACGATACATGTTATGACTACACATGAATCGGAGATGACTCTGAATGGGCTCATTGGGATCAGTTGAGCATCATTGACAAGAGTATTCATTAGAGAATTTCTTTATTTCATTTATTATGTTTCAAGGATATTAGCTGGATTGAATATTGCACATTATATTGTCGTTTTGAGGGGTTTTGCCATAAACCTAATTTTATTTCGATTTGGAAATTTTACTTTCGATTAAGGATCTTATTGATTTATATTGTTTCCATGATATGATCCTATGTCGTTTGACGACGTGTATAGGACGTATACATACGCATTGTATTTCTCTTAGCAGAATACGGCAGGTGTATCATGTTAGATCCTAGGGTCCGAGATGGGGCGCTACAGGTCGTATCAGAGCCGAGGCTCTATATCTGCCTCGGGAACACAGAAGTAAGAAAAGATCTTAAATGATAAGAAATGATCTTAGACTTAAGTTATGATCGTAGATGCAAGTTTCATTTATATATGTACGTTCGATCTTAGACTAAGTTTGATGCTAGATGTAAGCTTGATTATAGACTAAGCGATGATCTCAGATTTAAGTTATGATCAGTAGATGTAAACTTCGTGTAGGACTGTATAGAACCATTAAAAGGGGGGTTGATAGTGGGTGCAGAAACAATTGGTTTTTAAAACTTTTGGTTACCAATTATCCACTTCTGAAAACAGATTCTATTTTCAGACCCTTTTTTGGATTAATTGAATGACCAGGTTCGATACCTCTAAAAATCATAAAATTTGGTGACAAAGTACTCTCAAGCGTTTTAAGAAACTCACGAAAATTTTAAATTAAAACTGCACTCCTAACCCCTTGAAAATATGTTTTTGGTCAGATTGCCCAAATCTGCCAGAAACTTACTCCGACTTGAAAACTTTATTCCTATTTATTGGTGACTCCAAATGATCTGAAACTTTTATGACAAGACCCTCCAGATATATATTTTTGTGGGTTGAAACAATTTTTGAAAATTTCTTTGGGAAGTATGTCAACCACGTTCATGTTCTCAACCTTTGTAAATCTAAAAATCAGATTGCACTAGTCTCAGAACTATTAATGTTTGTTGATTTATACTTATCCAAATGAGTTGAAACTTGCGTTAAATGAAAACTAGGATATGCGGCTATGTTTTTAAAAAATTCTATAATTTTTGAAAACCGTTTACTATTTTCAACATTGTAACAAAATCGAAGCAGAAAACTGGAAACTGAAAGTAAAGTGCAGTAATGTAAGAACATCAAGGATTTTATACTGGATCAGTTAAATCAACCTACTCTAGTCTTCGAGGGCACCTTCCTCGGTTATCACTAAATACAACAAACACCTTACCACAAGGGTGACTGGAGTTAAATACTAACTCCATCCTTTTACATCCAAATCAATCAAGCAAACCAATCACGAACACCACCACCGATCGAATGAAGATTTGATCACACCTTGATCAACCTTTTACAACAATTGAACGTGTATGGGTGGTATATTTAAAGACTACACAATATATAGAATATATAAACAATAGGCTTGAGAGAAGAAGAAGAAGATATAAAGGAAGAAGAAGAGAGTAGTGTAGCTTCTTGCACTTGAGCGAATGTGAATTGTAGCTTGTTTTTGTTTTGCACTATCTTCTCCCTTTTATCACATGTTGGCTGCCCCCTAGGGATTTCTCCCTTCTTGAGAATTGTCTTTAATGTCCTTGGAAGATTGCCTTGTGTAGAAGATGACACAATCTTGCTTACTTGGCACAATATGATTGGAGGGAGGACTTGACCTTGCTTACTTGTCACTTGTTGATTGATCCATCTTGTCATCCTTTAATGAGCTGCAAATTCTACAAAAAAAAAATCTCAAAACATGTGCTCAAATGTAGTCAAACCATTACCATACAATCACACATTAATCCCCTTCAATTTTGGAAAACAATTGGAGACAAAAACATGCTAAAATTCATCCGTAACAAACAACATGTGCTGAAATTTCAGCATGTGTTGCATTTTGAATTGTTTCCTTGTGTGTTGCCTTCTTCAATGTCACAAATCATGTATGGCTTATCTTCCATCAATTAAAGTGACAAATAAGCTCCACCTAGGCTCCAACAAAGCTGAAAATGGCATGTGAAATTCCTCCACATGTGCTGAATTTTCTTTTGGTAAACTTTGTCAAATAATGCACAATATTCACACATATATGGTAAATTGTAATCAGCCTTAATTTGAATTTTGTAGAACACTTTAACATGTCTTGAATAGGTGAAAAATGTCTACATACATGTTACATCTGGGCCTCAGAAAGTATCATGTGTGTATGTTCGTAGAAAACCGAACTTTCGACTTTCGTCGATTGCGCGATTTTTTTCCGATTAAATTCAAACTTCTTGCACATGTAATCTATATTGTGTCACACATAATATGCATAAAATAAAGCGTAAATTCAGCTCCAATAGCTTAATTAAAAACGCCCATGTGCACTAATGAAGCTGATTTTGAATTCTACACAAATTTAGCATAAATTGTAGGTAGCCTATTCTACTTTATCAACATAAATCAAAGTAGAGTGAGCTAGATGAAAAAGGAGCAAGTGGAAAAGGTTTCAAGATACGTAGATTTAAGAGAGTAAGAAAGGAAGAAAGAATAAAGTAAGATTCAATCAAAGTAGAGTGAGCTAGATGAGAAAGGAGCAAGTGGAGACTGAATCTTATTCAATCAGTGAGCTAGATGAGAAAGGAGCAAGTGGTTTAACTGAATCTACTAAATCAACATGTTGATACGTATGTTTGATATGTTTGTGCCAAAATGGAATGATTTAGTGGCTAATATTAACATGTTAGCCACGAAAGTTTTGCCTTTTTTGATGTATATGGTCTGACCATCTTTATATGGCAAGTACGTGACTTATTGGTGAAGTTTCGGTAGTCACCCAATACGACAATTTTCGGTTTATGATCTTGTAACATGTCGTTATAATTTTGACGTCACCATGACTTATATCATATGATATAAGACCTGAATATACTCATAAATATGAGATGTATATAGTGGTGTGACGTCGACGTACGTTTGTAATATATGTGACAAGTTGGTGGTACGTCGGAATATTTGTGTACTGTGCTTTTTTTAAAAAAATATGAATATATATAATATATGTATATAACGCGTGTAGAATAAATGGGGAGAAGACTTTCCATTCTCAAATTTGTTGCCATAAAGCTTTCTCCAAATATGTCTTCATTTAATAAACTAGTTAGTTCATTAACTTAAGCACTCCACTTAATGAACTAGATTAGTTCATTAAATGTGGCACCTGAAAAATAGTACAAAGACAACAAATGTTTGCCATATGATGTAAGCTTTAACGCTTCATAACTTGTTAGTACGACAACAATATATATAAGCATATAAAGCATGTTTATCATATAAACGTGTCAAGTAATAATTCATTCGTGCATTTCGTAAGCACGTAGCATTTAAATCATTCATTTGTAAATCACTCAAAACTTGTTTCTCAACAATCTCCCCCTTTTGATGATTTACCAAATGAACACATATTTGGAGAAAGCTTTATGGCAACAAATTTGAGAATAGAAAGTTTTCTCCCCATTCCATTTACACGGCTAATATATATATATATATATATATATATATATATATATATATATATATGTATAATATCCATATTTTTTAAAAAGTACAATACACATATATTCTGACGTACCACCGACACGTCACATATATTATAAACATACGTCGACTTCACACCACTATATACACATCATATTTATTAGTATATTCAGGTTTTATATCAGATGATATAAGTCATAGTGACGTCAAAATTATAACGACATGTCACAAGGTTATAAACCAAAAATTATCGTATCGGTTGATTACCGAAGATTCACCGACATATCACGAACTTTCCATACAAAGATGAACAGTCCATATACTTAAAAAATGGCTAAAACTTTCATGGCTCATATGTTACAATCAGCCACTAAGTCATACCATGTTGGCACGCACAAATCACCCACCATTCAACCTAGATTTGTGGAGAATTCAAATTCAATTTCATTTTTGCACATGGGCGTTTTCTAATCAGATATTGGAGATGAATATATACTTCATTTTATGTATATTATGTGTGACATAATATATATTACATGTGTAAGAAGTTTGAAATTAATCAGAGAAAAATCACGTAATTGACGAAAGTCGAAAATTCAGTTTTCTACAAACATACACACATGTAACGTTTTTGGCATATATGTAACATGTTCCTAGACACTTTTTACACATTCAAGCCATGTAATATTGTTATAAAAAATTCAAATTAAGGCTTATTATAATTTACCATATATGTGTGAATATTGTGCATTATTTGACAAAGTTTACCAAAAGAAAATTCAGCAAATGTGTAGGAATTTCACACACCATTTTTAGCTTTGTTGGAGCCTAGGTGGAGCTTATTTGACATTTTAATTGGTAGAAAATAAGCCACACATGATTGGTGACATTGAGGAAGGCAACACAGAAGAAAACAATTCAAAATACAACACATGCTAAAATTTCAGCACATGTTGTTTGTTATGGACGAATTTTATCATGTTTTTGTCTTCAATTGTCTTCCAAAATTGAAGGGGATTAATGTGTGATTGTATGGTAATTATTTGATTAGAATTTGAGCATATGTTTTCAGATTTTTTTGAAGAATTTACAGCTCATTTAAGGGGTGCCAAGGTGGACCAATCAACAAGTGACAACTAGGCAATGACAAGTCATCCTTCCAATCATATTGCACCAAGTAAGCAAGATTTTGTCATCTTCTATACAAGAAAATCTTACAAGGACATTAAAGACAATTCTCAAGATGAAAGAAATCCCTAAAGGGGGCGGCCACATGTGGATAAAAGGAAGAGAATAGTGCAAACAAGGCTAAGGCTAGAACTCAAATTCTCTCAAGTGCAAGAAGCTATGCTACTTTCTTCTTCTCCTTTTCTTTCTTCTTCTTCTTCTCTCAAGCCTATTGTTCATATATTGTTGATATTATATAGGCTTTGAATATACCACCCACATTCATTCATTATGTAAAAGGTTGATCAAGGTGTGATCAAACCTTCATTTGACCGGTGGTGGTGTCCGTGATTCATTTGCTCGATTGTATTGATTGTAAAAGGGTGGAGTTAGTGTTTAACTCAATTCACCCTTGTGGTAAGGTGTTTTTGTTGTTTAGTGATAACCGAGGAAGGTGTCCTCGAAGACTGGAGTAGGTTGATTTAACCGAACCAGCATAAAATCCTTGGTGTTCGTACTTTACGGCACTTTACTTTCAGTTTTCAGTTTTCTGCGTTGATTTCATTGCAATGGTAAAAATAGTAAACGATTTTCAAAAATTATAAAACTTTGTTGCCTTTTGTAATATTTTCAGGTGCCACAATCAATGAACTAAACTAGTTCATTCAGTAGAGTGCTTAAGATAATGAACTAAATAGTTCATTAAATCAAGACGTATTAGGAGAAAGCTTTACGGCAACAAATTTGAGAATGGAAAGTCTTCTCCCCATGCCATTTGCATGCCTAATATATATATAATATATATATCCATATTTTTTTAAAAGGCACAATACACATGTATTCCGACGTACCACCGACACGTCACATATATTATAAACGTACATCAACGTCACACCACGATATACACCTCATGTTTATGAATATATTCAGGTCTTATATCATATGATATAAGTCATGGTGATGTCAAAATTATAACGAAATGTCACAAGGTCATAAACTGAAAATTGCCGTATCGGGTGACTACTGAAACTTTACTGACATGTCACGTACTTTTATACAAAGATGGCCAGCCCATATACTTCAAAAATGGCTAAAAATTTTGTGGCTCACATGTTACAATCAGCCACTAAGTCATACCATGTTGGCACACACAAATCACCCACCATTTAGCCTAGATTTGTGGAGAATTCAAATTCAATTTCATTTTTGCACATGGGCATTTTCTCCTCAGCTATTGAAGCTGAATATATACTTCATTTTATTTATATTATGCGTGACATAATATATATTACATGTGTAAGAAGTTTGAAAGTCGAAAATTTGGTTTTCTACGAACATACACACATGTAACGTTTTTTCCATAGATGTAACATGTATCTAGATACTTTTTACACATTCAAGACTTGTTAAAGTGCTCTAGAAAATTCAAATTAAAACTGATTACAATTTACCATATATGTGTGAATATTGTGCATTATTTGCCAACATTTACCAAAAGAAAATTCAGCATGTGCAGGAATTTCACACGCCACTTTCAGCTTTGTTGGATCGTAGGAGGAGCTTATTTGGCACTTTAATTGGTGGAAAATAAGCCACACATGATTGGTGACATTGAAGAGGGCAACACATAATGAAACAATTCAAAATACAACACTTGCTGAAATTCCAACACATGTTGTTTGTTATGGACAAATTTTAGCATGTTTTTGTCTTCAATTGTCTTCCAAAATTGAAGGGTATTAATGTGTGATTGTATGGTAATTATTTGACTAGAATTTGAGCACATGTTTTCAGATTTTTTGAAGAATTTACAGCTCATTTAAAGGGTGCCAAGGTTGACCAATCAACAAGTGACAATTAGACAAGGACAAGTCATCCTTCCGATCATATTGCACCAAGCAAGATTGTGTCATCTTCTACACAAGGCAATCTTTCAAGGACATTAAAGACAATTCTCAAGATGGAAGAAAGCCTAAAATAGGCGGCCACATGTGGATAACAAGAAAAGAATAGTGCAAACAAGGCTATGGCTACAACTCAAATTCTCTCAAGTGCAAGAAGCTATACCACTTTCTTCTTCTCCTTTTCTTTCTCCTTTTTTTTTTCTCTCAAACATATTGTTCATATATTATTGATATTATATAGGCTTTGAATATACCACCCACACTCATTCATTGTTTTAATAGGTTGATCATGGTGTGATCAAACCTTCAATCGATTGGTGGTAGTGTTCGTGATTCATTTGCTCGATTGTATTGATTGTGAAAGGGTGGAGTTAGTGTTTAACTCAAGTCACCCTTGTGGTAAGGTGTTTTTGGTGTTTAGTGATAACCGAGGAAGGTGTCCTCGAAGACTGGAGTAGGTTGATTTAACCAAATCAGTATAAAATCCTTGGTGTTCTTACTTTACGGCACTTTACTTTCAGTTTTCAGTTTTCTGCGTTGATTTCGTTGCAATGGTAAAAATAGTAAACGATTTTCAAAAATTATAAAACTTTTTTGCCTTTGTACTATTTTCAGGTGCCACAATTAATGAACTAAACTAGTTCATTAAGTGGAGTGCTTAAGTTAATGAACTAAATAGTTCATGAAATGAAGACATATTTAGAGAAAGCTTTACGGCAACAAACTTGAGAATGAAAAGTCTTCTCCCCATGCCATTTGCATGCCTAATATATATATAATATATATATCCATATTTTTTTAAAAGGCACAATACACATGTATTCCGACGTACCACCGACACGTCACATATATTATAAACGTACATCAACGTCACACCACGATATACACCTCATGTTTATGAATATATTCAGGTCTTATATCATATGATATAAGTCATGGTGATGTCAAAATTATAACGAAATGTCACAAGGTCATAAACTGAAAATTGCCGTATCGGGTGACTACTGAAACTTTACTGACATGTATGGCCAGCCCATATACTTCAAAAATGGCTAAAAATTTTGTGGCTCACATGTTACAATCAGCCACTAAGTCATACCATGTTGGCACACACAAATCACCCACCATTTAGCCTAGATTTATGGAGAATTCAAATTCAATTTCATTTTTGCACATGGGCATTTTCTCCTCAGCTATTGAAGCTGAATATATACTTCATTTTATTTATATTATGCGTGACATAATATATATTACATGTGCAAGAAGTTTGAAAGTCGAGAATTCGGTTTTCTACGAACATACACACATGTAACGTTTTTTCGATAGATGTAACATGTATCTAGATACTTTTTACACATTCAAGACTTGTTAAAGTGCTCTAGAAAATTCAAATTAAAACTGATTACAATTTACCATATATGTGTGAATATTGTGCATTATTTGCCAACATTTACCAAAAGAAAATTCAGCCTGTGCAGGAATTTCACACGCCACTTTCAGCTTTGTTGAAGCGTAGGAGGAGCTTATTTGACACTTTAATTGGTGGAAAATAAGCCACACATGATTGGTGACATTGAAGAGGGCAACACATAATGAAACAATTCAAAATACAACACTTGCTGAAATTCCAACACATGTTGTTTGTTATGGACGAATTTTAGCATGTTTTTGTCTTCAATTGTCTTCCAAAATTGAAGGGTATTAATGTGTGATTGTATGGTAATTATTTGACTAGAATTTGAGCACATGTTTTCAGATTTTTTGAAGAATTTACAGCTCATTTAAAGGGTGCCAATGTTGACCAATCAACAAGTGACAATTAGACAAGGACAAGTCATCCTTCCGATCATATTGCACCAAGCAAGATTGTGTCATCTTCTACACAAGGCAATCTTTCAAGGACATTAAAGACAATTCTCAAGATGGAAGAAAGCCTAAAGTAGGCGGCAACATGTGGATAAAAAGAAAAGAATAGTGCAAACAAGGCTATGGCTACAACTCAAATTCTCTCAAGTGCAAGAAGCTATACCACTTTCTTCTTCTCCTTTTCTTTCTCCTTCTTCTTTTTCTCTCAAACCTATTGTTCATATATTATTGATATTATATAGGCTTTGAATATACCACCCACACTCATTCATTGTTTTAATAGGTTGATCATGGTGTGATCAAACCTTCAATCGATTGGTGGTAGTGTTCGTGATTCATTTGCTCGATTGTATTGATTGTGAAAGGGTGGAGTTAGTGTTTAACTCAAGTCACCCTTGTGGTAAGGTGTTTTTGGTGTTTAGTGATAACCGAGGAAGGTGTCCTCGAAGATTGGAGTAGGTTGATTTAACCAAACCAACATAAAATCCTTGGTGTTCGTACTTTACGGCACTTTACTTTCAGTTTTCAGTTTTCTGCGTTGATTTCATTGCAATGGTAAAAATAGTAAACGATTTTCAAAAATTATAAAACTTTGTTGCCTTTGAACTATTTTCAGGTGCCACAATTAATGAATTAAACTAGTTCATTAAGTGGAATGCTTAAGTTAATGAACTAACTAGTTTATTAAATGAAGACATATTTGGAGAAAGCTTTATGGCAACAAATTTTAAAATGGAAAGTCTTCTCCCCATTCCATTTGCACGCCTCATGCATATATATATATATATATATATATATATATATATATATATATGTATTTATATATATATAATATATATCCATATTTTTTTAAAAGGCATAATACACATATATTCCGACGTACCACCGACATGTCACACATATATTATAAACGTATGTCGACGTCATACCACTATATACACCTCATATTTATGAGTATATTCAGGTCTTATATCATATGATATAAGTCATGGTGACGTCAAAATTATAACGACATGTCGCAAGGACCGAAACTTCACCGACATGTCACGTACTTGCCATATAAAGATATACTTCAAAAATGACTAAAAATTTTGTGGCTTACATGTTACGATGCTATGATGATTCTATTCTGTTCAGCTCTGTTCTGTATGTCCTGATATGTATGCATTCATGGCACATGCGTTATGAAATGTCCATGTGTACTGTAAACACTGTTCTTTTGGTCCGTGAGTTCCGAAAACACTGTTTTGTTAGGCCGTGTGCGTCGTAAGCACCGTTTTGTTAGGCAAAAACCCGATAAAAAAGCATGAATAGTTGCTACCTTGCAAAGGATAATAGTAACAAATTAAAATGTGCTACTGTCTCCCAAAAGTGCTTCTCACTAGATATGTCTAGTATGAAACAAATATATAGAATCTTTCCGTCGGCTTGCATTTGTACTGATAGCTTTTGTCTTCTAATTTAAAAGTCAAACATTAGGACTAGAAAATATTCTCCAAGTTTTTGTTATTTCATTAGCCAATGATACAAAGTGATGTTTGAATTTGTTCGTCTTTTACCACTGAAAACTGTCTTTCTTTTTGCATGATAAAGTGGCAGTTTTCGTTTTCGAATTTGTTTGCCTCCAAACAGAGTGTGTTGTAATTTTGGAAGCACACGAAAAGAAGAAAAAATGGAAAAAACAAATGACATGCCATTAGTAGATGGTGTTCATAAATTGTCAAACCCAAATTCGCTGTCGTATAAAAAATTGACGTCAAAATTCTTACACTCGTAATACAGAAGATTCAAAATGACGATCTTTTATATTGTAATCTATCAATCAAATACTTGTTCATGTACGTCGTATTTGCCATATTGGCTTCAAAGAATATCCCTACGTTACAACCTAAATGGTTCAATCTTGTGACGGATCTTTACTTCTCCCAAAGACGTTCAAACCTCACGTTCATGTACCAAATGCACGCACGTTTTTCAGAAACAACATGATTTTGAATATTAATTTTCTAGATCAAATTAAACAATTTTTTCCTGCCAGTTGACTTTTGACCTACTAATAAAATATTCATTTCGTCTCAAAAATGTTATCATCTTAATCAAATAAATAATTAAACATTATTTAAATCAAACTATTAAAATATTTTATTGATTATTTAATAGAATTCGGTCTTATATGATGTGAAAACTATTTTGATGAATTATTAAAGTCAATTATTTGAAATTTTGTTTTTAATTTAACGTTTAACCAATTGCTTGTTTGATCAGGTGTAGTAATATTTTTAAGATTGGGGAAGTATTTGTTGGAGAAATTGAAATTAATTTAAAAAGTTTGGGCAAATGGGTTTGTCAAAAGTTGACAATCACCATACTTTGAGCTTAATTATGATTAGTGTTTGTTAATCAAAAACAAAAACTAATAATTTCCAAATAATCTACGTGACAAGTAGATGACATTTGGCTTTTGAATCACTCGATTCCGATACCGGGTGAATAAGAAATTAATGTTCAAAGCTGGAGTAAAATTGGAAGGAAATTGGAAAAGTGGTGATGTGGCCTCTTTAGTAGTGAACACATCACCCCTTAAGTGGAATACCACATTGGACATTTGAGATGCGAAGGCCACCATATATAATTCTAGTTGGAGCCTTCTTAAATGTGCCCTTGGGCATGAGAAGTTTTTGACCGGAGGGAAGACGCAGCTCAGGCAAGGTTCACCACACGACGGCCCGTCTGGCCGACCGGCTCGGCTCGGCTCGGGCTCGGGTTCGTTGGCCTGGCTGGTTCTTATCTTTTTGGAGAAATTTCCTTTTACATTTTTCCAGAAAAATAAATCAAACTATCCAACGGTTGAAATATTTCTGATCATAACAGTTGCAAGATCTAACGGTTGTAGATCGTAGTCCACATGGATTATGATCTAACGGTTGAGATCGTATCTGGCAGCAGTTTCTTCACCCGATGGTCTACGTTTAAAACTGTTGCGGTTTACGATCTAACGGCTGTGGATGAAAACCGTCAGATCCGACGGTCTACGTTTAAAACCGTCGTGGTTTACGATCTAACAGCTGTGGATGAAAACCGTCTGATCCGACGGCTGCGGCTTAATCTGGAGATTAACCGCCTAATTCTTTCCCGCCTATAAAAAGGCTCCTTCTCCAGACTTTCTTCATAGTACCTTGTTTTCTTCTCCTTCTCTTTTCAATTTTTTGCATACTATCGCTGTGTTGTTATGGTTCCAGTTCGTCGAGAAATCAGAGCATCTCACAGGTTCGCCGAGTTCTTACGTTGTTGTGCCGCTTCGCATGAACTGTTAGCCGTTGTATCCTGGGAGACGTTTGCTGTTTCTGGTTGGGCACTTCTTATCGGAGCAAATCGTCTTAAGGACAGAGCCCTTAGACTCGCCTCGGTTCTGCTTGCAATTCGTCAATTTACACAAACGCACACAGTACACTATTTTGATTACAGTTTCTAACATTCTTAAGACGATTTATATATATACAGTAATCTGTTTCGGGTTTCTATTTGCGCGTACAGCTTCTATTTGTACGAGACTAATCGGTTTTGTGTTCTGTTTCTGTATTGCGCTCATAGAATCTAAAATGAAGAACGAAAGTTCAAACTACTTCAATGGCGTGCACCTTGGTCCGTCCGAGGAAGTGAACACTGCTGTTTCAATTGCACCCGCTGCCATTCCTGCTCCTGTTCCTGCTGTTGGACAGGATGAGAAACCGGAGAAGTTTGGAGCCAGTTTCTTCAAACGTTGGCAGCAGAAGATGCTGTTCTTTTTAACAACTCTGTGGCTGGCAAAGTTGCTGACGGAGGATCCTCCGGTGGTGATACCGGTTGAGGATTAGAACGTGAATATGCAGAATAGCTTGATTGAGGAAGCATGGAAATATAATGATTATGTCTGTTTGAGTCATATTTTAAGTTGTCTCGATAATTCTCTGTATGGAGTATATAGTACTTTTAAAACTGCAAAATCATTATGGCAGGTTTTAGACAAAAAATACCGGACAGAGGATGCTGGTGCGAAGAAATTTATCATTGGTAAATTTCTTGATTTTAAGATGACTGACTCCAAAACTGTTGTTTCTCAGATTGAAGAACTTCAGATGTTAGTGTCTGAAATGGAAGAAGAGGGTATGTCCCTTAGTGAATCTTTCCTTGTTGCTGCTGTGATTGAGAAGCTACCTCTTTCATGGAGGGAATTCAGGAGCTATCTCAAACATAAGCGAAAGGAGATGTCCTTGGAAGATCTGATTGTTCGATTGCGTATCGAAGAAGACAACAGCAGATCTGAGAAAAAGTTTGCTCATTATTCTGGTCAAGCAAAGGCTCATGTCGCAGAGGCGATGAAGAAAAAGAAAGGCAGGTTGGGAGTGAACAACAAAGGCAAAGAGATAGCCAAGAAGTTCATAGAAAAATGCTACAATTGTGGCATTCAGGGGCACCAGAGCAGTGACTGTCGCAAGCCAAAAAAGAGGCAAAAGAAAGCAAAGGCAAATCTGGTTGGTGAAATGGAAGATCTGAATCTTTGTGTTGTTGTGAGTGAATGCAACATTTTGGGAAATCCGCGCGCATGGTGGCTGGACACAGGGGCTATGAGACATGTTTGTGCAAGCAAGCAATGTTCACAGAATAAAAGTCCATTGATGGTGCACAACTTTACATGGGAAATGATGCTTCATCAAAGATTGAAGGTGAAAGAAATTTTGTTCTGAAGTTGATTTTTCTGATGGTGATGCATGGGTTTAGACTTGTGTTAGAGTCTAACAAAGTTAATATTTCAAAGAATGGGTTGTACTTGGGGAAGGGGTATTTGACAGATAGAATGTTTAAGATGAATGCTATTACCATTGTACCCAAGAAAGAAAAAGTTGTGCCCGTAGTGGCTAATGAGAATGCATCTACTTCTGCTTACATGCTTGAGTCTTCTTGTTTATGTCATTTACGTTTGGGACACGTTAATTACAAATCAATTCAAAGAATGATTAATCTTGATTTGTTGCCTAAACTGAATTTGACTAAGAAAAAATGTCAAGTTTGAGTTGAAGAGAAAATGACTAAGGCTCCATTTTCTTCAATTGAAAGAAACACTGAAGTGTTAGATTTAATTCATACAGATGTGTGTCACTTAAAGTTTGTGCAAATAAGAAGTGGT
Source organism: Eustoma russellianum (assembly GCA_036186865.1). Classification (NCBI taxonomy): domain Eukaryota; kingdom Viridiplantae; phylum Streptophyta; class Magnoliopsida; order Gentianales; family Gentianaceae; genus Eustoma; species Eustoma russellianum. The sequence goes on from AP025052.1 coordinate 10,172,372, forward strand.
AAAAAATACTTTGTAACTTTTATAGACGATTGCACCAGATACTGTTATGTTTACTTGCTAAGTAGCAAAGATGAGGCCGTTGATGCTTTTAAGGATTATAAGAATGAAGTTGAAAATCAACTTAGCAAATGAATTAAGATAATTCGTAGTGATAGAGGTGGTGAATATGATGCACCGTTTAATGAATTTTGTTCAGAACATGGCATTATTCATCAAACGACTGCGCCATACTCACCTCAATCCAATGGTATTGCTGAACGCAAGAATAAAACTCTTAAAGAGATGATGAATACTATGTTGATAAGTTCGGGTTTATCTTAGAACTTGTGGAGGGAAGTAATTCTCTCCGCCAATGTCATTCTAAATAGAATTCCATCTAAAAAGATGGATAAAACCCCTTATGAACTTGGGAAAGATTATAAGCCTAGTTTCAAATACTTAAAAGTGTGGGGGTGTCTGGCTAAGGTAGCAGTACCTAAACCAAGACAAGTGAGAATAGGGCCTAAAACAGTTGATTGCATATTCATTGGATATGCAACAAACAGTAGTGCATATCGATTCTTAGTGCACAAGTCTGACATCCCTGACATACATGAAAATGTTGTTATGGAGTCAAGAAATGCAGTGTTTTTTAAGACGTCTTTCCAAAGAAAGATCAAAATAATGAAGAAGCCAGCACTAGTAATACAACTGCTCAAGAAATTGACGAATTCCATAAAGGCAAGCGAGCCACAAGACCCACTTCTTTTGGACTAGGTTTTCTAACTTTTATGGTAGAAAACGAGCCAAGGACCTTTTCAGAGGCAATGTCAACTCCAGAAGCTCCATTCTAGAAAAAGGCGATAAATAGTAAGATAGAATCTATTCTCCAAAATCACACTTGGGAGCTGGTCAATCTTCCACCAGGAAGTAAACCACTCGGATGCAAGTGGATTTTCAAGAAGAAGTAAAAAGAAGATGGATCTATCGACAAATACAAGGTGCGGTTGGTAGCCAAAGGTTATCGACAAAAAGAAGGGTTTGATTTCTTTGACACTTACTCACCAGTGACAAGGATTACATCAATCAGAGTGCTAGTCGCGATTGCAGCAGTTTATAACTTGGAAATCCATCAGATGGATTTTAAGACGGCTTTTCTGAACGGCGATTTGGAGGAGGAGATATACATGGAACAACCAGAAGGGTTTGTTGTGCCAGGACAAGAGAAGAAAGTTTGTAGACTTGTTAAGTCTTTGTACGGACTTAAACAAGCACCAAAACAATGGCATTTGAAGTTTGATAAGGTAATGATGTCAAACGGCTTCAGGATCAACGAGTGTGACAAGTGTGTTTACATCAAAAACACACTTAATGCCTATGCAATAGTATGTCTCTACGTAGATGATATGTTAATCATGGGCAGTACTCATGACATCATCTTGAATACCAAGAGGATGTTAACAAGAAATTTTGACATGAAGGATATGGGGGTTGCCAATGTTATTCTAGGAATTAAGATTTCTAGGGTAACTGAAGGATTGATCATGTCTCAAAGTCATTATATTGAGTCTGTTCTCAAACGATTTAATATGTTCGATGCAAAACCAGTAAAAACCCCACTTGACTTAAGTATGCACTTAAGGAAGAACCGAGGTGAATCAGTAGCTCAATTGAAGTACTCACAAGTGATTGGAACTCTAATGTACATAACGAACTGTACAAGACCAGACTTAGCTTGTTCAGTAAACAAATTGAGCAGGTTCACCAGTAATCCAAGTGAAGATCATTGGAAAGCTCTAAATAGAGTGATGAGGTACTTGAAGTACACAATGAATCTTGGATTACATTATACAAGATATCCAGCGGTATTGGAAGGATACTGCGATGCAAACTGGATATCAGATTGCAAGGACTCTAAATCCACAAGTGGATATTTATTCATTGTTGGTGGTGGTGCTGTGTCATTGAAATCCACTAAGAAAACATGCATAGCTCGGTCCACAATGGAAGCCGAGTTTATAGCATTAGACAAAGCTGGAGAAGAGGCTGAATGGCTTCAAAATTTTCTGGAGGACATTCCATGTTGGCCTAAGCCAATCGCTTCTATTAGCATACATTGTGATAGTCAGTCAGTTATAGGACGAGCTCAAAGCAGTATTTACAATGGTATGTCACGACACATATGTCGGAGACATAATACCATTAAGCAATTGATCTCTAATGGCGTGATTTTCATTTATTACATAAAATCAAAGGATAATCTTGTGGATGTGTTTACAAAAGCTTTACCTAGAGATCAGATGTCTAAATTGACAAACGGAATGGGACTTAAGCCTACAAAGCAAGAATCTTCGTAACGGTAACCCAAACTTGTTGACTGGAGATCCCAGAATCTAGGTTCAATGGAAAAACTAAGTTATAAGGGTTCAGTTAGCACTTACTCATTCCGTTAAACAAAAGTGATGTCTGCAGAGAATAGTTAGGGTAAGCTAGAGCTTTTAATGATGTCCTATATCTTGATAATTCAAGTGGGGTATGACAGAATACTCTTGATAGGAATCACCTATGTAAGTGTGAAGTGGGGATGCTTCTATGAGAATTCTGAGAGGCAAGAATTCTCTAATACACTTTCTGAAAACAGGTTGTTCATGGCAAAAATGAACACAACCACGAGAACCAATAAGGGGTGTCAAAGGAAATGTTGTGTGAGTATCATTGTCTAGGTTCACAATAAAGGCTGATAGTTCAAGACATCAGGTCACTAACCAGCTGAGTGGATCCGAGGGTATATCACTAAGAAAGGTTCAAAGCCAGAAGCTACCTCTTCTGATGCAACATATCCTTGTCTGATTTCTCGATAGAGTCTGCATCTGCGTCTGCATTAATTTTCATTCATGTGGGGGATTGTTGGAGAAATTGAAATTAATTGAAAAAGTTTGGGCAAATGGGTTTGTCAAAAGTTGACAACCACTATACTTTGAGCTTAATTATGATTAGTGTTCGTTAATCAAAAACGAAAACTAATAATTTTTAAATTATCTACGTGACAAGTAGATGACTTTAGGCTTTTGAATCACTCGATTCCGATACCGGATGAATGAGAAATTAATGCTCAAAGTTGGAGTAAAAGTGGAAGGAAATTGGAAAAGTGGTGATGTGGCCTCTTGAGGAGTGAACACATCACCCCTTAAGTGGAATACCACATTGGCCATTTGAGATGAGAAGGCCACCATATATAATTCTAGTTGGAGCCTTCTTAAATGTGCCCTTGGGCATGACAAGTTCTTGACCGGAGGGAAGATGCAGCTCAGGCAAGGTTCACCACACACGCGTGCGCTGCCGCCGCCCGCCCGCCCGTCTGGCCTGCTCGGGCTCGTGGCTCGTTGGTTCTTATCTTTTTAGAGAAATTTCCTTTTACATTTTTTTCAGAAAAATAAATCAAGCGATCCAACGGTTGAAATATTTCTAATCATAACTGTTGCAAGATCTAACGGTTGTAGATCGTAGTCTACACGGATTATGATCTAACAGCTGAGATCGTATCTGGCAGCAGTTTCTTCATCCGACGCTCTACGTTTAAAACTGCTGCGATTTACGATCTAACGGCTGTGGATGAAAACGTCAGATCCGACGGTCTACGTTTAAAACCGTCGCGGTTTACGATCTAACGGCTGTGGATGAAAACCGTCGGATCCGACGGCTGCGGTTTAATCTGGAGATTAACCGCCTAATTCCTTCCCGCCTATAAAAAGGCTCCTTCTCCAGACTTTCTTCACGGTACCTTGTTTTCTTCTCCTTCTCTTTTCGATTTTTTGCATACTATCGCTGTGTTATTACGGTTCCAGTTCGTCGAGAAATCAGAGCATCTCACAGATTTGCCGAGTTCTTACGTTGCTGTGCTGCTTCGCATGAACTGTTAGCCGTTGTATTCTGGGAGACGTTTGCTGTTTCTGGTTGGGCACTTCGTACCGGAGCAAATCGTCTTAAGAACAGAGTCCTTAGACTCGCCTCTGTTCTACTTGCAATTCGTCAATTTACACAAACGCACACAGTATACTGTTTTGATTACAGTTTCTAACCGTATTGGTTATGAGTATGTTGTTTATCTCGTGTTAACATAAATCACCTTTGTAAATGATAAATTTATTTCGAACCTTATGATGTTTTTTTATGTATTAAAAAAACTGGACTAGTTGTATTTGAATTCATTATACTATTCCCGATTAAGTCTTGTTCGAGAAAACTTGATTGTGTATCATTTACACTATCAAAATAGTGTTGTATTAAGTTCATATTTTGACATAAAAGATACATAATCTAATTCGGCGTCCACTATCAGTTCGCAAATGATTAATCTCCAACTACTAACTAAGTAAGACCAATGGCAATTACACATTTTCTATAAACGCACACCTTTTTTTGGATTAATGATAAAAAAAGAATCATGACATAAAATCAATGACCTAAAAATAACCAGTAACAAAAGTGTGATTCCATCTTTTATAGGTCTAAAAATTCTTTCATAAAATAATCCATATCCGGCTCATCTCTCGAAACCATATCACATCCTGAATTTGATGAAATAGGATGAATTGGTCATGTCAAGTGGAGACAGACAACAGTGTCTATCAAAGCAGTTAAAAGCTTCATTGTAGAGGGAAAAGGAGTAAAGACAAGCCCAAACTAACTTAGGATGAGCAGATTAGACATGACCTACTAGATTTGCACCTCTGTGAGAACATGATCCAGGATAGAAGTTCATGGAGGTGGGAGATTAAGACTAACAAGGTTTAGACAGGATATAGAGATACCTTAAAATATATTTAGGGGCTTAGATAATCTCTACACTTTAGTTTTACTTTGCACTTTTTTATTTTTGTCTTTGTCTTTTATTATTTGTGCATATACACGGTTATGACTATTTTAATATCAGAAGCTTTCTATTTGTATTTACTAAATTCATTCACGAACATACTATCACACCGTATCTCTATTAATGTGTCATATATGCATGTACATATAAAGCCAGGAGTTCCACCGGAAGCAAACTATCTATTCTTTGGATGGAGGTATTGTTTGTACGGCACTCACCTATGGATGAAGGGTATTTATGAAATTTTACTTGTGAAAACATAGACAGGTTACTTTATGCAAGTTGTATATAAGTACTTTCCGTTCTATCCTTGAGTGTATGATCTCACAGAGCCGATGCAGGCAGGGTACCTACTGAATGACTTTTCTGAGTCACTCATACCTACTCTATATGTTTTTTCTTGCAGATGATATATGTTATGAACACACATGGATCGGAGATGACTCTAAGTGGACTCATTGGGATCGGTTGAGCATCGTTGACAAGAGTATTCATTAGAGAATATCTTTATTTCATTTATTATGTTTCAAGGATATTAGCTGGATTGAATATTGCACATTATATTGTCGTTTTGAGGGGTTTTGCCATAAACCTAATTTTATTTCGATTTGGAAATTTTACTTTCGACTAAGGATCTTATTGAAAATTTCAAATTAAAACTGCACTCCTAACCCCTTGAAAATACGTTTTTGGTCAGATTGCCCAAATCTGCCCGAAACTTACTCCAACTTGAAAACTTTATTCCTATTTATTGGTGACTCCAAATGATCTGACACTTTTATGACAAGACCCTCAAAATATGTATTTTCGTGGGTTGAAACAGTTTTTGAAAATTCCTTTGGGAAGTATGTCAACCACGTTCATGTTCTCAACCTTTGTAAATCTAAAAATCAGATTGCACTAGTCTCAGAACTATTAACATTTGGTTGATTTATACTTATCCAAATGAGTTGAAACTTGCGTTAAATGAAAACTAGGATATGTGGCTATGTTTTTAAAAAAATTTATAATTTTTGAATGTCGTTTACTATTTTCACCATTGTAACGAAATCGATGCAGAAAACTGGAAGCTGAAAGTAAAGTGCAGTAATGTAAGAACACCAAGGATTTTATACTGGTTCAGTTAAATCAACCTACTCTAGTCTTCGAGGGCACCTTCCTCGGTTATCACTAAATACAACAAACACCTTACCATAAGGGTGACTGGAGTTAAACACTAACTCTACACTTTTACAACCAAAACAATCAAGCAAACCGATCACGAACACCACCACCGATCGGATGAAGATTGGATCACACCTTGATCAACCTTTTACAACAATTTAACGTGTATGGGTGGTATATTTAAAGCCTACACAATATGTAGAATATATAAACAATAGGCTTGAGAGAAGAAGAAGAAGAAATAGAACAAGAAGAGAGTAGTGTAGCTTCTTGCACTTGAGCGAATGTGAATTGTAGCTTGTTTTTGTTTTGCACTATCTTCTCCCTTTTATCACATGTTGGCTGCCCCCTAGGGCTTTCTCCCTTCTTGAGAATTGTCTTTAATGTCCTTGGAAGATTGCCTTGTGTAGAAGATGACACAATCTTGCTTACTTGGCACAATATGATTGGAGGGAATACTTGACCTTGCTTACTTGTCACTTGTTGATTGGTCCACCTTGTCATCCTTTAATGAGCTGCAAATTCTACAAAAAAAATTCTCAAAACATGTGCTCAAATGTATTCAAACCATTACCATACAATCACACATTAATCCCCTTCAATTTTGCAAAACAATTGAAGACAAAACATGCTAAAATTCATCCGTAACAAACAACATGTGCTGAAATTTCAGCATGTGTTGCATTTTAAATTGTTTCCTTGTGTGTTGCCTTCTTCAATGTCACCAATCATGTATGGCTTATCTTCCAACAATCAAAGTGACAAATAAGCTCTACCTAGGCTCCAACAAAGCTGAAAATGGCATGTGAAATTCCTGCATATGTGCTGATATTTCTTTTGGTAAACTTTGTCAAATAATGCACAATATTCACACATATATGGTAAATTGTAATCAGCCTTAATTTGAATTTTGTAGAACACTTTAACATGTCTTGAATAGGTGAAAAATGTCTACATTCATGTTACATCAGGGCCTCAGAAAGTACCATGTGTGTATGTTCGCAGAAAACCGAACTTCCGACTTTCGTCGATTGCGCGATTTTTCTCCGATTAAATTCAAACTTCTTGCACATGTAATCTATATTGTGTCACACATAATATGCATAAAATAAAGCGTAAATTCAGCTCTAATAGCTTAATTAAAAACGCCCATGTGCACTAATGAAGCTGATTTTGAATTCTCCAAAAATTTAGCATAAATTGCAGGTGATTTGTTTGTGCCAAAATGGAATGATTTAGTGGCTATATTAACATGTTAGCTAAGAAACTTTTGCCTTTTTTGATGTATATGGGCTGGCCATCTTTATATGGCAAGTACATGACTTATCGGTGAAGTTTCGGTAGTCACCCGATACGACAATTTTCGGTTTATGATCTTGTAACATGTCGTTATAATTTTGACGTCACCATGACTTATATCATATGATATAAGACCTGAATATACTCATAAATATGAGATGTATATAGTGGTGTGACGTCGACGTACGTTTGTAATATATGTGACATGTTGGTGGTACGTTGGAATATTTGTGTACTGTGCTTTTCTAAAAAAATATGAATATATATATTATATGTATATAAGGCGTGTAGAATAAATGGGGAGAAGACTTTCCATTCTCAAATTTGTTGCCATAAAGATTTCTTCAAATATGTCTTCATTTAATAAACTAGTTAGTTATTAACTTAAGCACTCCACTTAATGAACTAGATTAATTCATTAAATATGGCACCTGAAAAATAGTACAAAGACAATAAATGTTTGCCATATGATGTAAGCTTTAACGCTTCATGACTTTTTAGTACGGCAACAATATATATAAGCATATAAAGCATGTTTATCATATAAACGTGTCAAGTAATAATTCATTCATGCATTTCGTAAGCACGTAGCATTTAAATCATTCCTTTGTAAATCACTCAAACCCTTTTTCTCAACAATCTTCCCCTTTTGATGATTTACCAAATGAACACATATTTGGAGAAAGCTTTATGGCAACAAATTTGAGAATGGAAAGTTTTCTCCCCATTCCATTTACACGCCTAATATATATATATATATATATATATATATATATATATAATATCCATATTTTTTAAAAGCACAATACACATATATTCTGACGTACCACCGACACGTCACATATATTATAAACATACGTCGATGTCACACCACTATATACACATCATATTTATTAGTATATTCAGGTCTTATATCAGATAATATAAGTCATAGTGACGTCAAAATTATAACGACATGTCACAAGGTTTTAAAACAAAAATTGTCGTATCGGTTGACTACCGAAACTTCACCGACATGTCACGAACTTTCCATATAAATATGGTCAGCCCATATACTTAAAAAATGGCTAAACATTTCGTGGCTCATATGTTACAATCAGACACTAAGTCATACCATGTTGGCACGCACAAATCACCCACCATTCAGTCTAGATTTGTGGAGAATTCAAATTCAATTTCATTTTTGCACATGGCCGTTTTCTAATCAGCTATTTGAGCTGAATATATACTTCATTTTATGTATATTATGTGTGACATAATATATATTACATGTGTAAGAAGTTTGAAATTAATCGGAGAAAAATCACATAATTGACGAAAGTCGAAAGTTTGGTTTTTTGTAAACATACACTCATGTAATGTTTTTGGCATAGATGTAACATGTATCTAGACACCTTTGACACATTCAAGCCATGTAAAATTGTTCTAAAAAATTCAAATTAAGGCTGATTATAATTTACCATATATGTGTGAATATTGTGCATTATTTGACAAAGTTTACCAAAAGAAAATTCAGCACATGTGCAGGAATTTCACACGCCATTTTTAGCTTTGTTGGAGCCTAGGTGGAGCTTATTTGACACTTTAATTGGTGGAAAATAAGCCACACATGATTGGTGACATTGAGGAAGGCAACACATAAGGAAACAATTCAAACTACAACACATGCTGAAATTTCAGCACATGTTGTTTGTTATGGACGAATTTTATCATGTTTTTGTCTTCAATTGTCTTCCAAAATTGAAGGGGATTAATGTGTGATTGTATGCTAATTATTTGATTAGAATTTGAGCACATATTTTCAGATTTTTTTGAAGAATTTACAGCTCATTTAAGGGGTGCCAAGGTGGACCAATCAACAAGTGACAACTAGACAATGACAAGTCATCCTTCCAATCATATTGCACAAAGTAAACAAGATTGTGTCATCTTCTATACAAGGAAATCTTACAAGGACATTAAAGACAATTCTCAAGATGGAAGAAAGCCCTAATGGGGGAGGCCACATGTGGATAAAAGGAAGAGAATAGTACAAACAAGGCTAAGGCTAGAACTCAAATTCTCTCAAGTGCAAGAAGCTATACTACTTTCTTCTTCTCCTTTTCTTTCATCTTCTTCTTCTCTCAAGCCTATTGTTCATATATTCTTGATATTGTATAGGCTTTGAATATACCACCCACACTCATTCTTTATTGTAAAAGGTTGATCAAGGTGTGATCAAACATTCATTCGATCGGTGGTGGTGTCTGTGATTTATTTGCTCGATTGTATTGATTGTAAAAGGGTGGAGTTAGTGTTTAACTCAAGTCACCCTTTTGGTAAGGTGTTTTTTGTGTTTAGTGATAACCGAAGAAGGTGTCCTCGAAGAGTGGAGTAGGTTGATTTAACCGAACCAGTATAAAATCCGTGGTGTTCTTACTTTACGGCACTTTACTTTCAGTTTTCAGTTTTCTGCGTTGATTTCATTGCAATGGTAAAAATAGTAAACGATTTTCAAAAATTATAAAACATTGTTGCCTTTGTACTATTTACAGGTGCCACATTTAATGACCTAACTTGTTCATTAAGTGGAGTGCTTAAGTTAATGAACTAAATAGTTCATTAAATGAAGACATATTTGGAGAAAGCTTCACAGCAACAAATTTTAGAATGGAAATTCTTCTTCCCATTCCATTTGCATGCCTAATATATATATAATATATATATCCATATTTTTTTAAAAGGCACAATACACATGTATTCTGACGTACCACCGACACGTCACATATATTATAAATGTACGTTGACGTCACACCACAATATACACCTCATGTTTATGAATATATTCAGGTCTTATATAATATGATATAAGTCATGGTGACGTCAAAATTATAACGAAATGTCACAAGGTCATAAACTGAAAATTGCCGTATCGGGTGACTACTGAAACTTTACTGACATGTCACGTACTTTTATACAAAGATGGCCAGCCCATATACTTCAAAAATGGCTAAAACTTTTGTGGCTCACATGTTACAATCAGCCACTAAGTCATACCATGTTGGCACACACAAATCACCCACCATTTAGCCTAGATTTGTGGAGAATTCAAATTCAATTTCATTTTTGCACATGGGCATTTTCTAATCAGCTATTGGAGCTTAATATATACTTAATTTTATTTATATTATGTGTGACATAATATATATTACATGTGTAAGAAGTTTGAAATTAATCGGAGAAAAATTGTGTAATTGACGAAAGTCGAAAATTCGATTTTCTATGAACATACACACCTGTAACATTTTTACCATAGATGTAACATGTATCTAGACACTTTTTACACATTCAAGACTTGTTAAAGTGTTCTAGAAAATTCAGATTAAAACTGATTACAATTTACCATATATGTGTGAATATTGTGCATTATTTGACAAAGTTTACCAAAAGAAAATTCAGCATATGTGCAGGAATTTCACGCCATTTTCAGCTTTGTTGGAGCCTAGGTGAAGCTTATTTGGCACTTTAATTGGTGGAAAATAAGCCACACATGAACGGTGACATTGAAGAGGGCAACACACAATGAAACAATTCAAAATACAACACTTGCTGAAATTCCAACACATGTTGTTTGTTATGGATGAATTTTTGCATGTTTTTGTTTTCAATTGTCTTCCAAAATTGAAGGGGATGAATTTGTGATTGTATGGTAATTGTTTGAATAGAATTTGAGCACATGTTTTCAGATTTTTTTAAGAATTTACAGCTCATTTAAAGGGTGCCAAGGTGGACCAATCAACAAGTGACAACTAGACAAGGACAAGTCATCCTTCCAATCATATTGCATCAACCAAGATTGTGTCATTCTCAACACAAGGCAATCTTTCAAGGACATTAAAGACAATTCTGAACATGGAAGAAAGCCTAAAGGGGGCGGCCACATGTGGATAAAAAGAAAAGAATACTGCAAATAAGGCAAATGCTACAACTCAAATTCTCTCAAGTGCAAGAAGCTATTACCACTTTCTTCTTATCCTTTTCTTTCTCCTTCTTCTTCTTCTCTAAAGCCTATTTTTTATATATTATTGACATTATATACGCTTCAAATATCCCACCCACACTCATTCATTGTTGTAAAAGGTTGATCAAGGTGTGATCAAACCTTCATTGGATCAGTGTTGGTGTTCGTGATTCATTTGCTCAATTGTATTGATTGTAAATGGGTGGAGTTAATGTTTCACTCAAGTCACCCTTGTGGTAAGATATTTTTGGTGTTTAGTGATAACCGAGGAAGGTGTCCTCGAAGATTGGAGTAGGTTGATTTAACCAAACCAGCATAAAATCCTTGGTGTTCGTACTTTACGGCACTTTACTTTCAGTTTTCAGTTTTCTGCGTTGATTTCATTGCAATGGTAAAAATAGTAAACGATTTTCAAAAATTATAAAACTTTTTTGCCTTTGTACTATTTTCATGTGCCACAATTAATGAACTAAATTAGTTCATTAAGTGGAGTACTTATGTTAATGAACTAAATAGTTCATTAAATCAAGACATATTTGGAGAAAGCTTTACGGCAAAAAATTTGAGAATGGAAAGTCTTCTCCCCATGCCATTTGCATGCCTAATATATATATAATATATATATATCCATATTTTTTTTAAAAGGCACAATACACATGTATTCCGACATACCACCGACACGTCACATATATTATAAACGTACATCGACGTCACAACACAATATACATCTCATGTTTATGAATATATTCAGGTCTTATATCATATTATATAAGTCATGGTGACGTCAAAATTATAACGAAATGTCACAAGGTCATAAAATTAAAATTGTTGTATCAGGCGACTACTGAAACTTCACCGACATGTCACGTACTTGCCATATAAAGATGGCCAGCCCATATACTTCAAAAATGGCTAACACTTTTGTGGCTCACATGATACAATCATCCACTAAGTCATACCATGTCGGCACACACAAATCACCCACCATTTAGCCTAGATTTATGGAGAATTCAAATTCAATTTCATTTCTGCACATGGGCATTTTCTACTCAGCTATTGGAGCTGAATATATACTTAAATTTATTTATATTATGTGTGAAATAATATATATTACATGTGTAAGAAGTTTAAATTAATCGGTGAAAAATTGTATAATTAACGAAAGTCGAAAATTCGGTTTTCTACGAACATACACACATGTAACGTTTTTGCCATAGATGTAACATGTATCTAGAGAATTTTTACACATTCAAGACTTGTTAAAGTTTTCTAGAAAATTAAAATTAAAACTGATTACAATTTACCATATATGTGTGAATATTGTGCATTATTTGACAAAGTTTACCAAAAGAAAATTCAGCACATGTGCAGGAATTTCACACGCCTTTTTCAGCTTTGTTTGAGCCTAGGTGAAGCTTATTTGGCACTTTAATTGGTGGAAAATAAGCCACACATGAACGGTGACATTGAAGAGGGCAACACACAATGAAACAATTCAAAATACAACACTTGCTGAAATTCCAACACATGTTGTTTGTTATGGATGAACTTTTGCATGTTTTTGTTTTCAATTGTCTTCCAAAATTGAAGGGGATTAATGTGTGATTGTATGGTAATTATTTGACTAGAATTTGAGCACATGCTTTCAGATTTTTTGAAGAATTTACAGCTCATTTAAAGAGTGCCAAGATGGACAAATCAACAAGTGACAACAAGACAAGGACAAGTCATCCTTCCAATCATATTGCACCAAGCAAGATTGTGTCATCCTCTACACAAGGCAATCTTTCAAGGACATTAAAGACAATTCTCAACATGGAAGAAAGCCTAAAGGGGGCGGCCACATGTGGATAAAAAGAAAAGAATAATGCAAACAAGGCTAAGGCAACAACTCAAATTCTCTCAAGTGCAAGAAGCTATTACCACTTTCTTCTTCTCCTTTTCTTTCTCCTTCTTCTTCTTCTCTCAAGCCTGTTTTCCATATATTATTGATATTATATAGGCTTGGAATATACCACCCACACTCATTCATTGTTGTAAAAGGTTGATCAAGGTGTGATCAAACCTTCATTCGATTGGTGGTGGTATTCGTGATTCATTTGCTCGATTGTATTGATTGTAAAAGGGTGGAGTTAGTGTTTCACTCAAGTCACCCTTGTGGTAAGGTGTTTTTGGTGTTTAGTGATAACCGAGGAAGGTGTCCTCGAAGACTGGAGTAGGTTGATTTAACTGAACCAGCATAAAATCCTTCGTGTTCGTACTTTACGGCACTTTTCCTTCAGTGTTCAGTTTTCTGCGTTGATTTCATTGCAATGATAAAAATAGTAAACGATTTTCAAAAATTATAAAACTTTTTTGCCTTTGTGCTATTTTCACGTGCCACAATTAATGAACTAAACTAGTTCATTAAGTGGAGTGCTTATGTTGATGAACTAAATAGTTCATTAAATCAAGACATATTTGGAGAAAGCTTTACAGTAAAAAATTTGAGAATGGAAAGTCTTCTCCCCATGCCATTTGCATGCCTAATATATATAATATATATATATCCATATTTTTTTAAAAGGCACAATACACATGTATTCCGACGTACCACCGACACGTCACATATATTATAAACGTACATCGACGTCACACCACAATATACACCTCATGTTTATGAATATATTCAGGTCTTATATCATATGATATAAGTCATGGTGACGTCAAAATTATAACGAAATGTCACAAGGTCATAAACTTAAAATTGTTGTATCGGGTGACTACTGAAACTTCACCGACATGTCACGTACTTGCCATATAAAGATGGCCAGCCCATATACTTCAAAAATGGCTAAAACTTTTGTGGCTCACATGATACAATCAGCCACTAAGTCATACCATGTAGGCACACACAAATCACCCACCATTTAGCCTAGATTTATGGAGAATTCAAATTCAATTTCATTTCTGCACATGGGCATTTTCTACTCAGCTATTGGAGCTGAATATATACTCAATTTTATTTATATTATGTATGACATAATATATATTACATGTGTAAGAAGTTTTAAATTAATCGGTGAAAAATTGTGTAATTAACGAAAGTCGAAAATTCGGTTTTCTACGAACATACACACATGTAACGTTTTTGCCATAGATGTAACATGTATCTAGAGACTTTTTACACATTCAAGACTTGATAAAGTGTTCTATAAAATTCAAATTAAAACTGATTACAATTTACTATATATGTGTGAATAGTGTGCATTATTTGACAAAGTTTACCAAAAGAAATTCAGCACATGTGCAGGAATTTCACACGCCATTTTCAGCTTTGTTGGTGCCTAGGTGGAGTTTATCTGGCACTTTAGCTGTTGGAAAATAAGCAACACATGATTGGTAACATTGAAGAGAGCAACACACAATGAAACAATTCAAAATACAACATTTGCTGAAATTCCAACACATGTTGTTTGTTATGGACGAATTTTAGCATGTTTTTGTCTTCAATTGTCTTCCAAAATTGAAGGGGATTAATGTGTGATTGTGTGGTAAATATTTGACTAGAATTTGAGTACACGTTTTCAGGTTTTTTGAAGAATTTACAGCTCATTTAAAGGGTGCCAAGGTGGACCAATCAACAAGTGACAACTAGACAAGGACAAGTCATCCTTCCCATCATATTGCTCCAAGCAAGATTGTGTCATCTTCTACACAAGGAAATCTTTCAAGGACATTAAAGACAATTCTCAAGATGGAAGAAAGCCTAAAGGGGGCGGCCACATGTGGATAAAAAGAAAAGAATAGTGCAAACAAGGCTATGGCTACAACTCAAATTCTCTCAAGTGCAAGAAGCTTTTACCACTTTTTTCTTCTCCTTTTCTTTCTCCTTCTTCTTCTTCTCTCAAGCCTCTTTTTTATATATTATTGATATTATATACGCTTCGAATATACCATCCACACTCGTTGATTGTTGTAAAAGGTTGATCAAGGTGTGTTCAAACCTTCATTCGATCGGTGGTGGTGTTCGTGATTCATTTGCTCGATTGTATTGATTGTAAAAGGGTGGAGTTAGTGTTTAACTCAAGTCACCCTTGTGGTAAGGTGTTTTTGATGTTTAGTAATAACCAAGGAAGGTGTCCTCGAAGACTGGAGTAGGTTGATTTGACCGAACCAGTATAAAATACTTGATGTTCTTACTTTACGGCACTTTACTTTTAGTTTTCAGTTTTCTGTGTTGATTTCATTGCAATGGTTAAAATAGTAAATGATTTTCAAAAATTATAAAACTTTGTTGCCTTTGTACTATTTTCAGGTGCCACATTTAATGACCTAACTAGTTCATTAAGTGGAGTGCTTAAGTTAATGAACTAAATAGTTCATTAAATGAAGACATATTTGGAGAAAGCTTCACACCAACAAATTTGAGAATGGAAAGTTTTCTTCCCATTCCATTTGCATGCCTAATATATATATAATATATATCCATATTTTTTTAAAAGGCACAATACACATGTATTCCGACGTACCACCGACACGTCACATATATTATATACATACGTCGACGTCACTCCACAATATACACCTCATGTTTATGAATATATTCAGGTCTTATATCATATAATATAAGCCGTGGTGACGTCAAAATTATAACAAAATGTCACAAGGTCAAACTGAAAATTGTCGTATCGGGTGACAACCGAAACTTCACCGACATGTCACGTACTTGCCATATAAAGATGGCCAGCCCATATACTTCAAAAAATGGCTAAAACTTTTGTGGCTCATATATTATAATCACCCACTAAATCATACCATGTTGACACACACAAATCACCCACCATTTAGCCTAGATTTATGGAGAATTCAAATTCAATTTCATTTTTACACATGGGAATTTTCTACTCAGCTATTGGAGCTGAATATATACTTAATTTTATTTATATTTTTATTTATATTATGTGTGACATAATATATATTACATATGTAAGAAGTTTGAAATTAATCGGAGAAAAATTTTGTAATTAACGAAAGTAAAAAATTCGGTTTTCTACGAACATGCACACCTGTAATGTTTTTGCCATAGATGTAACATGTATCTAGACACTTTTTACACATTCAAGACTTGTTAAAGTGTTCTAGAAAATTCAAATTAAAACCGATTACAATTTACCATATATGTGTGAATATTGTGCATTATTTGACAAAGTTTACCAAAATAAAATTAAGCACATGTGCAGGAATTTCACACGCCATTTTCAGCTTTGTTGGAGCCTAGGTGAAGCTTATTTGGCACTTTAATTGGTGGAAAATAAGCCACACATGAACGGTGACATTGAAGAGGGCAACACACAATGAAACAATTCAAAATACAACACTTGCTGAAATTCCAACACATGTTGTTTGTTATGGATGAATTTTTGCATGTTTTTGTTTTCAATTGTCTTCCAAAATTGAAGGGGATGAATTTGTGATTGTATGGTAATTGTTTGAATAGAATTTGAGCACATGTTTTCAGATTTTTTTAAGAATTTACAGCTCATTTAAAGGGTGCCAAGGTGGACCAATCAACAAGTGACAACTAGACAAGGACAAGTCATCCTTCCAATCATATTGCACCAAGCAAGATTGTGTCATTCTCAACACAAGGCAATCTTTCAAGGACATTAAAGACAATTCTGAACATGGAAGAAAGCCTAAAGGGGGCGGCCACATGTGGATAAAAAGAAAAGAATACTGCAAATAAGGCAAATGCTACAACTCAAATTCTCTCAAGTGCAAGAAGCTTTTACCACTTTTTTCTTCTCCTTTTCTTTCTCCTTCTTCTTCTTCTCTCAAGCCTCTTTTTTATATATTATTGATATTATATACGCTTCGAATATACCATCCACACTCGTTGATTGTTGTAAAAGGTTGATCAAGGTGTGTTCAAACCTTCATTCGATCGGTGGTGGTGTTCGTGATTCATTTGCTCGATTGTATTGATTGTAAAAGGGTGGAGTTAGTGTTTAACTCAAGTCACCCTTGTGGTAAGGTGTTTTTGATGTTTAGTAATAACCAAGGAAGGTGTCCTCGAAGACTGGAGTAGGTTGATTTGACCGAACTAGTATAAAATACTTGATGTTCTTACTTTACGGCACTTTACTTTTAGTTTTCAGTTTTCTGTGTTGATTTCATTGCAATGGTTAAAATAGTAAATGATTTTCAAAAATTATAAAACTTTGTTGCCTTTGTACTATTTTCAGGTGCCACATTTAATGACCTAACTAGTTCATTAAGTGGAGTGCTTAAGTTAATGAACTAAATAGTTCATTAAATGAAGACATATTTGGAGAAAGCTTCACACCAACAAATTTGAGAATGGAAAGTTTTCTTCCCATTCCATTTGCATGCCTAATATATATATAATATATATATCCATATTTTTTTAAAAGGCACAATACACATGTATTCCGACGTACCACCGACACGTCACATATATTATATACATACGTCGACGTCACTCCACAATATACACCTCATGTTTATGAATATATTCAGGTCTTATATCATATAATATAAGCCGTGGTGACGTCAAAATTATAACAAAATGTCACAAGGTCAAACTGAAAATTGTCGTATCGGGTGACAACCGAAACTTCACCGACATGTCACGTACTTGCCATATAAAGATGGCCAGCCCATATACTTCAAAAAATGGCTAAAACTTTTGTGGCTCATATATTATAATCACCCACTAAATCATACCATGTTGACACACACAAATCACCCACCATTTAGCCTAGATTTATGGAGAATTCAAATTCAATTTCATTTTTACACATGGGAATTTTCTACTCAGCTATTGGAGCTGAATATATACTTAATTTTATTTATATTTTTATTTATATTATGTGTGACATAATATATATTACATATGTAAGAAGTTTGAAATTAATCGGAGAAAAATTTTGTAATTAACGAAAGTAAAAAATTCGGTTTTCTACGAACATGCACACCTGTAATGTTTTTGCCATAGATGTAACATGTATCTAGACACTTTTTACACATTCAAGACTTGTTAAAGTGTTCTAGAAAATTCAAATTAAAACCGATTACAATTTACCATATATGTGTGAATATTGTGCATTATTTGACAAAGTTTACCAAAATAAAATTAAGCACATGTGCAGGAATTTCACACGCCATTTTCAGCTTTGTTGGAGTCTAGGTGAAGCTTATTTGGCACTTTAATTGGTGGAAAATAAGCCACACATGAAGGGTGACATTGAAGAGGGCAACACACAATGAAACAATTCAAAATACAACACTTGCTGAAATTCCAACACATGTTGTTTGTTATGGACGAATTTTAGCATGTTTTTGTTTTCAATTGTCTTCCAAAATTGAAGGGGATGAATGTGTGATTGTATGGTAATTATTTGACTAGAATTTGAGCATATGTTATCAGATTTTTTGAAGAATTTACAGCTCATTGAAATGGTGCCAAGGTGGACCAATCAACAAGTGACAACTAGGCAAGGACAAGTCATCCTTCCAATCATATTGCACCAGGCAATATTGTGTCATCTTCTACACAAGGCAATCTTTCAAGGACATTAAAGACAATTCTCAAGATGGAAGAAATCCTAAAGGGGGCGGCCACATGTGGATAAAAAGAAAAGAATAGTGCAAACAAGGCTAAGGCTACATCTCAAATTCTCTCAAGTGCAAGAAGATTTTACCACTTTCTTCTTCTCCTTTTCTTTCTCCTTCTTCTTCTTCTCTCAAGCCTATTTTTTATATATTATTGATATTATATACGATTCGAATTTACCACCCACACTCATTCATTGTTGTAAAAGGTTGATCAAGGTGTGATCAAACCTTCATTTGATCAGTGGTGGTGTTTGTGATTCATTTGCTTGATTGTATTGATTGTAAAAGGGTGGAGTTAGTGTTTAACTCAAGTCACCCTTGTGGTATGGTGTTTTTGGTGTTTAGTGATAACCGAGGATGGTGTCCTTGAAGACTAGAGTAGGTTGATTTAACCAAACCAGTATAAAATACTTGGTGTTCTTACTCTACGGCACTTTACTTTCATTTTTCAGTTTTTTGCGTTGATTTCATTGCAATGGTAAAAATAGTAAACAATTTTCAAAAATTATATAACTTTTTTGCCTTTGTACTATTTTCACGTGCCACAATTAATGAACTAAACTAGTTCATTAAGTGGAATGCTTATGTTAATGAGCTAAATAGTTCATTAAATCAAGACATATTTGGAGAAAGCTTTACGACAAAAAATTTGAGAATGGAAAGTCTTCTCCCTATACCATTTGCATGCCTAATATGTTTATAATATATATATATATCCATATTTTTTAAAAGGCACAATACACATGTATTCCGACGTACCACCGACACGTCATGTATATTATAAACGTACATCGACGTCACACCACAATATATGCCTCATGTTTATGAATATATTCAGGTCTTATATCATATGATATAAGTCATGGTGACGTCAAAATTATAACGAAATGTCACAAGGTCATAAACTGAAAATTGTTGTATCGGGTGACTACTGAAACTTCACCGACATGTCACGTACTTGCCATATAAAGATGGCCAGCCCATATACTTCAAAAATGGCTAAAACATTTGTGGGTCACATGATACAATCAGCCACTAAGTCATACCATGCAGGCACACACAAATCACCCACCATTTAGCCTAGATTTATGGAGAATTCAAATTCAATTTCATTTTTACACATGGGAATTTTCTACTCAGCTATTGGAGCTGAATATATACTTCATTTTATTTATATTATGTGTGACATAGTATATATTACATGTGTAAAAAGTTTTAAATTAATCGGTGAAAAATTGTGTAATTAACGAAAGTCGAAAATTCGGTTTTCTACGAACAAACACACATGTAACATTTTTGCCAAAGATGTAACATGTATCTAAAGACTTTTTACACATTCAAGACTTGTTAAAGTGTTCTATAAAATTCAAATTAAAACTGATTACAATTTACCATATATGTGTGAATATTGTGCATTATTTGACAAAGTTTACCAAAAGAAAATTCAGCACATGTGCAGGAATTTCACACGCCATTTTCAGCTTTGTTGGTGCCTAGGTGGAGTTTATCTGGCACTTTAGCTGTTGGAAAATAAGCAACACATGATTGGTAACATTGAAGAGAGCAACACACAATGAAACAATTCAAAATACAACATTTTCTGAAATTCCAACACATGTTGTTTGTTATGGACGAATTTTAGCATGTTTTTGTCTTCAATTGTCTTCCAAAATTGAAGGGGATTAATGTGTGATTGTGTTGTAATTATTTGACTAGAATTTGAGTACACGTTTTCAGGTTTTTTGAAGAATTTACAGCTCATTTAAAGGGTGCCAAGGTGGACCAATCAACAAGTGACAACTAGACAAGGACAAGTCATTCTTCCCATCATATTGCCCCAAGCAAGATTGTGTCTTCTTCTGCAAAAGGCAATCTTTCAAGGACATTAAAGACAATTCTTAAGATGGAAGAAAGCCTAAAGGGGGCGGCCACATGTGGATAAAAGGAAAAGAATAGTGCAAACAAGGCTAAGACTACAACTCAAATTCTCTCAAGTGCAAGAAGCTATTACCACTTTCTTCTTCTCCTTTTCTTTCTCCTTCTTCTTCTCTCAAGCCTATTTTTCATATATTATTGATATTATATAGGCTTCGAATATACCACCCACACTCATTCATTGTTTTAATAGGTTGATCAAGGTGTGATCAAACCTTCATTCGATCGGTGGTTGTGTTCGTGATTCATTTTCTCGATTGTATTGATTGTGAAAGGGTGGAGTTAGTGTTTAACTCAAGTCACCCTTGTGGTAAGGTGTTTTCATTGTTTAGTGATAACCGAGGAAGGTGTCCTCGAAGACTGGAGTCGGTTGATGTAACCGAATGAGTATAAAATCCTTGGTGTTCTTACTTTACGGCACTTTACTTTAAGTTTTCAGTTTTCTGCCTTGCTTTCGTTGCAATGGTAAAAATAGTAAACGATTTTCAAAAATTATAAAAATTTTTCGTCTTTATACTATTTTCAGGCGTCACAATTAATGAACTAAACTAGTTCATTAAGTGGAGTGCTTAAGTTAATGAACTAAATAGTTAATGAAATAAAGACATATTTGGAGAAAGCTTTACGGCAACAAATTTGAGAATTAAAAGTCTTCTCCCCATGCCATTTTCATGCCTAATATATATATAATATATATATCCATATTTTTTTAAAAGGCACAATACACACGTATTCCAACGTACCACCGACACGTCACATATATTATAAACGTACATCGACGTCACACCACAATATACACCTCATGTTTATGAATATATTAAGGTCTTATGCCATATGATATAAGTCATGGTGACGTCAAAATTATAATGAAATGTCACAAGGTCATAAACTGAAAATTGTTGTATCGGGTGACTACCTGAAACTTCACCGACATGTCACGTACTTGCCAGATAAAGATGGCCAGACCATATACTTCAAAAATGGCTAAAACATTTGTGGCTCACATGTTACAATCAGCCACTAAGTCATACCATGTAGGCACACACAAATCACCCAACATTTAGCCTAGATTTATGGAGAATTCAAATTCAATTTCATTTTTGCACATGTTTTGTGTTCAATTGTCTTCCAAAATTGAAGGGGATTAATGTGTGCTTGTTTGGTAATTATTTGACTAGAATTTAAGCACAGGTTTTTAGATTTTTTGAAGAATTTACAGCTCATTTAAAGGGTGCCAAGGTTGACCAATCAACAAGTGACAACTAGACAAGGACAAGTCATCCTTCCGATCATATTGCACCAAGCAAGATTGTGTCATCTTCTACACAAGCAATCTTTCAAGGACATTAAAGACAATTATCAAGATGGAAGAAAGCCTAAAGGGGGCGGCCACATGTGGATAAAAAGAAAAGAATAGTGCAAACAAGGCTAAGGCTACAACTCAAATTCTCTCAAGTGCAAGAAGATTTTACCACTTTCTTCTTCTCCTTTTCTTTCTCCTTATTCTTCTTCTCTCAAGCCTATTTTCCATATATTATTGATATTATATAGGCTTGGAATATACCACCTACACTCATTCATTGTTGTAAAAGGTTGATCAAGGTGTGGTCAAACCTTCATTCGATCAGTGGTGGTGTTCGTGATTCATTTGCTCGATTGTATTGATTGTGAAAGTGTGGAGTTAGTGTTTAACTCAAGTCACCCTTGTGGTAAGGTGTTTTTAGTGTTTAGTGATAACCGAGGAAGGTGTCCTCGAAGACTGGAGTAGGTTGATTTAACCGAACCAGTATAAAATCCTTGGTGTTCTTACTTTACGGCACTTTACTTTCAGTTTTCAGTTTTCTGTGTTGATTTCATTGCAATGGTAAAAATAGTAAACGATTTTAAAAAATTATAAAACTTTTTCGCCTTTGTACTATTTTCAGGTGCCCCAATTAATGAACTGAACTAGTTCATTAAGTGAAGTCCTTAAGTTAATGAACTTAATAGTTCACGAAATGAAGACATATTTGGAGAAAGCTTTACGGCAACAAATTTGAGAATGAAAAGTCTTCTCCCCATGCCATTTGCATGCCTAATATATAATATATATATATATATATATAAATATATCCATATTTCTTTAAAAGGCACAATACACATGTATGCCGACGTACCACCGACACGTCACATATATTATAAACATACATCGACGTCACACTACAATATACAGCTCATGTTTATGAATATATTCAGGTCTTATATCATATGATATAAGTCATGGTGACGTCAAAATTATAACGAAATGTCACAAGGTCATAAACTGAAAATTGTTGTATCGGGTGACTACTGAAACTTCACTGACATGTCACGTACTTGCCATATAAAGATGGCCAGACCATATACTTCAAAAATGGCTAAACATTTTGTGACTCACATGTTACAATCAGCCACTAAGTCATACCATGTAGGCACACACAAATCACCCACTATTTAGCCTAGATTTATGGAGAATTCAAATTCAATTTCATTTTTACACATGGGCATTTTCTACTCAGCTATTGGAGCTGAATATATACTTAATTTTATTTATATTATGTGTGACATAATATATATTACATATGTAAGAAGTTTTAAATTAATCGGTGAAAAATTGTGTAATTAACGAAAGTCGAAAATTCGGTTTTCTACGAATATACACACATGTAATGTTTTTGCCATAGATGTAACATGTATCTAGAGAATTTTTACACATTCAAGACTTGTAAAAGTGGTCTATAAAAGACAAATTAAAACTGATTACAATTTACCATATATGTGTGAATATTGTGCATTATTTGACAAAGTTTACCAAAAGAAAATTCAGCACATGTGCAGGAATTTCACACGCCATTTTCAGCTTTGTTGGTGCCTAGGTGGAGCTTATTTGGAACTTTAGCTGTTGGAAAATAATCCACACATGATTGGTAACATTGAAGAGGGCAACACACAATGAAACAATTCAAAATACAACACTTGCTGAAATTCCAACACATGTTGTTTGTTATGGACGAATTTTAGCATGTTTTTGTCTTCAATTGTCTTACAAAATTGAAGGGGATTAATGTGTGATTGTATGGTAATTATTTGACTAGAATTTGAGTACATGTTTTCAGGTTTTTTGAAGAATTTACAGCTCATTTAAAGGGTGCCAAAGTGGACCAATCAACAAGTGACAACTAGACAAGGACAAGTCATCCTTCCCGTCATATTGCTCCAAGCAAGATTGTGTCTTCTTGTGCACAAGGAAATCTTTCAAGGACATTAAAGACAATTCTTAAGATGGAAGAAAGCCTAAAGGGGGTGGCCACATGTGGATAAAAAGAAAAGAATAGTGCAAAACAAGGCTAAGACTACAACTCAAATTCTCTCAAGTGCAAGAAGATATTACCACTTTCTTCTTCTCCTTTTCTTTCTCCTTCTTCTCTCAAGCCTATTTTTTATATATTATTGATATTATATAGGCTTTGAATATACCACCCACACTCATTCATTGTTTTAATAGGTTGATCACGGTGTGATCAAACCTTCAATCGATTGGTGGTAGTGTTCGTGATTCATTTGCTCGATTGTATTGATTGTGAAAGGGTGGAGTTAGTGTTTAACTCAAGTCACCCTTGTGGTAAGGTGTTTTTGGTGTTTAGTGATAACCGAGGAAGGTGTCCTCGAAGACTGGAGTAGGTTGATTTAACCAAATCAGTATAAAATCCTTGGTGTTCTTACTTTACGGCACTTTACTTTCAGTTTTCAGTTTTCTGCGTTGATTTCGTTGCAATGGTAAAAATAGTAAACGATTTTCAAAAATTATAAAACTTTTTCACCTTTGTACTATTTTCAGGTGCCACAATTAATGAACTAAACTAGTTCATTGAGTGGAGTGCTTAAGTTAATGAACTAAATAGTTCATGAAATAAATACATATTTGGAGAAAGCTTTACGGCAACAAACTTGAGAATGAAAAGTCTTCTCCCCATGCCATTTGCATGCCTAATATATATATATAATATATATATCCATATTTTTTTAAAAGGCACAATACACATGTATTCCGACGTACCACCGACACGTCACATATATTATAAACGTACATCGACGTCACACCACAATATACACCTCATGTTTATGAATATATTCAGATCTTATATCATATGATATAAGTCATGGTGACGTCAAAACTATAACGAAATGTCACAAGGTCATAAACTGAAAATTGTTGTATCGGGTGACTACTGAAACTTCACCGACATGTCACGTACTTACCATATAAAGATGGCCAGCCAATATACTTCAAAAATGGCTAAAAATTTTGTGGCTCACATGTTACAATCAGCCACTAAGTCATACCATGTAGGCACACACAAATCACCCACCATTTAGCCTAGATTTATGGAGAATTCAAACTCAATTTCATTTTTGCATATGGGCATTTTCTACTCAGCTATTGGAGCTGAATATATACTTCCTTTTATTTATATTATGGGTGACATAATATATATTACATGTGTAAGAAGTTTGAAATTAATCAGAGAAAAATTGTGTAATTGACAAAAGTCGAAAATTCAGTTTTCTACGAACATACACACATGTAACGTTTTAGCCATAGATGTAACATGTATCTAGATACTTTTTACACATTCAAGACTTGTTAAAGTGTTCTAGAAAATTCAAATTAAAACTGATTACAATTTACCATATATGTGTGAATATTGTGCACTATTTGACAACATTTACCAAAAAAACAAATTCAGCATATTTGCAGGAATTTCACACTCCATTTTTGGCTTTGTTGGAGCCTAGGTGGATCTTATTTGGCACTTTAATTGGTGAAAAAAAAGCCACACATGATTGGTGGCATTGAAGAGGGAAAGACACAATGAAACAGTTCCAAATACAACACTTGCTGAAATTCCAGCACATGTTGTTTGTTATGGACGAATTTTAGCATGTTTTTGTCTTCAATTGTCTTCCAAAATTGAAGGGGATTAATGTGTGATTGTTTGGTAAATATTTGACTAGAATTTGAGCACAAGTTTTCATTTTTTGAAGAATTTACAGCTCATTTAAAGGGTGCCAATGTTGACCAATCAACAAGTGACAACTAGACAAGGACAAGTCATCCTTCCGACCATATTGCACCAAGCAAGATTGTGTCATCTTCTACACAAGGAAATCTTTTCAGGACATTAAAGACAATTCTCAAGATGTAAGAAAGCCTAAAGGGGGCGGCCACATGTGGATAAAAAGAAAAGAATAGTGCAAACAAGGCTAAGACTACAACTCAAATTCTCTCAAGTGCAAGAAGCTATTACCACTTTCTTCTTCTCCTTTTCTTTCTCCTTCTTCTTCTCTCAATCCTATTTTTCATATATTATTGATATTATATAGGCTTCAAATATACCACCCACACTCATTCATTGTTTTAATAGGTTGATCAAGGTGTGATCAAACCTTCATTCGATCGGTGGTAGTGTTCGTGATTCATTTGCTCGATTGGATTGATTGTGAAAGGGTGGAGTTAGTGTTTAACTCAAGTCACCCTTGTGGTAAGGTGTTTTTAGTGTTTAGTGATAACCAAGGAAGGTGTCCTCGAAGACTGGAGTAGGTTGATTTAACCGAACCAGTATAAAATCCTTGGTGTTCTTACTTTACGGCACTTTACTTTCAGTTTTCAGTTTTCTGTGTTGATTTCATTGCAATGGTAAAAATAGTAAACGATTTTCAAAAATTATAAAACTTTTTCGCCTTTGTACTATTTTCAGGTGCTACAATTAATGAACTAAACTAGTTCATTAAGTGAAGTGCTTAAGTTAATGAACTAAATAGTTCACGAAATGAAGACATATTTGGAGAAAGATTTACAGCAACAAATTTTAGAATGAAAAGTCTTCTCCCCATGCCATTTGCATGCCTAATATATATATAATATATATATATATATATATATATATATCCATATTTTTTTAGAAGGCATAGTATACATGTATTCCGACATACCACCGACACGTCACATATATTATAAACGTACATGTGTAAGAAGGCAAGATTGTGTCATCTTCTACACAAGGCAATCTTTCAAGGACATTAAAGACAATTCTCAAGATGGAAGAAAGCCTAAAGGAGGTGGCCACATGTGGATAAAAAGAAAAGAATAGTGCAAACAAGGCTAAGGCTACAACTTAAATTCTATCAAGTGCAAGAAGCTATACCACTTTCCTCTTCTCCTTTTCATTCTCCTTCTTATTTTTCTCTCAAGCCTAATGTTTATATATTATTGATATTATATAGGCTTTGAATATACCACCCACACTCATTCATTGTTTTAAAAGGTTGATCAAGGTGTGATCAAACCTTCATTCGATCGGTGGTGGAGTTCGTGATTCATTTGCTCGATTGTATTGATTGTAAAAGGGTGAAGTTAGTGTTTAATTCTAGTCAACATTGTGGTAAGGTTTTTTTGGTGTTTAGTGATAACCGAAGAAGATGTCCTCGAAGACTGGAGTAGGTTGATTTAACCGAACCAGTATAAAATCCTTGGCGTTCTTACTTTACTGCAAGTTACTTTCAGTTTTCAGTTTTCTGCGTTGATTTCATTGCAATGGTAAAAATAGTAAATGATTTTCAAAAATTATAAAACTTTGTTGCCTTTGAACTATTTTCAGGTGCCACAATTAATGAATTAAACTAGTTCATTAAGTGGAATGCTTAAGTTAATGAACTAACTAGTTTATTAAATGAAGACATATTTGGAGAAAGCTTTATGGCAACAAATTTTAAAATGGAAAGTCTTCTCCCCATTCCATTTACACGCCTCATGTATATATATATACATATATATATATACATATATATATATATATCCATATTTTTTTAAAAGGCATAATACACATATATTCCGACGTACCACCGACATGTCACATATACTACAAACGTATGTCGACGTCATACCACTATATACACCTCATATTTATGAGTATATTCAGGTCTTATATCATATGATATAAGTCATGGTGACGTCAAAATTATAACGGCATGTCACAAGGACCGAAACATCACCGACTTATCACGTACTTTCCATATAAAGATGGCCAGCGCATATACTTCAAAAATGGCTAAAAAGTTTTTGGCTTACATGTTACAATCAGCCACTGAGTCATACCATGTTGGCACACACAAATCACCCATTATTTAACCTAGATTTGTGGAGAATTCAAATTCAATTTCACTTTTGCACATGGACATTTTCTACTCAGTTATTGGAGCTGAATATATAATTCATTTTATGTATATTATGGGTGACATAATATATATTGCATATGTATGAAGTTTGATATTAGTTGGAGAAAAATCACGTAATTGACAAAAGTTGAAAATTCGGTTTTCTACGAACATACACACATGTAACATTTTTGGCATAGATGTAACATGTATCCAGACACTTTTTACACATTCAAGACATGTAAAAGTGTTCTAGAAAATTCAAAATAAGGCTGATTATAATTTACCATAAAGGTTTGAATATTGTGCATTATTTGACAAAGTTTACCAAAAGAAAATTCAGCACATGTGTAGGAATTTCACACGCCATTTTCAGCTTTTTTGGAGCCTAGGTGGAGCTTATTTGGCACTTTAATTGGTGGAAAATAAGCCACACATGATTGGTGATATTGAAGAATGCTACACACAAGGAAACAATTCAAAATACAACACATGCTGAAATTTCAGCACATGTTTGTTATGGACGAATTTTAGTATTTATTGTCTTCAATTGTCTTCAAAAATTGAAAAGGATTAATGTGTGATTGTATGGTAATTATTTGACTAGAATTTGAGCACATATTTTCAGATTTTTTGAAGAATTTACAGCTCATTTAAAGGGTGCCAAGGTGGACCAATCAACAAGTGACAACCAGACAAGGACAAGTCATCCTTCCAATCATATTGCACCAAGCAAGATTGTGTCATCTTCTAAACACGGCAATATTTCAAGGACATTAAAGGCAATTCTCAAGATGAAAGAAAGCCCTAAAGGGGGCGGCCACATGTGGATATAAAGAAAAGAATAGTGCAAACAAGGCTAATGCTACAACTCAAAATCTCTCAAGTGCAAGAAGCTATACCACTTTCTTCTTCTCCTTTTCTTTCTCCTTATTCTTCTTCTCTTAATCCTATTGTTCATATATTCTTGATATTATATAGTATTTGAATATACCACCCACACTCATTCACTGTTGTAAAAAGTTGACCAATGTGTGATCAAACCTTCATTCGATCGGTGGTCGTGTCCGTGATTCATTTGCTCGATTGTATTCATTGTAAAATAGTGGAGTTAGTGTTTAACTCCAGTGAACCTTGTGGTAAGGTATTTTTGGTGTTTTGTGATAACCGAGGAAGGTGTCCTTGAAGACTGGAGTAGGTTGATTTAACCGAATCAGTGTAAAATCCTTGGTGTTCTTACTTTACTGCACTTTACTTTCAGTTTTTAGCTTTCGGCGTTGATTTCATTACAACGGTAAAAATAGTAAACCATTTTAAAAAATTATAAAACTTTGTTGTCTTTGTACTATTTTCAGGTACCACAATTAATGAACTAAACTAGTTCATTAAGTGATGTGCTTAAGTTAATGAACTAACTAGTTCACGAAATGAAGACATATTTGGAGAAAGCTTTATGGCAACAAATTTGAGAATGGAAAGGCATATTTGTATATTCAACATACAAATCATTATAAGATAGTTCAGAATCCGAATCAGAATCAGAATTTTCCTCATTATCAAAAGATGGAGGCCTTTGGCTTGACATATCTTGTTATTTGGTTTTCTGGCTATTGGATGTTATCTCACAAAGATTGTCATATCTTCTTGCCGTGAGTGTACATGCACTCTGAAACCACTTGTACGACCTGTATAGCACCACTAGAATGGGAGGGTTGAATAGTGGGTGCGGAAAAAATTGGTTTTTAAAACTTTTTGTTACCAATTACCCACTTCAAAACAGATTCTGTTTTCAGGCCATGTTTTGGATTAATCTAATGACCAGGTTCTAGACCTCCAAAAATCATAAAATTTGGTGACAAAGTACTCTCAGATGTAATAAGAGACTCACGAAAATTTTAAATTCAAACTGCACTCCTAACCCCTTGAAAATACATTTTTGGTCAGATTGCGCAAATCTACCAGAAACTGTACTCCGACTTGAAAATTTTACTTCTATTTATTGATGACTCCAAATGGTTCGAAAATTTTACGAAAAGACCCTCAAGATATGTATTTTAGTAGGTTGAAATAGTTTTTGAAAAACTTCTTTAAGAAGTATGTTTTACAACCAAAACAATCAAGCAAACCGATCACGAACACCACCACCGATCGAATGAAGATTTGATCACACCTTGATCAACCTTTTACAACAATTGGACGTGTATGAGTGGTATATTTAAAGCCTACAAAATATGTAGAATATATACACAATAGGCTTGAGAAAAGAAGAAGAAGAAAGAAAGGAAGAAGAAGAGAGTAGTGTAGCTTCTTGCACTTAAGAGAATGTGAATTGTAGCTTGTTCTTGTTTTGCACTATCTTCTCCCTTTTATCTCATGTTGGCCGCCCCCTAGGGCTTTCTCCCTTCTTGAGAATTGTCTTTAATGTCCTTGGAAGATTTCCTTGTGTAGAAGATGACACAATCTTGCTTACTTGGAGCAATATGATTGGAGGGATGACTTGAACTTGCTTACTTGTCACTCGTTGATTGGTCCACCTTGTCATCCTTTAATGAGCTGAAAATTCTACAAAAAAACTCTCAAAACATGTGCTCAAATGTAGTCAAAACATTATACAATCACACATTAATCCCCTTCAATTTTGGAAAACAATTGAAGACAAAAACATGCCAAAATTCGTCCGTAACAAACAACATGTGCTGAAATTTCAGCATGTGTCGTATTTTTAATTGTTTCCTTGTGTGTTGCCTTCTTCGATGTCACCAATCATGTGTGACTTATTTTTCACCAATTAAAGTGCCAAATAAGCTCCACCTAGGATCCAACAATGCTAAAAATGGCGTGTGAAATTCCTGCACACGTGCTGAATTTTCTTCTGGTAAACTTTATCAAATAATGAAGAATATTCACACATATATGGTAAATTGTAATCAGCCCTAATTTGAATTTTCTAGAACACTTTAACATGTTCTGAATTTGTAAAAAAGTGTCTAGATACATGTTACATTTATGCCTAAAAAACGTACTATGTGTGTATGTTCGTAGAAAATCGAATTTCCAACTTTCGTCGATTGCGCGATTTTTCTCTGATTAAATTCAAACTTCTTGCACATGTAATATATATTATGTCACATATAATATAGATAAAACAAAGTGTATTGAGCCACGAAAGTTTTGGCTATTTTTGATGTATATGGGCTGACCATCTTTATATGGCAAGTACATGACTTATCGGTGAAGTTTCAGTAGTCATCCGATACGACAATTTTCGGTTTATGACCTTGTAACATGTCGTTATAATTTTGACGTCACCATGACTTATATCATATGATATAAGACCTGAATATACTCATAAATATGAGGTTTATATAGTGGTGTGACGTCGACGTATGTTTGTAATATATGTGACGTGTTGGTGGTACGTCGGAATATTTGTGTATTGTGCTTTTTTAAAAAATATGAATATATATATTATATGTATATAAGGCATGTAGAATAAATGGGGAGAAGACATTCTCAAATTTGTTGCCATAAAGCTTTCTCCAAATATGTCTTCATTTAATAATTATTTAGTTCATTAACTTAAGCACTCCATTTAATGAACTAGATTAGTTCATTAAATGTGGCACCTGAAAATAGTACAAAGACAACAAATGTTTGCCATATGATGTAAGCTTTAACGCTTCATGGCTTGTTAGTATTGAAACAATATATATAAGCATATAAAGGATGTTTATCATATAAACGTGTCAAGTAATGATTCATTCATGCATTTCGTAAGCACGTAGCATTTAAATTATGCATTTGTAAATCACTCAAACCCTCTTTCTCAACACTTTGATCTTAGACAAATTGATGATCCTGGATTTAAGTGATGATCGTAGTTTTAAGCAATTGTCTCAAATGTAAGCATTGATCTTGCCATTTAAGTGATGACCCTAGACTTTAAAGATGACCTCTGAAGTAAGGATCATGAATGTAAGCCACGATCTTAGATTCAAGGAATGATTTTAGACAATTATGTGGTGATTTGTTAGGCATGCAGGAGCGGAAAAAAATTTAAAAATTTAAATGCTCATAATTGCGAAAACTAATTATCCTTCACGATTGGGTGATGGACCTAAGAGGAGATCATAATTACTAAGGATCAATTTTGGATCTAAAGTAGGATCGTAGATGATAAGGATCAATCTTAGTCGATAGGTTATAGTCCATGAGTGTTGTGATTATAAAACTCATATGCTAAAGTAAACCATAAGAGAATGATTTATTAGGAAACAACAACTACTAAGTGACCAATAGACCTTAAGGATGTGGATATGAGTAAACCATAGGCACCAAGATGTGACTTAGAGAAAGCTATGATCACTGGAGTCATAAGGGAAGAATGTCAGTCCACGCATTAAAAGTCCTTGGGATATGTAAGCTGATAAACTCCAATGGTTAGACGATGCGACGTTTGAAGCAACATAGAAATAATAAGTTATGATCTTAGCTTGCGTTTAAGGGCAACGACCATAGAGCCACCTTATATGTGTACAATAATTATCTAAGGGACTTAGTTCGTGCTGATAGGCAATATTATCGTGTTGGAATGCCCAATGAGGAGTTAGATAACCTAAGCGCTTGACTAACAAGATTGTCACAAGGAACATTAAGATGCCATTTACTCTACATAAGTTCGACGACTCATGGATAAATGGAATTGGAGTTGGACAACCTAATAAGGTGTAAAACAGTTATGACATAAACTAGACCATTGGATTAAGCTAAGCATACCCCCAAGATACAGAATTTGACTAAGTAAACGATCTGTGAGAAGAACTCCTTAAATGGACAATGTTGCTTTAATTAGGATACCCCTAGATGGTAAGTTTGACTACGTACTAAGAAATTGACCAAGACGTGGTTAGTGGTAAGTTGAATAATAGACTAGCACTATAAGTTCGATGATATCTAGTGATATAAGTCGGATAGTGGACATGAAATGTTATAGGGAAGAGGACCATGTGACCACTTTTGGATGTTAGTGAGCAAAGGGAATAAGATTGACCTTCTTTGAGGGTCTATTAGAGGTTGGGACATGGCGTGTAGCGCCGGGTGCAAGTTTTGACGATTAAACTTTTTGTAGAGGGCGGAATGTTACATCCCGTTTTTAAGGGGGCTAAATAGATAATTAGTAAATAAAAGGAAAATTCAATTAAATGAAATCCTAATCCCCTTAGGTTTTGGTGGAAACCCTAATTTCTTCTATTTAAACATAATTATATCTCCACTTCCTCCCATAATTGGAGAAGTCGGCCACCCCCATAGCTAGAGAAATCCGACGCCTTGAGGAGAGAAGAGGAGGAGCACCACCACGTCAATTCAACCCCAGTCACTCATGCCATCTACCCCAACACTCGAGGTAGGTGTCCTCTTCCCATCCTTTAAAAAATCAAAACCCTAAACTTTATTTATTTTCTTAAATCTATGGAGTATGCATAAATAGTTTTAAATGCATAGTTGTATGTATTACGTGTATAAGTTACGTGAGGTTGATGTTGATGATACTTCCATATGTTATATGTATATGTATGGTGCCGATTCGTGTGATTATATGTACATGCATGATGCCGAGTAGTGTGTATATGGAATCATCATTGCCCAATGTGTGTATATATGTCGCATGCTGGTGGGTCGGTTTTGATTGCATAAGGGAACCGTATGTATGAGCATATGTGACTATGAAGCCGTATGCATGCATGGTTATGTGAGGAAGGATGGTGATTGGTATAATGGTGTGATGTGGATCAAGGATCCCACCATGAGGTCACTGTCCCTATAACAATAAACAAGACCAAATAACTTAGTTTTGATGTTAGTATCTTTTTGTTTAGGAATGTGCAAGATGAACCAAACAATCATTGTGTTCATTTACTTGAACCCAAAATTTGAACATCTGGGCCACTTACGTGTGTGTTTTGTGTAGAGAAAAGGTGTTTGAGTGATTACAAAATACATGATTTAAATAACGTGTACCAAAGAAATGCATGACACATTTTGACTTAACACGTTTTTGCATGAAACCTGCCTTATATAGTTCATATATAATATTGTCGTACTAACGAGCCATGAAGCTTCAAAGTTTACATCAAATGGCGAACATTTGTTGTGTTTGAACTATTTTCAGGTGCCACCATTAATGAACTAAACTAGTTCACTAAGTGAAGTACTTAGTTAAATGAATTAAGTAGTTCAGTCAATACTTAGAATTGCATAAATTTACTAAGACTCTCGCAAAAGAAAAGAAGTGATTAATTGAAGACAAGAAGTTGCTAGAATCTTCTAACACGAATCTTGTTGCTCAATTAAACGATTCAAAAGAACAGTCGTCATGCATCATAAATGCTTTGAAATCAGAGATCACATCATTGACAATAAATAATAATGAAATGAAATCCGAGATTTCAAGTTTGAAATCAAGAAATACGGATTTAGAAAAAATAATGAAATAGTTTGATATGGGATCTAACATGCTAGATTGCATTATTTTATCACAAGAACATGACAGTGATAAAACTGGATTAGGATACATTGAGACAAACGAAGCATCATCTAAACCAACCAAGTTTGTTTTGCCTAAGAAAGTAGACACATCAAAGGCATACGTAGCGCCTAAAGTAACGGAAAGACCCCCTCTCCCCTCATCTCGTCATATCTCTTCTTCATATCATACAAAATATAATTATGTGCCATATAAATATGAGAAGAAACAAGTGATGCATACACGACATTCATTTCATCCATCTAGATCACGCACCATGCACACCAATACGAGAACATATCAAAAACGCACACCATATGATGCGTATAAAGGAGTTCTCATTTATTACCATTTGCTAGACCGAGAAGGATCACCCAAGTATGGGTACCGAAAGGTACTTTTACTAAGAGGTGAATAACTAACTCGTAAAGATCCAAAAATAAAAGGGTACCTAAATCATTGTTGTACATTGCAGGGAACCCACACATCAAAAGATACATCAATCAAATGGTTCCTTGACAGTGGTTGCTCGAGGCACATGACGGGTGACCCAAGCTTATTCACAAAGTTGAAGAAGGTCACAAAAGGGGGATCTGTGACCTTTGGCGACAATAAAGAAGGAAGGATCATCGCAAAGGTACAATCGGAAGCCCAAGCACCCTTCAAATCTCCAACGTCTTTTTTGTAAGCAGCTTATCCTATAATCTTTTTAGCATCTCACAATTTATTGACAATGGCTTTTATGTGTGTTTTACTCATCCTTGTTGCAATATAATAAATAAAAATGGAGAAGTAGTGCTAAAAGGAAAAAGGGAAGGAAACATTTTTACGCTATCTATAGGTGACATGTTAGACGCTAAGGTTAAGTGTTTTGTGTCAAATGAACCTAACGTTAACTTAAGGCATAGACGTTTAGGATACATCGGCATTTCTACACTTGAAAAACTCCAACGAAAGAACCTAATACGAGGATTGCCTAAACTTGATTTAGACAACTTTTAGTTATGTGAATCTTGCATTAAAGGCAAACAAACACGCGAGTCACTTAAACCTAAAAATGAAATAAGCACGACTAGAGTTTTAGAATTATTACACAATTATTTGTTTGGTCTTAGTCGCACTATGAGTCTCGGTGGACGTCATTATGCATGTGTGATTGTTGATAGTTTTTCTTGTTATACTTGGACTTTGTTTCTTGCACATAAAGATGATAGTGCCATTGAGATTGCAAAACTGATAAAACAACTTGAAACTCAATATGGTTTAAATGTGAAAAAGATTAGAAGTGATAGAGGCGGTGAATTTTCGCCACCTAGAACTCCTCACTAAATGGAGTAGTAGAAAGAAAGAATAGAACACTACAAGAAATCGCTAGAACCATGTTGTGTGAAAATAAATTACCTAAATTTTTGTGGGCGGAACCCGTAAATTGTGCATGCTATATAATTAATCGTTTGTCTATTAGAAAGAAAATAAACAAAACGCCTTATGAGATATTAAATGATCGCATGCCTAAAATTGATTACTTTCGTGTGTTTGGTTGCAAATGCTTTGTTTTAGATACGAAAGATAATCTAGATAAGTTTGAATCTAAATCAATTGAATGCATCTTTGTTGGGTATTCTGCGAATTCAAAAGTATATAGATGTTATGATCCCATCAATAGGCAAATTCTAGAATCCATTCATGTGAAGTTTAATGAATTTGGTGAGATTGATAAAAATAAAGAATATGACGATGATTTTGAATTAAAACCCGTGTTGGATGATGATGATGGCACGCATGATACACAAGAAATGTATGATCACTTAGAAATGCATGAGAAAATAGAAAATAATCAACCAAGATGGCATAGAGATCACCCACACGATCTCATTATAGGCGATATCACTCACGATGTGCGACCACATAGAAGAATAAATCCAGATGAAATAAATCAATTTCATGCCATGATATCCGAAATTGAACCTAAAAATGTGTTTGATGCTTTGAGTGATTCTTCTTGGATTGATGCTATGCATGATGAACTTAATCAATTTGTAAGAAATGATGTATGGGATTTAGTGTCACGACCACAAGATACGACTATAATAGGCACAAAGTGAGGGTTTAGAAATAAAATGAATGAAGAAAGAAAAGTTGTTAGAAACAAGGATAGACTTGTAGCACAAGGATATAATCAAGAAGAAGGAATAGATTATGACGGAACATTTGCACCCGTAGCACGTTTAGAAGCCATACAACTTTTACTTGCTATTGATTGCATGAAAGGTTTTAAACGTTATCAAGTAGACGTGAAAAGTGCATTTTTGAATGGATTTATACATGAAAAGGTATACGTGAAAAAACCACCCGGCTTTGAAGATTTGAAACACCCTGATCACGTGTACAAACTAAAGAAGGCATTATATGGTTTAAAGCAAGCACCTAGAGCATGGTATTATCGTTTTGCCACTTTTATCTTAGAAAATGGTTTTAAAAGAGGCACTATAGATAGTACTCTATTTTTGAAACAAGATAAATGAGAATTATTAATAATTCAATTTTATGTTGATGACATCATTTTCGGCTCCACCTCTTAAAACTTGTTGAAGATTCTGAAACTTGCATGAAATCCAAATTTGAAATGTCTGTGGTTGGTGAATTTAATTACTTTCTTGGCTTGCAGATTAAACAAACGAGCAAAGGTATACATATAAGACAAGTTAAATATATAAATGATATGATTAAAAAGTTAAACTTTGAGAACTTAAAACCGTCCCCCATCCTTATGAGTGTCACCACTAAACTAGATAAAGATGAACATGGTAAGGACTTTTATAATGCTTTATATAGGTGTATGATTGGATCTCTGCTCTATCTTACTGCTAGTAGACCTGATATCATGTTCAGTGTATGTATGTGTGCATGTTTTCAAAGTCAACCTAAAGTGTCTCACTACAATACCGTGAAAAGAATATTTCGATATATTAAGCACACACCCACCTTAGGCATTTGGTATGATAAAGATTGTGAATTTAACTTGCATTCCTATACTGACGTAGATTATGGTGGATGTAAAATAGATAAGAAAAGCACGAGTGACACTTG
Organism: Eustoma russellianum; assembly: GCA_036186865.1. Classification (NCBI taxonomy): domain Eukaryota; kingdom Viridiplantae; phylum Streptophyta; class Magnoliopsida; order Gentianales; family Gentianaceae; genus Eustoma; species Eustoma russellianum. Next base: position 10,210,088 of record AP025052.1, read on the forward strand.
TCAATTTATAGGAAATTCACTTATTTCATGGTTTTCTAAAAAACAAGCAAGCGTAGCCTTATCCACCACTGAAGCTGAATACATGGCACTTAGTCTTTATTGCGCACAATTACTATGGCTAAAACAACAACTTTCTGACTTTGGGATTACGGCAAATCAGATTCCTATATATTGTGATAGTATGAGCGCCATCAACTTATCTAAGAACCCCGTTCTACATTCTAAGGCAAAGCATATAGAAGTCCGCTATCACTTCCTTCCTGATCACGTCAACAATGGTGATATTATCATAGATCACGTAGGGACAGAGGCACAAGTAGCAGATATTTTCACTAAGGCACTAAATCAGGCCACGTATTAAAATCTTCGTTCTAAATTAGGCATGATTTCTGCTGATTTAATTTGATATATCTTTCCATATTTACATGTATTTTTGATTGTCTTTCCAAAATAAAGGGGGAGAGAATGCATGATTTAAGGGAGAGAGAGATTGATTGCACAAATCAAGGGGGAGAAAATTCGAAATTTGAAATTCAAAATTTGAATTTGTGCATGATTGGACGGGGAGCGACAAAATATAAATCATGAACTTAGGTTATTTTGTAAATCATCAAAAGGGGGAGATTGTAGAGAAAAAGGGGTTTGAGTGATTACAAAATACATGATTTAAATAACGTGTACCAAAAAAATGCATGACACATTTTATGACTTAACATGTTTTTGCATGAAACCTGCCTTATATAGTTCATATATAATATTGTCGTACTAACGAGCCATGAAGCTTTAAAACTTACATCAAATGGCGAACATTTGTTGTGTTTGAACTATTTTCAGTTTCCATCATTAATGAACTAAACTAGTTCACTAAGTGAAGTACTTAGTTAAATGAACTAAGTAGTTCCTTAAATGGTGATATATTTGGAGAAGGCACAAAGGAAACAAATTGAAGAATGGAAAGTTTTCTCCTCTCCTTTATACACACCTTTT
>AP025052.1:10211084-10261354 GCA_036186865.1 Eustoma russellianum
CTATATTTAAAAAAAAATTGGTTATCCATAAAGATAAAGTTCGCTTTCTTGTAGTTCCGCTTCTTCCTCTAAAAAATAAGAAAGACTTGTCAGAAATCGCCGGTTGAGTTGGTCCGACCAAGAAAGGCCTGGAAGTCTTTGGGCATTGCTTGGGCCGAGTTAAGTACGGCTAACTAGTGATTTACAAGCACCTTCACTGCACATTTTCAGGTCTCCGCAAAGTCGTAAGACCATGTATGGGGGCTGACGCCTGCCCAGTACCGGAAGGTCAAGGAAGTTGGTGCAGAATGCTTGGCCTCCTGCGCTGGAAGCGACACGTCCAGCTTTGGAATCTGATATGAAGATTCGTTGAAAATGAGTTGAACTATGTGACCCGAGTAGCATGGGGCACGTGGAATCCCGTGTGAATCAGCAAGGACCACCTTGCAAGGCTAAATACTCCTGGGTGACCAATCAAGAGTCCTCGGTTGTGAGGGTATCTACATTGTTGGATAAGCTTATTCAGGTCTTATATCATATGATATAAGTCATGGTGATGACAAAATTATTACGACACATTACGAGGTTCTAAACCAAAAATTGTCGTATCGGGTGAATACCGAAACTTCGCCAATGTGTCACATGCATGCCATATATAGATGGCGAGCCCTACACTTCAAAAATGACCAGAAATTTTGTGATCTACATGCTATATTCATCCATGAAATCATTCCATGTTGGCACACACAAATCACCCCAAATTAAGGCCAAATTGTAGAGATTCCAAATTCAATTTTTAAGCACATGTAGGCGCCACTTTAATCAGCCATGAGAGCTGAATATTAAAGTTTAATTTATTTATATTATGTGTAACATAATATATATAACATGTGCAAAAAGTTGGAATTTAATCGGAGAAAAATCAGGTAATCGACAAACGTCGAAAATTCGGTTTTCTACGAACACGACACATGGAACATTTTTGGCATGACAGATAACATGTATCTAGACACTTTTTACATATTCTATACATTCTAAAGTGTTCTTGAAAAATCAATTAAGGGCTGATTAGAATATACCATATGTGTATAATTATTGTGCACTATTTTACAAAGTTTGCAAAAATAAAATTCAGCACATGTGCAACTATCATCACACGCCACTTCAGCCTTGTTGGAGAATATGTGGAGCTTTGTTGGCATCTTGATTGACCAAGAATGAAGTATAATACAAGGTTGGTGACATAAAGAAAGGAGCTACACAAGGTAACATTCCAAATTATGTCATATTTGTAACACATGCTGAAAATTTCAGCATGTGTGCATTGAGTTGGCCGAATTTTTGAGCTTAATTGTGCCATATTTACTTTTTTGAATTATATCGATTGATTGATAGATAAAATGGCGATGTTTTAAAAATATTGTAGAAATAATGTGGTGATATTTTGAAATATCACACATGCTGAAAATTTCAGCATGTGTTGGAATGAGTATGGCCAAATTCTTTTCTTGAAATTAAGCATATTTGATTTTTTATTTTCAAGGGAATAATCTATACCAACATGGAAAAAATTTCAATGTATTTTGGATAGTACACATGCTGAAAATTTTAGCATGTGGAATAATCAAGTGGCCGATTTTTATGAGCTTAATGGTGATTATTTTGTCTTGCAAATTTTATGGAATTTAATATGAGACTTATAGCAACATTTTTATGGCTAATTGGCACATGTTTTTAAGTGATATTTTTCAGATTTATCTAGTCATCGAATGATGACAACTTTTCATCCAATCAATGAGTGTCAAGTAAGCAAGGTCTTAATGATCATCCAATGAAGAGTTGCCAAGTAAGCAAGTGAATGTCACAATGATGCAAGATATTCTTCCAAGGACTTAAGAGATAATTTTCAAGAGGAAGAAAAGTCATAGGGGGGCGGCCACATGTTGATAAAAAGGGAAGAAGGAGAGCAAGAGAGCAAACAAAATACAAGACAAGTCTTACAAGTTTCCAAGATCAAAAACGTACCTACTTCTTCTTCTACACTTTCTTTCTTTCTTCTCTCTTAAAGCCTATGGTATTCATATTCATACATCTTTAATAGGCTTCATCTATACCACCATACACTCTATATTTTTGTACAAGATTGATCAAGGTGTGATCAATCTTGCATCCGCTAGGTGGTGGTGTTCGTGATCGTTGTAATCACTTACAAAGTTTGTAAAGAGTTGGAGTTGGTGTGTAACTCCATCAACCCTGTGTGGTAAGGTGTTGTTTGTTGTTTTGTGATTAGTAATAACCAAGGAAGGTGTCCTCGAAGACTGGAGTAGGTTGATTTAATCGAACCAGTACAAAATTCCTTGTGTTCTTTACTTTTCAGCACTTACTTTCAGTTTCCAGCACAGTGCATCATTTTCATCACATTCTTAAAAATAATAACTGAACTTCAAAAATCACATTTCAGAAACATAGCCACACAACTTAAGGTTCATTTGGCACAATTTTCAACCCTTTTGGACAAGTATAAGTCATCCAAACATCAAAAGTTCTGATACTAGTGCAGTCTGATTTTCAGGATTGCAAAGGTTGAGACATTGAACGTATTTGACTAACTTCCCAAAAGAATTTTTCAAAATTGTTTGAACACAATTAAATAAACATAATAAGGGGTGTTTCATTAAATTTCCAGAGCATTTGGAGTTACGGTTTAATTGAAATTAATTTTTCAAATCAGATTACCGTTTCTGGCAGATTTGCGCAATCTGACCATCAACGATTTTTAAAGGGGTTAAATGTTGAATTTTAATCTAAAATTTTTAGGAGATACTTAGAACATCTGAGACTAAGATCTCTCCAAATTTCAGAATTTTTGAAGACCTGTAACCTAGTTTTCAAAACGTTTCAAAACAGGTTCTGAAAACAAAAACTGTTTTCAGAAGTTGGGTTTTTGGTCTAAAACAATTTTAAAAACCAAATTTTTCGCACCCACTATTCAACCCCCCTTCTAGTGGTGACTTGCAGATCATACATTTTGCTTAAATCCGGTGTTGTTGTCTTGTGATCCTTATTTCCATATGTTTGCCATATAGGGAGGAAGACGCATGCCAAATTTCAAGACAAACAGAGTCCTAAAAACAGGTTTTAAGGGCATGTTCCACAAGAGGAGACAAAAGGAATATTCCCAATTTGGAGGACAACGCTAATGTATTTGAAGATGAGACAAAATGGACATATTCTAGAGAATATTTAGAGCAAATTTTGTCCAGAGAATGTGTCTCCCGAGGAATGTTTGTCTTAAAGAATGTTTGTTCCAAGAGAATGTTTGCATCAAGAGAATGTTGTAAAAGAATCTCTTATCCAAAGAAATGCCTTGGCATGGAATGTCCATATCCAAAGGAATGTCTAGAAGGGAATGTTGTCTCCATGTCTCCCCAAAGGAGACAAGAAGATTGCGGCATTTTGAAGAGGCAAGAGGATAAGATCTCAAGTTCAAATTCAAGCCGAAGACATCCCACATCATGAAGATGAGGCTGGCCAAGATTTGAGGCAAAATTGAATTCAACTTCAAATCCAAATTTGAACAGAATTTGAATTTTGAATTCAAACGAATTTGAACTTTGAATTTCAAGAGTCAAATGTGCAAATCATCTTCTCACCCTCGTCAAGAAGAACACAATAACTTGAAGATCAAAGGGATCAGATTATCAAGCCAAACAAGATTGAATTCAAAAGGAGAATCTGTTTGAACTCAAATTCAAATTCCATTTGACCTTCAAACCATGCCATCTTCTAAGAACAAAGATCATCCATTCAAGACTCCTTTGTGGTCTCAAAACACGGCATGAAGATGAAGAAGAAAATCAAATTTCTAGCTCTTTTTGAATTTCAATTGTATTTCAAATTTCAAACTGTTTTTGAACCAACTCTTTGATAGATTTTTGAGATGGAATCTAGTCTATCTTAGCATCATTTAGTATGGCATGTTCAACATAAATAAGGCCATTATGGAGAAACTTAGGCATCCTGGAATTCAATCAAAAAATAAACGTTTTTTTCTCAAAATTGTGAGACTTGTTTTCTTGCTTTTGCATCAAAAATCAAGGTTAATAACTCTCAAAGGAGAGTGTTTTGCAGGTGTTTTCCAAGGCTAATAGTGTTGTTTAGGAGGTCCTTTTAAGGTTTGCCTATCACAACCATATGAAATTTTTCGTGTTGCTCAATCCAACAACTTTCTACGCAAAGAAAGCAAAGAGAAGTTCTCTTCTTTGTGCCTTTACACCATTGTGAGAAGGACATTTGGAGGTGGTAGAGTGGATTCATCCATCACGTTTGCATCAATTTTAGTATCAGAGTAGGTCACTCAATTCCACCATATATCATGCATTTTCTTTCCATTTCTTATTCATTTATATTCTTGTCATGTGTCTGTCATTTCCTTTCCATTCCATACATGTTTGAGTCTCCAACTTCCACCACCCCAACCCCCACCCCCTCCCAATTTTTTTTCGGGACTAGAGGGGCGGGGGAGGAGCATAGATTGGGGTGAGGTGAGCATGTAGGTGAGTTGAAACATTTTCTAAAAAATATTCTTTTAGGTTAGGGCTTCATCGAGATAGACCATTCAGGGCTAACCAAGGTTTTGCTCTAGTTGTAAAGATGTTTCAGATTTAAAAGAAATTGATATGATTTGGATAGTTGATAGAAAGTACAAGTTCCAGAAGCAAGAACGAAAAGGCATGTGTAGGTTTGTTGTAGAAAAACATATCCAGACTTGTTGCAAAATACAAACTGTTAGTCTGAACTTAGATGTTATACTCACACACACAAAATACAGGTTTTATCAATGAGCTGACTGGATAGTCAACTACAGAAGTATCAAAACCGAAAGCATTGTCAAACTTAACATCTCATACAAAATCCTAATCCGAATCTCATTTCCAAGACCAACAAACTTCTCAAATCTCAATTGAATCCCCAAGAAGAATATAATCTAAATGATAAAAAGTGACTCCACATAAAATCGCTACACCCCTGTTTCCCTATATCAAGCAAACAAAAATCTCTCCAACAATGGAGTTTATATGAATAGCTGATAACATACTATCAAATAGTTCTTCGAAAATGTTTTAACTATTGATTAAACTATCATATTCCCGTAGATGGATGCGTAGAACTTTTTGCCAACTTTTGCCTAAATCCAACTATACAACCATATTTATTTAATGATGAGAAAGCATATCAGTGGGAACAGACGGGTGAGCGATCTCCCCATGTATCCGTAACCTCCGTCGCCCCAAGTCTCTCCCCAATAGTTGCGTATGATCCATACCTTTTCACCTCTGAACACATGGCTCCAACGGTTACCATTGCTTGAAGACCTGCTGGACGACATGGTAGGGGTGTCCAGTTATCCATTACGCCTGTGTCAGTTAACAGTTGCGAGCTTACAGGAACCAAATCTACAGCAAAAGGCTGTTGATGAAGGGCGTCTATTATCGCTTTCTCGTATTCATACACACGTCCAAAATTACTGCTTAGTAGGATGTCATATCCATGGTCAAGGGTACCCATGATTGGATTTCTCTTTTTCAAGGGATCACACAGATCATCCATCGGATAGTACAGATAATCTTGTTCTAGAGATATCCCATTTTTTATCACATAATTGTACCATCTGTCTACCCTTCGTCCAGCACATCCAAAATTCATAAAACTCTTAGATCAATCAACTAACTCCTTGGCACTAAGTTGTTCAAGCACGTCATCTTTCCTCTTTCGTATAAATTCTAGTGTGCAGGCTGCTGTAAAGGCATAACTAAAGTTGCATTTTCCTTGATCATGTATTGGCATGAAAACATATTCCCTTCTCCAATCAATGTCTACAAGCTGCACATAAAAAAAGCTTGTCAGCCAATTATTTTGTAGTCAGAACAAGGAATGAAAAACGAGTATTATATGGTTTGGACATGGGGAGAAGAAGCGCCTCCTTACACCACTTAACCTGCCTAATAAGCTGTTTCATAAAACAATACAAATTTCAAGAAACAGAGCTTATTGGGCATGTTAAGCGGTGTAAGGAGACGTCTCTTCTCCTCGAGTCCATGCCATGTAATACTCGTTCTCCTTTCCTTGTTTTGCTACAAAATAATTGGTTGACAAGCTTTATCTTATATGCAGCGTGTAGACATTGATTGGAGAAGGGAAGATATGCTCACGCCAATACAGGATCAAAGAGAATGCAACTTCTTTTATGCCTTTACAGCAGCCTGCACACTAGAATTTGTACAGAAGAGGAAAGGTGATGTGCTTGAACAACTTAGCGCTAAGGAGTTAGTTGATTGCTCCATGAATTTTATGAATTTTGGATGTGCTAGAGGAAGGGTAGATAGATGCTACAATTATGTGATGAAAAATGAGATATCTCTAGAACAAGATCATCTGTATTATCCGAGTGATGATCTGTGTGATCCCTTAAAGAAGAGAAATCCAGTCATGGGTACCCTTGACCATGAATATGAACATTCTACTAAGCAGTAATTTTGGACGTGTCTATGGATACAAGAAAGCGATAATAGATGCCCTTCATCAATAGCCTATTGCTGTAGATTTGGTTCCTGTGAGCTCGCAACTGTTGACCGGCACAGGCGTAATGGATAACTGGACACCCTTACCACATTGTCCAACAGGTCTTCATGCAATGGTGATCATTGGAGCCACTGTGTTTAGGGTTGAAAAGGTATGGATCATACGCAACTATTAAGGAGAGACTTGGGACGACGGAGGTTACGGATACATGGCGAGATCGCTTACCCGTCTGTTCCTAATGATATGTTTCCCATCATTAAGTAAATATGGTTGTATAGTTGTATTTAGGCAAAACTTGTCAAAAAGTTCTACTCATCCATCTACGAAGATATGATAGTTTAGTCAGTAGTTAAAACATTTCAAAATAACTATTTGATAGTATGCTTTTAGCTGTTCATATGAATTCCATTGTTGGAGAGGTTTTTACTTGCTTGACACAGAGGAAATAGAGGTGCATCAATTTTATGTGGCGGCACTTTTTATCATTTAGAATGTAGTTATCTTGGGGGTTCAGTTGAGATTTGAGAAGTTTATTGGTCTAGGAAATGAGATTTGGATTAGGATCCAAGGCTAAAGATCAGATGCCGAAAGATTATTAAAATTACAAGCCTGGACCAAGAGAAGCCCAACAAGGACACACCCAGTTGACCATATACTAATTGAAGTTGTATACTCCGTTGCACCAAAATATGAGCTCTGGTGCTCGGTAGTTGCAGGAGCAGATGTACGATATATTTGCCTCGCCCCTTACCTATTCTCAAGTAATTTGAGATGAATATAAATATTTTTTTTTGAAGAAAAGAAGGTTAGGAAAGAAAGGAAACAGGCGGCTCAACAAGAAAGCCTTACATGCATTATTCTTTTTGAAAACTCAAAACTAGCTTACAGTAAACATAGATAAGAAACGATAGTCTAAACTAGTGCACATCTTTCCAAGAATGAAGCATTCACCTTTTTCTTGTTTTTCTCATTTCAGGAGTAAGCCCCTTAAAAATGTTCGAGGCAAAAGATAAAACAGAACATAAATGGGAGGCAAACATTGGCAACCATCGTGAAACTCATTCAGTACTAAGAAACACTATCATGCATGTTATAAAAGTTTGTTTCTTTATTTGAGGTTAGTATGGTTGGGTAATTTCGACTGAAATCTCTAGCTATGCAAGTAACAACTCAAGTTCTAACTAATCTATCCAAAAGATTCTAAAATAAATATTACTCTCCATACACAGAAAGAAAAGAATAATGGCAAAGTAACTCCATCAGCATGACCAATCAGTCCATGTTAAAGAGCATAAGTGCATAAGTTAGACATCAGTATGACTTCTTCTTAATTCTCTTAATTCTTGTAAAGTTGAAATGCCTTATAATTAGCTCCTTTAGTTTTTTTTACTTTTCTTACACTCTCTTTCACAACCGATATTCTTTATTTGCAGATGTTCAACCTTTTGGCTCGCCAACTAAATTTCTCACAATTTTCTTTATCTTTACCGATACATCCTCTCACACTTTATTTGCATCACAACTTGAATTTCTTAAGACTTCTTCCCCTAATACCACTGTTTTAACATCTGCTTGCTTCACTTCTTTCTTTTTTTTTGTAATTACTTAACTTTTTCAAATTCCACCATTTTATTTTATGTTCTATAGGCCTTTTTTTCTCAATCTTCTATCAGATACAAATATCCAAAACTAGTAAACGGTGTTGCATTCTCAAACTTTCTCCTGAATCATCTTATAGTCCTTACAAGCTATCTATCTCTCCTATGAGTCATGAAATAGTCTATATTGTGACTTGTTTGGTCCATTTTTGAAAGTAATCAAGTGTTCATCTCTATTTGGAAAAAAACATTAGTCACTATACAGTCATACGCTATTGCAAAAATCCAAAATTAATCCTCCATTGTTCCTGTTTCCATAACCAAATCCATCGTGTACATCATTGTAATCCTTATTCTCTCGGCCTTATGTACATTTAAACCTTCTTCTATAAGAATCTTCTCCCCTATTGGAACTTCACGCACTACCTCTTCTAAATCTTTCCAAAAGTGAACCTTTGTATCCTCTTCTAAACCCACTCGAGGATCATATATAATAATAACATTGATTGTTTATTTTCCAAACACCAACTTAATGACTATAATTCTCTCTTTTTCAATAACACCTGCTGCTTCGTCTCTTATAAGGCATCTATAATAACTCAAACTATATTTCTTGTCTTATTCTTTCATGTGTGTTAGAGTCTAAATCCTGAATTGTCCAACATCTAGTTTTTTCACCTATCCACTTTGTTTCTTGCAAACATAAAATATTTACTTTTCTCCTTATATCGTGCCTATTATCTCTATTGCCTTCCCCTTTAAAGTTCCCTTGTTCCACATTCTCAGTCTAATACTCCTACATAAACTAGTATTTCTCATATTCAGATCTAATTACGTCCTAAAAACTCTTGCTTATTTTTCATTGCATCCAAATTTAATATAGTTAATGCATGAAGAACATGTAGCGACAAGGACAATATTACCTATACTACAAAAGGTAACTTCACAAGTTCTAATAATACACCCAAGACATTTCAAATAAATGCTACCCCATGCTAATATATGCGTCTACACATAAAAGCAATACAAACAAAAATAAATTGAAATATTTCTGAAGAACTTTTAGTGATTACTAAAATATAGAGAAAAAAGAAGAATCCAAACTAAGTCGAATAAGTCAAATAGTAGGTTTTAAGTTTCAGAGCTTTTTGTAGGTAAACATACCAGCGCTTTTGCACTCACAAAGTCACAGATCTTGACTTGGTGAGTCAAAAGATCAACCTGCATAAAGATGAATCAGGAGTTGGTATGAACAATCCAGTTTGTTTAAAAAACACAAACGTGTAATAAAGTGGCATACCAAAAGATTATGGGGCTTCACATCCCTATGGCAAACACCTGGAACAGCATGAATGTAAGCTAGCCCCCGAAATATCTGTCATGTTTTTGAAATTTGTCATGCACAATGAAAGGTAGAAATACTCTCAAGTAAAAGTCTCTCAGATAGCCGCAAGTTACCCTGCCGGACTTTCATCGACGGCCGCCGATCTACTCTCAAGTAAAGAGAAAAGCTAAAACATCTAGATCAACTTCAAATAACAGCGAGACAGTAGTTGAAAAGTCCACATAAACCGACAGCCAGCTGCTCGGCAGGTAATTACCTTGTCGAGTCCATGTCGGAACGGCAAGACTGGGCGGCGTCGAGCCTTAGTGCAGCAACAGCGTCGCCGTCTGGATTATGGTGGTAATGGGGAAAGGATAAAGGTGGGTGGCATCCGGTGGTAGTGGATTATTGAGTTGCAGCTGTTGCTCATGCTGCTGAGGACCCAGCGGCAAGGAAGCCATGTGATGCTCTTATTGAGAATCTCTCTCTTCTTTCCTTTTTTTTTTCTCTTACTCTCTCTATCTAATATGTTTGGGGTTGGCGTTATTGCTCTCTGTTTCTACTCATCTCTTACCCTCCATAGTATATACTCTCTTGAGCCAAAATAGGAGTCTTTTTAAATAAAATAAAAAATAAAAAAAATTAATGTAACAACATATAATTCTAATGTGCCTATGTAAACTTGTTTAACATTTCTCAATTTATGCGATTCATAATTGTGTAAGTAGCAGTTGATCAACACATCTTGGCGCAATTTTTATAATAAGTTATCGGGAAATAACTTATGTGTGTTTCTATCTCACCTTACCATTCTCTAAAGTTAAACGTAACGTCCTTCGTCTCAATTCCATAAGATATACATGCGTATGTATAGTGCACATAGCATAGTCACTTCTTTTCGTTCTTTGATATCATACATCCGTACTCACACTCTCCTTCACTTGTTCTATAATACTTACATGCATACATTCACACATTTATATATAATTTTGTTAGGGCTTAATGTATCATTGCATTTCATCGGAACATGAACCCATTGGAACATGAAATTTGTCAAAGCATAAATAATCAATTCATTAATTTCACTTTGGACTTAACTTAGTAGCTAGCATATCCTTTCGTCACATGATATAACATTCCAATTCAAAACACATTACCCTATTACATAACTTATCGTTCCGTTATATAACTTATCGTTCTGTTACATAATAATTTATTCCATACCTTGCATGTCATTTAATTACGTAATGTATTACTTCACTACATTATATATCATTCCATACATATCATATTGTTTCTTCCATAACATGTCATTTTGTTGCATTATGTGTCATTTCGTTGTATTGTGTAATATTTCGTATGTAGCACAACATTTCTCAAGGCATAACTTATCATTTTAATAACTTAACTTTGAACATATCCTCTTGCATAACATATCATTGTATAACTGATGATAGCATTAAAGGATTACATGTCATTTCAACAATCTCATAACTTACTATTTCATTAATTTGACTTTAATCATACCCTTGTACATAGTATATCATACCATTACTTGACACATATTTTTTTACATTACATATCGTTGCATAAAAAGCATATCATTTTTTATATTACTTTCATTACATGTTAGAGGCTATGCGATGTGTTAGGGACCATATTGCTGCATGACACCTTTCATTTAACCATCATACACGCTAGAGGTCATATGGTTGCATAATTGTGTTATGTCAGAGGCTATGTCATTGCGTGACACCTCCCATTTTATATTTTTACATGTCACAGGTTATACTGTTGTATGACATATGTTGCGCTAAAAGTCGTACCATTGCGTGGTAGTTTTCTACAGGCCTTGCCATTACTTGGCACGTCTCGGTTTAGGCAACATCACAAAACAGTCTTTTATTTTTCATATCACTATTCATTCCATGCATTCATCCATTACACATGCACATTATTTTCTTACCATTTTGATAACAAACATATGCTTTTGATAAAATAAATCATCAATGTATAGCAAACAAGTCAAGAACAATAGAACATGTTATCCAACGTGCAATCGTTTGTTACCATATTGTGTCCAAGGTGTTACATACATGTAATATAAGTACAAAAGTTAAGAGGCTTAAAACATCGCATAGGTGATACATACATGTAACATAAGTACAATAGTTCAGAGGCTTAAAACATCGCACCTAACTTGCTTTTATCATGTTTATAAATGATAGTAACGTAAACATCATATGCAACTTCTCTTAACCATCTGTAAACTAAGCTTACTTAAACTTACTGCATCCTTGTGTCCTAGATTTGACTCAACTCACAAATCAGATATTAGCTTAGGCATAAAACTCGTAGAACTTTGAATGAGGATTTCAACCAATCTTGAATCACCTCATTCTGAGTTTCGGATTGTATGCTACAGTCAATATAAGACCAAGTGGCTAGTTGGTCTACCCAATCTACCCGTACCTTTTTAAAAGATTGCTATAAAAATCATCCAATAGATGACTATCTATGGTTTTCTTGGTTGGAATTAATCCAGGGGAATCGTGAGTAAGGAAATGAATCATCCGTTTACGTCTGTTATAGATCAAGATTTTATTTTTCCTGGTTTTCCTTCTCAATCTCGCGATGGCATCTGCACTGCCGTCGTCTTAGGCGTGTGGCTTCAGGCACCGCCTCCTCTACAGCAATTGCAATATCCCCTAAAATAGTCTCACGCTACAAGGGACTCCCAATGATATCCTTTTCAGATCCAGAGATCGAAGCCCTCGCTGCGCCATTCAAATTTTCTTTGGTAGGCACGTTCTCGTATGGTCGTCCACCATTGAAGGTAATACGTGAAGTTTTTGAAAAGATTGGATTTCAGAATGATTTAAAGATTACATTAATCGACCAAACTCATATCCTTTTGAATTTCCATAATGAATCTGATTATCTTCGTTGTTTTTATCGTCGGTCATGGCATATCTCTGGATGTCATATGAGAATTACAAAATGCATAGTAGATTTTGATCCTGCTACGTATGTTCCAATAGTGCCGGTTTGTGTTGCTTTTCCTTGCCTCCCTATTCATCTTCATCATCGTTCAGCACTGTTTGAAATCGTTCGTACTATCGGTAACCCTATCAAGCTTGATGTAGCCACGTCGGATGGTTTGCGTCCTTCTGTTGCACGTGTGTGTGTCGAAGTAGATGTTTCACAAGATTTCCCACAGAAAATATATTTGTAGGCGAAGCAAAAGATCATTTTTGCAATCGGTGGTTCATGAAGATTTACCATTATTTTGCACAACATGTCGTCGTCTTGGCCATGCAACGGGTTTATGTCCCTCCTCCACGACATCGAGTGTTCCTCTGCCTCCACCACCCCTACCACCAGCTACTAGGTGGACGCCGAAGAAAAAGCCAGCCGCAGTTCCTAATGCGGTTGTCTCAGAGCCAATTCTTTTGTTTACTTATCCACCATCGGATAATCATCAGCTGAGCCGCATGAAGTCGCCTTACCTGAACCCAGTGATGTCCAAGATATATCCATGTTAGGTTTGGATGTAGATTTTCGCCCTAGCAACAGACAATTGATCAACGTGACGTTGGACACTCCTCTGATACAGAACAACAGCCCGATGAACAGCAGCCTGTCTGAAGATGTTTTGATTTCGTACCTGGAGGAGTCGTCGTCAGATGCAAAATTTATACCAGTAGTTCAACGTCGAAAATGCAGAGCACGTAAGGATTTGCCACCGTTACCGCCTTCAACAGTTCTTACCCACAGTTCCACTCGATCTACTCAGGGAAGTGATATTACACTTTCACAATGAATGTCATGATTTGGAATGTGCGAGGCCTAAGAGCTTCGTTGCCTAGATTACATCATTTGATTCGCGATCATAAGTTGAATCTGATTGCAATTATTGAGCCAAAGCACTCTTATGCACGTATAGCTAGGTTTGGAATGGACCTTGGTTTTTCTAATTCCTGTTCATCACGATTTAAGCGCATCTGGGTTTATTGGTGAGATTCTATGTTTCGGTTGGTGTCCACCCAGGATGATGATCAGGTTCTTCACCTCAGTCTTGTTTATATTCCGTTACAGTTGTTATTCACACTTTCCGTCGTATATGCGAAGCATTCTCCAGTGCTTTGTCGTCTGTTGTATCAGTCTCTGCAAGATTACTCTTAGAATCTTCACTCCCCTGGTTGGTAGGAGGAGATTTTGATACCTTTCGGTCTTTAGATGATCACAGTGGCAGATCACATCCATCCTTGACAGTCTTGCAAGATTTTAATGATTGTGTGGAATACTGTTCATTAATGGCACTGCCTTTTCATGGTTCTCGATTTACCTGGAGGGATAGAAGGGGCCTTGGTCATGTTCGATGCCGGTTAGATTGGTTATTTACTAATTCTTCTTTTCATGATGATTTTGTTTAAATGAATCTTACTCACTTACCTAGGGTGTCTTCAGATCGTACACCTCTTTTGTTTATATGTCATATGAATTCTTCGACTAGTGCTCGTACTTTTCGTTTTTTGGATGCATGGCTGGTACATCTTGATTTTCTTACTTACACAAAGGAGGCTTGGATTTCTTATCCAACAACTGGTGGTATGTATGGTTTTTATTCCAAATTATTGAGATTGAAGAGGGATATTCAGCGTTGGAATAAGGAAGTTTGTGGCACTATCTTTTCAAAATTATCTGAAGCTGAAGCAGCCGTGCGTCGTAAGGAGGCAGTATGGGATGCGGACCCGTCTGAGATGAATCGTTCTTTTTATCATCAAGCCAAAGCTGAGTATATTCAAACGTCTAAACATGAACTACATTTCTGGAAGCAAAAAGCATGGGTTAAATGGCTACAGGAGGGTGATCATAACACACGATATTTTCATTCGGTGGTCAAGGGCTGACGTACGCAGCTGCGCCTTCAGCAAATTTGGACTTCCTCTTGTTTGTTATGTACCACACCAGATTCTATTTAGAGTGAGACAGTTTCTTTTTCTACAGCTTTGTTTGCTAGGGAGGCTACGGGGAATTATGATGAAATCCTGCAGCATATTTCACATCTCGTTACGGAGGAGGATAACGCATTATTAACTACGCTGCTGCAGGAACCCAAAGTAAAGGATGTAGTATGGCATTTGGATCTTAATAGTGAAGCGTGGCCAGATGGGTTCAATGGTAATTTTTTTCGTGCATGTTGGCATATTATTTATATTGACGTAGTATTGGCTGTGCAAGAGTTCTTTTTAGGAGTGCCACAGCCATCGGCAATGGCTAGTGCTTTAATAACACTAATTCCAAAGAAAGTGTCACCAAGCACTTTCAGTGATTTCCGGCCAATTTGTCTGACCAACTTTTTGAGCAAAGTTTGCACCCGCATTATTGCGAATCGTTTGAGTATGTTACTATCAAAGCTATTATCTCCGGAGCAGACTGGCTTCTTAAAGGGGCAAGATATTTCTACACAGGTACTATTGGCGCGGGAAATGATACATATGCTTGACAGAGGGGGCACTCAGTTATGTTTAAAACTTGATATGATGAAGGCTTTTGACAGAGTAAGTTGGGAATATTTTGAATTATTGATGCAGAAGTTTGGATTTGCGGATTTCTTCATCTGGATGGTATTGAATCATTTACGATGTACAAGATTTGCGATGTTGACTAATGGCATCCCCACACAGACCTTTTGGTCGTATAGAGGTGTTAAACAAGGGGATCATCTTTCTCCTTTGTTGTTTATCTATCATCAGAGGGATTCAGTCGAGGATTAAAAGCATTAGTGACCATGGGCGCATTAGAGCCATTTCGGATAGGCCGGGTCCCTTTCCATGTCATGCACTTGGCAAACGTAGATGATCTGCTTATACTCTTGCGTGCCACAATACGGAATTTAAATCGCTTTCAGAACTTTTTGACAACTTATGAAAATGCCTTAGGACAGAAGGTTAATTACCATAAGAGCAGTTTCATCTCGTCATCTTCTACATTGGTCCAGCAATGACAGAGATTCGAGGAAATTATACATATTCGGTCCATTTGTTTGCCATTTTGATATCTTGGATCTTTCTTGCACAGGGGGATTACACGAGCTCGATATTGTGTAACACTTCTTGAACACATTGACTCCCAGCTGCAGGGTTTGCACAATCGATTGCTTTTGTCGGCAGGTAGGCTTGTTCTGCTGCGCTCAGTTATATCGGCCCTACCATTACATATTATTGCTGCAGGTGGCTTGCCTCTATCTGTGATTAACATTCTGGAACGCAAAATGGCTGCATTCTTTTGGGGGCAACGGCGCCATTGGTTACCGTGGTCAACTTTATGGTCCTATCAGCTAAACAACACGCTTTGGAATCATTACCTGCATGCAAAATATGGACAGCGTGAGGATTTTCGTCCTCGACTTCTAGATTTTCCTATTTGGAAGCTCATCTTTCAGATTCATGCATTTTGTGAGAATAACAGTCATCGACATGATTCTCATCTTGGTTGGGTGGAAACTAAACCGGGTGAGTTTACTTTGCGATCCGCTTATGATCTTTGTCGTACACAGCGGCCGACTTTTATTTTCGCTCGTTTTATTTGGTGTATGTATAATTCTCCTATCATCCAAAATTTCTTGTGGAGGATTTATCATCATGCATTGCCATTTGAAGACTACATAGGAAGGTTTTTCATTATTATGCCTACACAATGTCCATTCTGCAAGCAGGCCTCTGCTACACTAGATCATATTTTCTTGTACTGTGATCGTATTCGGTATGTTTGGGAGTATTATGCATCCGAGTTACATGGTGTTCCTCCTACGACTTCGAGGTTATGACAGTATCTATTGTCTTGGTGGTATCGGTCTACAATGAATTCATTATTGGGGGTGTTGAAAGTCGTAGTTCAATTTGTTATTGTCTATAATATATGACGCAAATACACATCACTGGTTTATGGGGATGACACAGCTTTTTCAACGACATCTCTTATGGCTGGGATATGGACGAACATTTTTCTGTGGGGAAAAACACTTGATGGTTCAAAGCTTGCTGCAGGATTTGCATCGGTCGAACATCTTCACTTGCTACCATCTATGCGTCTTCTGTGGCCCCAAATTGTGCAATGGTTTGCTCCTCCTCCAGGTCGTTTAAAGCTAAATGTTGATGCAGCTGTAGGTAGACTGTATGTAGCAGGCGGGGCTATTTTACGGGATCATTCTGGTGCATGTATAGGAGCTATTTCTTTTCGTTTGCCACCAAATACTCCGCTCATTGCAGAGATACAGGCTACAGTATTTGGTTTGCTTTATTTTCTGCCATTGCATCGCCATATTATTCTAGAGTCTGATTGTTCCCTGTTACATACGTCACTCGAACGATCTTCCTTTGTTGCGGGTGTAGAGATAAGGGGGTTTGAGTGATTTCAAAATAAGTAAATTGAATGCATATATATATATATAAACGTATACAAGCATATAAACGTGTACATGAATGCATGATATCTTGCCATTACTTGCCTTATTTAGCTTATATATTATGTTGCCGTACTAACGAGCCATGAAGCATTAAAGCTTACATCATATGGCAAACATTTGTTGTGTTTATACTATTTTCAGGTGCCACCATTAATGAACTAAACTAGTTCATTCAGTGAAGTACTTAGTTTAATAAACTAAGTAGTTCATTAAAGGAAGCTACATTTTGAAAAGGCACAAAGGCAACAAGGCTAAGGAAGGAAAGTCTTCTCCTTCTCCTTTTCATTAAATATACACGCCACACATGTATATAAATATATATTTTCAGATTTTTTAAATAAAGACACATACACATGTATTCCAACGTACTACCGACACGTTATTTTACGTACGTACGTTAACGTCACACCACTATACTTAACTCATATTTATGAGTATATTCAGGTCTTATATCATGTGATATAAGATATGGTGATGACAAATTAAATACGACACGATAAAAGGTTCAAAACCGAAATTTGTCGTATCGGGCGAATACCGAAACTTCGCCAACGTGTCACGTACTTGCCATAAATAAATGGCCAGCCCCTATACTTCAAAAATCATCATAAATTTCGTGCCATACATGATATTTTCAGCCAAAAATACTTTCCATGTTGGCACACACAAATTACTCCACATTAAGGCCAAAATGTGAAGATTCCAAATTTAATTTTGTCACATGCTAATGATACCACTTTAAACCAGCCAAGTGCTGAGATTTAAAGTATATATTATATATATTATTTATAACATAATATGTATATGACATGTGCAAAAGTTGGAATTTAAATTAGAGAAAAATTGGGTAATCGATAAATATCGAAAATTCGGTTTTCTACGCACACAACACATGGAACGTTTTTGGTACAACATGTGACACGTATCTAGACACTTTTTACATATGATATACATCTTAAAGTGTTCTAAAAAAATTAAATTAAGGGCTGATAGGAATACAACATGTGTGTATTAATAAATATGCATTATTTTACAAAGTTAGCAAAAATAAATTTCAGCACATTCACATCCTCATTCCAACGTCTACACCAGCTGTTTTGGAGCATATTTGGAGCCTTGTTGGCATATTGATTGGTTAAAGATCAATCATACAATGTTGGTGAATTGAAGAGAAAAGCTACAAATGGTAAGAATTCAACATATATCTCTCTTATGTCACATGCTGAAAATTTCAGCATACTACACACAAGCTGGCTGATTTTTGCTATTCAATGTGACATATTTTGTCATCTTTTATTAGGTGATTGATTAGAAGAAGAAATGAAAAGGTTTTGAAAATAATTTAAATAAATAAATGGTGATATTTTATATATCACACATGCTGAAAATGTTTCACCATGTGTACAACCTTGTGGCCGAATTTGAAGAGCAAAATGTGTCCATGTTCATTTCTTGTTTGGTAGAAATACTTAACATAAATTGTTGATTCATTTTTATGATGAAAAATCAAAGAATATTTGGTATTATTTTGAAAGAAAAGGAAGGATGCACATGCTGAAAATTCAGCATGGCAAGAGTGCTTAATGGCCGATTTTTTCACTTGGTTAGGAAGGATTTTTTCATCTTGCAATTTATGTGACGTACCTCTTGATTTATGGAAGGTATTATGTGATGATTTTTGGCACATGGTTAAGTGTATATCTCAGATTTTTTCCATGTCATCATGATGACAACGTTGAACCAATAAGGAGGTGCCAAGTAAGCTAAGACTAAATGATCATCCAATAAGAAGATGCCAAATAAGCAAGGCCTTGTCACAATGATGTCTTACACTCTCTCAAGGACTTAAAAGATAATTTTCAAGAGGGGGAGTCTACCATAGGGGGACGGCCTGGACATATTATAAGGAAAGAAGTGGAGCAAACAAAAGAACAACAAGCATTGCAATTCCAAGAGATCAAAAAAAGCCTAGCTCTTCTTCTACATCTTCTTTCTCTCTTCTTGTAAAGCCTATTGTTTTTATATCTTTCAATCTTGAATAGGCTTGAGATAAACCACCATTCATATATCTTTGTAAAAGATTGATCAAGGTGTGATCAATCTTCATTCTAGCTAGGTGGTGGTGTTCGTGCGAGTAGTACTTACAGTGCAAGGTTTGTAAAGGGTTGGAGTTAGGTGTAACTCTATCAACCCTGCGGTAAGGTGTACTGCGTGTGTGTGATTAGTGTGAACCAAGGAAGGTGTTCCTTGAAGACTGGAGTAGGTTGTTTATAACCGAACCAGTATAAAATTCTTGGTGCCATTTACTTTCTGCATTTACGTTTCAGTTACTGCACTGTTTATCCTTCTTGTTCGCATACGTAAAAATAGTAAACGATTTTCAAAAATTATGAAAATTTCTAGAAATATACTCACACATTCTAGGGTTAATTTGGCACAAGTTTCAACCCTTTTGGACAAGTATAAGTCAATCAAACATCAAAAGATCTGAGACTAGTGCAGTCTGATTTTCAGACTTGCAAAGGTTGAGACTTTGATTGTAGTTGACCTACTTCCCAAAAGAATTTTCCAAAACTGTTTCAACCCATTTAAATATAGTATATAAAGAGTTAGTGGTTAAATTTTCAGAGCATTTGGACGTTCACATAAATAGGAATTAAATTTTCAAAACCATCTACCGTTTCTGGCAGATTTGCACAATCTGATTACCAACGGTTTTTGAAGGGGTCACAGGTTGAATTTTAATTTGAAATTTTTAGGGGACCCTCACAACATCTGAGGCTAAGTTCTCTCAAAATTTCATAAGTTTTGGAGACCTCTAACCTAGTTTTAAAAACGTTTTAAAACTGATACTGAAAACAGAACCTGTTTTCAGAACTTGAATTGTTCAAGTTTAAAGAAATTTTAAAAACCACACTTTCCGCACCATCTATTCAACCCCTCCCCCCTTTCTAGTGGTGCCTTGCAGATCCTACAAGTGGTATCAGAGAGCAGGAACACTCACTTCAAGGAATCCAACGATTCAGTGAGATGGCAACCACAAATCTCAAAACCGAGCAAGAAGGTATGTCGAGCCAAAGGCCTCCACTTTTTGACGGTGAGTCGTTTATTCAGTGGAAACTTAGGATGAAGCTTTTTCTTATGGCTATAGATATAGATCTTTGGTCAATCATTGAAGATGGTCCTTATGTTCCATCTAAGGTATCCACCGTAGACGGAGTCACTTTAGAAGTTGTTAAAACTAGACAAGAATATACGAGTGATGATAAAAAAAACTTAGTATGAATGCTAAGGCCATGCAATTGCTTCTAAATGGATTAAGTAAGAGTGAGTCTAGTTATGTATCAAACTGTTCGAGTGCACAAGAAATGTGGAGGATTCTAGAAATGAAACACGAAGGCACGAGTCAAGTAAAAGAGTCAAAAATTAACATGCTCATGTCCACACTTGAGTCTTTTAAATTATTGCCCAATGATATATTGTAGATATGGATCTTCGTTTGACTAACATCTACAACTCTCTTGAGTCTCTTGGTAAGGCTTTTACTACGCAGGAAAAGGTATAGAAAGTCCTATGAAGCCTTCCTTCTGAATGGGACCCAAAAGTGACCGCAATAGAAGAGAGCAAGGAAGCTAAATCAATAAAGATGAAAGAACTAATCGGATCACTTAAAGTTTATGAAAATAAACTCATCATACGGAAATCGGAATCATCTAAACAAGGTAAAGCTATTGCTTTTAAATCAAATGAATACGTCTCCCCTCCCTCCGATCACGTAGATGATAGTGATTCCGAATCGAAAAATGATGACCTAATTATATTGGCTAAAGGACTAACAAAATTTATGAGAAGGTCATTTAGAAACAAAAACAAGGGCACTACAACAAAGAGAAATAAAAACAAGTCAAATGATAAAGACGTTAAATGTTATGAATGTGGCAAACTCGAACACTTATCATATGACTGCCCCAATAAAGAAAAGCAAAATACTAAATACCCTGACAAGGAGCGGACCAAAAATAGACTCGTCTCAAAACCCAAACAAAGGAAGCGTGCTCTAAAGGCCGCCACCTGGAGTGATTCATCAGATTTTGAAACTGAGACTGAAGAGGAGACCGCACAAGTATGCCTTGCATCCAAAGCATCTAATGAGGGAGCCCACACATCGAAAGATACATCTATAAAGTGGTTCCTTGATAGTGGATGCTCGAGACACATGACGAGTGACCCGAGCCTATTCACCAAACTAAAGAAAGTCACAAAAGGCGGATCCGTGACCTTTGGAGACAACAACGAAGGCAAGATCATCGGAAAAGGTACGATTGGTAATCCGAACACACTCCAAATCTCCAACGCATTTTTAGTAAGCAACTTATCCTACAATCTTCTTAGTATTTCTCAATTTGTTGACAATGGTTTCAATGTGTGTTTTACTCACCCTTATTGCAACATAATAAATAAAAATGGAGAAACTGTTTTAAAAGGAAAACGAGAAGGCAATATTTTTACGCTATCTATGGATGATGTAGTAGACGCTAAAGTTAAGTCTTTTATGTCAAATGAACCCAATGTGAATTTATGGCATAGACGTTTAGGACACATTGGCATTTCCACACTAGAAAAGCTTCAACAAAAGAACCTAGTACGGGGATTGCCTAAACTTGATTTAGACAACTTTCAGTTATGTGAATCTTGCATAAAAGGCAAACAAACACGTGAGTCGCTCAAGCCTAAAAACGAAATAAGTACAACTAGAATATTAGAACTATTGCATATCGATTTGTTTGGTCCTAGTCGCACTACAAGCCTTGGTGGGCGTCACTATGCATGCGTAATTGTTGATGACTTTTCTCGTTATACTTGGACTTTATTTCTTGCAAATAAGGATGATAGCGCCGTTGAGATTGCTAAATTAATTAAACAACTTGAAAATCAATACGGTGTAAATGTGAAAAGGATAAGAAGCGATAGAGGCGGTGAGTTTAAAAACAAAGAGATGATTTCGTTTTGTGAAGAAAAAGGAATTAAACATGAGTTTTCGCCACCTAGAACTCCAAAACTAAATGAAGTAGTAGAAAGAAAGAATCGTACATTACAAGAAATCGCTAGAACTATGCTTTGTGAAAATAAATTGCCTAGATTTCTGTGGGCGTAAGCCGTAAATTGTGCATGCTATATTGTAAATCGCCTATCTATAAGAAAGAAAATAAACAAGACGCCTTATGAGATTTTGAATGATCGCATGCCTAAGATTGACTATTTTCGTGTGTTTGGATGCAAATGTTTTGTCTTGAATACAAAAGATAATCTAGATAAATTTGAATCCAAATCAATTGAGTGCATTTTTGTTGGATATTCTATAAATTCAAAGGCATATAGATGTTATGATCCTCTCACTAGACAAATTATAGAATCTATTCATGTTAAATTCAATGAATTTGGTGAGATTGATAAAGATAAGGAATATGACGATGATTTTGAATTTAAACCCGTTTTGAATGAAGATGATGATTCTTTTGATATGCATGATATGAATGACACACTAGAAATGCATGACCACATAGAAATGCATGATAACTTAGAAAATGATCAACCAAGATGGCATAGAGATCACCCACATTATCTCATCATAGGCGACCTCACTCACGGTGTGCGGCCACGTAGAAGAATCACTTCGGATGAAATAAATGAATTTCATGCTATGATTTCTGAAATTGAGCCCAAAAATGTGCATGATGCTTTGAGTGATTGTTCTTGGATTGATGCCATGCATGACGAACTTAATCAATTCGTTAGAAACGATGTATGGGATTTAGTGCCACGACCACAAGATAAAACTATAATAGGCACAAAGTGGGTGTTTAGGAATAAAATGAATGAAGAAGGAAAGGTCGTTAGGAGTAAAGCGAGACTTGTAGCACAAGGCTATAATCAAGAGGAAGGAATTGACTACGATGAAACATTTGCACCCGTAGCACGACTAGAAGCTATACGACTATTACTTGATATTGCTTGCATGAAAGACTTTAGATTATATC
Organism: Eustoma russellianum; assembly: GCA_036186865.1. Lineage (NCBI taxonomy): Eukaryota > Viridiplantae > Streptophyta > Magnoliopsida > Gentianales > Gentianaceae > Eustoma > Eustoma russellianum. The sequence goes on from AP025052.1 coordinate 10,234,077, forward strand.
AAATGGACGTGAAAAGTGCATTTCTAAACGGATTTATACAAGAAGAAGTATACGTGAAGCAACCACCCGGTTTTGAAGATTTGAAACATCCCGATCACGTGTACAAACTAAAGAAGGCACTATATAGGCTAAAGCAAGCACCAAGAGCATGGTATGATCGTTTTACTACTTTCCTTTTAGAAAATAATTTTAAACGTGGTACTATAGATAGTACACTATTTTTGAAACAAGAAAAATCAGATTTACTCATTATTCAAATTTACGTAGATGATATTATTTTCGGCTCTACCTCACATAGACTTGTTAAAGATTTTGAAAATTGCATGAAATCTGAATTTGAAATGTCTATGGTTGGTGAACTTAATTATTTTCTTGGCTTGCATATTAAACAAACGAATAAAGGAATTCATATAAGCCAAGCAAAATATGTTAATGACATGATCAAAAAGTTTAATTTTGAAAATTTGAAACCATCCCCCACCCAAATGAGTGTCACTACTAAATTAGACAAAGACGAACATGGTAAAGACGTTGATAATGGATTGTATCGATCTATGATAGGTTCTTTGCTATATTTAACTGCTAGTAGGCCTGACATCATGTTTAGTGTTTGCATGTGTGCACGTTTTCAAAGTCAACCTAAGGTGTCACACTTCAATGCGGTAAAAAGAATATTCCGTTATTTTAAGCACACGCCCACCTTAGGAATTTGGTACGATAAGGATTCTACATTTGACTTACATGCTTACACTAATGCAGATTATGGTGGCTGCAAAATAGATAGAAAAAGCACGAGCGGAACTTGCCAATTTATAGGAAATTCTCTTATTTCATGGTTTTCCAAAAAGCAAGCAAGTGTTGCTTTGTCCACTACTGAGGCTGAGTACATGGCTCTTAGCCTTTGTTGCACACAGTTGTTGTGGATAAAACAACAACTTTCGGACTTTGGAATTACCGTAAATAAAATTCCTATATATTGTGATAGTATGAGTGCCATAAATTTGTCTAAGAACCCCGTGTTACATTCTAAGGCTAAGCATATAGAAGTACGCTATCACTTTCTTTGTGATCACGTTAACAATGGTAATGTTGTCATAGATCACGTACGCACAGAAGCATAAGTAGCGGACATTTTTACAAAAGCCTTAAATCAAGCCACATATGAATCTCTTCGTTCTAAATTAGACATGATTCCCGTTGATATGATTGACGTGATTTGATTTACTTTCCTTTTTGACAGAAATCTTTTGATTTACTTTCCAAAATAAAGGGGTAGAGAATAGCATGATTTAAGGGGGAGAGAGACACTGATTGATCTTAATTGCACAAATCAAGGGGGAGCCGGATTTGAAATTCGAAATTCAAATTTCAAATTTGTGCATAATTCAAGGGGAAGAGATAGCATTTAAATCATGTACACAAGTTATTTTGAAAATCATCAAAAGGGGGAGATTGTAGAGATAAGGGGGTTTGAGTGATTTCAAAATAAGTAAATTGAATGCATATATATATATATAAACGTATACAAGCATATAAACGTGTACATGAATGCATGATATCTTGCCATTACTTGCCTTATTTAGCTTATATATTATGTTGCCGTACTAACGAGCCATGAAGCATTAAAGCTTACATCATATGGCAAACATTTGTTGTGTTTATACTATTTTCAGGTGCCACCATTAATGAACTAAACTAGTTCATTAAGTGAAGTACTTAGTTTAATAAACTAAGTAGTTCATTAAAGGAAGCTACATTTGGAAAAGGCACAAAGGCAACAAGGCTAAGGAAGGAAAGTCTTCTCCTTCTCCTTTTCATTAAATATACACGCCACACATGTATATAAATATATATTTTCAGATTTTTTAAATAAAGGCACATACACATGTATTCCAACGTACTACCGACACGTTATTTTACGTACGTACGTTAACGTCACACCACTATACTTAACTCATATTTATGAGTATATTCAGGTCTTATATCATGTGATATAAGATATGGTGATGACAAATTAAATACAACACGATAAAAGGTTCAAAACCGAAATTTGTCGTATCGGGCGAATACCGAAACTTCGCCAACATGTCACGTACTTGCCATCAATAAATGGCCAGCCCCTATACTTCAAAAATTATCATAAATTTCGTGCCATACATGATATTTTCAGCCAAAAATACTTTCCATGTTGGCACACACAAATTACTCTACATTAAGGCCAAAATGTGAAGATTCCAAGTTTAATTTTGTCACATGCTAATGGTACCACTTTAAACCAGCCAAGTGCTGAGATTTAAAGTATATATTATATATATTATGTATAACATAATATGTATATGACATGTGCAAAAGTTGGAATTTAAATTAGAGAAAAATCGGGTAATCGATAAATATCGAAAATTCGGTTTTCTACGCACACAACACATGGAACGTTTTTGGTACAACATGTGACACATATCTAGACACTTTTTACATATGATATACATCTTAAAATGTTCTAAAAAATTAAATTAAGGGCTGATTGGAATACAACATGTGTTTATTAATAAATGTGCATTATTTTACAAAGTTAGCAAAAATAAATTTCAGCACATTCACATCCTCATTCCAACGTCTACACCAGCTGTTTTGGAGCATATTTGGAGCCTTGTTGGCATATTGATTGGTTAAGGATCAATCATACAATGTTGGTGAATTGAAGAGAAAAGCTACAAATGGTAAGAATTCAACATATATCTCTCTTATGTCACATGCTGAAAATTTCAGCATACTACACACAAGCTGGCCGATTTTTGCTATTCAATGTGACATATTTTGTCATCTTTTATTAGGTGATTGATTAGAAGAAGAAATGGAAAGGTTTTGAATATAATTTAAATAAATAAATGGTGATATTTTATATATCACACATGCTGAAAATTTTTCAGCATGTGTACAACATTGTGGCCGAATTTGAAGAGCAAAATGTGTCCATGTTCATTTCTTGTTTGGTAGCAATACTTACCATAAATTGTTGATTCATTTTTATGATGAAAAATCAAAGAATATTTGGTATTATTTTGAAAGAAAAGGAAGGATGCACATGCTGAAAATTCAGCATGGCAAGAGTGCTTAATGGCCGATTTTTTCACTTAGTTAGGAAGGATTTTTTCATCTTGCAATTTATGTGATGTATCTCTTGATTTATGGAAGGTATTATATGATGATTTTTGGCACATGGTTAAGTGTATATCTCAGATTGTTTCCATGTCATAATGATGACAACGTTGAACCAATAAGGAGGTGCCAAGTAAGCGAAGACTAAATGATCATCCAATAAGAAGATGCCAAGTAAGCAAGGCCTTGTCACAATGATGTCTTACACTCTCTCAAGGACTGAAAAGATAATTTTCAAGAGGGGGAGTCTACCATAGGGGGACGGCCTGGACATATTATAAGGAAAGAAGTGGAGCAAACAAAAGAACAACAAGCATTGCAATTCCAAGAGATCAAAAAAAGGCTAGCTCTTCTTCTACATCTTCTTTCTCTCTTTTTGTAAAGCCTATTGTTTTTATATCTTTCATTCTTGAATAGGCTTGAGATAAACCACCATTCATATATCTTTGTAAAAGATTGATCAAGGTGTGATCAATCTTCATTCTAGCAAGGTGGTGGTGTTCTTGCGAATTGTACTTACAATACAAGGTTTGTAAAGGGTTGGAGTTAGGTGTAACTCTATCAACCCTGCGGTAAGGTGTACTGCGTGTGTGTGATTAGTGTGAACCAAGGAAGGTGTTCCTTGAAGACTGGAGTAGGTTGTTTATAACCGAACCAGTATAAAATTCTTGGTGCCATTTACTTTCTGCATTTACGTTTCAGTTACTGCACTGTTTATCCTTCTTTTCGCATACGTAAAAATAGTAAACGATTTTCAAAAATTATGAAAATTTTCAGAAATATACTCAAACGTTCTAGGGTTAATTTGGCACAAGTTTCAACCCTTTTGGACAAGTATAAGTCAATCAAACATCAAAAGTCCTGAGACTAGTGCAGTCTGATTTTCAGACTTGCAAAGGTTGAGACTTTGATTGTAATTGACCTACTTTCCAAAAGAATTTTCCAAAACTGTTTCAACCCATTTAAATATAGTATATAAGGAGTTAGTGGTTAAATTTTCAGATCATTTGGACGTTCACACAAATAGGAATTAATTTTTCAAAACCATCTACCGTTTCTGGCAGATTTGCACAATCTGATTACCAATGGTTTTTGAAGGGGTTACAGGTTGAATTTTAATTTGAAATTTTTAGGGGACCCTCAAAACATCTGAGGCTAAGTTTTCTCAAAATTTCATAATTTTTGGAGACCTCTAACCTAGTTTGAAAAACGTTTTAAAACTGGTACTGAAAACAGAATCTGTTTTCAGAACTTGAATTGTTCAAGTTTAAAGAAATTTTAAAAACCACACTTTCCGCACCATCTATTCAACCCCCCCTTTCTAGTGGTGCCTTGCAGATCCTACAGTGGGGAATTATCATCTGCGATTGTTGCTTTCTTTGGAGCAATAGCATCACCTTGTCTTTCAGCACGTCTACAGGGAAGCCAACATGGCTGCACATTATTTAGCGCAGCAAGGTATAGTAGACCCTCTGATGGTTTCATATTCACGTCACACGCTTCCTCGGTTAGTTCAGGGTTGCATACGCTTGGATATGATGGCAGGACACCTTTGTCCCCCTTGAGTTTTCTTGTCTTCCACATGGATTGGCTAGTTTTGATATCTTCTGCCTGTATCCTGAAGGATGCAGGAAGACTCGGTATGACTTCGTTTTATGTGGTTCACATACTCTCACACTTTTACTACCTTACTAATCAAACTATTTTCTCATTCGCATGGATGCGCATGGGCTTCACTGCTGTGATTATGGTGATTATGGACTTCTCTGCTGACCCTCATCATTCATATGGCTTTTGGGCGACACACATTTTGGCTGGGCTGTGACATATTTGTATGATTTCAAAGGCGGTAAATATGTACTTTTTTTTTCGTGCAAGATTTTATCCACGGGGGTGGTTTTACTTGCCAAGGTTTTAATGAGGAATATCATACCGCTTTTGAGCACTTTCCGCCCCATTTTCTTACATGGACAAATCCATTTCGTCCTATGAGTAGTTTCATTCTTTTATGCTATGAATTTATTTGTAATTACGACATTCCTCTGCTATAGGTGAGGACCTTTTTCCATAATAAAATGCAGAGACATGGTCTCTTTCATAAAAAAAATATGTATAAATATTTTTTTAGGTGAAGGACGGGCGGTACCGTCCGGATATTTTATTAATGCAGAAGCCCTCACTTTTGACGAAGGAATACCGTGGTTACATCAGGTGTCCAATCTATGGCGGGAGACTCTCCCAAACTAAGCAATGCAAAAAGAGAAATTCATATCGAAAACGTAATAAATGTGAAAGCAACAAGCTAAATAACAAACAAAATAACCGCAATCTAAATGCCACCATTTGAAGATAGCTATAGGAGGCAGATTTTCTTATTTGTGAGAGATCCAGCTGTGCACAGGAGTGTTTGCGATTGCCTGTATGCATTTGGGAGAACGAAGAGCTCTTGTTTGTCGTTGATGTCAGAATTGCCTCAGTGCCACGGAAGTTGCAAGCAAAAAACATTATGACCATAAACAATGAATGAAGTTTAACTGATATAGAAATGAAAGTGTAGATGACAAGCACCACCGTTGCTTTAGTCATGTCAAACCAAAGCAACAAAATTTCGACATCGATCTATTGAGGGGAAAACACTCCGTCGTTCATCCAGAGAAGAATTCCTCGGCAAACAAAAAGTAGCAATGTATAAGGATACATACTGGAATTGCATTTAATAGGCATGCAAATAAAACAAACAAAGCCGCATACCGAGTTTGCCCGTAGCCTAAGGACACGGGCAACAGATATTTCAATTCACCAAACCAATCGGGAGATATTAAACCATAGCAAAAAAGGAAATGAGCTAGAATAAACCATACCCAAGTTGCCTGCATCAATTGATATAAGCAATATCCGAAAAAATCATTCCATGGATATGCCGCAAAAGATTATGATCGGATAGCATGAGTAGTACAATCGGTGTGATAGAATCTACGTGCTACAGGAGGTAACCGTCCAGCTGATGAGAAAAATGTTGTGGCCGGAAACATACGTGCATGCTGAGCTAGATGATGAGCTACCGTGTTAATCTCCCTGGGTATAAAACAGAGGCTTCTTCCAATGATAGCTAGAAACAATTGCAGACGTGAATATTTAGACAACAACAAGAGCAAGCTAGCCGATAGTTGTGTTGCATTCAGGCAGTCTATCTCAACTATCATATTGCGGTGTAGGATCCCAAATATCCAGATGATGTAACAAGGCTTGAATTTCAGCCCTTAGCAGCTCCCATTTCAGCCCTTAGCCATTAGCGAGATACAAGGAAGCACAAAGAAAATAGTTTAGCAGCTCCCATTTCAGCCCTTAGCCATTAGCGAGATACAAGGAAGCAGAAAGAAAATAGCTGCGATCAGATGGCCGTCAGAATTCCGAAGTATGGCGCCAGCCGAGGCTGCTTTTGATCCAGCGGATGCATCCATATTTAATTTTAATTTCCTAGATGATGGCAACTCCCATTTCAGTTTATGAGCTTTTTTGATACGTAGATATGGCGAGAAACCTGCAAAAACTAGAGATGGAATGTTTAACGCTAATGACGTACCAAAGATTGTGGATGACCAATCATAACAAGATTGACGGGCCATGTTATATATGCTTGTTGGCAAAATATCTGCTGAACCATAGACGGTGTTTGTGTATACCTTCCATATTGCCCAACAAAGCATAATCGGGCCTATAACACGAAAATGGCCCTTTAGCGTCTGGGAGATGGATGTCAACCACCACTGAAGCAAGTATGTCCAAAGCTGTATATACATTTTTTTATCGAAACAGATTTTATTAACGTAAAACCTCACTTATGGCGGAGGAAAACCTTATTACAAAGCTGGTACATAATGCGAAAGTAGAAAGCTGTTGATTATCATCCGCCAAATCATATATGATATGCTGCATTAAAACCTTGCCAAGTAAAACCACCCTTATGGATAAAACCTTGGCGAAAGAAAAAGCGTACATATTTATATGTTTGGAGCGGTGATAAGCGTTACAGTATAATGCAAATGAAACTCCAATCAAAGTGAACCCAAGTAAAAATGATGAGAAGTCCCGCCATCGATCATCAAGCATGTGATGCTGATGCCGCTTCTCAGTGAACATGTCATAGTCCGCATTGGTGCAGCCGATCAGGATATGTGACTCCGTCCATGCATTAGAGAAATAAAATGACGTGTTAAGCAAGCATATGAAGCATAATATAAGTAATATGACCAAGAATATACGTTGCGTACCGAGTCTGCCTGCACCCACAAGGATGCAGACAGAGAAAAGTAAAACATGCCAATCCATATGGAAGACCAAAAAGCTCAAGGAACTCACAAATTTGCCGAAGAGAGATCTAAAGCGACGGTGCCACGAACTAAGGATGGGAGATCGTGACATGAATAGTATTGTGTCTGAGGAAACAGCATCGCTTGTTGAGCAAGATAGTGGGTAGCCATGTTATCTTCACGATAAACATGATTAAATTCCATCCGATGATGGTGAAGTAAAGACTGCAATAATCTGAAATGGTAGTTCCCAAAAACGGTGTGTGGTTGTCTCAAGCGAGTAATCATTTGGGCACAGTCGGATTCTGAAGTAATAGGACAATAAAGCGGGAGGAAATATAGCAATCCAAATAGTGCCGCCTGTATTTCTGCAGCAAATGGCGCACATGGTGGTAAACAAAAAGAGATCGCCCCCACACATGCACCCAAATGATCACGCAGAATAGCCCCTCCGGCTGCATAATGGCTGCCAACCGCCGCATCAATATTCAGTTTTAATCTGCCGGTTGTAGGAGTGCGCCAATGAATCACCAGAGGGCGTGGGCCCAAATTTGTGGAATCCATGTAAGCGGTGGCGTGGGTCCCGCTGCAAGCTTGGTGCCGTGTATTTTTTGAACCCACATTGCGATGTCATAATGTATGGAAGCCCGAATGGAGGAAGGAGCAAATGTGGTTGAGTCCCCATATATCAGTGAAGCATAGGTGCGCCATATGTTAGACACCACAATAGCCGGGACAATAATTTGAAGAACTCCAAAAATAGTCAAAAAGGTGGAACGATATCACCGAGATAATAAATACTGTCAAAGATGCAATGCAATAGGTGCCAAACCGTGTAATTCCGATGCAAAGAAATTCCAAATGGACCGAATCCTGTAGCAGTATAGAAAGACATGATGCACTATGGCCGAAGCGTGTTTACAGAAAGGACACTGCGTGGGACGAGCTGTAAAGTACCTGCCGATGTAGTCCTCAAATGGAAGAGCTGAATGGAAGATACGCCATAGTAATAGCTTAGTGGCAGGTGAGCGGTGTTTGAACTAAATAAACTTAGCAGAGAGCAAAGTTGGTTGTGTTGGACGGCAATTGTCATATGCTGATCGCAAAGAAAACTCTCCTGACGCTGTGGGCGCCCAGGTGAGATGAGAACCATTGCCCACAGTCTGAGCAAGGCAGGTAGAATGAATACGACAGATAAGGCGCCAAACAGGTGAATCTGGTAAACAAGGCCAATAATCCCCTCTATTGCCGTACTTAATATGCATGTACTTACTCCAAAGCGTATGATGCTGCTGATATGACTACCAAATTCGACAGTGGTATGCCTTTTGCAACATGCTAATATCGCGAAGTCCCAAACCCCCTTCTTCAATAGGTGTAGTAATAGTGGACCAAGCCACCCAATGGTGCCGATGTCCCCAGTAAAAAGAAGCCATTTTTCGTTCAATGATTTTGATGATAGACTTGGGCAGACCCCCTACTGCCAAAACATGAAGGGGAAGTGCTGAAATCACTGAATGAAGTAAAACAAGGCGAACCGCAGCAGAAAGAAGCCGGGAGTTCCATCCATGCAAACGGTCATCAATATGCTGCAGAAGGAAAGTGCAATATTTGGAGCGATTGATTCCCTTATGTAGATAAGAGCCAAAGTATCGAAATGGCAAGGCAGTACATCGCATGCCTAACATATTCCAAAAAGATTGCTGTTGTTGAACAGAGGTGTTGGAAGAGGGAATAAAACTGCTCTTCTGAAAGTTGACCTTCTGACCTGAAGATGTTTCGTACGAAGTTAAGAAATTATGAAATCTTTTTAAATTCCGTTGCATGCCACGCAACAATACCAACAAATCATCTGCGTACGTCAAATGTGTGATAGCAAATGGAACCCATCCCAGGCAAAAAGGTTGCAGTGTCCCAGAGTCAACCAAAGATTTGATGCCTCGGCTGAAACCCTCAGAAGAAAGAATAAAGAGCAAAGGTGACAGCGGGTCCCCTTGCTTAACACCCCTATATGAACGAAATGACACTGAAGGCTGGCCATTAATCAACACAGACAAGGTTGTGGCACGTAAATGATTGAGGATTATCCTAATGAAGAAATCTAAGAAGCCAAACTGACGTAACAACAACTCTAAATATTCTCAGCTTACTCTGTCAAAGGCCTTCATCATGTCCGATTTCAAGCATAATTGAGAGCCACCCTTATCGAGCATGTGAATCATTTCACGTGCCATTAAAACTTGTGTGGAAATATCATGTCCAGGTAAGAAACCTGTCTATTCTGGGGATATTAATTTGGGAAGCAGCTTACTCAGATGTGTAGCGATAATGCATGTACAAACCTTACTCAGAAAATTTGTAAGACAGATAGGGCAGAAATCACTAAAGGTCTGAGGAGATTGAGTCTTTGGAATCAAAGTACTTAATGCACTAGCCATTACTGAGGGCTGTGGAATGCCAAGAAAAAACTCCTGCACCGCTTTAAAGACATCAGAATGAATAACATACCAACATGATCGGTAAAACTTACCATGAAACCCATCCGGTCCTGCTGCACTCTGGGGGTCTAACTGCCACACTGCTTCCTTTACCTCAATCTCCAACGGCATCTGAGTAAGCATGCTATTGTCCGCCTCCGATACAAGACAAGGGATATATGAAAGAATAGCTGCATGATTATATGTTGCTTCTCTAGCAAATAATGTTGTATAGAAAGAAACCGCTTCGGTCATAATGTCAGTGGGTGACCTGCGTAGCTCATCATTGGCTATACGTATTTGTCGTATACGTGATTGTGATCGGCGCCCTTTGACTATAGAGTGAAAATATCGGGTGTTAGCATCACCATCCTTGAGCCATTTTACTCGTGCTTTTTGCTTACAGAAATGCATCTCATATATAGAGGCACGAAGATAATCGACTTTTGACTTGTGATAGGCCTCACGGGTTGCATTATTAGGATTAGTATCCCAAATAACCTCAGCACTATTGAGAGTAGATTCCGCATGCATTAGATTTGTAAAAATATTGCCGAATATTTCTTTATTCCGTCGGTGAATGTCTCGCTTCAAAGAAAATAATTTTGTATAGAAGCCATACATACTACCAGTAGTAGGATACGACGACCACGCATTCTGCATATAGGCATGAAAGTCTGGATGAATCAACCATGAGTCCAAGAATCGAAAGGGACGAGGATCTCCTAGTGTATTCAACTGGCACACAAATAATAAGGGAGTATGATCCGAAGAAACTCTCAGAAGATGCATTAGTTGCATGTTTTCAAACACATCTTGAAACGAAGAGTTGACAAATAACCAGTCCAATCTGTGATGTAAGCGACCTAGACCCCTTCTATCCACCCAAGTAAAATGGGGTCCATGATATTGTGGCGCCATAAGAGAACATGATTCAATACAGTCATTAAAGTCCTGCAAGCCCGCAAGAGTGGGTTGTGACCCGCCGCTATGGTCATCGAGTGCTCAAAAAGTGTTGAGATCACCTCCAATCACCCAGGGGAATACAGATGTGCTAGAGAAGCCACATAAAGATTGCCAGAGAGAACGACGCGAAGAGGTTGTATGTTTCGCATATACTATGGACAAAACAAACGTTAGTTGAAGAGCACGATGTAACAAAGTGAAATGGACTACCTGATCATGATCCTGCGAGGCAAGCAGATGAAAGTCTGAATCACACCAGAAAAACCAAATTCTTTCCGACTGAGATGAAAAACAATTGGAAAAACCAAGACGTAAACTAATCTCGGTAATGCGTGATGGAGTATGCTTCGGCTCAATAAGCGCAAGTAAATGTAAATGGTGGTCACGAATCAAGTGCAACAACCGAGGTAGGGAGGCACGCATGCCTATAATATTCCAGATTAATAGATTCATTGAGAAAGAATGGAATCACTTCCCTACAAGATGTGCGAGGCACTACGCGTCAATATAGTTGACGGAGGCAAAGGGGGTAAATCCTTCCTTGCACGACGTTTTCTGCGAGGAACAACAGGTATAAATTCAGTATCCGCTTTGGTTCCTGCAACCTGGATATCAATACCTCCTCATCTGGTGATGGAGGGATTAACTGCATGCGATGAAGTACTTCATCTGGAACAGGTGGAAGTCACCAGAGGGGACTTCAGCAGGTAAGTCAGTATCCGAAGTGTGTCCCAAATCTACGGAGTCATTTGGTAACGGAGGCTCCGACGCATCACAAAAGACGTTCAGTTGCAAGTCTGTATCAGGGTCCTGTAGAATGGCGGTATCCGGAGCCGGAAGGTTAGCTGCTGAAGGGCCCTGATTTGGTATATTCGATGACGGGATATCTGCTGATGGAGCAGCTAGTGGTTTGTTCTTGATAGGTGTCCACCGTTGAGCTTTTGGACGAGGTGGCGGAGGTGGAGGCGGGGGTGGTACTGAGGATGCAACATTATTGGAACATGAGCCTTGCGCATGGCCTAATCTGCGGCATGATGTACAAAACTGTGGAAGATCTTCATAAACCACTGCTTGCAGTATGAATCTATTCTTCGCCTATAAATAAATTTTCTGCAGGAGTTCTTGAGAGACATCAACTTCAACATATATCCTAGCTACGGATGGCCGTAGCCCATCCGATGTAGCGACATCCAGTTTGAGAGGCGATCCAATTGGACGAACAATCTCAAATAGGGCCCCACGACAAGGAGATGAATGGGGAGACCAGGTAATGCAATCCATACGGGTACAATTGGGACATCAGCAGAGTGATCAAAATCAACTGTCCATTTTGTTATTCGCATATGACAGCCCGATATGTGCCATGAACGTCGGTAAAAACAGCAAATAATCCGCTTCAATACGAAAATTCAACAGAATGTGCATGTGATCGATAAGAGTGATTCTCAGATCATGATGAAAGCCTATCTTTTCAAAGACCTCACGTATAATTTTCAATGAAGGGCGGCCACACCAGAAAGTTCCAACCAATGAATATTTGAAGGAGCAGCCAGTGAATTAATTTCAGAGTCCAGGAATGAGATTAAAGGGATACTTTTATATCGCGAGACTGTCTTCGGTGAAATGGAGATGTTGTCTGATGATGAACCAAAGACTACCACGGCGAAAGAAGGCGTGGTGGCCATTGCGATCGAGTGAATAAAAAAACAAACTTTCGGCAATTAGTGGTGACGAGAAGGCCGAGGACACCGGCAGGAATGCTGATGAGAACGATGGTGATCGCAGTGAAGAAATGGCGGCGGCGGCTATCGCCGCGACAACACCCATGATCTTTGTATATATATATATACATATATATATATGTATGTATATTTTTTTAATCGAAAGTAATTTTATTAAAATAAGCCCTCACTTATGGCGGAGGAAAACCTTATTACAGAGCATGAAAGTATGACGTAAGTAGCAGTAGATGATTATCAACACCCAAATCATATATGATATGCCGCATTAAAACCTTGCTAAGTAAAACCACCCTTGTGGATAAAACCTTGGCGAAGGAAAAAGCGTACATATTTATAGAAATGGAGTGTTGATATGCGCTACAGTGCAATAGGAAAGAAATTACAATTTGAAAGTAATACAGAGGAAACAAAGGAAAGGTGAGCCACGAAAAATCCCATGCTTGATGTTTAGCCCTCATCCCGGTGGACATAGCAGCGACGTCGGTGACAGAAGCAAGTATGAAGCGTGATCCCATCCATGCACAAGAGAAATTATATGCTGAGTAAATCAGGCATATGTGACATAAAAAAAGGTATATGATGAAGGGAATGCAGATCATACCAAGTCTGCCTGCACCCACTAAGGTGCAGGAAGAGATAGTGCAGGCAGAGATAGCTAAGGAGTGCCAATCCATATGGAAGACCAATAATTCAAGGTACCCGCAAATTTGCTGAGGAGAGGTCCAAAGTTATGGTACCACAGACTAGTGATGGTAAACTATGGTGCATAAAGTACGGTGTCTGAGGAAACATCATTGCATGTTGAGCCAGGTAGTGTGCCACTATGTTGGCCTCTCTATAGACATGAACAAATTCTAGACGATGATGATGCAGTAGTGTTTGTAATAATCTAAGATGATAGTTGCTGAAGACAGACTATGGTTGCCGCAGTCGAGAAATCATTTGTGCACAGTCAGATTCTAAAATAATGCAACGATTGAGTGGTAGAAAGTACAGCAGACCAAATACCGCCGCTTGTATTTCCGCTACAAGAGGTGTACATAGAGGCAGTCAAAAAGAAATCGCCCCCACACAGGTACCAAGATGATCACGCAAAATCGCCCCACGTGAGGCATAGTACTTTCAACTGCCGCATCAATATTTAACTTTAACCTACTAGAGGATGGTGTTTGCCATCGAACCACTTGTAGACGTGGTGACCGAATCATTGGAATCCATGAAAGACGAAGTGCTAGACCCGCCGTCAGTTTCGTACGTTGTATTGATTGGATCCACATCTCAATATCATAATGTATCGAAGCCCGAATTGCAGATGGAACAAATGAGTCGGATGTTCCATATACTAATGTTGCATAGGTGCGCCATATGTTAAAAACAACAATAGCCGGAGCTATGATCTTCAAAATCCCAAATAATGACGAAAACATAGAGCGATACCACCAAGATAACAAGTATTGACGAAAATGTAATGAGATGGGGGATATACCATGCAACTCAGTGGCAAAAAATTTCAGATGGGGCGAATGTTGCTGCATTAGAGGAAAACATGATCTACCGTGGCCGAATGCTGCTTACAGAAAGGACATTGTGTGGGACGAGCCGTAGAGTACCGACCAATATAATCCTCAAACGACATAGTAGAATGGAAAATGTGCCATAATAATATTTTTGAGGGTGGGGAATGGTGTTTGAACCAAATGAATTTAGCAGAGGGCAGTGTGGGCTTTGAGACACGGCAAATATCATAAGCTGTTTTCAAAGAAAACTCACACGACGTCGTGGGTTTCCATGTTAGGTGAGAATCCGAGCCTTCAGTCTGAGCGAAGCAGGTAGCATGGATGCGACAAATAAGTTTTCCAAACCGGCGAATCCGGTAGCCTAGGGCGGTAGTCCCCTCTGCTGCCATATTTAATATGCATGTACTAACTCCAAAGAGTGTCCTGCTGCTGATTAAGACCACCAAATGCGACAGTGATAAGCCTTTTGTAACATATATGTATATATATATATGTATGTATGTATGTATATATATATATACATATATATATGTATATGTATATAGGTATATATATATATACCTATATACATGTATATATGTATTTTTTCTTCAAAAAAGATATTTTTATTGCAATAAATCCTCTCTTATGGCGGAGGAATACCGTATTACAATTTGTTGCAGAGCATCAGCATATGCATAATGAAAATATAATGCACCTATAATCTGCAGTCTCCAATCATATATGATATGTCGCATTAAAACCTTGCCAAGTAAAACCACCCTTGTGGATAAAACCTTGGCGAAGGAAAAAGCGTGCATATTTATATGATTGGAACGTATATCTATTTGATGTCTACTACTAAATGAATATTCCAATTGTCTGCCACACCCGCAGAGTCTTCGAAAGTGTACAATGTTCTGAACGTAGTGCATATTTGATCGATTAAAAAGGTTCATCCTGGGAGATACTTTTTCTGCGAATAGTAGACCCATCAACGCCACTCCAAAGCATTTGGTTGTCTGCTTCCACTCTGTTGTTGTATATATATAAGATCGCTCCAGTGTAGCGCAGCCCAAGCGTAGCAAGAAAGAAAAACAATTAGTAGCAGCAGCAAACCGATCAATGAACAATATGGTATGAATGATCATAATAATATAGTGGTTTTGCGCAACATCAGTACCCATTTTGCCCGTATCCTTTGATACGGGCTGTTCAGAAGAAAACGCAAGTATGAAAAAGCTCAAAGCACAGTAGAGGAACAGTATTACCCATAATGCCTGTGTCCTTATGTGACACAGGCATTCCATATTCGGAGGGTGACTTTTCATGTTAGCATCGGAGATATGGAGTTGAAACATCCGTAGAAAAAGCACCTTTAGCCATTCGCGGTAGGGAGGACAATGTAGGGAAATGATGAAAGTGGTGATGTAACTGTCCATGTTGCGCCAAAAAATGTGCCACCATATTTGCCTGACGTGGAATATGTGCTATGGTAACATTCCCAGCTGTGATTAACGCTCGTAATATAGTGGGACATGCGGCGGTTTGAAGTTGCTGAATAACTCCTTGAGAATCTCCCTCCAGATGTATATTTTGATAACGTTGCAAAAAATAGATGAGTGAGAGTGTAATTGCTTGAAGTTCTGCTTGAAACGGATTTTATATGGGTAAATAAAAAACTATGGCTTCTTTGAAGTTGACATGGTCATCCTGCAAAATCGCTCCTCCAGAGGCCGAAAAGGATCCATGTGCTGCATCGACGTTGAGCTTTAGTCTGCCTGACGGTGGTGTTTGCCATCGTATAATTTGTGGTCTATTCAGCTTAAATGTGAGTGTGATGCCTGTTTCTATAAGGTCTGGATCATTGTGAACATATTTTTTACCATGTTGTGTGCAACTCCATGTATATAGGTGCTGTCGGATGCGGCCACTCAGCTGAAAATTGGTAAAGCTTTCGTCCCCAAATACTGCTGCAGTGTATGATTTCCAAGTATTCCAAAGCAATATTCCCGGAAATATAATACGTAAAATACCTCTCATTGATTTTTCTGTCGTAGACGTCCACCACAACATTAAATATTGATGTAAAGTAGAACTTAACGGACTGGGACCGTGCAACATTGCTGCATAATAGTTCCAAATGTGTTTGATATAAGTGCATTGATAGAAGATGTGCTGCTGGGTTGCAGAGGCAGATCGACAAAACGGGCAGCATGTTGGCAGGCATGTTAAAAACTTTTTCAAATTATCCTCAATTGGCAAGGCTCTATGATATAGCTTCCAGAGCATGACTTAGATAATCGGCTGCTGTAGCTTATGCCAAATGAATCGATGAGTAAACAGGGTTGTTCCTGGAGAGATCAACATATTATAAGATGAACTAAGAGTGAAGTTGCCATGCGGTTCCAAATTCCATACATAAGAAGAGGGTTGTCCTGTGACATGTAGTAAACAAAAGTCATGTATAGAACATATTCGCTTCCATGTGCGTGAATCCGTTAAATGTGGTTGATAGTGCTGTCGATGTCCATACTTGGATTTCATAAATTGTGACCAAAGACTGCATTGCAGGTGATAGGACCACCATAACCGACTAGAGTATGCTTTGTATAACACATCTAGACGACGGATACCAAGTCCCCCCTCCTCCTTTGGCCGAAAGATTTTTTCCCAACTCACCCAATGATGCTTGGGTGCGTTGCCATGTCCAGCCCATAAAAAATTACACAGTCATTGACGAATGGAACGAATGATAGTTTTGGGAAGTTGTTGCGCAGCTAGTATGTGTACCGGGATTGCACTTAATACATGCTTAATAAGAATAATTCTACCTGCTGTTGAAAGATAATTGTTTTGCCAAGCCAATATTTTCCGATCCAGTTGTGAAAGCAAATCCAAACAATGCAGAGGCCGAAGTCTGCCACGTACAAGATTAACACCCAAGTATTTCATTGGCAGCGTAGTTGCCTTGATGTGCAAATTCCTTTCCATGAGTTGGAGTTGTTGGGCAGTAGCATGTGATGAAGTAATAAACCGACTTTTACTTAGATTAACACACTGGCCCGATGCTGCTTGGAATTGATTCAAGAATTTGTTGAATTGCCTGAGGTTTTGCGCTGCACCATTAAGAAATACCAATAGATCATCCGCAAAAGCAAGATGAGATATTACAGGTCGGACCCTGCCCACTGAAAAAGGTTGCAGCCTTCCAGTTAGAATCAAATCACTTAGTCCTCGTGAAAATGCTTCAGAAGAGAGTATAAACAAGATTGGCGACAGAGGATCTCCTTGCTTAACACCCCTTGTGGGCTTGAAGAATCCACACGGCTTCCCATTAATGATGATTGAGAGATAAGTGCTTTCCAAATGATTAAATATAAGCTGAATAAAATGAGACGAGAAGCCCATCTTGCACAGCAAAGCACGCAAAAACGTCCAATCTACCCGATCAAATGCCTTCATCATGTCCAACTTAATCATTATATTATGTCCGCGGATCTTCTTGTCTAACAGATGCACCATTTCCTGCGCTATGAGCACATGCTCTGTAATATCTCTACCTTTCATGAATCCTGCCTGCTCTTTGGTAATTATCTGAGGCAATATATCTGATAGTCTAGTCGTTAGAATGCGTGTCCCTATTTTTGACATAAAATTTGATAAAGAGATAGGTCTAAAGTCAGCAAATGTTGTAGGAGATTGGGTTTTTGGTATGAGGGATATTAGTGTACTGCCCATTGCTTTGGGGATATAAAATCCCAAGAAGAACTCCTGAATGGCCTTATGGACATCTGAGGAAATTACTGTCCAACATTGTCTAAAGAAATAGCCGTTATAGCCGTCTGGACCTGCTGCACTATGCGGGTCAAGTGACCAGACAGCCAACTTAACCTCTTCCAATGTGGGTAGCGCCACTAGCCTAGCATTCATATGTTCATCAACCAGTTGTGGTACAGTTTGCAATATGGCACTTGGATCATCCACACTCTCTGCCTTGAACAGTTGGGAATAGAATGAAATAGCTTCCGCTTCAATGGATTCCTGCGATTGACATAGAACTCCTGTGACTGTTTTAATTTGTTGAATGGTTTGCCTGCGGTGCTTGTCTTTAACCAGATTATGGAAATAGGTCGTATTGGCATCTCCATGCGTAATCCACTTACATCGCGCTTTTTGTTCCCAAAAAATCAACTCATACTTGGAAGCCTTGAGATATTCAGCCTTTTTATGATGATAATCCTGTCTATGCTCTGCTGTGGGTTGGCTCTCGTAAAGCGTTTCTGCTCGGCTAACTTCAGTCTCTGCTGCTTTTATTTGATCGAATATGTTACCAAATATGTGCTTGTTCCAATGCTGTAAATCCTTTTTTAATCTCTGTAACTTGTCATACATGCCTCTCATTCCTCCAATTGTAGGATAGCTTGCCCATTTAGCCGTAACAAATGGCATAAAGGCAGTATGTTCTGCCCATACATTCAGAAAACGAAAGGATCTAGGTCCTGCTGTAGTTTGCGTAATATTTATGAGTAGTAGTGGAGCATGGTCCGACGATATTCTTGAAAGATGCTGAACCTTAATGTCAGGATAGGTAGCATAGAATTGCTGGGAACACAAAACTCTATCAAGCCTCCGTTTCACCATACCCAAGCCCCGACCGCCAACCCAGGTGTATTGGGAGCCTACATATGGGATATCAACCAAGGAACATTCTCTGACGCACTCTACAAATTCATCAAGTGAGGTTAGGTTTGGCATGGATTGGCCATGATGCTCATCAACTGTCATATATGTATTAAAATCTCCCCCAATCATCCACAATGGGTGTGCACCTTGGGAGTAGTCCTTTATTTTCAACCATAATTGCCTACGCTCAGTAACCGTATGTAGACCATAAACTGGACTGACAGAGAATTGTTGTCCTGTGATCGTAGATCGATAATTGAGCAGACTGACCTGATCCCCGTGATTGATGTGATCCAGTTTTAAGACCGAATTATTCCAGAATATCCACACTTTGTTCCTGCAAGTGACCCTGGAATCTGTAAATTTAAGCTTGAGTTGATAGCTTAGAATCTTTGTATGTTGTTGTTTTGGTTCTATGAGAAACAATAGTTGTATCTGATGTCGTTGAATTAAGCGTTTAAGGCATAGTAAGGAAGTCCGTATGCCTCCAACATTCCAGAATAGGCAATTCATTGCATGTGTCGGGAGAGAGAGCTTGAAGGTTCAAGAGAACTGGATCTCGTAACAATTGATGAGGGTGGTGGTGGTGGCAACACACTTTTTGGGCGACGGTGTCTGCGAATTGGCATAGGCTGTGTCTCAGATTGTTCTGTGCTAGCAGGTAAGTTAGCATAGTCCAATTCACTCATATTCTTTTGATTGCTCTGCCAGGCACTGTGCACTGTATGAAATATTTGCTCTTTTACTGTTTGCATATAGTGCTGTTCTTCTGGAGATAGCTCACCCATCAATGCACTAAACCGGTCTAGTTTTTCTGAATGTACTGCGTCAGTGTCTGAGGAATTGGCTAGCAATAGCCCATCCTCTTCCACCACCTTATCTTCTGCGGATCGTCCTAGTTTTGTTAAGTCTTGAGAGTCAGTGATAGTAATTAGATTAGGCTGAACAGCCTCTGTTAGAAGGAGATCCTCATTCACATCTTGGTCTGGCAAACACTCTGACGGTGCAGGCTCCAATCGTGTCACCTTCTCGGCTGAAACGGCTGTCTTATCTTGTCGTTGCAATATTTTAATTTGTGGATTGGATGATTTCCTAGGAGTCCATCTTTTGTCATTCTTTCGTTTGGGAACAATCTCATCTTGGGCTGGGATTATAGCAGGTTGTACATAAACAGCTTCTTTCCCTTTGCAATTTGATGAAAGGTGTCCAAGCACCTTGCAGTCCATGCAAAATTCCGGCACCTCCTCATATTCAACTGTTGGATAAAATTCATGTTGCCCACCCTGAATATGCAATCTAGTTGAACGTGGTTTAGAGATATCTATTTCAATACACAGCCGTACCACTGAAGGTCGGATTCCTTGCAGTGTTGCTGAATCCATTTGTAAGGGCGTTCCGATCATATGTGCTACATCCCATAAAGCTGTTTTATTATGCAGAAATAAAGGTAGTCCTTTGATATTTACCCATACAGGAACAATGGGCGTGTCATAACTCGGATCAAAATCTGGTGACCACTTCGTCACCCTCATATGAAATCCATGCATCATCCATGTACGCCTCATGAAGCATCTCTGATAATCGTCATCATTATAAAATGTGATTAGGATATGCTGCGCATCCAAATGTCCAATCTTTGGTGTTGTTTTAAAACCTATACGTTCGAAGGAGACGTTTAATTGTTTCATAGTTGGACGGCCATTCCAGAAGGAACCTATTAGGGAAAATCTGTATGGCTGAGAAAAAACTGAAACTTCATCATCAGAAAAAGTAATAGATGGCAATCCTTTATATCTCTGTATGGTTCGCTACTGTTGCGGAATTGCCAAAGTTTTTGGAGCAAGTATTTCCGCAAACGTTGGCTTGTTCAGGGCTGGGGACAGCCCTGCCGAACGATCTGTCATTCGCAATGTAGAAACGGAAATCAAAGAATGTAAAACGAAACCTGTGGCTTGAATAATGGAATCGAAATAGCAGAATCATGGAATCACAGCGAGGTTCCATTGCTGATCGCCGCCACCATCCGGGAGTTCTCCTGTTTCACATACATACATGTATATATGTGTATATATATATACATATATATATATGTATATATATATGTATGTATATATGTATGTGTATACATACATATGTATATATATATATATATATGTATATATATTTTTTTATTGGAAGAGATTTTATTAAGGAGAAAAACCTGACTTATATGCATTACCATTTCGCTATCGACCAACCTTCCAAACGTCCTTCACAAAGGTTCCTTATATATACATATATATATATGTGTTTCTATATATATACTTATTGGATGTATAAGAGGCACAGAGGCAAGTATATATATATGTATACATATATGTATATGTATATATATATATATATATTTTAAAACGAAACATTTTATTAAAGACGAACCTCACTTGTGGCGGAGGAAAACCATATTACAAATATCAGAGTATGCAAACAAATGAAATCCTCCCTAGGCGAAAAGGTTGCAATCTTCCAGCAGCTGTTAATGCTTTCAATCCTCTGCTAAATCCCTCAGAAGATAGAATGAACAGTAATGGAGATAAAGGATCTCCCTGCTGCACCCCTCTAAATGGACGAAAAGTGGATGAAGATTGACCATTAATTAAGACTGCTAATGTGGTAGCCCGCAGGTGATTTAGTATAATGCGAATGAAAAGTAAGATAAACCAAAAGTGCGCAGTAATAGTTCCAAATATTCCCAACTGACACGATCAAATGCTTTCATCATGTCTAGCTTCAAACATACCTGTGATCCACCCTTATCCATCACATGTATCATCTCTCGAGCCATAAATACTTGGGATGAAATGTCTGAGCCTGGCAGGAAACCCGTTTGTTCTCGAGATATTAAGCGCGGGAGCAATGTACTCAAACGACTAGCAATAATTCTTGTGCAGACTTTGCTCAGAAAATTAGTTAGACATATTGGACGAAAATCAATGAAGGTAGCAGGAGAGTGCTTCTTAGGAATTAATGTAATCAGTGCACTAGCCATCACAGTAGGCTGAGGAATGCCAAGGAAAAATTCCTGCACCGCTTTTACCACGTCAGTATGAATGATTGACCAACAGGATCGATAAAAGTTACCATTAAAACCATCGGGTCCTGCTGCACTAGCAGGATCTAGATGCCAAACTGCAGCTTTAATTTCCAGCTCCATGGGTATTTGTGTTAATAAAGTGTTATCATCCGAAGAAATCACCCGTGGAATATGACAAAGAATATCATCATAATTTAGAGTTTGCTCACGAGCAAATAAAGATGTGTAAAAGGATACCGCTTCAGACATAATTTCATCAGGCGTAGAACATAAGTTGCATGTTGGTGTGTGTATTTGTTGAATACGTAACTGTAGCCGTTTTCCTTTGACAATAGAATGGAAATGTCGTGTATTTGCGTCACCCTCTTTTAGCCATCGGACGCGAGACTTTTGTTTCCAAAAATGTAGTTCATAGGAGGATGGTTGAAGATATTCAGCTTTTGCCTTATAATACTCAATCTTGTTCGCCTCAGTAGGAGATGCGTCCCAGACGCTTTCAGCTTGTGATAGATTGGATTCTGCATGTTTGACATTAGAAAATATATTACCAAAGATTTCCTTTTTCCACCGCTGTATGTCTTTCTTTAAACGGAACAACTTGGAGTAGAAGCCATACATGCCGCCAGTGGTAGGATAAGATGCCCAAGCATGTTGTGTATAAGTATGAAAATCTGGGTGTAATAACCATGAGTCTAGAAATCGGAATGAGCGACGGAGTTCGGACTAGCATATACGACATAGAAACAACAAAGGTGTATGATCAGAAGTAGTGCGAGGTAGATGAGTGAGCTGTAAATCCGCAAATTGATCATGTAAAGCAGAGTTAATAAATAACCAGTCTAATCTCCGACGTACTCTTCCAAGTCCCTTGCCATCTGTCTAAGTAAATTTTGACCCATGAAACTGCGGTGACATCAAACTGCATGACTCAATACAGTCATTAAAATCCTGTAAATCAAAGTGAGATGGATTCGAACGGACTTCATGATCAGTCAAGGATCGAAATGTATTGAAATCCCCTCAACTAGCCAAGGCAATGTAGATGTTTCTGAGAATGTACATAAAGCATGCCATAAGGCTCGGCGTTGTAAAATTGTATGCTTGCCATAAACCACAGATATCACAAAAGAAAATTGAAGTGGCCGAAAGATTAGTGTAAAATGAATCACTTGGTCTTCATCCTGCACCGTCACCAAATGAAAATCTGAGTCACGCCAGAAAACCCAAATGCGTTCGGATTGTGAGGAAAAATAATTCGCAAAACCAAATTCTAAAGCATAACGAACAATACTAGAAGATGAATGCTTTGGTTCTATCAAAGAAAGTAAATTTAAGCGATGATCACGTATTAGCTGATGTATTCTAGACAGAGAGGCACGCATGCCCCTAATATTCCATATCATAATATTCATTGAGAAAGAGTAGTGTCACTTCCCTGAATGGCATGAGAAGCACTGCGTGTAAGAATAGTAGACGGCGGCAAAGGAGGGAGATCTTTCCTTGTCCGACGCTTTCTACGAGGAACTACTGGGATAAACTCTGCTGAGTCCGTTGAATCCTGTAAGCGTGAAATAAGTGTGTCCGTGTCCGGTGTAGGAGGTATGAGTTGCATGCGACGGACAACTTCTTCCGGGACTGTCGGAATGTCGAAGGGATGTTCTTCTGTTGGGAGATCATTATCCGAAGAATGTCCCAGTTCGCCAATATATGAGATATTATGTAATGGATCGGTAACAGTCTCATGGATTAAATTTTCCAGGATATCATCTTGAGGGACTGGCGGATCATGGGCAGGTTGTGACACCGGAGCAGACGGTGGTGGATCATCTGGAACTATGGCAGGCAGCACAGAATGTTTATTTTTAACTGGCGTCCAGCGCTGGATTGGGTGACGGGGTGGCGGTGGAGGCGGTGGAGGAGGTATCGAGGATGATTTTTTCGGTGTGCATGAGGCCGCTGCATGGCCTAATCGCCTG
Source organism: Eustoma russellianum (assembly GCA_036186865.1). Taxonomy (NCBI): domain Eukaryota; kingdom Viridiplantae; phylum Streptophyta; class Magnoliopsida; order Gentianales; family Gentianaceae; genus Eustoma; species Eustoma russellianum. Next base: position 10,257,956 of record AP025052.1, read on the forward strand.
CATGAAGTACAAAATAACGGCAAATCTTCATATACGACAGAGTGCAAGATGGAACGATTCTTAGCCTGTAGATAAATTTTTTGAGGCAAGTCCTGAGAAATATCAACTTCCACACAAACTCTAGCAACCGATGGTCGAAGTCCATCGGATGTTGCTACATCAAGCTTAAGAGGGGATCCAATCGGCCGAACTATTTCAAAAGGTGTCTCTTTAAGATGAAGATGAATAAGGAGACCAGGTAATACAATCCAAACAGGGACTATATGAACATCAGTGGTAGGATCGAAGTCCACTGTCCATTTCGTAATACGCATATGGCAGCCTGAGATATGCCATGATCGATGATAGAAACAACGCAGATAATCAGCCTCATTCTGGAAATTCAGTAGTATATGTGTTGGATCGATTAGGGTAATCTGGAGATCATGATGAAATCCTATTTGCTCAAAAACATCTCGTATGACCTTTAATGGAGGCCGCCCATACCAGAATGTACCCACCAATGAATATTTGAAAGGGGCAGCAAGGGCATCGATTTCTGAATCCAAGAAGGAGATTAAGGGGATACCTTTGTATCGAGAGACTGTCTTTGGAGAAATGTTGATTTTTTCCGAAGATGATTCGCCGGCCACAACCGTCGCAAAAGAAGGCGGCGCTGACTCCATTTGGGTGAGCGATCGAAAACAGTAATAATATATGTATATATATGTGTGTGTATATATATACATATATATACTTATTGGATGTATAAGAGGCACAGAGGCAAGTATATATATATATATATGTATATATATATGTGTATATATATATGTATATATATATGTGTGTCTATATATATATTTTTTATTAAACTGGAATTTTATTTATAAAATGCCTCACTTATGGCGGAGGAAAACCATATTACATGAATACATCTTGAAACGCATGAAAGAAGTATAATGCTGCTATTATATGTAGCCTCCAGTCATATACGATATGTCGCATTAAAACCTTGCCAAGTAAAACCACCCTTGTGGATAAAATCTTGGCTAAGGAAAAAGTGTGCATATTTATATGAGGAGGTATCATGGAAACGGAAAAAGCATGTGTATCAACTAGTGAAATTTGTAGGCAGCTTGGAACATATATACGTCTGCAAACTTCTTGTGCCGTAATCGCCCAAAAGAGACCTTGTCTTCGTGTAAATGATAGTAACGCCCAATAGAGACATTGACCAACATTCATTTGAGTTAGTGATAGTATCAGTAGTATAGTTTGGTCCATCAGCATTCGAATGAAATTCTCCTCAGTTGCAAGACACCAATCAGCCAAATTGAGGATCATCCTCCAAGACTCAGCGCAGCCGTGCAGTGTCCGACAGAATTGCATCATATGAAAAGAAAGCACATTACTAAGCATATTGGCAATAAAAAGCTCGAAGATAAAAGAAGGCTGAAATGAACTGAGACTACCCAGGCCGTCCGTATCATTGGATACGGACAGGGCATATGTTAGATGTTTTTTTTAAAAACGTTGTATTTTATTTGATAAAACCCTCACTTGTGGCGGAGGAAAACCATATTACACTCAAATGAATCAGTAAAGAAAAAAGCAACTGGTTATCAACATCCAGGCAATATATGATATGCCGCATTAAAACATTGCCGAGTAAAACCACCCTTGTGGATAAAACCCCGGCGAAGGAAAAAGCGTACATATTTATATGCCTGGATAGTTGATATTCGCTATTGTGTAATGAAATGGAAAAAGGTAACCGAGCTCTACACAAACATGATAAAAGAAGCCAAAAAGCAAAAGCATCGCCGAAGCTCCTTGAGTGCCCGTCAATGTGGTGAACATAAACTGCAACATATGTGTGTTTCCCATGTATCCAATGATCAACAGCGCAGCCAACAAGTGTATATACCGAATATGTGCAAAGATGAAGTGTGATCCATGGGCTCTCCCACGCAGCAAGAGAAGAAAAATATGAGTAAATCTTAAAGCCAGAATAGAGAAAAACCGGAGAATTCTGGGCATAGAACAAACCTGCGCTGCCGGCAGAAAACAAAGTGCCGACAGAAATACGTGTGAAGAGCCAATCCCTGTGTACTGCAGGCGAAGAAAGACAATAACATGCATTGGTCGTCTGAGAGATATGATATCGAGAGGGAACCTTGACACCAACAAGACGCCTCACAGCCCCAAGTGAAGTGGATAAACGTATTGTCATCCGATATACATGGTGCAAATAAAACAGCATCATCAGTGTAGACAGAATGTGAATGCAAGACCAGATAGTCAAAAGGAAAGAAAACGAACCATACCTGCCTGCACCAAATGTAGGGCAGGCAGAAAGAAAGGGACGGTGCCAATCCGTATGGAAGACGGGTCTGGCCGTGACTGGTAGGACACGGGCAGAAGATGTAAAATAACAGCAATCCATTAGACAGTGCGCAAGTATGCCTATGTGAGATCCAGTGCCATGGAAGCCTTGACCATGGAAGGAAGAGTATGACGATTATACAACCTCGTTATAGGATGCATCATTGCATGTTGTGCAAGATAATGTGCCGGCATATTATTCTCCCGGTACGTATGAATTAGCTCCAGCTGATGCTGGCGAACCAGATGTGAAGCTGCCGAAGATGATAATTTCCTGTTGGCTGTCGAGGCTTACAGAGACATGTTATCATTTGAGCGCAATCCGATTCTATCATGAGTGAACGGTATAAGGGAAGAAAATAAATCAGGCCAAAAAGAGTAGCCTGAATCTCAGCCTGCAACGGTGTACTGTGAGGTAGACGAAAAGAGAGAGCCTGGATGCAACAACCATTGTGATCACGCAATATCACTCCGCCTGCAGCATAATGCTGGCCAGCTGCTGCATCCACATTTAACTTGAGACGACCAGAAGGGGGGGATTGCCATCGAATAACCCGTAGACGAGGAGCACGAATCCGAGGGAGCCAGGAGAGAGATGGCAATGGACCTGCTGCCAACTTGGTCCCCTGGATTCGCATCGTCCAGACGTGTATATCAAAATGAATAGAGTTACGCAATGCCGCTGTCGAGAATTTATTTGTGTCCCCATAGATGAGCTGTGCATATTGACGCCACATGTTTGATAATACTATTGCAGGAATGACAATCTTCAAAACTCCCGCAAGTGATGTAGAATTGGACCGATACCACCAGGATAGTAAATATTGCCGCAAAGACAGAGATGTCGGCGGTACACCGTGTAATTCCGCAGCAAAAAAACTCCAGAAATATTGGATGCGGGAACAGTAAACGAAGATATGGTCCACTGTAGCTGAATGTGATTTGCAAAAAGGACATTGTGTAGGACGCACCACCTGATATTGTCCTATGTAATCTTCAAATGGCATGGCTGAATGAAAAAAGCGCCACAACAAT
>AP025052.1:10261364-10572829 GCA_036186865.1 Eustoma russellianum
GCCGAACGGAGGGAGAGTGATGTTTAAACCAAATAAATGCTGTCAAAATTAATGTTGGGCGCGACGTCCGACATATATCATAGGCCGACTTAAGTGTGAACTCCCCGGAAGACGTGGCCGTCCATGATAGAAATGTGCCCAAGCCAGTTGAGTGAGAAAAACAGATGGGGTGAATGCGACAAATAGATTTCCAAACTGCTGAATCTGGCAGTCTGGGAGTATAGTCACCCCGTCGTCCATATTTAAGATGCATATATCTACTCCATAATGTATCATGACGCTGATATTGCCACCACATGCGACATGCATATGCCTGTTGCAGCTCACGAAGACTGCGAAGCCCTAATCCACCTTCTTCAACTGGGGTAGTAACAGTGTTCCATGCGACCCAATGGTGCCTAGCACCCCAAAAGAACGCTGACATCTTTCGTTCGATCATGCGAATGACTGACTTAGGCATGCCGCCTGCTGCCAGAATATGTAACGGGAGCGCCACAATGACAGAGCGTAGTAGCACCAGCCGTCCTGCTAAAGATAGCAGGTGAGAATGCCAACCCTGTAACCGGTCATCCACATGCTGTAATAATGACGAACAGTGCCTAGTCCGAGGGATGCCCTTATGAAGATAAGAACCAAGGTAGCGAAAAGGTAGAGATGTTTGTCGCATGCCTAGGATTCCCTTGATATTTTGACATTGTGTTGCCGTAATATTGGAAGATGGAATGAAGCTGCTTTTACCAAAATTAACTTTTTGTCCCGATGCAGTTTCATATGTAGTGAGAAATGCATGGAAGCGGCGAAGATTCCTTTGAGTACCTTGCAGGAAGATAAGCAAATCATCTGCGTAAGCCAAGTGCGAAATGTCCATAGGAATTCTGCCCAACCGAAAGGATCGAATCCTGCCCGCGCGAACCAGAGCCTTCAACCCTCGACTAAAACCCTCAGACGACAATATAAACAGTAACGGCGATAAGGGATCCCCCTGTTTAACGCCTTTGAAAGGACGAAAGTATTGTGACGGCTGCCCATTGATTAATACTGACATCCTCGTAGCACCTAGGTGATTAATGATAACCCGGATGAAAAATTCAGAAAACCCAAACTTACTTAGAAGCAGTTGGAGATAGTCCCAGCTAACACGATCAAAAGCCTTCATCATATCTAGTTTCAGACATAACTGTGGCCCGCCTCTGTCCAACACATGCACCATTTCACGAGCCAAAAGAACTTGAGTAGAAATATCATTACCCGCAAGAAATCCCGTTTGCTCCGGCGAAATTAATTTTGGTAAGATCTAATTCAAACGAGTGGCAATAATACGAGTGCAAACTTTGCTGATGAAATTTGTAAGACAAATTGGACGAAAATCACCAAATGTCTGGGGCGACTGCACTTTTGGAATGAGAGTAAGTAATGCACTTGCCATAACCGTCGGCTGAGGGACCCCAATGAAAAATTCCTGCACAGCTTTGAGTACATCCAAATGTATGATCGACCAACATGAACGATAAAAGTGTCCATGAAATCCGTCAGGCCCTGCCGCACTTTGCGGATCCAAACTCCATACCGCTGCTTTGACCTCTGATTCCAATGGCAACTGTGTAAGCATTAAATTATCCGCCTCAGTGACTAGACATGGGATATATGATAATACTTCCGTATGATTGCTGGTAGGCACTCGGGCAAATAAATCTGTATAAAAATCTACTGCCCCCTCATAAGATCCTCATGTTGTGTCAACAATGTTCCCTGTGAATCTTGAAGTTGACTAATACATAGCTGCGATCGTTTACCTTTGACAAGAGAGTGAAAGTAACTAGTATTAGCATCCCCTTCTTGTAACCATTTAACTCGAGCCTTTTGCTTCCAGTATAAGAGTTCATATTTTGAAGCAAGCAAATATCATGCCTTAGCCTGAGAATAAGCCTCTCTCGCTTCCTCCGTAGAATTAGCATCCCAGTTATTTTCTGCTGTATTCAGATTATTTTCGGCCTCCTTCAAATTGCTGAAAATATTCCCAAAGATAGTCTTATTCCAGTGCTGAATATCTTTCTTGAGAGAAAATAATTTGTCATAAAAGCCGCGCATGCCACCTGTTGTTGGATACGAGAGCCATGCATGCCGCACATAATTATGAAAATCCGGATGCTGGAGCCATGCGTCTAAGAACCGAAAAGTGCGACGAATTGGTTGGGCACTTGCCTGACATTGTATCAATAGGGGAGTGTGATCCGATGCGACACGCGGCAAGTGAGTGAGTTTCAGAGTGTCAAACATATCATGCATCAAAGAATTAATAAATGCCCAGTCCAGTCTCCGGCGAACACGGCCAAGTCCGCGGCCTTCAGCCCAAGTATAGCGTGCGCCGTGATATGGTGGGGACATAAGCGAACAAGCCTCAATACAGTCATTAAAATCTTGTAAGGCAGATAAAGAAGGTGTAGAGCGACCATTGTGATCCTCAATTGTGCGGAACGTATTGAAGTCTCCACCAATCAACCATGGCAACTGCAATCCCGTGGAGAAATTGCATAGAGCACGCCATAAGTGTTGACGCTGTGTGGCTGTATGTTTTGCATAAACTAAAGAGAGAACAAAGGAATGCTGCTGCGTGACTGAAGAAAGAGTGAAGTGGACCACTTGCTCCTGATCCTGTGTGTCAAGCATATGAAACTCATTAACCCGCCAAAAAAACCATATATGTTCTGACTGTGAAGCATAACAATGGGAAAAGCCAAGACGCAAACAAAATCTATGTACTTGTGATGGGGTATTTTTAGGTTCAATTAATGACAGCAAATTTATACGATGATCTCTAAGTAACTGCTGTACTCTAGGCAAGGATGTACGCATGCCTCGAATGTTCCAAATTAATATATTCATTTAGAAAGGTTAGAGTCACTTCCCTGAATGATCTGAGATGCGCTGCGTGTCAGAATTGTCGACGGCGGTAAGGGTGGCAGTTCCTTTCGACTGCGGCGTTTCCGACGTGGGACAACAGGCACGAATGGTGCCTCCTCCGTGTGATCAGGCAGTCGAGATATTAATATGTCGTCCTCAGGTGACGAGTTTAACAGTTGCATGCGACGTGCAACTTCATCAGGAACTATGAGGGGGTCATCGGCATTCACCTCATTCGGCAGTTCCGTGTCCGACAAATGACCAAGATCGGTATGGGTGACGTCCTCCGGCAACTGGTGATCCGGAGCATCACAAAAGTTATCGTGTATTTGACCTTCCTCAACCTCCTGTGGATCCAACTCAGCGACTGAAGGAACTGACGGATCATTCGATATAGGCTCCGTCACTGGTGGCATATCAGACTCTGGAGGTGGCAGGGAGGATGATGGTTCATGAGAAGGTGGTGCAGTTGTCTTCTTCTTAATTGGAATCCATCTCTGTTTTGACGGACGAGACGGAGGTGGTGGCGGCGGAGGCGGAATGGTCGGCGGTGCCGATGGCCTTGGCTCACAAGTTGCATGATCATGCCCTAAACGACGACAAGCAGTACAATATTTTGGCAAATCCTCATAGATCACTGACTGTAATATAAGGCGTTTCTTTGCCTGCAGATATATTTTTGGCGGCAGTTCCTGTGATACATCAACTTCAACACAGACTCTTGCCACAGACGGGCGAAGTGCATCCGATGTCGCAACATCTAGCTTAAGTGGGGAGCCTATCGGCTTCACTATCTCAAATAAAGCTTCTCGACAATGCAAATGAACTGGCAAACCAGGAAAGGCTACCCAAACTGGAACAATAGGAACATCAGTCATAGGATCAAAGTCGACTGTTCATTTAGTTATACGCATATGACAGCCTGATATATGCCATGATGTACGATAGAAACATCTGAGATAATCTGCTTCTTGACGAAAATTTAAAAGAATGTGAGATTGATCAATAAGTGTGATGCGCAAATCGTGATGAAAACCAATTTTTTCAAATACTTCTCGGATCACCTTCAACGGTGGTCTTCCATACCAAAATGTACCGACCAAAGAATATTTAAATGGTGCGGCTAGTGCATCGATTTTGGAGTCGAGAAAAGAGATCATTGGAATACCTTTGTGCCTTGAAACCGTTTTGGGTGAGATGCTGATTTTCTCGGCTGAGGAGGCTCCAGTAACGACATCAGCGAATGAAGGGGCCGTTGATGCCATATTAATGAATATCGCAGTGATCCCAATCGGAGGTAATGAAAAACAGCGACTGTGGGTTGCAACAAAAAGATGTGTTCTTTCGGGTGTTTTCGACAGCAGAAAAAGTCAGGGTATTCACGGTATGTTGAGGAAGATGGTGAAAAAACCGGCGGCGGCGGCTATCGCCGCAAAGCCTCCCGTGATCGCCAGAGCAGCGCCGTCATTCTCTCTTATCGGCATATGTTAGATGTATATATATATATGTATATATATGTGTGTGTCTATATATATATGTATATATATGTATATATATATATATTTGAGGTCACTTATAAGTATACACATATATACTTATTGGATGTATAAGAGGCACAGAGGCAAGTATATATATATATATATTTTTTTATAAGAACATTTATTTGATTAAAATAAAGCCTCACTTATGGCGGAGGAAAACCATATTACATCAGTTCAGAGTAGGCGAATAAGTGAAATAACGAACTAAGAATTACATATCTCCAGTCATATACGATATGCCGCATTAAAACCTTGCTAGGAAAAACCACCCTTGTGGATAAAACCCTAGCGAAGGAAAAAGCGTACATATTTATACGACTATCATTGAAATGTTTAGAATCGATATCTGAGTACATATGTTTATATTCTGCAAGCTGGTGCATATGTCGGATATGGTAGAAATTGTGACGCAATAGTGCCACCTCCAGTAGTCCCTTCGAGTAAAACCAAGGTGTGGGTTTGTCAATGCTCATTAAATCCGCCAATGAGGAAAAACCATCACTTGCCAGCGCCGGGTATGATCCAAGACATGCAAGAGCAGGCACCAAACGATAGTTATGATACAGGAGAATAAAATATGAAATGCAGGCCAATAGAGAAGCAGACATACCGAGCTTGCCTGGATCCTTTAGGAAACAGGCAGGATGTGTCAGAAAACGCCAATTCCTATGAAAGACAATCGGAGGTAGCCAACGCCAACGCCAACGCACCATGTTCGTGTCCCAAGGCTGCCTGCACCGAGAAGAGCACAGGCAGCAACAGTACACCATTGCCAATCAATGCGAGTGTCCGTGGTATCACTGACCACGGCATGTACAAAAATGGATCGAACGTCCTCGCCAAGTATAAACCATGTACATGGAAAAACAATATGTGTGTAAGCCGTGCGAATGCCTATGATAAGTAATTGAAAAAGGACAGTCAACATACCCTGCCCGCCTGCACTCAATCGAGCACAGGCAGAGAAAAAGCGAGTGTGCCAATCCATTTGGAAGACGTTATGTTGACCGCCTACGCAAAGTAGCTGACGTGAGGTCCAACGAGACTGCAGCACGGACCATTGATGGGAGGCTGGAGGATGTAAAGAATGAAGTGCACGGCGACAGCATTGCATGCTGAGCCAAGTAATGTGCTGGCATATTTGCCTCTCTGAATACGTGCTGAATTTCCAAGTTATGGCGAGTGATCAACTGCTGTAGTAATTTGAGATGGAAGTTTCCGAACACGGGTTGCTGTTGACGTAGACGTTGCAGTAGTTGCGCACAGTCCGTCTCTATAATCAGGGACCTATATAAGGGTAGAAAATATAGCAATCCGAACAGAGCCGCCTGAATTTCAGCCTACAACGGGGGACACGGAGGGAGGCGGAATGCTACGGCACGTACACATGCGCCACAAGAGTTACACAAAATGATACCCCCTGCGGCATTGAAGCGTCCAACCACTGCATCAACATTGAGTTTAAATCGACCTGATGGAGGAGTAAGCCATTTAATCACTTGTAGACGCGGGGCGCGAAGCGTTGGAAGCCATGATAACGAAGGGGCAGATCCGGCTGCAAGCTTGGTACCTTGGAGTGTATGAAACCACATATGAATATCAAAATGAATTGTATTCCGAAGTGCAGATATAGAAAAGGATGACTGATCGCCATACACCATATTAGCATAGCAACGCCATATATTATGCACCAAAATGCCAGGGACAACAATTTTGAGCACCCCATCAATTGAAGAAGTGGATGACCTGTACCACCAAGCCAATAAATATTGCCAAAGAGATAGAGTAGTTGGAGATACGCCCTGCAATTCCGCTGCGAAGAACATCCACAAGAGTCGGATTGTCGAACAATACAAAAATACATGATCAACTGAGGATGAATGCAACTTGCAAAACAGACACTGTGTAGGACGTGCTGTCAAATAAGGTCCTATATAGTCTTCAAATGGTAATGCTGCATGGAACAAACGCCAGAGTAATAATCTGATGGATGGCGAATGGTGTTTGAACCAAATAAACTTAGCTGAGTGCAATGTGGGTCTAGATGATCGACATATATTGTAAGCAGATTTTAAAGTGAATTCCCCTGAGTCCGAGGGCTGCCACGTGAGAAAGCGATTCATCCCTGCTGTTTGCATTACACAAATATTATTGATGCGGCAAATAAGTTTCCAAACTGGCGAATCCGGCAAACGTGGCCGAAAATCTCCCCTACGTCCATATTTTGCCTGCATATACCGACTCCATAATGTGTCTTGCTTATGATATAGCCACCATATTCTGCAATGATATGCCTGTTGTAAGGAATTAAGATCCCGCAGCCCCAATCCACCCTCCTCAATAGGCAATGTAATATTGGACCAGGCAACCCAGTGGTGTCGATTCCCCCAATAAAAAGTAGCCATTTTTCTATGAATCATCTTAATGACTGACTTTGGCAGCCCCCCTGCTGCCATGACATGAAGAGGGAGCGCTGAAATCACAGAACGCAATAAGACTGATCGGCCCGCAGAAGATAAAAGCCTGGAATGCCACCCTTGTAATCTGTCATCGAAATGTTGTAAAAGAGTAGCACAATAGCGAGAACGGTTGATACCCTTGTGAAGATAAGAACCCAAGTAACGGAAAGGCAATGTCGAAAGCCTCATCCCAAGTATCTCCTGTAAATCGCGAACCCGACGCACAGAAAGGCGAGCCGATGGAATAATACTACTCTTTTGAAAACTGACCTTTTGCCCAGAAGCAGTTTCATAGTCCGTTAAGAACCTTTTAAACCGTTGAATATTACGTTGTGTACCTTGCAGGAAAACAAGGAGATCGTCGGCATACGCCAAATGTGATATGGCAAATGGGATACGACCAAGGCCGAATGATTGAATATGTCCAGCTGTCACTAAAGATGATAAGCCACGGCTGAACCCCTCAGAAGACAGAATGAAAAGCAAAGGAGATAAAGGATCTCCCTGTTTCACCCCCCGATGTGGGCGAAAAGTTGGAGATGGTTCCCCATTGATCAAAACTGATAATGTAGTAGCTCGGAGATGATTGAGGATTAGCCTAGTGAAAAAATCTGAAAAGCCAAAACGCAACAATAGCTGTTCCAAGTAATCCCAACTGACTCGGTCAAAAGCTTTCATCATATCTAATTTTAAGCATAAATGTGAAGTGCCATTATCCAACATATGAACCATTTCTCGCGCCAATAAAACTTTTGTGGAGATATCATGTCCTGGGAGAAAACCTGTTTGTTCCGGAGAAATCAACTTAGGGAGAAGCAGGCCCAAACGTGTCGCGATAATGCGGGTACATACCTTACTTAGGAAATTCGTCAAATAGATTGGGCGGAAATCACTGAAAGACCGTGGTGAGGATGTTTTGGGTATCAAAGTAATAACTGCACTTGCCATAATCGATGGCTGCGGAATACCCAGGAAGAATTCCTGCACAGCTTTTTCCACATCAGAATGTATAACCGACCAACATGAACGATAGAACATACCGTGAAAACCATCTGGGCCAACAGCACTGTGAGGATCCAGATGCCATACCGCATCTTTGATTTCGGATGCAGTAGGTAGCATGGTCAGCCGTGTATTGTCCTCGTCTGTGACCAGCCGAGGAATGTAAGATAATATAGCCGAATGATTCTGCGTAGAAGCCGGAGCAAACAAATCAGTGTAAAAAGAAACCGCAGCTGTCATGATGTCCGATGGCACTGTTAGCAAATGGCCCTCAGCATCCTGTATTTGCTGAATGCTTAATTGCGTCCGCTTCCCCTTAACAATAGAGTGAAAGTATTATGTATTAGCATCACCCTCGTGAAGCCATTTCACTCTAGCTTTTTGTTTCCAGAAGCGTAATTCTGCAGCAGATGCTTGCAGATACTCGGCCTTATACTTATGATATGTGGCCCGAGTTTCCTCTGTAGGCTGAGCATCCAAGGCTGCCTCAGCATGATTTAATTGAGTCTCCATATACTTAAGATTATTAAAAATATTGCCGAAGATGTCAATATTCCACCGTTGAATATCTTTTTTAAAGGAGCATAACTTGCTATAGAAACCATACATACCACCCGTAGTAGGATAAGATAGCCACGCCTGCGTCATATAATTATAAAAGTCTGAATGATGCAACCATGCATCTAAAAATCTGAATGTGCGGCGGCTAGGACCCCCCTGTCGACGACATAAGAACAATATTGGCATATGATCAGAGGCCACCCTCGGTAGATGAGACAACTGTAGCGCCGCAAAGCTATCTTGAAATGCAGAATTAATAAATAGCCAATCTAATCTGCGACATATTCGACAAAGACCTCTCCCATCTGCCCAAGTGAATCTTGAGCCCTGGTGAGGAGGAGCCATAAGAGAGCAATGTTCAATACAGTCATTAAAGTCTTGTAATGCTGCTAATGATGGAACCGACCGACCACGATGATCTTCTAATGCGCGAAATGTGTTAAAATCACCACCAACCAGCCAAGGTAACTGACACGAACCAGCAAAATCACTCAAGGCTTGCCAAAGAGGACGGCGCTGGACAGGCGTCGTGTTGGCATATACCACCGAAAATACAAACGTCTATTGCAGTAAAATGGATTGAAGAGTAAAATGCACCACTTGACCCTGATCCTGAGTAGCAAGTAATCGAAACTCAGCACCACGCCAAAAAAACCAAATACGATGTGAATGAGAAGCATAAGAGTGTGTAAAACCAAGCTGCAACATGAATCGACAAATGCTTGAAGGTGTGTGTTTGGGCTCTAATAAAGCTAGTAAATGCAACCGATGTTCTGTGATTTATCGTTTTAATCTAGGTAATGAGGCACGCATGCCCCGAATATTCCAAACCAAGCTATTCATTGAGTAAGAGAGGTACTTCCCTGGACAACGTGAGATGCGCTCCGAGTTAAGATCGTAGAAGGCGGGAGAGGCGGCAAGTCCTTACGGGTGCGTCGCTTGCGTCTTGGGACTACCGTTATAAATTCTGTCGCAGTCTCAATATCCGTTAATTGTGATATTAGAATATCTTCATCCGGCGATGGTGGTATAGATTGCAGTTTACGTGCAACATCTTCCGTAACATCCAAAATCTCCTCTGTCGTGCCTTCTAATGGTAAATCTGTGTCCGAAGAGTGACCTATTTCTACTTGTGTTGGCTCGACAGGCAATTGATGATCCGCAGCATCGCAAAATTCCTCTTCAGTAAAAGCAGCCGGAACACGATGACGCGGGGAAGGCATCTGAGGAACATCAACCTCCGACTGCATGGCAGGGGCCAAATTCTGTTGAGTCGAAGGCCTAGGAGAGGAATTATCAATATCAATCGTAGGCTCAGCAAAGTCGGCCTGAGGCACCCCCGACTCTGTTGCACGTTTTTTGATTGGGGTCCATCTCTGGCGGGGACGGATCGACTTTGGAGGGGGTGGAGGCGGAGGTGGCGGGGGAGGAGCCGTACCAGTGGCTGTAGATGGACACGCAGCTGCTGCATGACCTAACCGACGGCAAGAGGTGCAAAAGAGAGGGAGATCCTCATATACTATGGATTGCAGGATCATTCGTCCTTTCGCTTGCAGATAAATTTTCTGAGGTAATTCTTGTGAGACATCAACCTCAACAAAAACTCGAGCCACTGATGGACGCAGGCCATCCGAAGTGGCGACATCTAACTTCAAGGGTGTACCAATCGGTTTAACCACCTCAAACAGTGCTGCCCGATGATGAAGATATATCGGCAAAGACGGCAGTGCCACCCAGATAGGAACGATAGGAACATCAGTGCTTGGGTCAAAATCGACAGTCCACTTTGTAATCCGCATATGACAACCAGAGATCTGCCATGATCGGCGATAGAAGCAACGCAAATAATCCGCTTCATTGCGGAAAGTGAGAAGGATATGCGATTTATCAAGCAATGTGATACGTAAATCTTGATGAAAACCGATTTTTTCAAATACCTCACGTATAACTTTCAGTGGTGGCCTGCCATACCAAAAAGTGCCAACCAAAGAATACCTGTAGGGTTCAGCCAATGCGTCAACTTCCTCATCGAGAAAGGAAACCAATGGAAGGCCTTTGTGGCGAGAAACCGATTTCGGTGCAATGTGGATGCTGTCGGATTGGGCGGCGCCGGTGACAACCGCAGCAAAAGTCGGTGCCGCTGTCATGTTCGTTACGAAGGAATCCGGACGAGAGAAAAAAAACAGAAAGTCGGACGCAGCAATGCAATTAGCGAAGGAGTGATGATCGGTATTTTTTTTTAAAAGAAAATTTTATTTATTCATGAAAAAACCTCACATATGGCGGAGGAAAACCATATTACAATAGTCAGAGTAGTCGAAATAATAAAATAATGAAACAAGAATGTCATATCTCCAGTCATATATGATATGCCGCATTAAAACCTTGCCAAGAAAAACCACCCTTGTGGATAAAACCTTGGCGAAGGAAAAAGCGTACATATTTATATGACTGTCATTGATATGATAAGGAATTAAATGGCGGTAGAAATCCGTGAATGTTGTTGTCCTGTACAGTCGACCTCCGATGTAGTTTAGATGGGCGAAGATGCTGCTTGGAGGAGCCACGCTAATCCAAACCTCAGAAAATATCCAGAAAGAGTAGGAATGAATGTTTGTGTGAAACTGAACAAGCAAAATCTGATAGAGCAAGCACGTACCAATGCCACCTTGGCAGTTGTAGTGCCAAGGCGACAAGAAGGAAGTAATAGCCCTTGCCTGCAATGCTAGCAGATCCGAAAATGCAATGTATATTGCCAGAATAAGCCTCGCCATTTTGAGTTGAAACTCGCACAAGCAGAAAGAGAACATAAGTATAGCAGCAGTATTCAAAAGATATATCATGAACCAAGTGAGAGAAAGAATACCCGAGTCGCCTTGACCGACAGGCCAAGGCGACGATGGTAAAAAAACTCGTCATATGAAACCCAACGCAGCATGAGATCGAGGCAGTCATGTTGGCGACACCCAAGATGCGAGAATGTAGATATAGATAGATCTCACACATGTAACAAAAAGGAGCATTACACATTAAAAGTATAAAGTATGAAACATAGAATAATGGATGTGCAACCATACCGCGCCTGCCTGTCACACTATGGTAACAGGCAGTATAAGGAAACGCTGGCCAATCCCTATGGAAGACTGTCATGGTATCCGCAGATTTACAGAAGTGAGATCCAGTGTGACTGCCGCACGGACCAAAGAAGGTAAAGTATTCGGGGCAAATCGTTTCGTTCCTGGGTGGAGCATTGCATGCTGCGCTAAATAATGTGCCGGGAGGTTTGCCTCACGATAAACATGACAGTAAGAGAGTCGATGTGAATGAACTAGGGATTGTAGCCATTGAAGATGTAGATTACCATTCACAGTGGGTGGTCGAGCCAACCGGTCAATCATTTGGGAGCAATCCGATTCCAAAATGATTGTGCGGTAGAGCGGTAAAAAATAGAAGAGACCAAAAACTGCTGCTTGTATCTCTGCGTGAAAGGGTGTGCTTAAAGGGAGACGGAAAGAAATTGCGCCAACGCAAGCTCCCCTGTGATCACGTAATATTGCGCCTCCAGCGGCACAACTACGACCCGTTGCTGCATCAACATTTAATTTCAATCTTCCTGTGGGTGGCGTGATCCAGCGAATTAGCAAAGGTCGAGGAGGGCGGACAATAGGCAGCCAACTGAAAATATTGCGTGATGTAGCAAGCAACTTAGAGCCCGCAAGCTTTTTGTGCCAAAAAATGATCTCATATTGTATGGAAAACCGAAGAGAGGTCGATGTGAGATGCTGACGGTCACCATAGATCAGGGCAGTGTAAGCATACCAGATGCGATGAACAATAATCGCCGGGATGACAATTTTATAAACCCCAATAATCGTAGAGAGGGAGGAACGATACCACCATGAAAAAAGATATTGACGGAGGTGGATTGAGGTGGGAAGAGGACAATGTAATTCACTTGCAAAATAGCACCAAATGGGGCGTACAGAAGGGCAATATAAAAACACATGATCCACCGAAGCTGACTCACGTTTGCAGAAGGGGCATTGTGTCGGACGAGCCATTACGTAGTGACCAAGATAATCCTCAAAAGGCAAAGCCGAATTAAAAAGACGCCAGAGAAAGACCTTTATTGCCGGAGAGTGATGTTTTGACCATATAAAAGAGGCAGAGAGCAGCTTTGGTGACTCAGTGCGACAAATCTTATAAGCGCTTTTCAGCGAGAATTCTCCCAGCTGATTCGGCAACCATACAAGCTGCTCATTCTGCCAATCAGCATGTGTTGAGCAAAAGGGATGAATCCGACAGACTATTTTCCAAATTGGAGAGTCAGGCAAGCGAGGAAGATAATCACGACGATGTCCATATTTTGCATGCATATACTGGCTCCATAGTGTATTATTCTGATGATAAGACCACCATATACGACAAAAGAAAGCCTTTTGTAAACTATTCAAGTCACGAAGGCCGACACCGCCCTCTTCCTGTGGTTTAGTAAGTTTCGCCCAGGAGACCCAATGATGCCGAGGACCCCAATAAAAAGCTGCAATCTTTCGATGAATGATCTTAATAACCGACTTTGGAATACCTCCTCCCGCCATAATGTGAATGGGTAGAGCCGCGATGACAGATTGAAGCAATACCAGGCGTCCTGCAGTGGATAATAATTTTGCGTGCCATCCTTGAAGCCTGTCGTCAATATGTTGAAGTAGCGTAGTACAATGATGTGCTCGTGGAATTCCTTTATGCAAATAAGAGCCAAGATAACGGAACGAAGATTTGAGAGACGCATTCCAAGAGTAATCGCAAATGTCTGTCGCTGCTGTGATGTTACTGCAGCAGAAGGAATAATACTGCTTTTCTGAAAATTAACTTTCTGACCAGAAGCAGCTTCATATTGCTTAAGAAATGTATGGAAACGTAGGAGATTTCGCTGAGTGCCTCTGAGAAAGATTAATAAGTCGTCCGCATACGCTAAATGTGTAATTGTGAAAGGAACTCGGCCCAAGCGAAACGGCTGCACCTGACCTGCTGCTGTCAATGCTTTCAAGCCCCTGCTAAAACCCTCTGCTGCTAAAATAAATAATAATGGAGACAAAGGGTCACCTTGCTTGACACCCCGATGTGGTCGAAAGTAAGAAGTGGGTTGTCCATTAATTAAAACCGCTAATGTTGTAGCACGCAAGTGATTCAAAATGATTCGAGTGAAAAATCCCGAAAACCCGAATGCTTTGAATACGAGCTCTAGATACTCCCAGCTGACCCTATGCCAAAGAAAACTGAGAAGGAGGCCCCTAAAGAGCACAAGAGGTACAACCTCAAGAAGCTGACATATGACGAAAGGAAGGCTCGGTTGATAGAGAGGTTAAATGCATTGAATGCAGCTGGTGGCCATGATGACGACGACGACGAGGATGATGAGTAAAGATTAGCACAGCTTAATGGAAGTTGTTTTCACTTTCTTAGTTACCCGAGTAATGACTTCTTTCTGTGGATTTATGAAATTTTGGGATAAAATTTGCCTAATTAAGTTTTGCATCAGAGTTATTTTGTTTCTGTTATTGAAGGGGAGATTGATTCTCTGGAGGTTTTAGTTTCGTTGTTACTGCCTGTGCAAATCATATCGGCTTAGAAGTGGCTTAAGGGCTGATACTGGAGCTTAGCTGCTGGATTGTTATATTCAATGATTTAAGAAATATATACAACTTTTTAAATAAAAAATATATATATATATATATAAATGTTTGTGTATATATATGTGTATATATATATATGTATATATATGTGTGTGTGTCTATATATATATATATATGTATACATATATATGTATATATATGTGTGTGTGTGTCAGCATATAGATGATAGACTTCAAGGGTGGCACTCCAAACTATTATCGGCTGCAGGCCGACTTGTGCTGTTACAGTCGGTAATTGCTGCGTTACCTCTTCATGTCATGGCGGCGGGTGGCATACCAAAGTCGGTTATCAAAATAATTCATCGTAAGATGGCTGCATTTTATTGGGGTCGACGCTATCATTGGGTCTCCTGGAAAAATATTACCAAGCCACAGGCTGAGGGAGGTTTAGGGCTACGGGATTTAAATGTTCTACAGAAGGCATACCATTGCCGTATTTGGTGGTCTTATCATCAGAACACGACTTTGTGGAGTAAATTCATGCACGCAAAATATGGTCAGCGACGTGACTATCATCCCCGGCTACCAGATTCATCTATCTGGAAGACTATCTGCCGGATTCATTCATTCTGCTCCCTGCACACAATGACACAGGGTGATCAACTCACATGGATACCTGCCACGCTGGGAGAATTTTCACTGAAGAGTGCCTATGACATCTGTAGGACCTCCTCTTCATCTGAGCTGTCGGCTTCTTTTATTTGGTCCAAGCATCATTCGCCCTCTATCCGACTGTTCCTATGGCGTATATTTCATTCAGCATTGCCTTTTCAGGATTATATTAGCAGCTACATTGCGGCGCAACCAACACAATGCCCGTTCTGTAAGCACCATTCGGCCACAATAGATCATGTTTTCTTATCTTGCTCTTACGTCCACCCTATCTGGTATTATTTTGCAAGTGAGCTGCATTGTCCTCTCCCTTCTTCGTTGCAACTACGTCAGTATCTTCTTGCTTGGTGGTATCGGTCATCGCTTTCTTCGCTTATGGGGGTTTATAAAATAGTTATTCCCGCCATCATTGCCTACAATATTTGGTGTGCTTATACTTCCATGGTATATGGAGACAAAAAATCTTTATCAACATTTTCTCTACGATCATCCATTCAGTATGATCTCACTCTGTGGCACAAAAGAATCGGAGGATCTAAACTTGCTACCTACCCCAGTCAGATATTCAGTTGGCTTCCTCCCCCTAGACCACCTCGACCAATCATAATTCGTTGGATTACACCACCTTCGGGCCGATTGAAACTAAATGTGGATGCTGCCGTGGGTCGACACTTTGCAGCAGGCGGTGCCATATTACGTAATCATGCAGGCTTATGTCTAGGAGCCATCTCATTCCGGCTCCCGCAAAGCACTCCTCTTCATGAAGAAATCCAAGCTGCACTTTTTGGTCTTCTTTATTTCCTCCCATATTATCGCTCAATTATCCTTGAGTCAGATTGCGCCCAACTCACTGAGCGGCTAATGCATTCCCACGCCATCCCCGGGAATTCAAATCTTCGTTGGCTGCTTGATCTAGTTCATTCTCATCGGCTCTCTAGCAGTCATATTTATTGTGAAGCAAATATGGCAGCACATTATTTAGCACATCAGGCGATGTTATACCCAAGGACGACATACTTCACTTCGACTACTCTCCCATCTTTAGTCAGGGCGGCGGTCACTTTAGATCTCACATCGGTCCATTTACGGGTCCCTTGACAATTACGGTCTTCCATATGGATTGGCGCTATTTTGACTCTCCTGCCTGCGCCCACTGGGCTGCAGGCAGGCGCGGTATGTTTACACATCCTTTCCTCTCTGATTTATGCGATTTCATACATATATATCACACCTATATTTTCGCCATGGTGAACAGAGGACTATGCTGCTGGATCATAAGCTTACATCCAGAAGTAGCTCTTTTCATTCTCTTTACTGCTGGAATATACACACTGTCGCCTTGGCTGCCTAGTCAAGGCAGCTTGGGTATGCATTTTGTCGTTCTGTTTATGCTTACTATTTTTGGACGTTATACTCTTCTAATATGTTCTCTTCATCCGTGCGAGACTACCACTGTGGCAACTATCATATATGTGGACCAAGTGCATTCTTTCATGGGTCTGTCACGGTGGCATCAAATTTTCCATGGAGCCTTTGGGGTCTGGTTCAACGCAGGACAACTAAGCTCAAACGTTGGTGCTCACACTGTCTGCAGCCTCATATTATTACTACATCTGACTGAAGCAGCACATTTTCAATTGTACACAATGTTCCATCTATATCATATCAATGACAGCCGTATAAATATGTACGCTTTTTCCTTCGCCAGGGTTTTATCCACAAGGGTGGTTTTACTTGGCAAGGTTTTAATGCGGCATATCATATACGACTGGAGATATGAGATTATTAGTTCATTAATTCAATTATTCGCATTCTCAGACTTTTGTAATATGGTTTTCCTCCACCATAAGTGAGGTTTCAGCTCAATAAAATATTCTGTTTCATAAAAAAAAATATATGTGTGTGTGTGTGTATATATATATAAATGTGTGTATATATATGTGTATATATATATGTATATATATGTGTGTGTCTATATATATATGTATACATATATATGTATATATATATGTATATATATATATATTTTTTAGAAAAATGTATATATATATATGTATATATATGTGTGTGTGTCAATATATATATGTATACATATATATGTATATATATATATATGTGTGTGTGTGTGTGTGTATATATAAATGTGTGTATATATATGTGTATATATATATATGTATATATATGTGTGTGTCTATATATATATGTATACATATATATGTGTATATATATGTATATATATATATATATATATATTTATATATATATACATATATATATATATATATATATATATATAAAGAATGGAGAAGGAGACTAGGGCGACCGCCGGCGATCGCGCGGCTGCCGCCGCCGTATAGCCCCTGCCGATTGGTTTCATCTTTTCGGCATTATTCTATTTATCTCTGCTAATAAGTTTTCTATATTCGCATTGGTGAATTCGTTGCTCTTTCAACCTTATTCTGCGATCGCTTCCAATATGGACCAAGCACCGCCGTCTTTTGCGGCGGTTGTGGCAGGCACTTCTTCTTCACAAAACATCAACATTTCTCCAAAGACAGTCTCTCGGTACAAAGGTATCCCCCTAATCTCCTTCTTAGATTCCGAAATTGATTCCCTTGCAGCCCCCTTCAAATATTCGTTGGTGGGTACTTTCTGGTATAGTGGACCTCCTTTGAAGGTCATAAGAGATGTTTTTGAAAAGATAGGATTTCATCATGATCTCCGCATTACCCTAATCGATCCAATGCATATACTGCTGAATTTCCATAATGAGGCTGATTATTTGCGCTGTTTCTATCGTCGCTCCTGGCATATCTCGGGTTGCCATATGCGCATTACGAAATGGACAGTGGATTTCGATCCTACCACTGATGTTCCTATAGTTCCGATTTGGATTGCATTACCGGGTCTCCCCATTCATCTTCATCGTAATGAAGCGCTTTTTGAAATAGTTCGCTCTATTGGATCCCTGCTAAAGCTTGATGTCGCCACCTCTGAAGGGCTTCGCCCGTCGGTGGCTATGATCTGTGTGGAAGTTGATGTTTCTCAAGACTTACCTCAAAAAATCTATCTACAGGCTAAAAATCGATACATATTGCAGTCTGTCGTATATGAGGATTTGCCTTTATTTTGTACCTCCTGTAGGCATTTAGGACATGCAGCTACGTCATGCCCTCCAGCAAAAACTTCATCGGTACCGCCGCCTCCGTCTCCACCTCCTCTCCGACGCCCAACCCAGCGCTGGACACCTATTAAAACTAAAAAATCTGCGCCTGCTGCCACAGTTATGGAGACTCAGCCGCCGGCTGATCCGGGGTCACCCCACGGTTTGGCTACTCTTCAAGATAATAATCAGGAACATATTGGAGATGAGACTGTTTCTGTACCTTTTCATAATGATTCGGATATTGGTGAATTGGGACATACTTCAGATAATGATCTCCCTCCAGTCCCGGATAATAATCCACCCTCTGATATTCCGACAGTCCCGGATGAAGTTGTCCGTCGCATGCAACTCATACCTCCAACGCCGGACACGGAAATACTTATCTCACGCTTATAGGATTCTACAGACTCAGCAAAATTTATTCCGGTTGTTCCTCGTAGAAAGCGACGAACGAGAAAAGAGCTCCCTCCTTGCCGCCGTCTACGATTCTTACGCGCAATGCTTCTCACGCCATTCAGGGAAGTGATACCACTCTTTCTCAATGAATATTATGATATGGAATATTAGGGGTATACGTACCTCTCTGACTAGAATACATCAGTTAATACGTGATCATCGTTTAAATTTACTTACTTTGATAGAGCCGAAACTTCCATCTTTTAATATTGCTCGTTATGCTTTAAACTTTGGATTTACGGGACATTTTTCTTCACAATCTGAACGAATTTGGTTTTTCTGGCGTGACTCAGATTATCAGTTGGTGACGGTACAAGATGACGACCAAGTGATTCATTTTACGCTGCTCTTTCGTCTGTTTCAATATTCGTTCGTGTTCTCAGTGGTTTATGGCAAGCATACAATTTTACAACGACGAACCTTGTGGCATGCTTTGAGTACATTCTCGGAAACATCTATATTGCCTTGGATAGTTGCGGGGGATTTTAATACCTTTCGCTCATTGTCGGATCATGAAGGTCGCTCGAATCCATCCCTCTCGTCATTACAGGATTTTAATGACTGTATTGAAACATGCAGTTTGATGACACCACAATTCCATGGATCAAAGTTTACTTGGACTGATGGCAGGGGACTTGGCAGAGTACGTCGGCGATTGGACTGGTTATTTATTAACTCTGCTTTCCATGACAAATTCAAAGATTTGCAACTCACCCATCTATCTCGCGTTACTTCGGATCATGCACCTATGTTGTTTCTATGTCGCATAAGTCAGTCTGACCATCGTCGTTCCTTTCGTTTTATAGACTCTTGGTTTCTCCACCCGGATTTTCATACTTATGTCCAAGATGCTTGGGCATCTTATTCTACTACGGGTGGCATGTATGGCTTCTACTCCAAGTTATTCCGTTTCAGGAAAGACATCCAGCGGTGGAACAAAAATATTTTTGGTAATATATTTTCTATTGTTCAGATGGCAGAATCTAATTTATCACGCGCTGAAAGGGTTTGGGACGCATCTCCTACTGAAGCGAACAGGATTGAGTATCACAGGGCAAAGGCTGAATATCTTCAAGCATCCTCCTATGAACTGAGTTTTTGGAAACAAAAGTCCCGCCTACGATGGCTAAGAGAGGGAGACGCGAATACAAAGTATTTACATTCGATCGTCAAAGGCAAACAGTTGCATTTAAGGATTCAACAAATACACACACAAACAGGAAATTTATGTTCTACACCGGCCGAAATTATGTCGGAAGCGGTACACTTTTACACTTCTTTGTTTGCTCGAGAGCAGACTCAAAATTATGATGCTATTCTTTGTCATATTCCACGGGTAGTTACTTCGGAGGATAACATTTTATTAACTCAAATACCTATGGAACCAGAAATTAAAGCAGCAGTTTGGCATCTTGATCCTGCTAGCGCAGCAGGCCCAGATGGTTTTCATGGTCATTTTTACCGAGCATGTTGGTCCATTATTCATACTGACGTAGTTAAAGCAGTACAGGAATTTTTCCTGGGCATTCCTCAACCTACGGTGATGGCAAGTGCACTCATTACGTTGATTCCTAAAAAACAATCTCCTGCTACCTTCAGTGATTTTAGGCCAATATGTTTAACAAATTTTCTGAGCAAAGTTTGCACAAGAATTCTTGCTAGTCGCTTGAGTACATTGCTCCCACGCTTAATCTCCCCGGAACAAACGGGCTTCCTGCCCGGCTCAGATATTTCCTCTCAAGTACTTATGGCTCGTGAAATGATACATATGCTAGATAAAGGTGGTTCACAGGTATGTCTAAAGCTAGATATGATGAAAGCATTCGATAGAGTCAGTTGGGAATACTTGGAGCTTTTACTGCGCTCTTTTGGTTTCTCTGATTTTTTCATTCGGATTATCCTAAACCACCCGCGAGCTACCACTTTAGCAGTTTTAATTAATGGTCAACCTTCATCAACTTTTCGGCCATTCAGAGGGGTGAAGCAGGGAGATCCTTTATCACCACTACTTTTTATACTCTCTTCTGAAGGATTTAGCAGGGGATTGAAAGCATTAGCAGCTGTCGGTCGGTTGCAGCCGTTTCGCTTGGGGAGGATTCCATTTAGTATAACACACTTGGCCTATGCCGATGACTTGTTAGTATTTTTGCGGGGGACGCAGCAAAACTTACGGCATTTTCACGCCTTCCTCACACAATATGAAACTGCTTCTGGACAAAAAGTAAACTTTCATAAAAGCAGTATGATCCCTTCTACTAATACATCTCCACGGCAGAGACACAATTTTGAGATGATAATCAACATGAGATGTTCATCATTGCCTTTTAAATATCTTGGCTCTTATTTGCACAAAGGTATTCCCCGTGCCAGACACTGTATTTCTTTATTGCAGCATATTGATGACAAACTTCAAGGATGGCATTCTCGATTACTTTCTACAGCGGGACGTTTAGTTCTGTTACGCTCGGTCATAGCAGCATTGCCGCTACATCTTTTGGCATCAGGTGGATTGCCTAAATCAGTAATTAAAGTCATTAATCGAAAAATGGCATGTTTTTATTGGGGCCCTCGACATCACTGGATATCATGGCATACTATTTGTACACCTCAAGAAGAAGGAGGTTTGGGGATTCGAGACCTAAACATGTTACAGAAAGCTTATCATTGCCGAATTTGGTGGTCGTACCAACAAAATTCTACGCTTTGGAGTACATATATGCACGCCAAATATGCAAATTAATTTGCAGAATACATCCTTTCTGCATTTCTCAAACTACTGGTCAAGGTACACATCTAACATGGTTACACACGCCAACGGGTGAATTTTCTTTACGTAGTGCTTATAATAATAGTCGCACACCGCATCCGCACCTACTATCCACAAAATTCATTTGGTATAAACAGCATTCCCCAGTTCTCCAAATGTTCTTATGGTGACTATTTCATTCGGCGCTACCAATGGAGGATTATATTGGCAAATATATTACATCTCGTCCTACGCAATGTCCATTCTGTAAAACTGCTTTGGCAACGGTAGATCATGTTTTTCTTCATTGTCCACATGTGCGGCCGTTATGGCACTATTTTTCTGGGGAATTGCACTGTCTGACACCATCGTCATTGCAGTTGAGGCAGTATATTCTCGCTTGGTGGTATCGTTCATCATTTTTGTCTCTACTTGGGGTATTCAAAGTTATAATTCCAGCGATCAAACTGTATAACATCTGGTGGGGCTACACCTCATTAGTCTTTGGAGACCAATCTAGCATTACACTCACATCCCTTCGAGCATCAATACGCTATGATCTTATCATTTGGTGCAAAAAAATATCGGGAACTAAAATAGATGCTGATGCTAGGCGGTTCTTCTCTTGGTTACCGTCTCTGCCGGTCCCACGGCCTTGCCTGATTCGTTGGCTCACACCACCGCCAGGGCGCTTTAAATTGAACATAGATGCGGCAGTTGGTCGACAGTATGCAGCAGGGGGAGCTATATTGCTTAATCATATGGGATCTTGTGTAGGAGCAATTTCATTCAGGCTACCGGCAAGTACACCGCTACATGCGGAAATTCAGGCTGCATTATTTGGACTGTTATATTTTCTTCCGCTACATCGCGACATCATATTAGAATCTGACTGTAGCCAGATGATATCTCATTTGGCCCGCCCGCAGCTAGTACATGGGAATTATTATCTTCGCATGCTTCACACTCTGGTTCATCTCCACTGCCTTGATTATCATCATATTTATCGAGAAGCAAATATGGCAGCACATTATTTAGCACAACAGGCCATGTTAAATCCCATCACACAATACTATTCATCAAGTACTCTTCCATCATTGGTGCGCACATCCGCCTCCTTGGATCTCTCCTCCATTCAACTGCGTGCCCCTTGATACTCTCAAGTCTTCCACATGGATTGGCGTATTCTTATTCTTTCTGCCTGTATCCTAATGGATACAGGCAAGCTCGGTATACGTTGCTATCTTTTGGCCTTACATTTTTTCTATTACATAATCAGTAATGTTTTTCTCTGTTTGCTTGCCTGGACATGGTATCGATTGGCTACACTAATGGCGACACTTCTCACGGTGCTACAATGCTCCTCTCATGCGCTGGCGGACCATGCGAATATGCCTCTCTTCACGCATCATATCCTCGCAACGTCGCCTTGGCATAATCTTTTCCAAGGCGACTCCGGTATGTGTTTGGTTTCTCAGTTTTATTTTCAGTTGCTTATCGCTATCATTGGTATAACTTCTTCCTGGCAATTTTCCAAGGTCTGCCTGTTCCGGAAGACGCTCAGTCCAGCTTGCCACAACACATTATAGGTAATGCAGCTCGCATTAACTAATGCTCCAACCGTTTATTTGTACTTGAATTTACATTCATTTCATATCAATGACAGTCGTATAAATATGTATGCTTTTTCCTTCGCTAAGGTTTTATCCACAAGGGTGGTTTTACTTAGCAAGGTTTTAATGCGGCATATCATATACGTCTGGAGATATGACATTATCAGTTCTTTAATTCATTTGTTCTCATACGATGACTTCGTTGTTATATGGCTTTCCTCCGCCATAAGTGAGGTTTTTTATCAGTAAAATGTTTCGCTTAAAAATATATATACATATATATATATGTATACATATATATATGTATACATATATATATGTATATGTATATGTATATTTTTTTTGAAAGAAATTAATTTATTGAAAAGCCTCACTTATGGCGGAGCAAAACCATATTACATCATTTAAATCGTCATCGTATGAAAGTATATATATGTGTGTGTGTGTGTCTATATATATGTATATATATATATATGTGTATATATATATGTATATATATGTGTGTGTCTACATCGGATGCAATAATGTCGGAGGCGGTACATTTTTATACGTCGTTATTTGCTCGAGAACACTCTCAAAATTATGATGCCATTCTTCGTTATATTCCGCGGGTGGTTACTTCTGAGGATAATATTTTATTAACTCAAATCCTATGGAACCAGAAGTTAAGGCAGCACTTTGGCAACTCGATCCTGCGAGCGCAGTAGGCCCTGATGGTTTTCATGGTAGATTCTATTGCGCCTGTTGGTCTATTAATCATACAGATGTAGTAAAAGCAGTGCAGGAATTTTTCTTGGGCATTCCTCAACCTACGGTGATGGCAAGTTCCCTTATTACGTTGATTCCTAAAAAATCATCACCTGATACCTTCAGTGATTTCAGGCCAATATGCTTAACAAATTTCCTCAGCAAAGTTTGCACAAGAATTATTGCTACTTGCTTAAGTGCATTACTCCCACGTTTAATCTCCCCAGAACAAACGGGCTTTCTGCCTGGTTCAGATATTTCCACCCAAGTCCTTATGGCTCGTGAGATGATACACATGCTAGATAAAGGTGGGTCACAGGTATGCCTCAAACTAGATATGATGAAAGCATTCGACAAGGTCAGTTGGGAATATTTGGAGCTTTTACTACGTGCTTTTGGTTTCTCTGATTTCTTCATTCGTATCATTCTGATCCACCTCCGCGCTACCACTTTAGCAGTTTTAATTAATGGTCAGCCTTCATCAACTTTTCGGCCGTTTCGAGGGGTTAAACAAGGGGATCCTTTATCACCACTACTTTTTATACTTTCTTCTGAGGGATTTAGCAGGGGATTGAAAGCTTTAACGGATGTTGGTCGATTGCAGCCATTCCGATTGGGGCGGATTCCGTTTAATATCACACATTTGGCATATGCAGATGACTTGTTAGTATTTCTGCGAGGAACACAGCGAAACTTACGTAACTTTCATACATTTCTCACACAATATGAAACTGCTTCTGGACAGAAAGTAAATTTTCAAAAAAGTAGTATGATCCCTTCTTCTCAGACTTCAACGCAGCAGCGCCGACATTTTGAGAGCATCATAAACACGCGATGCACAGAGCTGCCTTTTAAATATCTTGGTTCTTATTTGCACAAATGTATTCCCCGTGCTAGACACTGTATTTCTTTATTACAACATATCGATGAGAAGCTCCAAGGATGGCACGCCAGACTAATTTCCGCAGCGGGACGTTTAGTGCTGTTACGCTCTATCATCGCAGCCTTGCCACTCCATTTATTCGCGTCAGGAGGATTACCTAAATCCGTTATCAAAGTCATTAATCAAAAAATGGCTTCTTTTTATTGGGGACCATGACATCACTGGATATCCTGGCAAAATATTACTACGCCACAGCCAGAAGGTGGACTGGGGATTCGCGACCTAAGTACGTTACAAAAAGCTTATCACTGCCGAATTTAGTGGTCATATCAACAAAATAATACGCTTTGGAGTCAATATATGCATGCCAAATATGCTACCACTTTAGCAGTTTTAATTAATGGTCAGCCTTCTTGGAGTATTGATAGGCGTTACAGTGTAAAATGAGAAATATGACAATCCACATATAACATATAGGGAACGGATGATAGGGAAGCCGCAGAAAATCCCGAGCTTGATGGTTCAGCCTCATTCCGTAGAAAAATGCACCCGCGTCAGTGATAAAAGCAAGCCGAAGGTGTGATCCCATCCGTGCACAAAAGAAATAAGATATTGGGTCAATCAGGCATATGAGACATAAGAAAAGGCAGAAGACCGATTGAATGCAAATCATACCGAGGCTGATTGTACCTACCAAGGTACAGGTAGAGAAATCGAAAGAATGGCAATCCATATGGAAGGCCAGAAAAACCCAAGCTTGGTGGTTTAGACTTATTCCGTAGAAAACAAACCAGTGTCAGTGATGAATGCCAGCCGAAGGTGTGGTCTCGTCCATGCACAATAGAAACAAGATATTGGGTCATTCATGCATATGAGACATAGAAAAAGCAGAAGACCGAGGGAATGCAAATCATACCGAGTCTGCCTATACCCACCGGGTACATGCAGAGAAAACAAAAGTGGTACAATATCCAAAGCAATAGTACCACGTACTATTAACGGTAGACTGTGGCGGGTGAAGTAGTTTGTCTGAGGAAACATCACTGCATGCTGGGCAAGGTAGTGAGCTGCCATGTTGGCCTCTCTATATGTGTGAGTAAATTCCAGACGATGATGGCGAAGCAATGTCTGTAAGAGCCTGAGATGATAGGTACCAAAGACAGACTGTGGTTGCCGCAGGCGAGACACCATTTGAGCACAGTCAGATTCTATTATGATTGATTGAAAAAAGGGGAGAAAGTATAACAAACCAAAAACCGTGGCCTGAATCTCCGCCGTAAGAGGTGTACATGGAGGCAGGCGAAAAGAAAGCGCCCCCACACAGGTACCGAAGTGATCACGCAAAATAGCCCCGCCTGATGCGTAGTGCCTGCCAACTGCTGCATCAATATTTAACTTTAGCCTACCAGAAGGTGGAGTTTTCCATCGAACAACTTATAGGCGTGGGGATCTAATATGAGGAATCCATGAAAGATAAAATGGTGGTCCTGCCGCAAGCTTGAATCATTGTATTGTCTGGATCCACATGTCAATATCAAAATGTATAGAAGCCCGAAGTGCAGATGGAGAAAAGGATGCGGAGTCTCCATATACTAACTTGGCGTAGATGTGCCATATGTTGTAAACGACAATGGCTGGAACAACAATTTTTAAAATCCCAAACAGAGACGAAGATGTGGAGCGATACCACCAAGATAATAGGTATTGACGTAGATGCAAAGAGATAGGGGGTATACCATGTAACTCAGAGGCAAAGAAATTCCATATGTGTCGAATACTGCTATAGTAAAGGAATACATGATCCACCGTGGCCGAATGTTGCTTGTAGAAAGGACATTGTGTGGGTTGCGCTGCAGAATAGCGACCAATATAGTCTTCAAATGGCATAGCAGAATGGAAAAGGCGCCAAAGTAATAGCTTAGTGGATGGGGAATGATGCTTGAACCAAATAAATTTAGCATAGAGTAGTGTTGGCGTTGAGACACGACAAATATCATAAGCAGACTTCAGAGAAAATTCGCCAGAGGCCGTTGGTGTCCATGTAAGATGCGAACCTGAGCCTGCCGTCTGAGAAATGCACGTAGCATGTATGCGACATATTAGTCTCCAAACCGGTGAATCCGGAAGTCGCGGGCGATAATCCCCTCTCCTGCCATATTTAATATGCATATATTTACTCCAGAGCATGTCATGTTGCTGATATGACCACCAAATTCTGCAGTGATATGCCTTCTGAAACATGCTAAGATCTCTAAGGCCCAAGCCTCCTTCTTCAATAGGCGAAGTACTTGTTGACCATGCAACCCAATGAAATCTGTAGCATCTTAGACATTTTTTGGATTTTTATCATCAAGCATCAGGACAGCTGGTGAATCTCACAAAAGTCAAGTCGTAGTTGGAACGGGTGTTTCGGGGTCTCAGGTTTCTCAAGAGCTAAGTATGCGCTTGACTACCTTACCAATCAAATATATTGGCTCTTTTCTGTATAAGGATATAAATCGTGCTGCTTATTGTGCTTCCTTAATTGCTCATTTCGATGCTACTCAGAATTCATGTCTTCTAAGTTCCTTTCTTCGGCTGGACGTGTGATTTTGATTCGACATGTCCTATGTTCCATGCCACTTCATATTATAGCTAGTTTGCGATTGCCAAAGGGTGTTATGGTATCTTAAACGGAAAAATGTCACATTTTTTGTGGAATGGCCACCAACACTGGAAATCCTGGGATAATATCTGTGGACCCAAGGTGTACGGGGGTTTGGGCATTCGTAATCTTACACTGGCCTAGCAGGCATATGACTGTCTTCTGTGGTAGAAATACCACCAATCTCAGCCGTTGTGGGCAGCCCACAATCGGGCTAAGTATGGTCGCAGAAGCATGGTGTATGCACATATTTATGATTCGGCTATTTGGAAATGAATTGTCGAATACATTATTATATGTTTCATCATGTACAGTTTACTCTTGATGGACTCGTTTGGACCGCCGAATCTTCTGGACAATTCATACTTAAGTCGGCTTATAACCTTCTTCTCTCTGTCTCACCATCATTGGATTACTCATGATATATTTGGTGGCCATGCATGCCTTTGGGGGGCTGCATTTTCATCTAGAAACTATGGATGCGTTCGTTGCCTTTGGGTGACAACCTCCGCACTTGGCAAACCATATTTCCAACACAATGTGTTTTTTGCCGGATCCACTCAAATAGACAATATCACATCTTCCTACTTTGTCCAGCGATTCAACCGTTATGGCAGGAGATATCCATTCTGTTTTCTGGTCCGATGCCTCGTCACTTGACCATTCACACGTATTTACTTCATTGGTGGCGAAATTCTTTTCCACATACTATGCTTGGTCAATTGAGAGCCGTAGTACCCTCATTGGTAACATGGGTCATTTGGAAAGAATATACGAATATTAGATTTGGGGATAGCAGCTACTCATACATGAGATTGTCCGAGAGTGTATGTGATCATATATATACTTAGTGTGCGGCTACGCAGGGCCAAAAATACTCTCAACAAATCTCACATTTGATTGCACAATATTTCTCTCCTCTATTACGTGCGCATCGACCTTGGGTTGTTCATTGGGAATTGCCACCAACTGGCAAATTGAAAATAAATGTTGATGCAGCGGTGTGTCGATTTAGTGCTGCAGCAGGCGCTGTCTTACATAATCACCAGGGGGAATTTGTCTCCACTATTTGCTTCTCTTTGCCGACTGTGTCACCGTTGAGGGCCGAACTCATAGCACTTAAGTATGCTCTAATATTTTATGCCAGGGACTATGACCAAATGATAATTGAGACGAATCGTCACCTGTTGCTTAAACATCTTTCTGTGTCTGAACGATACAGAGGCTCTTTTGCTATAAACTTAAAACGCACTATATAGTTTCTGATTCTAAATGCTTCGTCCTTGCATTACTGCACATGGGAGCATATACATTATCCAGGCATAGATTTTGATCGGCATGTGCGACTATTTACACATATTTATTAGCCTTGCCATCCGAAGTTCGAGGAGCAATTATGTTACATACTTTCGTACCCAACCTGCAGTTCTGATTATTATGTCTCCTAATGGGTTGGCGCAAGCATCAAATGGTTGCCTATGTCATACATTGGCATAGGCAACATTGGTATGTCGTCCTTCTAACTCTCATCTCTGTTTTGTTCCGTATATTATATCACATTAACTATCAGGATAACAATGCTTTATTCTCTAGACTTGCTGAAGAATATGGTCAAATGTTTCTAGGCACCTGTGCTGTTCATCGGCATTGGAGGACACAGACTTATGGCTGGTTTTCTTACTATTGACTGTGTTCACTTTGAATACAGGCAACATCGGTTTGTACATGCCCTTTACACTACTCTTTTTACTATATCTTGCTTATGCTCTATTGACCATTTCTTTTATGTGGCATATACACATTCCGAGGCACATCCTGCTGGACGCTTTACTAGAGCTACGACTTAAAGATGCTAGTTTCTAAACATAGAATTACATAATTATTTTTTTATTTTTTGGCAGCAATAATTTACTCTAATTCATTCGGTTTTATTGTTGGAGAGTCTCCCACAACACATGTAACCACGGTATTCCTCCACCACAAGTGAGGGTTTACTATTATTAATAAAACATCAGACGGTATCGCCCGTCCTTCACGCAATATATACATACATACACACACACACACACACACATATATATATATATAATGCTTCTCCTCTCTCTGCCCTTCTGCAATCTGCAGCGGTGGCGGTACGCCGTCACCGGCTACGTTGCTGTTTTTACTGCTTTCTTCATCTTTTCTTCCATTCACCTTGACGTCTAGCAATTCTCTTAACCCTAATCCGCCACAGCTTCCCTCAGATCAGCCGACAGCCGTGATCCTGCCTCGTTCATATGCTTCCTTATTTTCGCCCTCTCTGACAGCTATGGCATTCAAACCTATCCAAAAATATGAGGGTGATCCAATGATCACATTTACAGAGGAGTTTACACTCATTGTCAGCCCCATATAGATTCACATTGGTGGGGACTTTCTGGTATGGGCGTCCTCCTCTTGCCACGATTTGATCGACCATCGATCGGGTGGGATTCGCCGGGGCAGTCAAGGTTGGCTTGTTGGACACTTCACATGTCTTACAGCATTTTGATCAAGAACAAGACTATTATTGTTGTTTTGCACGTCGGGGGTGGATGATCTCCGGCAAACATATGCGCGTCACCAAGTGGACTCCCGATTACAATCTTGCCGTTGAAGTGCCTATCGTTCCTATATAGGTCTCATTCCATGGTCTCCCTATTCATTTTCATCACAAAGATGCGTTCTTTAACATTGCAAAAATTGCTTGGAATGCCACTTGACCTTGATGCGGCAACAGCAGCGATAAATCGACCCTCTGTGGCGCGCATATGCGTTGAATTGGATGTATCTAAGGAATTGCCAAAACGTGTGCATATACAGACATCCACAAGAATTGTAACCCAATCAGTGGAATATGAGGACCTTCCTTCGTATTGTGCAGATTGTTACAGATTAGGTCATGTCACTGCCGATTGTGGTAAGTCGTCCACAGAAGTCGTCAATCAAGAGCAAGACCTTCGGCGATCTACAGTATTGGATAAGGAACAGAGGCCAGTAGAACAACGGAAAAGAAAACGCTGGACGCCAAAAAAGAATCCACCACAGCCGTATCCCCCACAGCCAGTTTTGCATGAGACTACGCTTTCAGCTAATCCGGTTTCATTGAATGTCAAAAGATGTCCCAGGTCCCATGCTTCCACAGCAACCTCCATCACCTGATCTTTGGGTAACCGATGGACTCACAGACACCCAGGAGTTATCACGTTTGCGTGGTATTGATGACTGTATGGTTGAGGATATTATAAGGCATGCAGATTCCTCCACTCACTCTGATAATGAGATGCACCTCCCGTTAGCGGTGTATCGATCAAATGAGCAGGAAAATGATAATGATCCCTATGCAGGTATTGCTAATTTATTTGAGGCTAATGAATCAGAGTCTAGTCCGCAAGGGGCCATATTTCGGATTATACAGCCGAGTGGGGCCCCTACAATTTTACGTCGACCGCAGCGTCCTCTTTCGCCACGACTTACCAGGTTATGTGCGACTCACCTCACTAACTCTTTTGATGCCTTATCTTAATGAAGATAATTATATAGAATGTATGAGGTATAAGGACCTCGCTTAATAGGCTGCATGCCCTTGTACGACAACATCAATTACATATTTTAGTTGTATTAGAGACAAAGCTTCGTTCTTCCTCGTTATTATCATATCAATTACAATTAGGTTTTTCAAAATCTTTGTCAGCGTGTAATGGATCATATTTGGTTTTTTTAGAAGGAATCAATAGTTGCACAAGAGGATATTCGGTCTGGGCAGCAGAATTTTTCTATTAAATATCAATGGCTGGCCACAGGTGAGCGGTTTTCGCTCACTGCGGTATATGCGGATCATACGGTAATTGCTCGCCGTTCATTGTGGGAAGATCTGCAATCTTTTCATGCTTCATTTAATAGCCCATAGTTGGTTGGTGGAGACTTTAACACATTTCGTACACTAGAGGAACATCGAGGGCGATCTTCTCCCACTTTGAATGAATTACATGAATTTAATGACTGTGTTCAAGTCTGTGACTTGCAAGACATATCCTTTCAAGGTTTACTGTTTACTTGGTGTAATGGTCGTGGTTTGGGCCGTGTATAGCGTCGCCTAGATAGGTTTTTCTGTTCTTCGACATTTTTGGATATGTTCCCAGTTGCTCAGGTTCAGCATCTTACAAGGGCAACATCAGATCATGCACCTTTATTTTTGACATGTGATTCAGCCATACAGTGGGGCAAAGCAGATTTCAGATATCTTGATGTTTGGGCTACGCACCCAGATTTTGATGATTTTGTTCGAGCACTTGGACATCTTTTCCCACAGTGGGCGGGATGTGGGGATTATTTGATAAGCTGAGATGCTTAAGAAAAGAGTTAAAACGATGGAATAAGGAGGTTTTTGGAAATATAATTGATAGAGTCGCACAGGCCGAGATGCATGCGCTTCGTTGTGAAAAAGAGTTTGATTTAAGCCCTAATGAAACACGCTCAACGTATAATCATAGTGTTGCTCAATTGCAACTTGCCCAGAAACGCGCATTCCTTTACTGGAAGAAGAAAGCTAATGTTAGGTGGCTCAAGGAAGGGGATGCAAACACATCATTTTATCATAACACAGTGAAGGAAAAAAGACAGAAACAAGCCATTCTGTGAATACAACGTCCAGACGGTGCAGAATGCTTACTTAATGCAGATATTCAAGCTGAAGCAGTTCCTCATTTCTCAGAGTTATTTGCCGAAGAAGCAGTGATGGGTTGTGATCGCATTTTGCAGCACATCTTGACATTATTGACAGAGGCGGATAATACAATGTTGCAAGCGATTCCATTGGAAGAAGAGGTCAAGCAGGCGGTGTGGGATCTAAGCCCTACTAGTGCAGCTGGTCCCGATGGTTACCCGGCTCATTTTATAGAAGATTCTGGCCCTTCATTCACTCTGATGTTCTAAAGGCGCTGCAGGAGTTTTATTTGGGTGTCCAAGTGCCACGTCAGATGGCGGCAGCAACAATTGTGTTAATAACCAAGGTTATTAATCCATAGACATTTGCAGATTTCAGGCCTATATGTCTCACAAATTTTATCTCAAAGATAATAACACAATTGCTTTCTACTTGGGTGGGATGTCTATTGCCAAAGTTCATTTCGCCGGAGCAGGCGGGATTTATGCAAGGGCGAAGCATTTCAGAGCAAATACTGCTTGCTCAAAAAATGGTTCATGTGTTGGACAAGCGTCCACGGGGAGGGCATTTGATGCTTAAGCTGGACATGGCTAAAGCTTTTGATAGAGTCAGCTGGAGGTATCTTGACATGCAATTGTGTCGCATGGGTTTTAATTCGCGCTTAGTTCGAATTATGATAAACAACTTGAGATCCACTCGATGTTCCATTCTTATTAATGGAAGTCACACAAGTTCTTTCCCAGAGGGGCGCGGTGTAAAACAAGGAGATCCTCTATCTCATTTATTGTTTATCATATCATTAGAAGGATTCTCCAGAGGTTTAAGAGCATTGATATCTGAAGGAGACATACAAGGTTTTACTGCGGGACATGTACCATGCGTTTCACATTTAGGGTTTGCTGACGATCTTTTGATTTTTCTAAATGGAAGCAACAGAAATTTGACCAGATTCCATTCCTTCTTGACATTATATCAGCAGGCATCAGGACAATTGGTGAATTACCATAAAAGCCAAATTGTGGTTGGCAGTGGCGTCTCTGGTTCTGCCGCTGCATCCATTTTAGGCATGCGGCTATCATCCTTACCCATCAAGTATCTTGGATCTTTTTTGTATAAAGGTATCAACCGTGCAAGATATTGTACCTCTCTTATAGGTCATTTTGAAGCGAAGTTGAATTCTTGGTCCAATAAACTGTTATCAATGGCTGGAAGATTGGTGTTATTGAAGCACGTTTTAAGTTCCATGCCTATACACATTATAGCAAGTTCACGATTGCCGAAGGGAGTGGTGGATGTTCTTACCCGCAAAATGGCAGCTTTCCTTTGGAAAGACCGTCATCAATGGTGTTCTTGGTCCTCCATCTGCCGACCAACAATTAAAGGAGGCTTAGGAATTCATAATATATTGGATGTACAGAAGGCTTATGACTGTCAATTATGGTGGAAGTATCATCATTCTAACACTCTATGGGCTGATTATAGCAAGCGTAAATATGGTAATCGTACTTCCCTTTACTCTCACATTTATGATTCTCCAACTTGGAAGCGCGTATGTGGCATTGATACATTTATGGCGGAACATACCGCATGGAAGGGCACTTCCTTTCAATGGTTGCCAGATTCCAATGGACAGTTTTCCGTTAAATCGGCTTATGCAACTATAGCTATGTCCGGTTCTCTAGCTCAAAGTGTGTATCGGTTTGTCTGGTGGAAGAGCTTGCAGCCACGCGCAAGGCTTTTTTTATGGAGGCTGTGGTCCAACTCTTTGCCCATGGTGAATAGTATGCGGGCTTGGCTTACAATTTTTCATTCATAATGTGCTTTTTGTAGAATATCTTCAGATAATCAGGACCATGTATTTTTGCATTGCACGAAGATAAAGCCAATATGGCTCGAAATATCTCATGTATTTTCGATACCATTACCTACTAGTAATACAATTAAAGCACATTTGTATCGCTAGTGGCGCGGCTCATCCCAGTCGTCCATGATCGGCCAGTTGCGTGTGATTGTTCCTTCGGTTGTGGTGTGGGTTATTTGGAAAGAATATACAGCGGTGAGATTTGGAACAGATTCCTTTGCCTACCTGCGTCTGTTTGAAAAAGTCAGAATGTCAATCTATACGTGGTGTGCAGCGGTAAATGGTAAAAAGTTTGCTTCAAATATCCCTCACTTAGTCTCTCTACATTTCTCTTCATCTTTGCGTTCCAGGCAGATACGAATAGTACGTTGGGTGCTGCCTCCCACAGGCAAGATGAAATTAAATGTGGATGCAACGGTTGGAAGATCTTCAGCAGCGGGTGGAGCAATACTACGATCGAATCAGGGTCACTTGATTTCGGCCATTTCATTTGCATTGCCTATGGTAAGTCCACTGTGGGCGGAATCGATGACATTGATGTTATCTGTGGCTTACTATGCGAGGGATCATAACCATATTATTGTAGAGACGGATTGCCAACTTCTTCTTTCTATGTTGGCCAACTCACGCTCTATCACAGTCGCACTGGGGGATGATATTAAACGAACAACATTATTTTTATCTCTCAACCAATCCACTGTACAATATTGCCCTAGAGAGGCAAATACAACTGCTCATCGACTTGCACGATATGGTTATAGTGCAGTCGGATTAGCACGTTATGGCACTCTTCGTGAGCTTCCCTGTGAAGTTCGGGGGGGCATGCGAGTGGATCTTCAGCTGCCTGCGTTGAGTATTTGATCATGTCTTATATTGTGTTGGCATTGTTCTGGTTCTGTTTCCTGCGGTCTTTATTGACCCATGCAACGATGGTACGTTATTTTATTCCTCTTGGTCTATTCTTCAAGTCATTTGTTTGGCATGTTAGGTCATTCTCACTCCTTGTTATTTTCATGGCTGCCACCACATCTTTCGCTTTGGTGTGTCCATGGAGATGCCTGCTGTACCGGGCTGAGGGGAACACAATGACGAGGTAGCGCTATCTATCTGTCACACATTGGGACAGGGCATCCGTTCTTGTGGTCACCTTGGTTCTTGCAGAAGCAAGGTGGCATGGGTACGTGTTTCCCCCATTCTTTTGTTCGGATTTATAATTCATTACAGATGGTAATTCTCTCATTTATGTTTTGTTTTGAGGAACAATATATTGGACATCTCTCAATATGGACGGATGGCTTTTTCCCTTCGGATCCGCATCATTGCCTGCCACGCTCAATGGATTATCGAGCTTCATGCATATCTCTTCATCATTTTCATTTTCATGTATTTGGCCACTATCCCACTCGTATAAATATGTACGCTTTTTCATTCGCCAAGGTTTTATCCACAATGGTGGTTTTACTTGGCAAGGTTTTAATGCGGCATATCATATACGATTGGCGGCTGGCAATCATTAGCTTTCTAGTCAATTTATTCTTTTACAATGATTATGTAATATGGTATTCCTCCGCCATACGTGATGACTTATTTTAATAATAAATATAGCCTTACACAATATATATATATATATATATATATAAGTTTTTCCTGATGTGCGCTCTGGCGATCAAAGGCGGCGGCTTTTAGCCGTCGCCGATCATCTTCTCAGGCATTCGATAAGCACCTCTTTCTCATCTCTTCGATCTTCTATCTCATCTCTTCATCTATACGCTCTATTTGTTTCGCTTATCCAACGTCCCAGATCGCGACAATGGCGGATCGGCGGATCCGCTATTACCACAAACCGGAAAACATCAAACTTTTGCCTCATTATTCAAGACATCATCTAATCCTACAATTGTTGATAAAACAGTACTCCGGTATAAGGGAAGTCTCATGATTTCTTTCTTGAATGATGAAATCACTGCATTGGCCGAGCCATACAAATTGGCATTGGTTGGATCATTTTGGTATGGTACGCCACCTTTGTCTACTATTCGGTCCACGATCGATCGCATCGGCTTTAATGGCATGGTACGTATTGGATTATTACATTCAAATCATATATTGCTAGAGTTTACGCAGGAACCAAATTATTTGCGTTGTTTCTCTCGTCAAAGTTGGATGATCGCCGGAAAATATATACGGGTTACAAAATGGACACCAGACTATGATCCCACATTTGATGTACCTATTGTCCCGGTATGGATATCTTTCCCTGGCTTACCAGTCTATTTCCATCAAAAGGATGCGTTGTTTCAAATTGGAAAAATGGTGGGCACACCCATGAAGCTAAATAATGCTACTACCGAACGCCTTCGTCCATCAGTAGCAAGACTGTGTGTTGAAGTGGATATCTCAAAAGATCTGCCATCACGAGTATACATTTAGTTATCCTCCAGAACCATATCACAGCCGGTGACATATGAGGATATTCCTTTATACTGTTCTTCATGCATGCGTATAGGTCATACAACAGATAATTGTGGGAACGAAATAGATACCCCTGCTTTGGCACAGAAAGCTGCCTCCAAGATTGCTGCAAAACGAAAGGATAAAGATACAAGATGGACTCTAAAGAAAATTCCTGCAACTAATGTGACCACTACAATACATACAGATGATACTCAGCCAGTAGAGGACAGCAGCGATCAAGTTATCCTCCAATCTCCAGAAATGTTGCCAACTGATCATATTACTATATCACAAAATTTATCACGTCTGCGGTGCATTGACGACATCATCATAGGTGATTATTCGACAGACCATCCATATTTAACCACAACAAAAGATGATTCACACATATCGATGTACAATTGTTCAGCGATCTCAACAGATGATGAGTTTGTAAATTATGTCACAAACATTGTACAATCTGTGGTTATTGATGATGCGCATAAAAGTTTACAGAATCAAGCATCCACTAGTACATCATCACCACAAGGAACTGCACCCGAGGACCATTTTCATGTACCACCCAGGCTACTTCGTCGTCGAGCTCGAAATATTGATCCAGCATCACCTCCAATTACAAGATCAAGAACAGCTCTCTCAAACTCCTTTGATATTTTATCTCATCAATGAATATGCTGATTTGGAATGTTAGAGTTATACGTACCTCCCTCCCTCGATTACTATCCTTGAATCGTCAACATCATTTTCATGTATTAATAGTTATTGAGCCAAAGAAAAGAGCTACAGATTTAATTTCACATCGACTTCAACTGGGTTTCTCCAACGCCATGTCAGTGATTAATGATAACATTTGGATATTCTGGAGACATTCTTTACTACAACTAGAAGATCAACGCATAGGCATTCAAAATCATTCGCTGAGATTTAATTTCTTGCCTACTGGAGAGTCCTTTTGGTGTACAATAGTCTACGCACTTCATACTATTACGGCTCGTCGCCCTTTATGGGATGATCTCACATTATTTCATTCTACCTTAGACAAACCGTGGATTTTTGGTGGAGATTTCAATACATTTTTATCATTACATAAACACCAAGGTAGATCGGTTTCTGCTCTACGAACACTGCAGGACTTTAATGACTTTGTAGCTGCAACAACATTGCAGCATATTGCATATCAAGGATCCCCATTTACATGGTCCGACGGTAGAGGATTGGGTAGAGTCAGTCGAAGGTTACATCGCTACTTATGTACAACAAACTTCTTTGATCTTTTCTCAAGGGTGCATTATCAATATTTGAACCGAACTTCTTTGGACCATGCACATATATTCTTACAATGCAAACTGGAAACCCGAAGACAATCATCATCATTCAAGTACTTAGATGTCTGGACAACACACCAAGATTTTGATGAATTTGTAAAGCATCAATGGCAATCTTTTCCTACGGTAGGGGGAATGTGGGGGTTATATGACAAGTTGGAAAAACTAAAGGCACATTTGAAGCGTTGGAACAAAGACGTTTTTGGCAATATATTTGATGCTGTGGTTGAAGCTGAGGAGGAAGTAACAAGACGAGAAAGATTATATGATGCACAACCATAAGAGGATACAAGAGTGGCATATCACTACTCGATGAGCAAACTGCGTCTGGCTCAGAAACGTGCAATGTTATATTGGAAACAAAAAGCTAATGTAAAGTGGATGAATGAAGGGGATGCCAACACCAAAATTTTCCATCAAAAGGTGAAGGAGAAACGACATCGACAATGTATTCACAGTATTAAAAGATCTGATGGTGTTGAATTAGAAACTCAACAAGATATTGAAAATGAAGCAGTGAGATACTTTCAACAAGTATTTACTGCAGAGCCTACAAGTAATTATGAGGAGATATTGCAATATGTGCCACAACTAGTTTCAGATGAGGATAACGCTGATTTACTTCGTATGCCAGAGATTTCCGAAGTCAAGCAAGCCATCTGGGACTTAAGTTCGTCTAGTGCAGCTGGTCCGGATGGTTTTCCTGGGTCCTTCTATAGACATTTCTGGAATGTTATATCTATGGATGTTTACAAAGCCATTCAGGAATTCTTCATAGGACTTCGGCCTCCTGCTAAACTGGCATCTGCACTCATTACATTGATTCCAAAGGTGGCAAACCCTATTTCATTTGCAGAATATCGTCCCATATGCCTCACAAATTTCATGGCTAAG
Organism: Eustoma russellianum; assembly: GCA_036186865.1. NCBI lineage: Eukaryota > Viridiplantae > Streptophyta > Magnoliopsida > Gentianales > Gentianaceae > Eustoma > Eustoma russellianum. Next base: position 10,299,606 of record AP025052.1, read on the forward strand.
TCCATAACAAGATTACTAGCCACGCGTATATCACTTTTGCTGCCAAAAATTATATTGCCAGAACAAGCTGGTTTCATGAAAGGTAGAGATATCACTGAGCAAATACTTTTGGCCCAAGAAATGGTACATCTCATGGACAGGCCATCGCGTGGAGGTCACATTATAATTAAACTTGATATGGCAAAGGCATTTGACAGAGTCTGTTGGATATTTTTACGTCTAATACTGGCAAAAATGGGCTTCCATGCACGTCTTATTAGACTGATTATGAACAATCTTGCTGCAACAAAATGTTCAATCTTGGATAATGGGAGTACAACAGGTTTCTTTCCAATTAAAAGGGGAGTCAAACAGGGAGATCCACTCTCTCCATTACTGTTCATACTTGCCTCTGAAGGTTTTTCCCGTGGACTTAATACTTTGATGCGTAATGGAACTATCCAAGGTTTTCAATCGAGCAGAGTTCTTCAAGTAACACACCTTGGCTTCGCTGATGATTTAGTAATTTTCTTGAATGGCAGTGCCCGAAACTTGCATCAATTTCGGATATTTCTAGACTCTTATCAGACAGCTTCGGGACAATTGGTAAATTTGCATAAGAGTCAAATAGTTGTGAGTGCAGGACTACAAGGCACAAGAGTTTCACAATCACTTGGCATGAGACTTGCTAGTTTTCCAATCAAATATCTTGGAACATACTTACATAAGGGTATTAATAGGGCGGCATACTGCACTTCTTTAATACAGCATGTAGACAATTCTCTTAATACTTGGTCTGCGAAGCTACTCTCTATGTCAGGCAGATTAATTTTGGTGCGTCATGTTCTCTGCTCAATGTCACTCCATATAATGGCAAGTTCTACACTGCCAAAGAATGTAATCAATGCTTTGTCTCGCAAAATGCAAACTTTTTATAGCAAGGTGGACATCATTGGAAATCATGGGAAACAATATGCAGTCCAGCAGAAATGGGTGGACTAAACATAAGGCACTTATTCACACTACAGCAAGCTTATAACTGTAGACTTTGGTGGAGATATCACCACTCATCCACGTTATGGACCCAATTTAGGCGGGCTAAATATGGAAGACGATCAACACTATATGCTCATATATACGACTCCCCTACTTGGAAACGCATATGTACCATAGATTCATTTATGATGCAACATGTACAGCACACTCCGGATGGCTATATATGATTGGCAGACAACAACGGTCAATTTTCAATTAAATCAGCGTACCTAGAATTATCTTCACCATCACATGCCTCATATCCAAAACATCTCTGGTGGAAGACTTTGTCTCTCGGGTGCAAAATATTTTTATGGAGGTTCTGGAGATGTGCACTACCTATTCCTGACAATATGCGCAGTTGGCAAGCTATATTCCTACACAATGTGCATTTTGCAAAAAAGAGACGGAAGACATGAATCATCTATTCTTAACATGTGGCAATATTTATCTTTTGTGGCAAGAAATTTCTATCACCTTTTCTGGTCCCCTCCCAGCTGCAGAATCAATACGCAATTACATGATGAAATGGTGGAGTGCATCGTCTTCAAATTCAGTGTTGGGCCAACTGCGAGCAATAGTTCCATCATTAGTAGTTTGGGTCATTTGGAAAGAGTATGCTAGTATTAGATTTGGTGCGGATGTTTTCTCTAAGCATCGACTATTTCAAAAAGCAAGGGACCACATATACACGTGGTGTGATGCAACAAAGAACCGTAAATTTTCGCAACATATTCCGCATATGGTGTTACGACATTTTTCCCAAAGATACCCAGGAAGCTGCCTAAGATTGTACGTTGGCAACATCCTCCTACAGGAAGACTAAAGCTCAATGTAGATGCAGCAGTATCTAACAAATATGCAGCGGGAGGAGCGATATTGAGAGATCATCAAGGCAATTTAATCTCTGCAGTATGCTTTGGATTACCAACTGGACCGCCCATTCGAGCAGAATTAATGGCACTGCAATTTGCCATTATCTACTATGTGATGCATTATCATCAATTATGGGTTGAAACGGATTGTAAACAACAAATTCTGAATCTTTCAAACCCTTCAAATTTTACTGGACCTTATGCAGCAGATTTACAGCGTACACTCAGATTTCTCACCACAAATGGTGCAACAGTTCAACATTGCTTTCGGGAAAGCAACACAGCAGCTCATAAACTAGCTACCTATGGATTTCGATCCTCAGGACTCAAACTTTACACCTCGATGGCATCCTTGCCAGCTGAAGTCAGAGGGGCTATACTAATGGACAGTACATTGCGATCCCTTCGATTCTAATCATATAACTCACAATGAGACGGCACAATATGTATATGGTTGCCTATGTCTTTGTTGGACATAAGCAACGTCGGTATGACTTCACACTCAAACTGTCTTCTTTCTTTCAACTTTATTGCATACTGCTTAATACTTCTTATAATTTTCTTTTGCGTCTTTTTGCCGAGGGATGAAATGAGTATATGAACAAGCTTGGGCAGCAAAAACATCCACTGCATTCACAAATTTGGTTGCTTGTCTTCTGGTTGAATACAGGCAACGTCGGTATGTATCGCATTCGCTACAGTATCTTAATATTCTTTTCATCTACTCTCTGGTTCACTTTATCTTTATTTTATGATTTTGGGACGTCAAACTGGACAAAACATTCCACATGGAAACAACGGATTCGGTTGTAACACCTGTTAACATCTGACACTATGTGACACCACTCATGTCCTTTAATTGTATCAAATAAATTAGATTAATGAAGTTATAGACATACTAGGTTCTCATACAATCTATTGCTTATAAATTGGTAACCATCTCATACTTGTACTCGTTTTTTAGGTTTGCTAAAAGCATTCTGTTTATTCTTATTCAATTTTCTTTTTTGTGAGATCACTCAAACCTATATATATTGATGTTGATTCAATAGATTCTGGTTGAACGCTCCAAGTATGAAGCTCACTTCCCTGCTCGTCCAGTGAGCGACATACCTGGAATGAGTTCGGCTCGATAACACTATAACTGTTTAAACGAGTCGAATAGTTTGCGAATAGTTCGGCTTGTTTTCGTAAACGAACATAAACAACTATTCGAATTCAACTAGTTTACAAACAATTACTGAACGAATACGAACCAAATACGAACAAAATTCAAACAGTTTGCGAACTGTTCGGTTCGTTAAATAGCCCGAAACTATACTTCATTGGAATGAAATATCAAAGATTTCACCAAGATCTATTTAAAAGGAAAAAAAGATTTCGAACAAGATAGGAGAACAGCAAACCTCGTTCAGATACAGTTTAAATTTTTGCATAATGCTAGAATAGTTTTTTAGACTTAGACTAATTTAAGCTGTTATGCTTACAAAAAAAAAGCCTTTATGTCTCAAACCTAATTGAAATTATGTTTTGATCAGTAACTTATGCATAGACATAATATATAATTCTAAAAAAAGTTTGCCTTTATTTTTACACATTCAAAAGAATCATACATTTACACATTCGAAAAATCCTAAATTACATAAATAATAATATCTTTCAACATATTACGTTTAACATATTTTAATATTGCAAAACTATAAAATATTAAACCAAAACACAACGTCTTCTAGAAGACCAAAAAATTTCCTTACAATATACAAGAATTAACTGCCAAATTAGCAATTTTTCTTTTAAAAAATTGTCACTAAATAGTTCTATTTTAAATTAATTGACAAATTAGCGTCCTATTATTCTGACTTTTCTTTTAACATTAAAAAAAACCCAGAGCACGCCTGCCCCTTCACCTCCTCGTCTTCCACAACTAAAACAACTCCGCTGTTTCTCCCTGTCGGTCTCCCCGGTAATAAGACACTTCTTTTCCTTGTTTCCTAAATGATTAATTGTCCATGTTCCTGTTGGGTTTGTCTTTCAGTTTAGCTCCTAGGAGCATCGTCCACTGACGATTCATCGGCATAAAAGAGATTGGAGGCTGTGGCCATAAAATAGTAATCCGTTTGTGATAATGATTTTGCTTATTTACATATACGTTATGGGATGACAAATTTCTAGACGTTCTCGTTGGATGTCCAGCATCAATATTTGATGATTAGTGCTGATCACTTTATTTCTATTGTGTCCTTTTTATTCATTTGGATTCTCATGCAAACAGTTTATTATTATGTTTGCTGACACTTTTTTTTTGTGGGCAAAAGTCTATGATGTGAATTTTTTATGAGTAATACACATGCTTGTAATAGGACGGGAAAAGTAAAGAGTTGTAGCGACCCGTCACGAGTCCTAGACCTCGACACGACTTACCCGCCGTATGTCGCGAAGTAAAATACAAGGCGACGATACAATCCATTACACGTAAGTATAACCGCGCAAATCGACATCAACGGAAGCAATACAAATTAAAATCTTGAAATAAATGTCATTAATAAAAAATCAAAGTCTTGTAATCTAGGGTTTACAAAATTGAAATAAAAAAAACTATCCAAACTGAATTAGAATTAGATAAAGTCTACTAAATCCCCGATCAAATGCTCAAGTCAACCGTCTCAATATCCCCACCCCTGATTATCCTCAACGCACACTAGCTCGTAATCATGGGAATCTGCAAATATGATTTATAACGTGGGGTGAGTGACATACATCGCCCAATAAGTAGCCTTACTATATTTACCATGGGATCATATACGAAGAAGCAAGGGTAAACAAATTAATTAAATAACGATACATAAAATAACATGCTTCGCTTCACAAACAAAATTTACCTTTTTCCCTTCTTGAACAATCAAGCAAAGCACACGCAGCTTAGTCATCGCCCAAAAAAGTCAGTACAATCAAAAATGTGACACAATTTTCCAAAATCATGAATGCAATGACTCGATAAACATTTATCCTTTATTCCTTTCCATTTCCCATTTCTCATATAGGTGATTACCCCTTTCAGTATCCCTATCGATATCCATTTCCATTTTTCTTTCTTTTCTACTTTCTGATATCATAGGCGATTATCCCTTACGGTATCCATATCGATATCCATTTCTGATATCCAAATGCGGTTGCCCCTTACTGCATCCATATGCGATATCCATTTTTATCAATGCAAACAAATAACCACGGCTCTACCTTACAAGTGACATATATTGCAAGATTTACAGTTTTGGTTCCTCAATAGTCAATATGTGTTCGGACGGCCTAGCTCCTTACAGCACAGTCAATATGTGCCTAGATGGCCCAATTGGCGGTCAATATGTGTCCGAGTGGCCTAGCTCCTTATAGTATAGTCAATATTGTAGAGATAAAGGGGTTTGAGTGATTTCAAAATACATGATTTAAACGTGCATGACATATTGCATAAAAACATGCATGACATAAACGTGCATGACATATTGCGTAAAACTTGCCTTATATAGTTCATATATAATGTTGCCGTACTAACGAGCCATGAAGCGTTAAAGCTTACATCAAATGGAAAACATTTGTTGTGTTTATACTATTTTCAGGTGCCATCATTAATGAACTAAACTAGTTCATTAAGTGAAGTACTTAATTAATTAAACTAAGTAGTTCATGAAAGGAAGTTAAATTTGGACAAGGCACAAAGGCAACAAGACTAAGAAAGGAAAGTCTCCTCCTCCTCCTTTAGCCACATATATACACGCCTACATATATATAAATATATATATATTCAGATTTTTGTAAAAAGGCACATACACATATATTCCAACGTACTACCGACACGTTATATATTTTACGAACGTACGTTAACGTCACACCACTATATTTAACTCATATTTATGAGTATATTCAGGTCTTATATCATATGATATAGGTCATAGTGATGACAAATTTATTACGACACGTTAAAAGATTCTAAACCAAAAATTGACGTATTGGATGAATACCGAAACTTCGCCAACATGTCACGTACTTTCCATATATAGATGGCCAGCCCCTACACCTCAAAAATGGCCACAAATTTCGTGGCTTACATGGTATATACAGCCATAAAATCATTCCATGTTGGCACACACAAATCACCCCCAATTAAGGCCAAATAGTGGAGATTACAAATTCAACATTTTTGTCACATGTAGGCGCCACTTTAATCAGCCATGAGAGCTGAATATTAAAGTTTAATTTATGTATATTATGTATAACATAATATATATAACATGTGCTAAAAGTTGGAATTTAATCGGAGAAAAATCGGGTAATCGACAAACGTCGAAAATTCGGTTTTCTACGAACACGACACATGGAACATTTTTGGCATGACATATAACATGTATCTAGACACTTTTTACATACTCTATACATTCTAAAGTGTTCTAGAAAAATCATTTAAGGGCTGATTGGAATATACCATATGTGTATAATTATTGTGCACTATTTTGCAAAGTTTGCAAAAATATTTCAGCACATGTGCAGGAATTTCACACACCATTTTCAGCTTTGTTGGAGCCTAGATGGAGCTTATTTGGCACTTTAATTGGTGGAAAATCATCCACACATGATGGGTGACTTTGAAGAGGGCAACACACAAGGAAAGATTTCAAAAATGCAACACATGCTGAAAATTTTCAGCACATGTGAATAGTGGCCGAATTTACTATTCATTTGTCCTTAATTTGCATCCCAAAATTGAAGGGATTGAATGGTGATTATTTGGTAGTCATCTGAATTCTTTTTGGCACATGTTTTTCAAGTTAATCTCAGATTTTTACAGCACACTAAATGGTGACAAGGTTAGACCAATCATGAAGTGCCAAGTAAGCAAGGCCAAGATAATCATCTAATGAAGTGTTGCCAAGTAAGCAAGTTGATCACATTTACACAAGGCATTCTTCCAAGGACTTAAAAGTAAATTCTCAAGATGGAAAAGAGCCCGAGGGGGGCGGCCAAGGATGATTAAAAGGAGATGAGATGTAGCAAACAAAAGCAAGACAATTCTCTTATTCTCTCAAGTGCAAAAAGTGTCTTCCACTTTCTTCTTCTACCTTTCTTTCTTCTTCCTAAAAGTCTATTGTACTTACATTCATATTTTTTAATAGGCTTATTTTAGACCACCACACATTCTCTATCTTTGTAAAAGATTGATCAAGGTGTGATCAATCTTTAATCTTGCAAGGTGGTGGTGTTCGTGTGCATTGTATTCAACATACAAGGTTTGTAAAGGGTTGGAGTTGGTGTGTAACTCCATCAACCCTGTGGTAAGGTGTTTTTGTGTTGTGGATTAGTCTGAACCGAGGAAGGTGTTCCTCGAAGACTGGAGTAGGTTGTTTATAACCGAACCAGTATAAAATTCTTGGTGTCATTTACTTTCAGCACTTATATTCTATTTCAGCACAGTTTATCCTTTTTGATTACGTTCGTAAAAATAGTAAACATTTTTCAAAATTTACGAAACTTTCCAGAATCTTAGCCACACGTCTTAAGGTTAATTGGGCACAAGTTTCAACCCTTTTAGACAAGTTTCAACCCTTTTTGTTTCAGCACTGTTTCAACCCATTTAAATATAACATATAAAGGGTTAGTGGTTAAAATTTCAGAGCATTTGGAGTTACGTACAAATAGGAATAAATCTTTCAAATCAATCTACCGTTTCCGGCGGATTCGCGCAATCTGACCACCAACGATTTTTGAAGGGGTTAAAGGTTCAATTTAAATATGAAATTTTTAGGAGACACTTATAACATCCGAGGCTAAGTTCTCTCAAAATTTCAGAATTTTTGAAGACCTACAACCTGGTTTTAAAAACGTTTTAAAACTGGTTCTGAAAACAGAAATTGTTTTCAGAAGTTGAGTTCTTGAGTCAAAACAATTTTAAAAACCACACTTTCCGCACTAACTATTCAACCCCTCCCCCCCTTCTAGTGGTGCCTTGCAGATCCTACAAGTGGTATCAGAGTGCAGGAACACTCACAACAAAAGGATCCAACGATCTACGTGAGATGGCATCCACTAGCTATAACACCGTGCAAGAAGGGATGTCAACCATAAGGCCTCCTCTCTTTGACGGTGAGTCTTTCGTTCAATGGAAGGTAAAGAATGAAACTTTTCTTTATGGCAATTGATATTGATCTTTGGTCAATTATAGAAGATGGTCCATTTATTCCATCAAAGTTATCCATTGTAGATGGAGTCACATTAGAGGTCGTTAAGCCTAGGCAAGAGTACACTAGTGATGATAAAAAGAGACTAAGCATGAACGCTAGGGCTATGCAGTTACTTTTAAATGGACTAAGTAAAAGTGAATCAAGCTATGTTTCAAATTGTTCTAGGGCATAAGAAATGTGGAGAATACTTGAAATGAAACACGAAGGCACTAGTCAAGTAAAAGAGTCCAAGATCAACATGCTTATGTCCACACTCGAGTCATTTAAATTATTGCCTAATGAATCTATCGTTGATATGGATCTTCGCTTGACTAACATCCACAATTCTCTTGAGTCTCTTGACAAAGCCTTTACTATGTAGGAAAAGGTACAAAAGGTCTTGCGAAGCCTTCCATCCGAGTGGGACTCTAAAGTAACGGCCATAGAAGAAAGCAAAGAGACTAAATCGATTAAGATGGAAGAACTAATTGGATCACTAAAGGTATATGAAAACAAACTCGCTTTAAGACATTCTGAGTCTATTTCCAATAATGATAAGGCTATAACATTTAAATCAAATGAATACGTCGTAGATGATAGAGACATAGATTCCGATGATGAGGACTTAATCACGATGGCTAAAAGATTAAGAAAAATATTGAGAAAATTGATTAAACATAAGTCTACCTCATCTAAGGATCATAAAAATAAAAATAAGAAAATAAAGTGCTATGAATACGGCAAACTTGGACATCTATCATATGACTGCCCTAATAAAGAAAAGCAAACAAACAAATACCCTGACAAGGATCGGAACAAGAATAGACTCATCTCAGAACCTAAGCAAAGGAGAAGAGCCTTCAAAGCCTCCACTTGGAGTGACACATCCGAATCTGAGACTGATGATACGGAAGAACAAAAGGCACAAGTATGCTTTACATCTAAGGCATCAAATGAGGTATCTTCTGACTCTGATTCTGATTCTGAATATTCTTATGATGATTTATTTAGACAATATTTAGAATTGCATAAGTTTTCAAAGACTCTTGCAAAAGAAAAGAAATGATCAATTGAAGACAAGAAGTTGTTAGAATCTTCTAATACGAACCTTGTTTCTCAATTAAACGATTCAAAAGAAGAGTCTTCAAGCATCATTAATGCATTAAAATCAGAGGTCTCATCATGGACTACGCACAATAATGCAATGAAATCCGAGATTTCAAACTTGAAATCAAGGAATGAGAATTTAGAGAAAATGGAGAAGAAATTTGATACGGGAACAAACATGCTAGATCACATTATTTCTTCACAAAAGCATGATAGTGATAAAACGGGTTTAGGATACATTGAAACAAATGAGGTATCCACTAAACCAACCAGGTTTGTAGTGTCTAAGAAAGTAGACACTCCAAAACCAAAAACGGCGTCTAAGATGACGCAAAGACCCCCTCTCCCCACATCTCGTCGTACTTCTTCTTCATATCATGAGAAACACAATTTTGTACCATATAGATATAAGAATAAACAAGTGATGTATACAAAAAAAACAAGTGATGTATACACGACATTCATTTCATCCATCTAGATCACACACTACGCACACTAACACAAGGACATCTCAAAAATGCCCTACATATAGTGCGTATAACGGAGTTCTTGGCCAAAGGCCAAACGCATTTGCACCTAATGTATATTATGTTGCATTCTCATCACCTTTCTCACCTTTTGGAAGACCTAGAAAGGTCGCCCAAATTTGGGTACCAAAAGGGATGTTCTCAAAGGGTTGAATAAATAACCCATATGAACGCACGTTTGAGATTATTTAAAATACATGATTTTTTATGCTGTTTCCATATTTATAGGCATATTTTGATTGACTTTCCAAAATAAAGGGGGATAGAAAGCATGATTTAAGGGGGAGAGAGATACTAATTGCATAAATTAAGGGGGAGCGACTTGGAATTTTGAAATTCAAGTTTTGAATTTATGCACGATTGAAGGGGGAGCGATAGGATTTAAATCATGAAAGTAGGTTATTTTAAAAATCACCAAAAGGGGGAGATTGTAGAGATAAAGGGGTTTGAGTGATTTCAAAATACATGATTTAAACGTCCATGACATATTGCATAAAAACGTGCATGACATAAACGTGCATGACATATTGCGTAAAACTTGCCTTATATAGTTCATATAATGTTGCCGTACTAATGAGCCATGAAGCGTTAAAGCTTACATCAAATGGCAAACATTTGTTGTGTTTATACTATTTTCAGGTGCCACCATTAATGAACTAAACTAGTTCATTAAGTGAAGTACTTAGTTAATTAAACTAAGTAGTTCATTAAAGGAAGTTAAATTTGGAGAAGGCACAAAGGCAACAAGACTAAGAAAGGAAAGTCTCCTCATCCTCCTTTAACCACATATATACACGCCTACATATATATAAATATATATATATTCAGATTTTTTTAAAAAGTCATATACACATATATTCCAACATACTACCGACACGTTATATATTTTACGAACGTACGTTAACGTAACACCACTATATTTAACTCATATTTATGAATATATTCAGGTCTTATATCATATGATATAAGTCATGGTGATGACAAATTTATTACAACACGTTAAAAGGTTCTAAACCAAAAATTATCGTATCGGATGAATACCGAAACTTCGTCAACGTGTCACGTACTTTCCATATATAGATGGCCAGCCCCTACACTTCACAAATGGCCACAAATTTTTTAGCTTACATGGTATATACATCCATAAAATTATTCCATGTTGGCACACACAAATCACCACCAATTAAGCCCAAATTGTGGAGATTTCAAATTCAACATTTTTGTCACATGTAGGCGCCACTTTAATCAGCCATGAGAGCTGAATATTAAAGTTTAATTTATGTATATTATGTATAACATAATATATATAACATGTGCTAAAAGTTGGAATTTAATCGGAGAAAAATCGGGTAATCGACAAATGTGCGAAAACTCGGTTTTCTACGAACACGATACATGAAACATTTTTGGCATGATATATAACATGTATCTAGACACTTTTTACATACTCTATACATTCTAAAGTGTTCTAGAAAAATCATTTAAGGGCTGATTGGAATATACCATATGTGTATAATTATTGTGCACTATTTTACAAAGTTTACAAAAATAATTCAGCACATGTGCAGGAATTTCACACACCATTTTCAGCTTAGTTGGAGCCTAGAAGGAGCTTATTTGGCACTTTAATTGGTGAAAAATAAGCCACACATGATGAGTGACTTTGAATAGGGCAACACATAAGGAAATATTTCAAAAATACAACACATGCTGAAAATTTTCAGCACATGTGAATAGTGACCGAATTTACTATTCATTTGTCCTTAATTTGCATCCCAAAATTGAAGGGATTGAATGGTGATTATTTGGTAGTGTTTTGAATTCTTTTTGGCACATGTTTTTCAAGTTAATCTCAGATTTTTATAGCACACTAAATGGTGACAAGGTTAGACCAATCATGAAGTGCCAAGTAAGCAAGGCCAAGATAATCATCCAATGAAGTGTTGCCAACTAAGCAAGTTGATGTCACATTTACACAAGGCATTCTTCCAAGGACTTAAAAGAAAATTCTCAAGATGAAAAGAGCCCGAGGGGGCGGCCAAGGCTGATTAAAAGGAGATGAGATGTAGCAAACAAAAGCAAGACAACTATCTTATTCTCTCAAGTGCAAAAAGTGTCTTCCACTTTCTTATTCTACCTTTCTTTCTTCTTCCTAAAAGCCTATTGTACTTACATTCATATTCTTGAATAGATTTATTTTAGACCACCACACATTCTCTATCTTTATAAAAGATTGATCAATGTGTGATCAATCTTCAATCTTGTAATGTGGTGGTGTTCGTGTGTATTGTATTCAGCATACAAGGTTTGTAAAGGGTTGGAGTTGGTGTGTAACTCCATCAACTCTGTGGTAAGGTGTTTTTGTGTTGTATGATTAGTGTGAACCGAGGAAGGTGTTCCTCGAAGACTGGAGCAGGTTGTTTATAACCGAACCAGTATAAAATTCTTGGTGTCATTTACTTTCAGTACTTATATTCTGTTTCAGCACTCTTTATCCTTTTTGATTACGTTCGTAAAAACAGTAAACGTTTTTCAAAAATTATGAAACTTTTCAGAATCATAGCCACCCGTCTTAAGGTTAATTGGGCACAAGTTTCAACCCTTTTGGACAAGTATAAGTCAATCAAACGTTCAAAGTTCTGAGACTAGTGTAGTCTGATTTTCAGACTTACAAAGGTTGAGACTTTGATAGTATTTGACTAACTTCCAAAAGAATTTTTCAAAAATTTCAACCCATTTAAATATAACATATAAAGGGTTAGTGGTTAAAATTTCAGAGCATTTGGAGTTACATACAAATAGGAATAAAATTTTCAAATCAGTCTATCGTTTCTGGCGGATTCGCGCAATCTGACCACCAACGATTTTTGAAGGGGTTAAAGGTTGAATTTAAATCTGAAATTTTTAGGAGACACTCATAACATCTAAGGCTAAGTTCTCTCAAAATTTCAGAATTTTTGAAGACCTACAACCTGGTTTTAAAAATATTTTAAAACTTGTTCTGAAAACAGAAACTGTTTTCAGAAGTTGAGTTCTTGAGTCAGAACAATTTTAAAAACTACACTTTTCGCACCAACTATTCAACCCCCCCTCTTCTAGTGGTGCCTTGCAGATCCTACAAATATGTGCTCGGACGGTCTGTTTGTTTGGAATCAAACCCAACTACGTAATATATTTCCTTTGTAAGGGTGACTTTTTCCAAACATGAATTTTTTTCAAACACTTTTCATTTACCGTTACACTTTTCCGTTTATAACTTTAATTTCGTTTTAGTTTCATTTGCCATCCATGTATAAGTATACCCACGTATATGTCGCGTCCATACACGTGCATATCCACACTTATACTTACACGTTTTGCCCTTGGCCCACTTTTCCCCACCCCTAACCAACTCACCTCACCCCTAACCCTTAAGCCTCACACCACCCCATACTGTCCCTTAGCCCGTCACCCCTGCCCCCAGCACCCTCAGCCCAGCACCCCCAACCCCCTCCAAAACCCTAATTCCTCTCCCCCTGCATACTAACCACTTCGGTTTTGATACGATCTTGGATCGTATGGAAATTACGATCGCTTCTTTCAACTCCAAAGACACCTTTGATCAACCCTTGCATGGGACAATGGCACAAACACCACCTTCTTGGACAAGAGAAGTCAAACAACGTCTACGTCGAGCAATTCAAATCTCCAAATTCAACACATCGTTCTGTTTTCTTGGATTGTGATTCACCAACTGGGTTTGCTCAAACCTTGATTGTATCTAGCCTTGATTTTAATTTGTGAAAAACCAAAGGAAAACACAACAAGTACCAATACACGGCTGCACCAAAATATTAAAATGAATTCTCCAAAAAAACTGTCTTGACATGGCTGTCGTGTTCTACTATTATAATGCTATGTTTTTCTGCTCTTACCAATTAACTAATCAATAAAGGTCCTAAAATCACTACCTATCAATCTAAATCAAATTTACTTAAAAGATAAGTCAAAGCTATTCAAGGAAGATTACATAATTCAAATCCCTAAAATCTCGTACTGGAATTACACCCTATCAGTTACTAGATTTTATTCGCTTCCAGACGCCGAGTTAGGGTTTGCGCTCTTCAGCAAAGTTGTAGCTCATGAAATTTTCCTAAACTTGGGCTTTCGAATAAACTTATTTGGACTCTTTTTGACAAAGATACGGGCTTCCAAAAACTAAGTATCTATTCAGTGAACTTCAGTACTTTCTGTTCTGGACTCCCAACTTCCACCTGATTTCGGTCCATCTTGTAGTCCGAATTAGAAAAAGTGTAAAGCATGAAAATCTTCCCAAAATGAGTTATCTAAGACCTCCAAGTGGTTTGAACTCATTTGAACATGTGTCCCGACCTGTGCATCTAAAATACTGAACAGTGTCTGGCTGCCTTCTTGAAAAATAGAGATTCTCCAAGCCACTTTTCTTATTTAGCCTTGTCACCTTAGAAAACACTCAAAAACGGTAATTATCATTATAAACACATATTACAAGACTCTATAAAATATTCTAGACCATAACAAAGACAAAAAAATAGACTCGATATTACGGCTCTAATGCATGAAATGGCCATCCTGCCCTCCCACCAACCCTTGCATCTTATCATATGCATTGAAAAACTTGGACAATCAGATCATAGCCTCAATAAACATAGAAAAATCATGCATATACATCCCTTGGCTCATCTTGTATATGTTTGAATAAGAATCTCTTTAGTTTACATATTCTATCTGTGCAAAAGCTTTTTGTTTGTGAAGTTTGTATGTTTAGGGCTCCTTGAATCGCATCATTCCCTCCCTCCTCAAAAGGATTCAACCTCAAATCTAAACACACAAATGGATAAGAGGGATACTCCACAAATAACTCATAAACTATGTAAGATACAAGTAGAAGCAAACAAAGTGCAATGATCATACATAATTTAAGTCTAACATGCTTGGGATGACCACGTACTCCCATGATGACACATCTAGACAGCAATAAACACCTCTTCCTAACATGTTTAAGGTGCACAAAGACATACACCTGAAACTCTAACTCAATAACTGCATATCTAGAATCATGAACAAGTAAAAGATAATGGCAAAGAGATAAATAAGGAGTAGAGTCATACCTCTTTTGTATCTTCACTTTCACATGCTTAGGATGCATTAACAAAGCACAAGTGAGACACTTATGAAGCTTCCAAAAGAAAGACTTATCACACACTAGAACACGACTCCACGTTAATACAAACCTCTTCTTGATGTGTTTAGGGTGTATAGTCATGCTTCTCTTAATCAAACATGAATGTGTAGGATCCAACCAAAATCCATCATGCAAGGAACAATCAAACTCAATCAATACATAGACCAACAATTTATCATGGCAAACAAAGTCACATGTCACCATGATTTGGAAAGGGAAACAAGACAATGTGATATGGCATCTCTCATAAGCAAACATGGCATGAATCATCCTATGAACAAGCATACTGTGATCATGGTAAAGGCCGTGTGTATATGATTCATATAAAAAGGATCATGAAAACAATGTAGACTAGGGAGACCAACACGCATTTTAAGAGATTCAATAACAAAGGATCCAACACTCTTAATTATCAACTCAGATTCATCCAATTTAATTGCATCCGATTCATCATTTAAATTATCATCTAATTCATGTGACACAAGCTCAAGTTCAGGTTTCATTTCAAGATCACACAATGCATGTGGTTCACACAAATCAAGACAAATAGGCGATGCTACTTCAACATGTGTATCAACTGAAATTTCAGCATCATCATCATAATAATCATGCTTTATGTCAACAATAGAATCGTCACTCGTATCATGCAATTCATGCTCATTAGATATATTAACTTTGACCTCATTCAAGTCATGTGGGAACAAATCAACTTTCGGTTTTGTGTTAGCATCAACTTTAGATACAATTTCAGCTTTTTGCTCCTTTTTAGAAACAATTTCAGCTTTGCCACACTTATGCATTTTAGCCAAAAAAATCATCCATACCCTTCTTAAATTTTATTCTATTTTCAATGTTAGTTGCATGTTCATACATAGCTTCAAGTGCTTCATATCTACAATGCATCATTTCATGCGCTATCTCTTTGTTTAATCCAACAATGAATCTAATCATGGTTAATTCTTCAATCTCTTCAATGTGAGCATAATATAAGTCATCTAACAATTCATTGTAATATGCTTTGATATCTTTATCATGTTGTGGATAATTTTGAAACTTAGGCACTTTGCAACGCCAATTTCTTGCCCAAATACCATTTGATTTTCCAAAGGTAATCATGCATTTTTCAACCTCTTTGTAGTCATGCTCATAACACATGACTCCCCAAATGGTGCCAACCAACTCTTCGACTTGTGAACTTTGTTGATTCAAGGTTCTCCAATCCAATTCTTCCACCTTGTTGGAGATTTCTTGCAATTTCTCCAACACCTTTTCAAGTGACAGTTCAGCCCTCATCTCCTCCGCTACGGTATTGGTTGATGACATATTTTCTCCTGAAATGAAATAAAGAAAACAAGAAAATAAAAACTAACACAAAGACAAAAGAGATTTCGTTACGTTAGTGAAAATCAAAATCAAAGTGTATGTTCCTCTCTCGCTCTTGTATGGTCACTCAAGTTTGTGCTTTCCTCGGCCAATCTTAGGCTAAATACAACCAAAGCAAGCTTCTCAAGTGGCTAACACAATCCGATGATCAATTGCACCTTTTTCTCCAACGTGTCACCCAAATTTCAGCAACTAATAAGCAAAGGTATCAAGCCAAGAACAAGACGATTTAACACACTTAACCTCCTAAGAATCAAGGAAAATGAGACCAAAAATTATATTAAAGGCTGAGCCAAAGAAAACTAAAGGTTGCCCTGGGCAATCTTTAGTTAACCTTAATCTTATGCAAATTAATCACAAGTTATGGATTTGATTACAATAATCAAGTATCCAAGTGTAAAGACAATGAATGGTGTAGTATTTTATGGCTTCAATGGACACGAATTTGTTGAGTTTTATGGAACTTGATTTGCAACTAATTTGTGAACAATCTTGGTATTCTTCTTATTGCACTTCTCTTTTTTTTTCTTTTTTTCTTTTGTACACTTTCTTTTCTTTTTGCTCCTTTGGTATTTTGCTGAATGTCCCTTTTTTTCTCTCTAAATTTTGCTGTAAGAACACAAGAAATCTACTGCCGTGAATTCAGTTTTTTTTGTTGGATTTCGGCCAAGCAGCTTTTGTCTCCAGGATTAAGCCTTTTGTGGTTTGGTTTGCCTTGAAGATGATTCCTTGGATACAACAAAATTGCAACACAAACCAAGCAACAATGCAATCAAGTCACACAAGTCTAAAATCAACTAAAAGCTTCATTAGCAACAAGATTTAAGTGTGACTAGGAAGCACTTTTAAGCAATGGACTTGATTTATATGTTTTAGCTTAATATAGACCTTAACACAATGAACCTATGGTCAAGTGTGTGTAAAGATTTCATCTTGAATGATTAATATCAAAAATACGTGCAACGTCCAAATTTTTCTGTTGGTGCACACGTTCTGTCTGAATGTATAGAAGCAACGAAAGGTAACCTTTTCTTGTTGTTTTGGATACCACGGCTGTTCAACAACATCCCCTCTATTTGTTTTTTTATACAGCAGAAGGAAAATAGCGTGAATCAAGCAAAAGGAAGAAATTTCCAAGCAGTATCCTCAGTACATTGGTATGCATACATAGGTGTAGGAAATTCAGTGAGGTTTTGATAAAAGATCCAAAAGATGTAATTTTTTTTTATAGAATTGATTGAATATGCCGTGAGTCAAGTCAAGGACAAAGGTTCCCTTGCAATAGAATAGACAGCAATGTGACTTGAAGCAAAAAAAGGTAGGAACCTTTGATTCTTTTTTGGTTTTTGTGCATAAAAAAAGAATAGTGAACAGGGATGAGTGATGGCATTTGAGGATGATGAAGAAAGCAATAAGGAAATAAGAGAACAAAGGATACAAGAGTTGTAAAGAAGAAACCTTTGCTCTGATACCAATTTGATACGATCTTGGATCGTATGGAAATGACGATCGCTTCTTTCAACTCCAAAAGACATATTTGATCGACCCTTGTGTGGGACAATGGCGCAAACACCACCTTCTTGGACAAGAGAAGTCAACAACGTCTACGTTGAGCAATTCAAATCTCTCAATCCAACACGTCGTTCCGTTTCCTTAGATTGTGATTCACCAACTAGGTTTGCGTAAACCTTGATTGGATCTAGCCTTGGTTTTAATTTGGGAAAACCAAAGGAAAACACAACAAGTAGCAACACACGGCTGCACCAAAATATTAAAATGAATTCTCCAAAAAAACTGTCTAGACATGGCTGCCGAGTTCTACAATTATAATGCTATATTTTTCTACTCTTACCAATTAACTAATCAATCAAGGTCCTCAAATCACTACCTGTCAATCTAAATCAAATTTACTCAAAATATAAGTCAAAGATATTCAAGGAAGATTACATAATTCAAATTCCTAAAATCTTGTACTGGAATCACACCCTGTCGGTTACTAGCTTTTACCTGCTTCTAGACGCCGTTCAGCAAAGTTGTAGCTCATGAAATTTCCTTAAACTTGGGCTTTTGAATCACCTCATTTGTGTAGAAATAAGAGGGTTTGAGTGATTTCAAAATAAGAAATTTGAATGCATATATATATATAAACGTTGAATGCATATATATATATATATATATATATATATATATATATATATATATATAAACGTGCATAAGTACATGTATGCATGATAACTTGCCATTATTTGCCTTATTTAGCTTATATATTATGTTGCCGTACTAACGAGCCATGAAGCATTAAAGCTTACATCATATGGCGAACATTGTTGTGTTTATACTATTTTCAGGTGCCACCATTAATGAACTAAATTAGTTCATTAAGTGAAGTACTTAGTTTAATAAACTAAGTAGTTCATTAAAGGAAGATTAATTTGGAAAAGGCACAAAGGCAACAAGGCTAAGGAAGAAAAGTTTTCTCCTCCTCTCCTCATTAATATATACACACGCCTATACATATATTAATATATATATTTTCAGATTTTTTGAAAAAGACACATACACATGTATTCCAACGTACTACCGACACGTTATATATTTTACGTACGTACGTTAATGTCACACCATTATACTTAACTCATATTTATGAGTACATTCAGGTCTTATATCATATGATATAAGATATGGTGATGACAAATTAAATACGACACGATAAAAGGTTCTAAACCGAAATTTGTCGTATCGGGCGAATACCGAAACTTCGCCAACGTGTCACGTACTTGCCATAAATAAATGGCCAGCCCATATACATCAAAATATGATGTAAATTTCGTGCTACACATGACATATTCAGCCAAAAATACTTTCCATGTTGGCACACACAAATTACTCCACATTAAGGCCAAAATGTGAAGATTCCAAGTTTAATTTTGTCACATGTTAATGGTACCACTTTAAACCAGCCAAGTGCTGAGATTTAAAGTATATATTATATATATTATGTATAACATAATATATATAACATGTGCAAAATTTGGAATTTAAATTAGAGAAAAATTGGGTAATCGATAAATATCGAAAATTCGGTTTTCTACGCACATAACATGGAACGTTTTTCTTGAACATCATGTGACACGTATCTAGACACTTTTTACATATGATATACATCTTAAAGTGTTCTAGAAAATTAAATTAAGGGCTGATTGGAATATTACATGTGTGTATTATTAAATGTGCACTATTTTACAAAGTTAACAAAAATAAATTTCAGCACATGTATATACATCTTCCAACGTACATACAGCTGAGATGGAGCACATGTGGAGCCTTGTTGGCATATTGATTGGTCAAGGATCAATCATACAATGTTGATGAATAAAAGAGAGAAGCTACAAAAGGTAAGTATTCAACATATATCTCTCTTATGTCACATGCTTAAAATTTCAGCATACTAACATTATCATGGCCGATTTTTTCATGTTTAAGGTGACATATTTTGTCATCTTTTACTAAAGGATTAATTGAAGATGTTATGGAAATGATTTGAATATTATGTAAGGTAAGAAAGTGTGATATTCTACATATCACACATGCTGAAATTTTTCAGCATGTGTGAAGTTATGGTGGCCGAATGTGATGGCTATAGTATGTCCAAATTCATTTCTCAATTGATAGCAAGACTTACCATGTATTGTTGATTCATTTTTATTGTGAAAAATCAAAGAATAATGGGTATTATCTTGGATAAAAATGGATGATGTAAATGCTGAAAATTCAGCATGGAAATTATGCTTTATGACCGAAATTTTGAATGGAAAAGGAAGAGATTTCTTGTCTTGCAATTTATGATGGAATTTGTGATTTATGGTATGAATTTATGGTTGATTTTTTGGCACATTTTAAGTGATTATTTCAGATTATTTCCATGTCATCTTGATGACAACATTGAGCCAATAAAGAGGTGCCAAGTAAGCGAAGACTAAACGATGATCCAATAGAATGATGCCAAGTAAGCAAGACATTATCACCATGATGTCTTATACTCTCTCAAGCACTTAAAAGGAAATTTTCAAGAGGGGGAGAAAGGCATAGGGGACGGCTGCAAAGTCTATAAGGAAGGAAGAGGAGAGCAAACAAAAATAAGAACAAGAATTGCATTCTAAAGTGATTAAATTGCCAAGCTCTTCTTCTCCTACATTTTCTTTCTTTCTCTTTCTTGTAAAAAGCCTATTGTTCTTTATATCTTTCAATCTTGAATAGGCTTCATATAAACCACCATTCATTCATCTTTGTAAAAGATTGATCAAGGTGTGATCAATCTTCATTCTAGCAAGGTGGTGGTGTTCGTGCAAATTGTACTAGCAATACAAGGTTTGTAAAGGGTTGGAGTTAAGGTGTAACTCTATCAACCCTGTGGTAAGGTGTGTTGTGTGTGTGAATAGTGTGAACCAAGGAAGGTGTTCCTTGAAGACTGGAGTAGGTTGTTTATAACCGAACCAGTATAAAAATCTCGGTGCAATTTACTTTCAGCATTTACTTTTCAGTTTCTGCACTGTTTATCCATTTTGTTCACGTTCGTAAAAATAGTAAACAATTTACAAAAATTATAAAAATTTTCAGAAACATACTAGCACGTTCTAGGGTTAATTTGGCACAAGTTTCAACCCTTTTGGACAAGTATAAGTCAATCAAACATCAAAAGTTCTGAGACTAGTGCAGTCTGATTTTCAGACTTGCAAAGGTTGAGACTTTGGTTGTATTTGACCTACTTCCCAAAAGAATTTTCCAAAACTGTTTCAACCCATTTCAATATAGTGTGTGAGGAGTTATTGGTCAAATTTTAGATCATTTGGACGTTCACACAAATAGGAATTAATTTTTCAAAACCATCTACCGTTTCTGGCAGATTTGAACAATCTGAGTACCAACGGTTTTTGAAGGGGTTAAAGGTTGAATTTTAATTTGAAATTCTTAGGGGACCCTCATAACATCTGAGGCTAAGTTCTCTCAAATTTTCATAATTTTTGGAGACCTCTAACCTAGTTTTAAAAACGTTTTAAAACTGGTCCTGAAAACAGAATCTGTTTTCAGAACTTGAATTGGTTAGGTTTAAAGAAATTTTAAAAACCATATTTTCCGCACCATCTATTCAACCCCCCCTTCTAGTGGTGCCTTGCAGATCCTACAAGTGGTATCAGAGCGCAGGAATACTCACTTCAAGGAATCTAACGATTCAGTGAGATGGCATCCACAAATCTCAAAACCGAGCAAGAAGGTATGTCGAGCCAAAGGCCTCCACTTTTTGACGGTGAGTCGTTTATTCAGTGGAAACTTAGGATGAAGCTTTTTCTTATGGCTATAGATATAGACCTTTGGTCAATCATTGAAGATGGTCCTTATGTCCCATCTAATGTATCCACTGTAGACGGAGTTACTTTAGAAGTTATTAAAACTAGACAAGAATATACGAGTGATGATAAAAAGAAACTTAGTATGAATGCTAGGGCTATGCAATT
Organism: Eustoma russellianum; assembly: GCA_036186865.1. Taxonomy (NCBI): domain Eukaryota; kingdom Viridiplantae; phylum Streptophyta; class Magnoliopsida; order Gentianales; family Gentianaceae; genus Eustoma; species Eustoma russellianum. Next base: position 10,321,437 of record AP025052.1, read on the forward strand.
GCTTTTAAACGGATTAAGTAAAAGTGAGTCTAGTTATGTGTCAAACTGTTCGAGTGCACAAGAAATGTGGAGGATACTAGAAATTAAACACGAAGGCACGATTCAAGTAAAAGAGTCAAAAATTAATATGCTTATGTCCACTCTCGATCCTTTAAATTGTTGCCTAATGAGTCTATTGTAGATATGGATCTTTGTTTAACTAACATCTATAACTCTCTTGAGTCTCTTGGTAAGGCTTTTACTACGCAGGAAAAGGTACAGAAAGTCCTACGAAGCCTTCCTTCGGAATGGGACCCTAAAGTGACTGCTATAGAAGAAAGCAAGGAAACCAAATCAATAAAGATGGAAGAACTAATTGGGTCACTCAAAGTTTATGAAAACAAACTTACTATTCGGAAATCGGAATCATCTAAACAAGGTAAAACAATTGCTTTTAAATCAAATGAATACGTCTCCCCTCCCTCCGATCACGTAGATGATAGTGATTCCGAATCGGATAATGATGATTTAATCCTATTGGCTAAAGGACTAAGAAGATTCATGAGAAAGTCATTTAGAAATAAAAACAAGGGCACTACATCTAAGAGAAATAAAAACAAGTCAAATGATAAGGACATTAAATGTTATGAATGCGGCAAACTCGGACACTTATCATATGACTGCCCAAACAAAGAAAAGCAAACTAATAAGTACCCTGACAAGGAGCGGAACAAAAATAGACTCGTCTCAGATCCTAAACAAAAGAAACATACACTAAAGGCCTCCACATGGAGTGACTCATCAGATTCTGAAACTGAGACCGAAGAGGAGACCGCTCAAGTTTGCTTTGCTTCAAAGGCATCTAATGAGGTATCATCTGATTCTGACTCAGACTCTGAACCTTCTTATGATGATCTTTTTAGTCAGTATCTTGAATTGCATAAATTTACTAAGACTCTCGCTAAAGAAAAGAAACGTTTAATTGAAGACAAGAAACTGTTAGAATCTTCTAACGAGAATCTTGTCGCTCAATTAAGCGATTCAAAGAAAGAGTCTTCATGTGTCATTACTGCATTGAAAACCGAGATCTCATCATTAACTTCTCAAAATAATGAAATGAAATCCGAGATTTTAAATTTGAAATCAAGGAATACCGATTTAGAGAAAATGATGAAACAATTTGATACAGGGTCAAACATGCTGCATCGCATCATATTATCGCAAAAGCATGACAGTGACAAAACTGGATTGGGATACGTTGATACTAACGAAGTATCAACCAAACCAACCAAGTTTGTTGTGTCTAAGAAAGTAGACACCCCTAAGCCTCAAGTGGCGTCTAAGATGACGCAAAAAAGCGCCCCCTTCCACACGCCCCACTCCCTCATATCATGTGAAATATAACGTTGTACCATATAGATATGAGAAGAAAAGAACAATGCATACACGAAATACATATCATCCACACACTACGCACACACACACGGACATATCAAAAGCGTCCTTCATTCAATGAGTATAGAGGAGTCCTTGGGCAAAGACCCAAAGTACATGCACCACATGTATATTATATCGCACCTTCATCTACATTCTTGCCATTTGGTAGACCGAGAAGGATCACCCAAGTATGGGTACCGAAAGGTACCTTTACCAAAAGGTGATTAACTAACTCGAAAGGACCCAAAATTAAAAGGGTACCTAAATCACCTTGTCACATTGCGGGAGACCACACATCGAAAGACACATCAATAAAGTGGTTCCTTGACAGTGGTTGCTCGAGGCACATGACGGGTGACCCGAGCCTGTTCTCCAAATTAAAGAAGGTCACAAAAGGCGGATCCGTGACCTTTGGAGACAACAATAAGGGCAAGATCATTGGAAAAGGTACGATTGGCAATCCGAACACACTCCAAATCTCCAACGTATTTTTGGTAAGCAACTTATCTTACAATCTTCTTAGTATTTCTCAATTTGTTGACAATGGTTTCAATGTGTGCTTTACTCATCCTTATTGCAACATAATAGATAAAAATGGAGAAACCGTTTTAAAAGGAAAACGAGAAGGCAATATTTTTACGCTATCTATGGATGATGTAGTAGACGCTAAAGTTAAGTGTTTTATGTCAAATGAACCCAATGTGAATTTATGGCATAGACGTTTAGGACACATAGGTATTTCCACACTAGAAAAATTGCAACGAAAGAACCTAGTACAGGGATTGCCTACGCTTGATTTAGACAACTTTCAGTTGTGTGAATCTTGCATAAAAGGCAAACAAACACGTGAGTCACTTAAGCCGAAAAATGAAATAAGCACGACTAGAATACTAGAACTATTGCATATCGATTTGTTTGGTCCTAGTCGTACTACAAGCCTTGGTGGGCGTCACTATGCATGCGTAATTGTTGATGACTTTTCTCGATATACTTGGACTGTATTTCTTGCACATAAGGATGATAGCGCCGTAGAGATTGCTAAATTAATTAAACAGCTTGAAAATCAATATGGTGTAAATGTGAAAAGAATAAGAAGCGATAGAGGCGGTGAGTTTAAAAATAAATGAGATGATTTCGTTTTGTGAAGAAAAGGGAATTAAACATGAGTTTTCGCCACCTAGAACTCCACAATTAAATGGAGTAGTAGAAAGAAAGAATCGCACATTACAAGAAATCGCTAGAACTATGCTTTGCGAAAATAAACTGCCTAGATTTCTGTGGGCGGAAGCCGTAAATTGTGCATGCTATATTGTAAATCGTTTATCTATAAGAAAGAAAATAAACAAGACGCCTTATGAAATTTTGAATGATCGCATGCCTAAGATTGATTATTTTCGTGTGTTTGGATGCAAATGTTTTGTCTTGAATACAAAAGATAATTTAGATAAATTTGAATCCAAATCAATTGAGTGCATTTTTGTTGGATATTCTATAAATTCAAAGGCATATAGATGTTATGATCCTCTCACTAGACAAATTATAGAATCTATTCATGTTAAATTCAATGAATTTGGTGAGACTGATAAAGATAAGGAATATGACGATGATTTTGAATTGAAACCCGTTTTGAATGAAGATGATGATTCTTTTGATATGCATGATATGAATGACACACTAGAAGTACATGATCACATAGAAATGCATGATAACTTAGAAAATAATCAACCAAGATGGCATAAAGATCACCCACATGATCTCATCATAGGCGACCTCACTCACGGTGTGCGACCACGTAGAAGAATCACTTCGGATGAAATAAATGAATTTCATGCTATGATCTCTGAAATTGAGCCCAAAAATGTGCATGATGCTTTGAGTGATTCATCTTGGATTGATGCTATGCATGACGAACTTAATCAATTCGTTAGAAATGATGTATGGGATTTAGTGCCACAACCACCAGATAAGACTATTATAGGCACAAAGTGGGTATTTAGGAATAAAATGAACGAAGAAGGAAAGGTTGTTAGAAATAAAGCGAGACTCGTAGCTCAAGGATATAATCAAGAAGAAGGAATAGACTACGATGAAACATTTGCACCCGTAGCACGTTTAGAAGCTACACGACTCTTACTTGCTATTGCTTGCATGAAAGATTTTAAATTGTATCAAATGGACGTCAAAAGTGCTTTTCTAAACGGATTCATACAAGAAGAAGTATACGTGAAGCAACCACCCAGTTTTGAAGATTTGAAACATCCAGATCACGTGTACAAACTAAAGAAGGCACTATATGTTACGACCCGAGATTGGGGCTAGTGGAAATGATGAAAATAGAACGCAAATGCGATGTTGATGAAATTACAGCGGAATTTTAAATTTTTATGAAGAATTAATAAAGACATCGACATTAAATATCGGGGTTAGAAATACACATAAAAATAACCTTAAGGTAAGTTAACGGATATAACGAGACTAGTTGGGACTAGACAATGACTGTAGAGGACATACAAGGTATTTAAATAAATAAGCCGGTAGCAACATAAGTCGATAGAGATAAATCAAACCGAATAAAAATACCCGATACGATAACTACAATACACACTAGTATCATATTTTCTTTCACTTTACCCTACATGTCAATAAAATACAAACCCCTCCCATAACCCATCACATGGCCGGCCCTATGGCCAATAAAGGAGGGGACAAACATTCTTTTACTTTACCATTACATTCCTTCATTTTTATTAGACAATTGCCCACAACCTAACCCACTCCACAAAAGAAACCCCCTCCCCTTTTGAATTTTCGGCAGCCCCAAAAGAAAAAGAGGAAACCATTTCCTTTTAATATTATACCCACTACATAATTCAAACATCATCATTCTTCTATCTTTTATCCAACCACTACACCAATTATTATTCACTCTTTCTCTCCTTCTCCAACTCACAAGTTTTTCTATCCTTCTTTTCCTTCCCACCATGACCGAAAATCCAAGGAGCAAAGAAGAAGGAATTATGTTCCATTCACACTTCAATACAAGTTTTATACCATCCAAACACCACCTCCTTCTTCTTCAAAATAAACAAAGTCATTTAACCCCTTTACTCTCTACCATAGCCGAAAGTTTTCAAGAATACAACAAGAAGTGATTTTCTCTTTTTCATTCATACACACAACCAAACAATAACTAGAACATCCTCCTTCATCTTAAACTTCATGGCCGAAATTTTAAAAGTTGAAAACCAAGATGTAGCAAGGTAAGAACTCTATGAGGTTCAAGTTAACTCTTTAGTCTAATTGGTTTCATAAGTGCTCACTAACCCTCTTTTCTTACTTCAAAACCGTATGTAGCAAGGAAAAGGAGAAGTGTGTTCTTCAAATCCTAGTGAAGGAATCACCATCTAAGAGTAAGAAAGTAAATCAAGGCAAGTATTCTTCCTAGATCCTACATGGTTTTACAAATTTTAAGTATTTATGTTTATATCAAAGTTGGATCATCATGTAGTATGTTCAAGATTCTCTTCTCAAGAAAGTATAGATCTATATTTGAGTGTAAAGTATATACATATATACACTATATACACACGCACACTATGTACATATATATATATTATATATAACACGCATGTATATATATGTATATTATTAAGTATGTATGTTGATATATATTTATATATATATATGCATTATTGTATAGATCTACATACATGTATGTATAGATGAGTAGATACATAGGTTTGTATCAATATATATATATATACACGTTTTTTTTATATATATATACAAACGGTTTTATATATATATGTATGAATAGATCTATAAATGTACTTATACGGACCTATATGTATATATGTATATGTGTAATATATATTTTAAAGAGAAGAAATGAATAAGTATTTGTGTATTACACATTATATAGTAAAAAGATTTTATAAATGTATATATATAGAGTATATATTTTCGGCCCTTAGGCCTTAGTAACAAAGATAATTTCATCATATTTTTATAAGTATATATATGTATATATAATGAATATGTTAAGATATGAAAATGAATAAGTTTGGATATTATATAATATAGCATAAAATGATTTATATATATATACACCATGTATATGTTCGGCCTTTAGGCTTGGTGACAAAATGATTTTATTATATTTTTACACAAATACATATGTATATATTATGAAAGTAAGTTAAGTACTTAAATTATGTATTAAGTTATGAAAAGTATGAAACATAAATAGGCTATATTTATGTATGTGTAAACATAAGACTATTAACTTTTACAATGTATGTACATGATATGTTACATGTTATATATGCTAACATAGATAGATTATGATAAATGTAAGTTATGAAATCTTAGATGAAATGTAAAGTACTTAGAAATTTTCATGATGCAGGCATTTAAGTTATGAATTATGATATGCATGTATGGAATAGATGCTACCAAATTATTGTGTGATGATAATAGAATAAGGGGGCTGTTTTAGAATGATGGCCGAATGGTACTTATTTGTAGATGAAAATGGTATTTTGTTTAAGTTGTGATATATAGAAGGAAATTAAGTGAGTAATGTTACTAGTGGTAGTATGACAAGATACCGTATTTGACCGAGTCTCACGTTGCATGAAAACAAGATTTGCAAAGTTATGTTGTCACATCTCATGTTTTTAAAAGTTCATATGCATAGGAATAATAAACACGAGACGAATGATTCCGATGAGACACGATTATGTTATGTTATGTCATGATCATGATTATGTTATGTTATGTTGAAGCGCTGTCCTGACATCGGGACCGGAGTGGTAGGTGTCAGGGGCCCATGTTTACGTTATGGCTGAGTGTAACACCGGGTCTGGGACACGGGATCTCAGTCATAATGCGTCACCGTTAGCACATGTACCTATGTTCATGATGTTATGTTGCACATGTACTATATGGGGAATCATTCGGTATGTCGTGCGTTATTATTCTTATGAAAAGTGCTATAGCCAATGATGTAAATGTTATGTCTTCATGTTATGAAAAAGTCAAGTTATGCAAGTTATGAATATGTCATGTTATGCAAGTTATGAAAATCATGTCATGATTATGAAAGGTCATGTTTATGAAAAGTCATTTTATGAAAAGTCATGTTTTATGCATCACGTCATGATCATGTCACCTTAGGGTTATGGTTAAGAATTTTTTAAGTATATGATAGCACTACAGTGGACAATGTAGTGTTAAGCATGAGAATGTAGTACATGTAAGATATGCGAAGATGGTATAAGTTATGGATTAGAAGTTAAGTATGGATGTAGTATGATATTATGGATTAAGCAGAATGAGATGTTATTATGCTATGTATGCTTTGAAATCTTCTTTATTTACCTGCTTCCAGTTTACATCAGTTTATTGATATGATATGATACTGTACTTGTTAAAAAGAAGACGTGCTTATTATACTCAAAATGTATGGTATTATGATTTGTTACCCCGTCTCCCCATGTATGATCCACATGTCGTATCTGGTAAGACTACTTGCTGAGCGATTAAAAGTCGGTGGCTATCGCTCATACTTGCCTCATTTATAAATTTCCAGATAACAGGTATCAATATACAGGCTCGTTGAAGACATGCTAGATAGACCATTGATAACGAAGAGCATATTGAGAGATTATTTCGAAGGCATTAAGTTTCGGATTATGATGTATGATATATTATTTCAGTATTCTGTATATGATGATTGTACAGTTTATGATGTAGTACAGTGCATGTCGATGAAGATTTGTTTATGTTATGTTGCTTCCGCTTATCGATGCATTATTCATGTCGACATGTACATGTATAGTATCGACGCTTTGTACTCTATGGAGTAGAGTACGGCGGGTGCACTGAGCCGGAACCCTGGTTTCGGGCGGGGCGCTACAGTTGGTATCAGAGCAGTGGCTCTAGATCCACTGCGGACACATAAGATAAACAATGACATGTATTAGGTTATGATAGTAGAACCTAAGTTAAGATTTTATAGTCTAAGAAGAAGATTTTAGAATGAGAGCAATAACCTTAGAATAGTTCCCTTAGAATGGTTTAGCGAAAATGTCCGGAATGATCATGTATCTTTAAAATTAAGTAAGTTAATCTAGAGTCGTAATAATTAGACTATTTTCATTAGGGTATGCATCACAAAAAAAAAAAAGAGTCTCCAGATCTACCGCGGGCACATAAGTAAACAACGATATGAACTTAAGAAGTGATCTTAGAAATTAAGAGATGATCATAGATGTAAGAAACAATCTTAGCCAAGGATGGAGTAAGTTCAATACCGTGGGCATGAATAAGTAGAAGTTGAATTGATATAAGATTTATTCGGATAAGAATTAGTGACTGAAGTTGGTAAGTATAAAAATTACTATAATGCGTGGGGATATGAGGTTATAGAATACTTAGGCGGATCAATAGGAGATATACGGGAACAATAATTGTGAAACTTTATGAGTCAGGAACTAATAAGTTGAATCATAGATAATTAAGAAATAATGCTAGAACATAAGTGTAAATCGTTAAGTGTAAAATCAATACAACCCTAAGTTTCGAGGACGAAACTTTTTATAAGGGGGGAAGAATGTTACGACCCGAGATTGGGGCTAGTGGAAATGATGAAAATAGAACGCAAATGCGATGTTGATGAAATTACAACGGAATTTTAAATTTTTATGAAGAATTAATAAAGACATCGACATTAAATATCGGGGTTAGAAATACACATAAAAATAACCTTAAGGTAAGTTAACGGATATAACGAGACTAGTTGGGACTAGACAATGACTGTAGAGGACATACAAGGTATTTAAATAAATTAGCCGGTAGCAACATAAGTCGATAGAGATAAATCAAACCGAATAAAAATACCCGATACGATAACTACAATACACACTAGTATCATATTTTCTTTCACTTTACCCTACATGTCAATAAAATACAAACCCCTCCCATAACCCATCACATGGCCGGCCCTATGGCCAATAAAGGAGGGGACAAACATTCTTTTACTTTACCATTACATTCCTTCATTTTTATTAGACAATTGCCCACAACCTAACCCACTCCACAAAAGAAACCCCCTCCCCTTTTGAATTTTCGGCAGCCCCAAAAGAAAAAGAGGAAACCATTTCCTTTTAATATTATACCCACTACATAATTCAAACATCATCATTCTTCTATCTTTTATCCAACCACTACACCAATTATTATTCACTCTTTCTCTCCTTCTCCAACTCACAAGTTTTTCTATCCTTCTTTTCCTTCCCACCATGACCGAAAATCCAAGGAGCAAAGAAGAAGGAATTATGTTCCATTCACACTTCAATACAAGTTTTATACCATCCAAACACCACCTCCTTCTTCTTCAAAATAAACAAAGTCATTTAACCCCTTTACTCTCTACCATGGCCGAAAGTTTTCAAGAATACAACAAGAAGTGATTTTCTCTTTTTCATTCATACACACAACCAAACAATAACTAGAACATCCTCCTTCATCTTAAACTTCATGGCCGAAATTTTAAAAGTTGAAAACCAAGATGTAGCAAGGTAAGAACTCTATGAGGTTCAAGTTAACTCTTTAGTCTAATTGGTTTCATAAGTGCTCACTAACCCTCTTTTCTTACTTCAAAACCGTATGTAGCAAGGAAAAGGAGAAGTGTGTTCTTCAAATCCTAGTGAAGGAATCACCATCTAAGAGTAAGAAAGTAAATCAAGGCAAAGTATTCTTCCTAGATCCTACATGGTTTTACAAATTTTAAGTATTTATGTTTATATCAAAGTTGGATCATCATGTAGTATGTTCAAGATTCTCTTCTCAAGAAAGTATAGATCTATATTTGAGTGTAAAGTATATACATATATACACTATATACACACGCACAATATGTACATATATATATTATATATAACACGCATATATATATATGTATATTATTAAGTATGTATGTTGATATATATTTATATATATATATATATGCATTATTGTATAGATCTACATACATGTATGTATAGATGAGTAGATACATAGGTTTGTATCAATATATATATATATACATGTTTTTTTTATATATATATACAAACGGTTTTATATATATATGTATGAATAGATCTATAAATGTACTTATACGGACCTATATGTATATATGTATATGTGTAATATATATTTTAAAGAGAAGAAATGAATAAGTATTTGTGTATTACACATTATATAGTAAAAAGATTTTATAAATGTATATATATAGAGTATATATTTTCGGCCCTTAGGCCTTAGTAACAAAGATAATTTCATCATATTTTTATAAGTATATATATGTATATATAATGAATATGTTAAGATATGAAAATGAATAAGTTTGGATATTATATAATATAGCATAAAATGATTTATATATATATATACACCATGTATATATGTTCGGCCTTTAGGCTTGGTGACAAAATGATTTTATTATATTTTTACACAAATACATATGTATATATGATGAATATGTTAAGTTATGAAAGTAAGTTAAGTACTTAAATTATGTATTAAGTTATGAAAAGTATGAAACATAAATAGGCTATATTTATGTATGTGTAAACATAAGACTATTAACTTTTACAATGTATGTACATGATATGTTACATGTTATATATGCTAACATAGATAGATTATGATAAATGTAAGTTATGAAATCTTAGATGAAATGTAAAGTACTTAGAAATTTTCATGATGCAGGCATTTAAGTTATGAATTATGATATGCATGTATGGAATAGATGCTACCAAATTATTGTGTGATGATAATAGAATAAGGGGGCTGTTTTAGAATGATGGCCGAATGGTACTTATTTGTAGATGAAAATGGTATTTTGTTTAAGTTGTGATATATAGAAGGAAATTAAGTGAGTAATGTTACTAGTGGTAATATGACAAGATACCGTATTTGACCGAGTCTCACGTTGCATGAAAACAAGATTTGCAAAGTTATGTTGTCACATCTCATGTTTTTAAAAGTTCATATGCATAGGAATAATAAACACGAGACGAATGATTCCGATGAGACACGATTATGTTATGTTATGTCATGATCATGATTATGTTATGTTATGTTGAAGCGCTGTCCTGACATCGGGACCAGAGTGGTAGGTGTCAGGGGCCCATGTTTACGTTATGGCTGAGTGTAACACCGGGTCTGGGACACGGGATCTCAGTCATAATGCGTCACCATTAGCACATGTACCTATGTTCATGATGTTATGTTGCACATGTACTATATGGGGAATCATTCGGTATGTCGTGCGTTATTATTCTTATGAAAAGTGCTATAGCCAATGATGTAAATGTTATGTCTTCATGTTATGAAAAAGTCAAGTTATGCAAGTTATGAATATGTCATGTTATGCAAGTTATGAAAATCATGTCATGATTATGAAAGGTCATGTTTATGAAAAGTCATTTTATGAAAAGTCATGTTTTATGCATCACGTCATGATCATGTCACCTTAGGGTTATGGTTAAGAATTTTTTAAGTATATGATAGCACTACAGTGGACAATGTAGTGTTAAGCATGAGAATGTAGTACATGTAAGATATGCGAAGATGGTATAAGTTATGGATTAGAAGTTAAGTATGGATGTAGTATGATATTATGGATTAAGCAGAATGAGATGTTATTATGCTATGTATGCTTTGAAATCTTCTTTATTTACCTGCTTCCAGTTTACATCAGTTTATTGATATGATATGATACTGTACTTGTTAAAAAGAAGACGTGCTTATTATACTCAAAATGTATGGTATTATGATTTGTTACCCCGTCTCCCCATGTATGATCCACATGTCGTATCTGGTAAGACTACTTGCTGAGCGATTAAAAGTCGGTGGCTATCGCTCATACTTGCCTCATTTATAAATTTCCAGATAACAGGTATCAATATACAGGCTCGTTGAAGACATGCTAGATAGACCATTGATAACGAAGAGCATATTGAGAGATTATTTCGAAGGCATTAAGTTTCGGATTATGATGTATGATATATTATTTCAGTATTCTGTATATGATGATTGTACAGTTTATGATGTAGTACAGTGCATGTCGATGAAGATTTGTTTATGTTATGTTGCTTCCGCTTATCGATGCATTATTCATGTCGACATGTACATGTATAGTATCGACGCTTTGTACTCTATGGAGTAGAGTACGGCGGGTGCACTGAGCCGGAACCCTGGTTTCGGGCGGGGCGCTACAGTTGGTATCAGAGCAGTGGCTCTAGATCCACTGCGGACACATAAGATAAACAATGACATGTATTAGGTTATGATAGTAGAACCTAAGTTAAGATTTTATAGTCTAAGAAGAAGATTTTGGAATGAGAGCAATAACCTTAGAATAGTTCCCTTAGAATGGTTTAGCGAAAATGTCCGGAATGATCATGTATCTTTAAAATTAAGTAAGTTAATCTAGAGTCGTAATAATTAGACTATTTTCATTAGGGTATGCATCACAAAAAAAAAAAAGAGTCTCCAGATCTACCGCGGGCACATAAGTAAACAACGATATGAACTTAAGAAGTGATCTTAGAAATTAAGAGATGATCATAGATGTAAGAAACAATCTTAGCCAAGGATGGAGTAAGTTCAATACCGTGGGCATGAATAAGTAGAAGTTGAATTGATATAAGATTTATTCGGATAAGAATTAGTGACTGAAGTTGGTAAGTATAAAAATTACTATAATGCGTGGGGATATGAGGTTATAGAATACTTAGGCGGATCAATAGGAGATATACGGGAACAATAATTGTGAAACTTTATGAGTCAGGAACTACTAAGTTGAATCATAGATAATTAAGAAATAATGCTAGAACATAAGTGTAAATCGTTAAGTGTAAAATCAATACAACCCTAAGTTTCGAGGACGAAACTTTTTATAAGGGGGGAAGAATGTTACGACCCGAGATTGGGGCTAGTGGAAATGATGAAAATAGAACGCAAATGCGATGTTGATGAAATTACAACGGAATTTTAAATTTTTATGAAGAATTAATAAAGACATCGACATTAAATATCGGGGTTAGAAATACACATAAAAATAACCTTAAGGTAAGTTAACGGATATAACGAGACTAGTTGGGACTAGACAATGACTGTAGAGGACATACAAGGTATTTAAATAAATTAGCCGGTAGCAACATAAGTCGATAGAGATAAATCAAACCGAATAAAAATACCCGATACGATAACTACAATACACACTAGTATCATATTTTCTTTCACTTTACCCTACATGTCAATAAAATACAAACCCCTCCCATAACCCATCACATGGCCGGCCCTATGGCCAATAAAGGAGGGGACAAACATTCTTTTACTTTACCATTACATTCCTTCATTTTTATTAGACAATTGCCCACAACCTAACCCACTCCACAAAAGAAACCCCCTCCCCTTTTGAATTTTCGGCAGCCCCAAAAGAAAAAGAGGAAACCATTTCCTTTTAATATTATACCCACTACATAATTCAAACATCATCATTCTTCTATCTTTTATCCAACCACTACACCAATTATTATTCACTCTTTCTCTCCTTCTCCAACTCACAAGTTTTTCTATCCTTCTTTTCCTTCCCACCATGACCGAAAATCCAAGGAGCAAAGAAGAAGGAATTATGTTCCATTCACACTTCAATACAAGTTTTATACCATCCAAACACCACCTCCTTCTTCTTCAAAATAAACAAAGTCATTTAACCCCTTTACTCTCTACCATGGCCGAAAGTTTTCAAGAATACAACAAGAAGTGATTTTCTCTTTTTCATTCATACACACAACCAAACAATAACTAGAACATCCTCCTTCATCTTAAACTTCATGGCCGAAATTTTAAAAGTTGAAAACCAAGATGTAGCAAGGTAAGAACTCTATGAGGTTCAAGTTAACTCTTTAGTCTAATTGGTTTCATAAGTGCTCACTAACCTTCTTTTCTTACTTCAAAACCGTATGTAGCAAGGAAAAGGAAAAGTGTGTTCTTCAAATCCTAGTGAAGGAATCACCATCTAAGAGTAAGAAAGTAAATCAAGGCAAGTATTCTTCCTAGATCCTACATGGTTTTACAAATTTTAAGTATTTATGTTTATATCAAAGTTGGATCATCATGTAGTATGTTCAAGATTCTCTTCTCAAGAAAGTATAGATCTATATTTGAGTGTAAAGTATATACATATATACACTATATACACACGCACACTATGTACATATATATATATTATATATAACACGCATATATATATATGTATATTATTAAGTATGTATGTTGATATATATTTATATATATATATATGCATTATTGTATAGATCTACATACATGTATGTATAGATGAGTAGATACATAGGTTTGTATCAATATATATATATACACGTTTTTTTTATATATATATATACAAACGGTTTTATATATATATGTATGAATAGATCTATATATGTACTTATACGGACCTATATGTATATATGTATATGTGTAATATATATTTTAAAGAGAAGAAATGAATAAGTATTTGTGTATTACACATTATATAGTAAAAAGATTTTATAAATGTATATATATAGAGTATATATTTTCGGCCCTTAGGCCTTAGTAACAAAGATAATTTCATCATATTTTTATAAGTATATATATGTATATATAATGAATATGTTAAGATATGAAAATGAATAAGTTTGGATATTATATAATATAGCATAAAATGATTTATATATATATACACCATGTATATATGTTCGGCCTTTAGGCTTGGTGACAAAATGATTTTATTATATTTTTACACAAATACATATGTATATATGATGAATATGTTAAGTTATGAAAGTAAGTTAAGTACTTAAATTATGTATTAAGTTATGAAAAGTATGAAACATAAATAGGCTATATTTATGTATGTGTAAACATAAGACTATTAACTTTTACAATGTATGTACATGATATGTTACATGTTATATATGCTAACATAGATAGATTATGATAAATGTAAGTTATGAAATCTTAGATGAAATGTAAAGTACTTAGAAATTTTCATGATGCAGGCATTTAAGTTATGAATTATGATATGCATGTATGGAATAGATGCTACCAAATTATTGTGTGATGATAATAGAATAAGGGGGCTGTTTTAGAATGATGGCCGAATGGTACTTATTTGTAGATGAAAATGGTATTTTGCTTAAGTTGTGATATATAGAAGGAAATTAAGTGAGTAATGTTACTAGTGGTAGTATGACAAGATACCGTATTTGACCGAGTCTCACGTTGCATGAAAACAAGATTTGCAAAGTTATGTTGTCACATCTCATGTTTTGAAAAGTTCATATGCATAGGAATAATAAACACGAGACGAATGATTCCGATGAGACACGATTATGTTATGTTATGTCATGATCATGATTATGTTATGTTATGTTGAAGCGCTGTCCTGACATCGGGACCGGAGTGGTAGGTGTCAGGGGCCCATGTTTACGTTATGGCTGAGTGTAACACCGGGTCTGGGACACGGGATCTCAGTCATAATGCGTCACCGTTAGCACATGTACCTATGTTCATGATGTTATGTTGTACATGTACTATATGGGGAATCATTCGGTATGTCGTGCGTTATTATTCTTATGAAAAGTGCTATAGCCAATGACGTAAATGTTATGTCTTCATGTTATGAAAAAGTCAAGTTATGCAAGTTATGAATATGTCATGTTATGCAAGTTATGAAAATCATGTCATGATTATGAAAGGTCATGTTTATGAAAAGTCATGTTTTATGCATCACGTCGTGATCATGTCACCTTAGGGTTATGATTAAGAATTTTTTAAGTATATGATAGCACTACAATGGACAATGTAGTGTTAAGCATGAGAATGTAGTACATGTAAGATATGCGAAGATGGTATAAGTTATGGATTAGAAGTTAAGTATGGATGTAGTATGATATTATGGATTAAGCAGAATGAGATGTTATTATGCTATGTATGCTTTGAAATCTTCTTTATTTACCTGCTTCCAGTTTACATCAGTTTATTGATATGATATGATACTGTACTTGTTAAAAAGAAGACGTGCTTATTATACTCAAAATGTATGGTATTATGATTTGTTACCCCGTCTCCCCATGTATGATCCACATGTCGTATCTGGTAAGACTACTTGCTGAGCGATTAAAAGTCGGTGGCTATCGCTCATACTTGCCTCATTTATAAATTTCCAGATAACAGGTATCAATATACAGGCTCGTTGAAGACATGCTAGATAGACCATTGATAACGAAGAGCATACTGAGAGATTATTTCGAAGGCATTAAGTTTCGGATTATGATGTATGATATATTATTTCAGTATTCTGTATATGATGATTGTACAGTTTATGATGTAGTACAGTGCATGTCGATGAAGATTTGTTTATGTTATGTTGCTTCCGCTTATCGATGCATTATTCATGTCGACATGTACATGTATAGTATCGACGCTTTGTACTCTATGGAGTAGAGTACGGCGGGTGCACTGAGCCGGAACCCTGGTTTCGGGCGGGACGCTACACTATATGGCCTAAAGCAAGCGCCAAGAGCATGGTATGATCGTTTTGCTACTTTCCTTTTAGAAAATAATTTTAAACGCGGTACTATAGATAGTACATTATTTTTGAAACAAGAAAAATCAGATTTACTTATTATTCAAATCTACGTAGATGACATTATTTTCGGTTCTACCTCACATAGACTCGTTAAAGATTTTGAAAATTGTATGAAAGCTGAATTTGAAATGTCTATGGTTGGTGAACTTAATTATTTTCTTGGCTTGCAGATTAAGCAAACGAGTAAAGGAATTCATGTAAGTCAAGCTAAGTATGTAAATGGCATGATCAAGAAGTTCAATTTTGAAAATTTGAAACCATCCCCCACGCCTATGAGTGTCACTACTAAATTAGACAAAGACGAACAAGGTAAAGACGTTGATAATGGATTATATCGATCTATGATAGGTTCTTTACTATATTTAACTGCTAGTAGGCCTGACATCATGTTTAGCGTATGCATATGTGCTCGTTTTCAAAGTCAACCTAAGGTGTCACACTTAAATGCGGTAAAAAGAATATTCCGTTATATTAAGCACACGCCCACCTTAGGTATTTGGTATGATAAGGATTCTACATTTGACTTACATGCTTACACTGATGCAGATTATGGTGGCTGCAAGATAGATAGAAAAAGCACGAGTGGAACTTGCCAATTTATAGAAAATTCCCTTATTTCATGGTTTTCCAAAAAGCAAGCAAGTGTTGCTTTGTCCACTACTGAGGCTGAGTATATAACTCTTAGCCTTTGTTGCACACAGTTGTTGTGGATAAAACAACAACTTTCGGACTTTGGAATTACCGTAAATAAAATTCCTATATATTGTGATAGTATGAGTGCAATAAATTTGTCTAAGAACCCCGTGTTACACTCTAAGGCTAAGCATATAGAAGTTCGCTATCACTTTCTTCGTGATCACGTTAACAATGGTAATATTGTCATAGATCACGTACGCACAGAATCACAAGTAGCGGATATATTTACAAAGGCCTTAAATCAAGCCACATATGAATCTCTTTGTTCTAAATTAGGCATGATTCCCGTTGATGTGATTTAATGTGATATTATTTGATTTACTTTCCTTTTTGACAGGAATATTTTGATTAACTTTCCAAAATAAAGGGGGAGAGAGAAGCATGATTTAAGGGGGAGAGAGATTTAAGGGGGAGAGAGACTGATTGATCACTGATTGATCTTAATTGCATGAATCAAGGGAGAGCCGGATTTGAAATTCGAAATTCAAATTTCAAATCTGTGCATAGTTCAAGGGGGAGAGATAGCACTTAAATCATGTACACAAGTTATTTTGAAAAGCATCAAAAGGGGGAGATTGTAGAAATAAGAGGGTTTGATTGATTTCAAAATAAGAAATTTGAATGCATATATATATATATATATATAAACGTTGAATGCATATATATATATATATATAAACGTGCATAAGTACATGTATGCATGATAAATTGCCATTACTTGCCTTATTTAGCTTATATATTATGTTGCCGTACTAACGAGCCATGAAGCATTAAAGCTTACATCATATGGCGAACATTTGTTGTGTTTATACTATTTTCAGGTGCCACCATTAATGAACTAAATTAGTTCATTAAGTGAAGTACTTAGTTTAATAAACTAAGTAGTTCATTAAAGGAAGATTAATTTGGAAAAGGCACAAAGGCAACAAGGCTAAGGAAGGAAAGTTTTTTCCTCCTCTCCTCATTAATATATACACACGCCTATACATATATTAATATATATATTTTCAGATTTTTTGAAAAAGGCACATACACATGTATTCCAACGTACTACCAACACGTTATATAGTTTACGTACGTACGTTAATGTCACACCATTATAATTAACTCATATTTATGAGTACATTCAGGTCTTATATCATATGATATAAGATATGGTGATGACAAATTAAATACGACACAATAAAAGGTTCTAAACCGAAATTTGTCGTATCGGGCGAATACCGAAACTTCGCCAACGTGTCACGTACTTGCCATAAATAAATGGCCAGCCCATATACATCAAAATATGATGTAAATTTCGTGCTACACATGACATATTCAGCTAAAAATACTTTCCATGTTGGCACACACAAATTACTCCACATTAAGGCCAAAATGTGAAGATTCCAAGTTTAATTTTGTCACATGTTAATGGTACCACTTTAAACCAGCCAAGTGCTGAGATTTAAAGTATATAATATATATATTATGTATAACATAATATATATAACATGTGCAAAATTTGGAATTTAAATTAGAGAAAAATCGGGTAATCGATAAATATCGAAAATTCGGTTTTCTACGCACATAACATGGAACGTTTTTCTTGAACATCATGTGACACGTATCTAGACACTTTTTACATATGATATACATCTTAAAGTGTTCTAGAAAATTAAATTAAGGGCTGATTGGAATATTACATGTGTGTATTATTAAATGTGCACTATTTTACAAAGTTAACAAAAATAAATTTCAGCACATGTATATACATCTTCCAACGTACATACAGCTGAGATGGAGCACATGTGGAGCCTTGTTGGCATATTGATTGGTCAAGGATCAATCATACAATGTTGATGAATAAAAGAGAGAAGCTACAAAAGGTAAGTATTCAACATATATCTCTCTTATGTCACATGCTTAAAATTTCAGCATACTAACATTATCATGGCCGATTTTTTCATGTTTAAGGTGACATATTTTGTCATCTTTTACTAAAGGATTAATTGAAGATGTTATGGAAATGATTTGAATATTATGTAAGGTAAGAAAGTGTAATATTCTACATATCACACATGCTGAAATTTTTCAGCATGTGTGAAGTTATGGTGGCCGAATGTGATGGCTATAGTATGTCCAAATTCATTTCTCAATTGATAGCAAGACTTACCATGTATTGTTGATTCATTTTTATGGTGAAAAATCAAAGAATAATGGGTATTATCTTGGATAAAAATGGATGATGTAAATGCTGAAAATTCAACATGGAAATTATGCTTTATGACCGAAATTTTGAATGGAAAAGGAAGAGATTTCTTGTCTTGCAATTTATGATGGAATTTGTGATTTATGGTAAGAATTTATGGTTGATTTTTTGGCACATTTTAAGTGATTATTTCAGATTATTTCCATGTCATCTTGATGACAACATTGAGCCAATAAAGAGGTGCCAAGTAAGCGAAGACTAAATGATGATCCAATAGAATGATGCCAAGTAAGCAAGGCATTGTCACCATGATGTCTTACACTCTCTCAAGCACTTAAAAGAAAATTTTCAAGAGGGGGAGAAAGGCATAGGGGACGGCTGCAAAGTCTATAAGGAAGGAAGAGGAGAGCAAACAAAATAAGAACAAGAATTGCATTCTAAAGTGATTAAATTGCCAAGCTCTTCTTCTCCTACATTTTCTTTCTTTCTCTTTCTTGTAAAAAGCCTATTGTTCTTTATATCTTTCAGTCTTGAATAGGCTTCATATAAACCACCATTCATTCATCTTTGTAAAAGATTGATCAAGGTGTGATCAATCTTCATTCTAGCAAGGTGGTGGTGTTCGTGCAAATTGTACTAGCAATACAAGGTTTGTAAAGGGTTGGAGTTAAGGTGTAACTCTATCAACCCTGTGGTAAGGTGTGTTGTGTGTGTGAATAGTGTGAACCAAGGAAGGTGTTCCTTGAAGACTGGAGTAGGTTGTTTATAACCGAACCAGTATAAAAATCTCGGTGCAATTTACTTTCAGCATTTACTTTTCAGTTTCTGCACTGTTTATCCATTTTGTTCACGTTCGTAAAAATAGTAAACGATTTTCAAAAATTATAAAAATTTCCAAAAACATACTAGCACGTTCTAGGGTTAATTTGGCACAAGTTTCAACCCTTTTGGACAAGTATAAGTCAATCAAACATCAAAAGTTCTGAGACTAGTGAAGTCTGATTTTCAGACTTGCAAAGGTTGAGACTTTGTTTGTATTTGACCTACTTCCCAAAAGAATTTTCTAAAACTGTTTCAACCCATTTAAATATAGTGTGTGAGGAGTTATTGGTCAAATTTTCAGATCATTTGGACGTTCACACAAATAGGAATTAATTTTTCAAAACCATCTACCGTTTCTGGCAGATTTGAACAATCTGAGTACCAACGCTTTTTGAAGAGGTTAAAGGTTGAATTTTAATTTGAAATTTTTAGGTGACCCTCATAACATCTGAGGCTAAGTTCTCTCAAAATTTCATAATTTTTGGAGACCTCTAACCTAGTTTTAAAAACGTTTTAAAACTGGTCCTGAAAACAGAATCTGTTTTCAGAACTTGAATTGGTTAGGTTTAAAGAAATTTTAAAAACCATATTTTCCGCACCATCTATTCAACCCCCCCTTCTAGTGGTGTCTTGCAGATCCTACAATTTGGACTCTTTTTGACTGAGATACGGGCTTCCAAAGACTAGGTATCTATCCAGTGAACTTCACTACTTTCCATTCTGGACTCCCAAATTCCATCTGATTTCAGTCCATCTTGTAGCCCGAATTAGAAAACGTGTAAAACATGAAAATCGTCCCAAAGTGAGTTATCTAAGACCTCCAAGTGGTTTGAACTCATTTGAACATGTGTCCCGACCTGTGCATCTAAAATACCGAACGGTGTCCGGCTGCCTTCCTGTAAAATAGGGATTCTCCAAGCCACTTTCTTTATTTAGCCTTGTCACCTTAGAAAACACTCAAAAAGGGTAATTAGCACTATAAACACATATTAAAACTCTCTATAAAATATTCTAGACCATAACAAAGATAAAACAAAAAACTAGACTCGATATTACGGCTCTAATGCATGAAATGACCATCATGCCCTCCCACCAACCATTACATCTTATCATATACATCGAAAAACTTGGACAATCAGATCATAGCCTCAATAAACATAGAAAAATCATGCATATACATCCCTTGGCTCATCTTGTACATGTTTGAATAAGAATCTCTTTAGTTTACATATTCTATCTGTGCAAAAGCTTCTTGTTTGTGAAGTTTGTATGTTTAGGGCTCCTTGAATCGCATCAGGTTTTCAAAGCGATTTCTCACCACTGATTTTTTTCTCACAACTAACCCTATAGACACTAAGTACGGTTCACGCTTAACACATGCCGTGAAAATCATGGGAAACGAAGGTCAGACGCGCTCTCATGTGCTGTTCCAACCGCGGCAACGCGCCACCTTTGGTCGGCGTGTGTGGCCCATGCGCCACCTGCTCTGGCCACTTCTACCATCAAAATTCTCCTCTCGTCATTTTCTACTATATTCCACCCTCGAATCACCAAAAATCCCCTTTTTCAAAATTGTTTTCCTCTTCTTTCGGCGACAAAAACCCTAATTCTCGTTATTTCTGCTTTCTTTCGATTCAGTTTATCTTTTCCCATCATAA
This sequence comes from Eustoma russellianum, assembly GCA_036186865.1. Classification (NCBI taxonomy): domain Eukaryota; kingdom Viridiplantae; phylum Streptophyta; class Magnoliopsida; order Gentianales; family Gentianaceae; genus Eustoma; species Eustoma russellianum. The sequence goes on from AP025052.1 coordinate 10,342,909, forward strand.
TTCATCAATTTTCGTAACCTCTGACCAGACTCATAATCACGGCCATATACATGTACTTTACACAAAAACGGAATACAATTAGCACATAAATTCTTCACATAATCATCATGCATATACAACTCGGAATCATGCATCAAATATGTATACATATAACACATCATGGCCCCTGCCTAGGGCAGCAGCACACACCCCCAAGCCATAGCATATATGCATCAAAATACCGAGATCCATGAAGATTTTATACATATATGCACATAATCAATACATAGATACCACAATTAAATATGTATACACATCAATATATGCAAAACACAACTACGTATGCATGATCCAATTTAATATAAAAATAGCATAATAACATCGGAAAATCATAGTAAATATAGAAAGGGTACTTTCCTCGTATCTCGAGTATACGTACTACGCAAAGAACAGATGAAGAATTGGTTGAACTTCTTCCTATGTGCTGCGGTAGAATTTCACTTTTTGGAGAAATAAGGAGGGCTGGCAGCTGGTTGCAATATGAGAATGAAGAACTGAGTTTGGAAGAATAAATGCTAACGTTTATAATATGAAGATTAATGAAATTGAAGTTTGGAAGAATTGTGGTGGCGGCAGTATTGGTTGCTATGGGGCTGCCGTTTGTTTTTTTTAGGCTTGTAGATGATTAGGTTGTGTGTTATGGTTGCATAGATATACGTAAAGATAGGTAGAATCCAGTGTATTTAGGACTTGTAATTATATTAGGATTCTACCTTTTAAGTATTCTTTACATAGTCATCTTAAGATTTGTATTTCTAGGCTTTACTTTATTTTATTTTTCTTTTCCTTTCTGACATGTATATATGTGTGCAACATGTAATATATTTTTGATTATTGTTTTCTTTTTTTATGTCATGTAGTGCATGTGTATAGTATATTTAGTATATGTATATATTTGTTTTATGTAGCCAACGGTTGTGCATGCAATTTGCATGCAAATTCACATTAGGAAACTGACAGTCATAACGTTCCTCTCCTCTTACAAAAAGTTTCGTCCTCGAAACGTGCATACCTAGTCAAACAGCTGCGAGTATTTCTTTCTAATCTCCTTCTCGAGCTCTCAAGTTGCTTCTCTTTCAGTGTGATTTGACCACTGAACCTTGACATACGATATCACTCAGAACTTGATCTTTACGGTCGACAATACAAACTGGCGTCTCCTCGTAAGTTGCATCACTTCTTACTTTCAACGGTCGAGCCTACAATATGTGACTTGGGTTGGACACGCAGTGTCGTAGCTGTGGCACGTGGAAAACAATGTATACTTGTGACAACGCTGGAGGCAGCACTAGTCATAGGCCAATGCTCCAACTCTCTCGAACACCTCGTACGGTCCAATGTACCTTAGACTCAATTTTCCTTTCTCGCCGAACCGCATTACACCTTTAGTTGGGAAAACTCGCACATACTCCTTTTCCCCCACGACAAACTCCAACGTCCTCGTTTTGGAATCCATCCAACTCTTGTTGCGATCCTGGGCTTTCTTGAGTCTATCTCAAATGTTTTTGACCTTGTCAAGCGTTTGCTCCACCAACTGGGGTCTAGTAATTGCCTTTTCCCCAATCTCATCCCAGTACAACGGCGATCGGCACTTTCTTCCATACAAAGCTTCAAAGGGTGCCATTCCAATCGCAATATGATGACTATTATTGTACGAGAACTCCATCAACTTCACCATATTGTCCCAATTTCCTTTGAAGTCTAATGCGCAAGCCCTAAGCATGTTCTCGAGAGTTTGAATAGTCCTTTCTGATTGACCATCTGCTTGGGGATGAAACGCAGTACTCAATCTTAGCCCGGTCCCTATGACTCTCTGATATGCTGTCCAAATCCGAGATGCAAATCAAGTATCTCTGTCGGATACAATACTTACCAGCACACTATGTAGACTGACGATGTTATCAACATATAGAGTCACTAACTTCTCCATTGTCACTTCTCTCAATACTAGTATGAAGTGCACAGACTTAGTCAAACGATCCACGATCATCCAAATTATATCGGAGCTCTTTCTCTTCTTAGGGAGCCTTGCAATAAAATCCATCGTAATGTGATCCCATTTCCATTCCGGAATCTCCAGTGGCTGTAAGTATCCTCCAGGTTATTGATATTCGGCTTTCACTTGCTGACAAACCAAATATCGGTGACAAACTCTGCAATATTGTGCTTTATTTCGTACCACCAATAAATTTTTTTCAAATCTTAGTACATCTTAGTAGTCCCCGGATGTATGAATAGGCGTGTATTGTGCACTTCTTTCATCAACTGTTTCTTCAACTCTTCGTCATTCGGAACACACAGTCGCCCCTGAAATCATAAATTGCCATCATCAGATAATTAGAACCTATCAACTGGCTCACTCTGAAGTCTACCTTGAATGCTGCACAAATCTTCATTGTCTTTCTAAGCCTCTTTCAAACGCTCCATCAAGGTCGGGGTAATCATCGGTGCTGCTAAAACATTGTGTCGTCGACTCAACTATATCCAAGTTGAACTCCGATATCTCTTGCTTTAGTGGAGTCTGTCTTGAGTGATTGACTTTCGGCTCAGTGTATCCGCCACTCTATTCGCTTTACCCGGATGGTACCTGATAGTCTCCAACCATCTTCTCTGCCTCATGTTTAATTCCTTTTGTGTGAACAAGTACTAGAGGCTCTTATGGTCGGTGAAGACCTCACATTTTTCGCTATATAAATAGTGCCTACAAATCTTCAGTGCGAAAGGCACCGCAGCAAGTTCCATGTCATGAGTGGGATAATTTTGCTCGTAGGTCTTTAATTGCCTTGATGCATAGGAAATCACTCGATCTCCTTGCATTAAGACGGATCCTGCAATTAAAGGGTTTGTCCAAGGATTATATGTATTTATTTACAAGTCATGAGTTACGATACATATACCTAGGCCATTCTTCGAAGCATTGATGTATATAACAAACCCTTCAATACCGGAGGGTTGTGCTAATACCTGTGCGGTAGTCAGTCTCCATTTGAGCTCGGTGAAGCTCTTTTCACATTCAGGGGTCCACTTGAACGTGGTCTTATTTTGCGTCAAGCGGCTCAGTGGAACTGTGATTCTTGAAAATCCTTCCATGAATTTTTTAAAATAACATGTTAGGCTCAGAAAACTTGTCACCTCTATGACGTTAATCGGTCTCGGCCATTCAGTGATAGCCTCGATATTCTCGGGGTCAACTGCAATACCATGTTCAGAAATCACATGTCCTAAGAATGTCACACATCGAAGCCAGAACTCGCACTTGCTGAACTTGGCATACAACTTTTTCTTCCTAAAGATCTTCAACACCTCTCGTAGATGTTCCTCATGCGTCACTTCATCGTCCGAGTATACCAGAATGTCATTGATGAACACCACCATGACCCAGTCCAACTAGTCTCTGAATACGGTGTTCATCAAATCCATGAATGGGGCAGGTGCATTCGTCAATCCAAAAGACATCACGAGAAACTCGTAGGGCCCATACCTCGTGCGAAATGGTGTCTTGGCAATATCGTTCGCTTTGATTCTCAATTGGTGATACCCTGACTGAAGATCAATCTTGGCAAACATTTTAGCACCCTCAAGATGGTCGAAAAGGTCGTCGATTCTCGGTAGCAGATATTTGTTCTTTATCATGATTTTTTTGAGCTCACGATAGTCTATGCATGGTCTTATGCTACCGTCTTTCTTCTTGACAAATAAGACAGGTGCTCTCCGAGACAAAACACTAGGTCTTACAAACTTCCTATCTAGCAGCTCTTATACTTATTCCTTGAGCTATTTCAGCTCGGCTAGGGCCATCCTGTGTGGCACTTTCGAGATCGGTCAGCTCAAGGTATCAAGTTGATCTCGAACTCTACTTCATGTTCGGTGGCAGTCCGGGCAGTTCATTAAAGAAGATGGCTTTATATTCCCTAACCACTCGAATATCGATAAGGGATGACATCTCTGACTCGGCATTCAGGGTGTACACCAAGAATCCTTTGGCTCCTTTCCTCAGCGCTTTATGGGCTCGTGCTTCAGTCAGATAGGCATCTCGGGACAGCTTCTTTAACTTGCCTTTCTGCTGAAACGTGCATTCTGCTTGCATCAGCTCTTTGAATATCACTTGCTTCTGTTTGTCGTTGATGTGTGCATGATAGCGTGCCAACCAATCCATCCCTGAGATTACATCAAAGTCACTTATCTGGATTGGTATTAGTGAAGCATCGAGCACACGATCCTTGAACTCCAATCTACAATGCCTGTATAGATAGGGAGAGACAATCGTCTGGTCTCCAGCTGCTAGTACCCGGTAAGGATTGTCTAGCCGTTTGGGGCAGGTATCAAGGTTCTTGGAAAACCTCTTTGCTACAAATGAGTGGCTCGCACCACTATCAAATAATACGTTTGATGGGACCTTGTTGATCAGTAGCACCTAAGGGCGTAGGGATTCAAGTACACGTTATGCAAAACAAATATTTCAATTTAAGAAAAAAGGCAATGTAAACATACCTGTGACCACATCGGTGGAATCCTAGACATCAGTGTCTGGCATAGCATGTACTCGGGCATTGGGACTAGGTCGGCCCCTCCTGTGCTGCTGCGGCTGCTTTGGCGCAGGTGCAGCCATCAATCTCTTCATCTGGGGGCAATCGCTCTACCTATGCCCCACTTTGCCGCAGTTGTAACACGCTCCGGTCCTCCACTAACACCCTTCGGCATGCTTTCGACTACAGATTGCGTATGGCAGAGTGTTCGCCGGCTGTGCACTCTGTTGTTGTTGCTGCTGCTGCGATGCCGCCGGCTGCTTATGTAAGGGCCTAGGCTGTGGAGTTGCCCCTCTCCAAGGCATATTGACCCAACGATAATATTTTGAACTTTATCTCCATGTGTCACATGCTGAAAATTCAGCATGGTATATACTCATTATGGCTGATTTTTTGGCTTGGTAAGGAAGAAATTTTGTATTGCAACATTTATGTGACAATCTTGAGATTTATGGAAATTATTTTGTGATTGATATTGGCACATGTTTGAGTGATATATTCAGATTTTTCCAAGTCATCAATGATGACAACATTCAACCTATCATGAAATGCCAAGCAAGCAAAGCTTAAATGATCGTCCAATGAGAAGGTGGCAAGTAAGCAAGCCCATGTCACAATGATGTCTTACATTCTCCCAAGGACTTAGAAGATAATTTTCAAGAGGGGGAGGACCCAAGGGGGGACGGCTGCAACAAGATTAAAAGGAAAGAAGATGAGCAAAAACATGACAAGCACAAGCATTGCAAATCAAAGTGATCAAAAGCTAGCCTCTTCTTCTTCTACACTCTCTTTCTGTCTTTCTTCTTTAAAGCCTATTGTACTTATATTTCTATCCTTGAATAGGCTTGTATTATACCACCACATACTCTTTATCTTTGTAAAAGATTGATCAAGGTGTGATCAATCTTCATTCTTGCAAGGTGGTGGTGTTCGTGCGTATTGTATTCAACGTACAAGGTTTGTAAAGGGTTGGAGTTGGTGTGTAACTCCATCAACCCTGTGGTAAGGTGTATTGCGTGTGTGTGACTAGTGTGAACCAAGGAAGGTGTTCCTTGAAGACTGGAATAGGTTGTTTATAACCGAACCAGTATAAAAGTCTTGGTGCCATTTACTTTCAGCATTTACTTTCTGTTACTACACAATTTACTCTTTTTGTTGGTGTTCGTAAAAATAGTAAACGACTTTCAAAAATCACGAAAATTTCCAGAAACATATTCAAACTTTCTAGGGTTAATTTGGCACAAGTTTCAATCATTTTGGGATAAGTATAAGTCGATCAAACATCAAAAGTTCTCAGACTAGTGCAGTCTGATTTTCAGACTTGCAAACGTTGAGACTTTGATTGTAATTGACCTACTTCCAAAAAGAATTTTGCAAAACTGTTTCAACCCACTTAAATATAGTATATAAGGAGTTAGTGGTTAAATTTGCAGAGCATTTGGACTTACACACAAATAGGAATAAAGTTTTCAAAACCGTCTACCGTTTCTGGCAGATTCGCACAATCTGATCACCAACGGTTTTTGAAGGTGTTAAAGGTTGAATTTTAATTTGAAATTTTTAGGGGACCCTCATAACATCTTAGGATAACTTCTCTCAAAATTTCAGAATTTTTGGAGACCTATAACCTGGTTTTAAAAACGTTTTATAACTGATCCTGAAAACAGAATCTGTTTTCATAAGTTGAGTTGTTTAGTTTTAAACAAATTTTAAAAACCACACTTTCCGCACCACCTATTCAACCCCCCTTCTAGTGGTGCCTTGCAGATCCTACACCAGGGACAGGAACAAGGTTTGTTTTCTCTTGAAGGTGGTTCAAGAACAAAAAGGCCAATTTTTCACTAACATTTATTGCAGGACCATCAAGGGCATAAGCAGCTTCAACACAAAGCTGTATCAGTTTGTTATGAACAGGAATTACATACTAAAGTTTCATTGCAGGGCATCCAACAAGGGGGTAGCTGTTGGAAAATAGCTGTCCACACAGCCATACCTTACAAGGAAGCACTTCCTGTTATGATCATGTGCTCTGGTGCTAGTTCTTTGGTATGCTGTTTGACTAAGGGTATGTTGCTGCTCATTTATGAATATCTTGTGTCTGCTGTTATGAGAAACTGTTTCCCCTAAATTTGTTGTCTTATAGCTTGAACAGTTCTTGTAATTAATGGTTGCACTTCTTAGTTCTCATATATTGCTTCCAGGAAGTAAGTAGATATGCATTTGACTGTTCTACGTGACCTATTGCTATCTGTTTCATTCCAGATCTTTCACCCTTAAAATTCTCTTCATTATTGCCCACTGTATCATACAGTTGATGTTACAAAATATTCTATGTTGAAATGATCCACTTGTAATTTACCAGCCATCTGTATTCTGGTTTGTCTCTTCCTTCAAATGGTTTTTGTTCAGTCTAAAGCTGCCTTTGGGTATTGAGGATTGGATCTGTCATTCTCTTTTTCTAATGTCTTTATATGGCTGCATATATGGCCGTTTTTTCTCTTAAATGTTGGACTTCAGTTGTTATCTAAGTGGATCATTCATCTGAATTGTTATCTCCAGAGGATTATTGCATAGTAAAATTTTACAGGAACTTCAAGAATTGCAGGCGTACTGGACCAAGAACGAAATGCTAACATTTTCTGCAGGAACTATAAAAGTAAAGCCGTTTATGCTAACCTTTCATGTGCAAGAACCGCATGGATGGGTGCGTCTTTTCTATGCAGGTGGAGCACAACCAAGAGGATTTCATACTAACCATTAATTGCAAGGACTGTCACACCTTTGATGAGGAAAACTGTCAGAACAAGACTCATTTTCTAAGACTAACATTTCTATACAGGAGTTGGTTTCTCTGTTGAAACTGTTTTTCTGTTACAGGGATTTCACTAAAGATCAAGAACACCCATGGAAAGTTCCATCAGGAGCAGTTAGTTCACTCATAGGATATACCAAGTGCTGATGGTATCCAATGAAGAAAGCATGATCAGGGCGAATGAATGCAATCTGGAGCCTTTGCAGGTAAATTTTGTCTAAGTAAGAAAATAAAATCTCTTATTATATCTCGTGTTTTTGACAGGTATGATCAGAAGAAGGTCTACCCATCAACATATGAGATGCTTAAAAAGAAGCTAAGGAATTCGTTAATACAAGTCTTGTGAGCTGCAAACTTGGCTGCATCTTTACATGCACCAAGTTTAAGGGGGAGTATTAACGAATACACTGCTTTGGGGATATACATCATAAATTTTGAGGGCCCCACTGTTTGGAGCCCATGTACAAAGAAGGATTAAAATAAAGAGGGACAGCCGGATTTCATTCATTTCTTCACTACTGCTCTTTGTTTTCTCTGCCATGCTGTCCAATCTGTGCCAATGCAACACTTCTTCTTCTTCCATCATGACACAGCCATCACTTCTCTCCTACTTTGCTGCTGCGAGACGCTATCATCTAGGGAACAGCGTTGTGGCTCTGGACCGTTGTAAATTACTTGGGAAGAACTTCTTCCCACCATTTCTCTATGTATATATTGGAGGACATTGCTAATTATAGTGAAATAAGAAGTTCTCTTAGGAGAACTGTTGAAACTTGATGGGTGATTGGTAATTTGGCTAAACGAGTTTGAGTCAGATAAAGATTGAGTGTGTCTTATCAACCCGGCTCGATTATTATCTAACTTGGCCAAAACATGTCTGGAAGACATGGGAAGTGTGGGTTGAAGAATGGAAGAAGTGGAAAGTTATTTTGTAGTTGGTTAGACGTCATTCGCTCACATGAAGCGCTCGATGTCAACGTCATTCACTCATTTGGAGTGAATGATGTCTTCCAGTGAGTTTGAAAATCTTTGCCCCCAACGTCATTTGCTACGTGGAGCGCTCGATGTCAACGTCATTTGCTCACATGGAGCGAATGATATCTTCCAGTGAGTTTGGAAATCTTTGGGTCCAACATCATTCGTGTTAGGTCCGTAACAATCGCTCTAGAGGGAGGGTGAATAGAGTGTTGGGCAATTTTGCAGAATTTTCTGATTTTTGGCTTTTTTCAACTTTAATGGAAATTCAAAATCAAAGCAAGAATGGAAGATGAGAGACAATGAATGAGTACACCGGAAATAGAGTGGTTCGAACCGTAAATGATTCTACTCCACTACCACTTTGTTGCCAAAGTGGATTTTCAACAACTACTCTTCTTACTAAAGCTAATAAGAACAACCACAACTATACTTACACTAACAACTTAGAATAAGCAACCACAACAACTTCTTGCACAAAACACCTTTGCGCAACTACAATAACTTCAGCTCTAAGCAAGAACAACTTCTTGCTATCTCGCAACTTCAACAAAGTTCTCTTAAGAACTTTCTCACAGTGGGTTAAAAGAAGTAGTAGGGATCACACTTTTTCACTAGTCTAAAACACAAGCAAGAGATCAAATATTTATGGTTCATCTTGTGTTAGACTCACTATCTCTCGATATACAACAATGAAGAACAAAGAAAGGCTTAACAAGCTTTAAGCACTTTTACACATGAGAGAAAATATACAAAAATGAAGAATGAAGCTTGATGATAGTGAAACTGTGTTTTTGCCGCATCTGAGCTTCTCTACTTATAAGAGGTGTTGACCAAATTTTTGGAGCCTCCCAATGTCTTCAAGGCAATCCCCAAGTCTTGACAATTTGAAAATAGCCTTTAGTCACTCTATGGATTGATTTGATCCTCCAAAGCCACCCGAGAGAATCTTAGACATGGATATAATAGTCAAAGAAACATGTATTATGATGGAGAAAAAGTCCACAAGAAATTTGAGCAAGATTGGAAAGAGAAAACATTATGAATCTCCCTTGGATTTTGTTCTAACGTTCAAAAAAATTTGAATTCTGGGGGGACATTGATCGATCAATGTGTCTGGGTTGAGAAATCTATGTCCTCCAGAGAGTTTGCAGTTTTGAACCTGTAGAACATTGATCGATCGACGTCTCTTACTTGAGAGACTGATGTATACATCGATCAATCAATGTCCTATGGTTTAGAGATCGATGTCTCACAGTAAGATTCCAAGTTTGAACTTACATACATTGACCGATCGATGTCTCTTCTTCAAGAGACTGATGTATACATCGATCGATCGATGTCCCATGGTTTAGAGATCGATGTCTCACAGTGTGTTCTTCTCATTTTGCTTCAAATTCCAGGTGTTAATTTCCTTTTTTATCTTTTTCGAAAACATCTTTTAACTTAATCAAAACACTTCATATCCCAACAATCTCCTCCTGTTTGATGATTTCAAAACCAAGACTTTTAAAAGATGTTTTTGCTTCCAAATTTATATTTGAGCTAGCTAATAATTTCAAAACTTAGAATTTTCAATCTCCCCCTCAGTCCATGCATTTTATGCTCTCCCTAAAATCATGACTCATGTGATCATATCCAAAAACTCCCCCCTCGATGAGTTATTTTCCAAAAAAAACAGTGGATAAGAAAAAATCTTCAAAAAACTCTCCCTCAACCAATCATACATCAAAAAACAAGTGTGTATTCCATATTTTTCATTTCCTTAATTACTCAACATATAACTTACTACTCAATATGTGTGCCAAGCATGCCAAAATTTCTATTTATATTTGATGCAAGCAAGCATTGCATATCCATCAAGCAATCAAGCATATTCCAATGTAAACATTACATATCAGGCAAACAAATACCAATGTAATTCATTGCATATCAAGCAAGCAAAGTACCAATGTACTTCATTTGCATATCAAGCAATACCAATGTACTTCAAGCAAGAAAATACCAATGCCCCAATGTACTTCTTCCCCTTTTTGAAATTGTCAAAACAATTTAACAAGAGATGCATAATCATGCCATAGTTCACAAAGCATAATAATGTTAAGCAAATAGAAAGATGATGGTTCGCCCTAAGGTAGAAACAATACTGGAAATGGGGATGGAGGAAGCCTAGTCCTAGTCCTCGTCCGATGAGAAAGCAAGGCCCGAGATGCATGCCTTCATCTTAGCTTTAAATTTTTGCAAGTTTGTTCTTCAAGGTTCCCACTTCGTGCTGAAGGTCTACAACTTGTTGCTGTAGATCTGAAATATTAGTGCTAGACCCTGCCCTTGTTCCTTCTTCAGATTCAGGAATGGGGAGCTATATATCACCCGAGACTTTTTCCTCTTCGGCCGGGGGTGGCGGAGCCACATCTTTCTCTTCATCACCTTCCTCTTCTTGTTACATGCCTCTTCGGGCTTCTTTTCTTGATTTGTTGATTTGTTGAATGTTGATTTTGTCGTAATAGTCCTTGATGGAAATTTTATCAACATCCAAGTCATCAAGCTCAATACCTGACTTTCTGAGTATATAGTAGATGAGATTGACATATGGAAGGGCTTTGGACTTTTTGGTGGCTACTATAACGTTAGCCATGAATATCTCACCAAACTTTAGTCCCTCCCTCTTCGGAATTCTATAGGCAATATATAAATCAAGATTGCTAAGGAGCTTTGTCGACTTGCCATTAATACAAAAAGTGACTATAGCAGTTAACAACCTATATACTGATGGCATGTCATTAGTATTTTTGGTGGGATAGAAACCAAGAAAGCTTTTGACTTGCTCTTCACTAACTTTCCATTTGTACTCATCCCAATGCCAAAACTCAAATGAATCAAGACCCTCATTCGGTACTCCAATATATTCACAAATCGTCTCAACTGACCATTCCACATGTTGGCCATCAATTATGGTATTTAGGAAGAAAGGAAAACCATTCAAATACTCAATCCACAAATTAGAATAAAACAACCTAGTGTATCTTTTGGACATTTTCTTCATGTCAATTCTGGTCCAAAGATGTCTACAATTCTGAGTGTCTATCCACTTAATGATTGGACCTAACTCATTATTGGAAGAAATGTCATCTATTCGCAACAATTTTAATGGAACAGTGGTTCTCTCAGAAGTTTCTCATTCCATAAATAATTCTTGAGCTCTAAGAGAAATATATCCAAATTTACATGTTCCAAAGGGTTCATCCAAGACTCCTTTTATATTTCTCTTGATCCAAGAGAAGTTTTGATAGGTGAGACTGTTGCGAATTCGGTCCAATGCATCAGTTTGACTGAAATATGCTTGTCTTTGCCTAGTTCCCCCAGTCCTAGGTTGAGTGGGCACTTGAGATCTTGAAGAGTGCCCTTGTGGCACATGACCTGATCCCTCTTCCTCAGCTTGAGAGGCGCTAGCCCTTTTAGAAGTATGCTTGGACCTTTGTATTTTTCAGATTTGGATATGTAGGGTTGGGGAAGATGAGAAATAATTAGAGATGAAAAAAATAGGATGGAATTTGTAGAGAAGGTATGAAAGAATTTCAAAAGAAAACAAGAGAGAGGGTCGGATTTAGAGAGAGAATCGCCTGAGAAGGTTTGTAAAAGTTGAAGGTTTGACTTTTGATGAAAATATGGATGAAATTCGTCTTTTTAGTCGACGGCAGAGTTTTTGAAATCGTCGACATCGATTGAAGTAAAGATCGATGTGTACATAGATCTCTGAGCTAAGTACATCGATCGATCGATGTACCTATTTTTCTGAAATTTTATTTTCTTACTCTGTAAACATTATTTATCATTCCTAGTCTTGTTCTAATTGATTCAAAGGTCTCGGTAGGAAGAGATTTGTTAAAGATATCCGCTAGTTGGTAATTGGTTGGAACAAATTCAACGCATACCAATCCTTTTTGAATGCAATCCCTTATAAAGTGATGTCTCACTTTAATATGCTTGGTTCTACTATGGTGTACCGGGTTTTGTGTTATACTTATGGCTAAAGTGCTACCACATAAGATAGGAACTTTATCAAAATTGACATTATAATCATTTAAGGTGTTTATCATCCAAAGTAGTTGGACACAACTTGAAATGGCCGACACATATTCGGATTCGCTGTTGAAAGTGACACACTATATTGTTTCTTGGAGAACCAAGAAACTAAGCAATCTCCAAGAAATTGACATGTCTTGGAGGTGTTTTTTCTGTCGACTAGGTTTCTGGCGTAGTCGGAGTCACTATACCCTCTTAAATCAAAACACCCATTTTCAGGATAAAATAACCCTAAGTTCAAAGTTCCTTTCAAATACCTAAAAATACGTTTGATAGAAACTAGATGCGATTCCTTAGGCGTACTTTGAAATCTAGCACATAAACACACAACATGCAAAATATCTGGTCTACTAGCGATTAAATAAAGTAGACTACCAATCATGCCCCTATATTTGGTTACCTCAACCGACTTTCCATGTTCATCTTTGTCTAGTTTTGCACTTGTACTAATTTGGTGTGCTCACACTTCTTCCATCCTCAAACTTGTACTTCTTGAGTAGATCCTTGGTGTAATTCGTTTGGGATATGTATACTCTATCTTGAGTTTGCTTTATTTGAAGTCCAAGGAAGTAATTGAGTTCACCCATAATGCTCATCTCAAATTCTCCTTCCATCAATTTAGCAAAATGGTTGCAAAGAGAATCATTAGTGGCACCAAATATAATATCATCCACATAAATTTGAACAAATAATTGACGGTTTCCTTGTTCTTTAATAAAAAGAGAAATGTTCACTTTTCCTCTTGAAATCTCATTTTCAAGTAGGAAGTTACTTAATCTTTCATACCGTGCCCTAGGAGCTTGTTTCAGTCCATAAAGGGCCTTTTTGAGTTTAAATACATGATTTGAATAATCATGATTTTCAAACCACGGTGGTTGAGCTACATACACTTCTTCTTGAATTATTCCATTCAAGAAAGCGGATTTCACATCCATTTGATATAGTTTGAAATCCTTATAGCATGCATACGCTAATAGCATCATAATAGCTTCTAATCTAGATACGGGGGCAAAAGTCTCATCATAGTCTATGCTCTTTTATTGTCTATATCCTTGAGCTACTAACCTAGCTTACTTTCCAGTTATGTTTTCTTTATCATCCATTTTATTTTAAAATACCCATTTAGTGCCAATTATGGGGTGTTCACTAGATTTAGATACTAATTCTCAAACATCACTTCTTTCAAATTGATTTAGTTCTTCTTACATGGCTAATACCCAATCTTCATCATTTATAGACTCTATTATATTTCTAGTCTCAACTTGTGAAATGAAAGTATTTTCATTAAAATTTCTCCTAGTCAATATGCCTTGACTTGTTTCTCCTAATATCAACTCACTTGGATGATCTTTCTTATACTTATATGAATCCGGAAAAATTGAAGTGTCTCCTCCTACTTCTTCATCTTCAACCTTAGGTTGATTTTCAAGTGGATCAATCCTAAGCTCAATGAAAATATTTCCTTTTGGATTCTCAAATTTTGCTATATGTTTTACTACAATTATTTCTTCTTTATCATCATTTATTCATGCATGATTTATCCTCAAGGAGTTTACTAAACTTAACCTGAATTAATTCTTTAACTTTCATACTCCTTTTGTTATATACCCTAAATGTCTTGCTATTTTGGCATATCCCATAGAGATTCCTTCATCTACTTTGAAATCAAGTATATCCAAGTTATCTTTGGTGTTAAGTATAAAACACTTACAAGCAAATACCTTGAAATAACAAATATTAGGTACTCTACCTTTCCAAAGCTCATAAGGAGTCTTTTTGAGAGATGGTCTCAAGTAAACCCTATTTATTACATGACAAGCGGTATTTACCTCTTCAGCCCAAAAATACTTGGGTAGCTCAAATTCATTTAGCAGGGCTTTACTCATTTCTTGAAGTGTTCTATTTTTCCTTTTTTTTTTCAACAACATTTTGTTGAGTAGTTCTTTGGAGCCAAGAAATTGTATTCATACCCTTTGGATTAACAAATTTCTTGAACTCACCCTCAAACTCGCCGCCTCTATCATTTCTAATTTACTTAATTGTGTCTTCTTGTTAATTTTCTAATCTTCTACGAAGTTTTATAAAATCTTGGCATGCATCATTCTTTTTGGCTAAAAACATGACCCAAGTGTACCAAGAGAAGTCATCTACCACTACAAAAGTATAATGTTTTTCACCTAGACTTGCCGTACCAATATCACCATACAAATCAATATGAAGCAATTGTAGAGGTTTGGTGGTGGAGATTTCACTTTTGGACTTGAAGTTTGATTTAACAAACTTTGCTTTTTGACAAATGTCACATAAGCCGTGGTTTTCAAATTTTAATTTTGGAAGACCTTAGACCTTTTCATTTTTACAAATCTCTTTGAATTTTTTAAAACTAATATGTCCAAGTCGTTTATGCCATAAATTGAGTCAAATCATTTTTGGCAACTAGACATGAAACCTTTTGTGATATCAAATCATGTGTGCTAAATTTATAAATATCATTTTTCCTTATAGCCTCAAAAACGATTTTATCATTCTTTTTCACAATGCATTTTCTTTTCACAAATTCAACTTGAAAATTAGCATCACATAGTTGGCTAACACTTATCAAATTATACTTAAGCCCTTCTACATATAATACATTATTAATAGTGAAAGAAGAGTTACCAATTTCTCCATGTCCAAGGATTTTGGCTCTCCCATTGACAGAATGCATCGTCCCACCATCTTGTAGCTTGAGCTTCGTGAACAAGGTTTTGTCTCCGGTCATGTTTGTTGAACATGCGCTGTCCATAAGCCGTTTGGTTCCTTCTTTTTTGGCTACTCCATTTATCTTGAGAGCCTACAAAACCAAGAGACTTATGCATTGGTACCCTTTGATGGTTGGGTCCTTTAAGGTTAGCTTGTCGACCCTTTGACTTCCAAATATACATACTATCAAATCTAGCTCTACATGCATTTTTCACATTTTCTACTTTGTTACAATGAAAACAAGTAGGTACATGCCTTGGTTTATAAGATGATGAGTCATGCTGTGTTTTTCTCTTATTTGGCTTTTTCTTTAATGACTTGGGCTTAATGGAAGAATGTGACGAATTGAATCCTAAACTGGATTTATCATTTCCAATCCTTTGATTTCCAAGTAATTTATCTAGATTATTTTTACCATCGTTTAATTTTTGTAAGTCTATTCTCAATTTCTCATAATCTTTCCTAATTTCCACATTTTCAAGAGCTACGGTTTTATGCATGGTGGGTATGATGTTATGACTTGATACATCAAAATATTTTTATCATGTAAGCTCTTGTTTTCTAATATGCATTTTTTAAATTATTTTTTCAAGTGTTTATATTTTAAATTCGGTTTTTCAAACTCATCCTGCAAATCTCCTATTTCATCTTGTAAATTTGAAGAGTTGGAGTTTACCTCAAAGTCATTCTCAATTGCCAAGGAACAAGTATTTGTGCTTTTGGATTCTCAACATTGCAACAAGTCCAACATCCTTGCCTTCGCTTTTTCTCCTTCCGATTCGGAAAGGAGATCATTCCACGTGGTTATCTCTGCATTTAGGACTTTCTTCTTTTGAGAAAAGATTTTCTTTTCTTGCTTTTACGGCTCCTTAACGTGGCAATCGGCAATGAAGTGACTGGGTCGACCACACCTATAGTAGTTTTCACTTGCTTTTTACTTGGGTGGTCTCTTGAAAAATTTTCTTGTTTGGGCCTTGTTTCTTGTGGTCATTCTTCTAAATTTTCTCACTGGAAGAGCAACTTCCTCATCCAATTCATCGGACTCTACCACCAATCTTTTATGTGATGCTTGTGTGGGTTTGATAGGATTCATCCTATTTTGTTCATCAATAAGAATTTCATGAGTAAGAAGAGTACCAGATAGCTCATCAAGGGTAAGAGTCTTGAGATTCATGTGTCTATTCTCTTGGGAAAGAGTTGAGGAGTTTTGAGGCGAGGTCTTCATTTGAGATTTTCTTGTCCACCATGGAAAGTTGATTCACTATTCGAGTGAATCGATCGATTATCTCCTCAATCTTTTCACCACTCTTCATCCCGAACATTTCATATTCACTCATGAGCATTAGTCTTTTGGCCATTCTTACTAACTCAGTCGCTTCGTGTATTATTTCTAGCCTTTTCCATACTTCATGGGCTGTTTCAAGACCTTGAAGTCTTATGAGCTCGGCGGTGGTAAGAGCACTTGAAAGGATATCAAATGCTTTACCATTTATACCGAAGTTTATCTTCTCTTCGTCGGTGTAGTCTTTCTCATCTTTGAACATTGATTCTCCTTTTGAGTTGGTAATCATAGGAACTTCGGATCCTTTGACAACAGCTCTCCATATATCAAATCCACAGCCTTTCAAATGATTGATCATTCGAAATTTCCACAATGAATAATTTTGGGCATCAAACATAGGTGCTTTAGTGTTTGATCCTGAGAATAGTGCAGTTGGGTTGGAAGTTGAGGTGTAGGATGAAGAGGTTGTCATTGTTATGATCTTCAGTCTTGCTACTTGCAAAGATTGGCCAAGCAATCAAGGTTAGGCACTGATACCTATTGTTAGGTCTATAACAATCATTCTTGAGGGGAGCTGAATAGAGTGTTGGACAATTTTCTGGAATTTTCTGATTTTTGGCCTTCTTCAACTAAAATGAAAATTCAAAATCAAAACAAGAATGGAAAATGAGAGACAATGAATGAGTACATTGGATATAGAGTGGTTCAAATCGTAAATGATTCTACCCCACTACCACTTTGTTGCCAAAGTGGATTTTCAATAACTACTCTTCTTAACAAAGCTAATAAGAACAACCATAGCTATACTTACATTATCAACTTAGTGTAAGAAACCACAACGACTTCTTGCACAAAATACCTTTATGCAACTACAATAACTTCACCTCTAAGCAAGAACAACTTCTTGCTACTTCACAACTTCAACAAAGTTCTCTCAAGAACTTTGTCACAATGGGTTAAAAGAAGTAGTGGGGATAACACTTTCTTACTAGTCTAAAATACAAGCAAGAGATCAAATATTTATGGTTCCTCTTGTGTTAGACTCACTATCTCTCAATATACAACAATGAAGAACAAAGAAAGGCTTAACAAGCTTTAAGCACTTTTACACATATGAGAGAAAATATAAAACAATGAAGAGTGAAGCTTGATGATGGTGAAAGTTTGTTTTTGCCTCATCTGAGCTTCTTCTACTTATAGGAGGTGTTCACCACATTTTTGGAGCCTCCTCAATGTATTCAAGTCAATCCCCAAGTCTTAACAATTTGAAAATAGCCTTTAGTAACTCTATGCATTGATTTGATCCTTCAATGCCACCCTAGAGAATCTTAGACATGGAAAGTAGCCAATGAAGCATGTATTTTGTTGGAGAAAAGTCCACAAGAAATTTGAGCAAGATTGGAAAGAGAAAACATTATGAATCTCCCTTGGATTTTGTTCCAGTGTTCAACGAAAATTGAATTCTGGGGGGCATTGATCAATCGATGTGTCTGGGTTGAGACGATGTCCTCCAGAGAGTTTGGAGTTTTGAACCTGTAGAACATCGATCGATCAATGTCTCTTACTTGAGAGACTGATGTATACATCGATCAATCGATATTCTATGATTTAGAGATCGGTGTCTCAAAGTAAGTTCATATAGACATGCATGATACATGGAATGATATGCAATGCAAGTCATGAAGTGAATAATCGTAAACATTTCTTATAACATGTCAATAAGCATGATTTCGGAAACTAAATATTTCCAGATTTTTACTTCATGTTCATGGGGCGGTCAAGCTAACCAAACGGTCCATTTCCATAATATTTTGTCATGCATGCATTTGGTGGGGTCTTATGTACATGTCGTAAAATCTTCGTAACTTCCTAAGATGAATAAAGTCCTTAAGTCATCCAAACATTATCGAGTGTACATGCTGAATTCTGCGGTATAATCACCACATTACCTTATCTTTTGAGACCTTGAAACCTTAACTATTTGGACCATAACCTGGAAAATATAATAAACTCCCTAAGGATTAATATTTATGAGCCCAAACCGTGTATATAGATCCCAATCCATCAAATTGGGCCTTTTATAATTAATCCCCTGTTCAGTCCAGTTTCCAGTTTTAATACATCAACTTCATGTCTATAATTACCCACCAAAAAGTTAAGACTAACTTGATCAATTTACATGGTCTTGCTTCTTTATGTCTTATGTGATTCTCATAAAATTTCCAGATCAATCCATTAACCTTAAGGGCTCAATTAGTTACTTTTCTGAAATGGGTCATGTGCTGAAACTGAACTGACCCATTTTCCTAAAAATTCCATTGTGGCAAAACCATGATTTCTTTTTCCAAAATTCCAACTCACACATGTCATAAACATATGAAACTAGCATCCTACCGACGATTAGCCCATTTGCATGTTCCTAAGATCCATTTATGGGTCCAGTAACCTGTTACTTAATTTCTGCTACGTTCCAGTAATTTCAATTGAGCAGTTTTACTAATTAAATCATTAAACATAATCCACAACTTGTTTTACCAAAATTCCAACTTTCATATTCACCACACACATAGGATTGCTACCATGCCCAAAATAAACTTTATTGAACATCTACAAGGTCCCTTTTTAAGCCAATCAAAAAGATGTACTGTTCTGCTCAGTTCCAGAATTTTCAGTCTGAGCAGCTTTACCAAATAATTTATTAAAACTATTCCACAACTCATTTTACCAAAATTCCAACTTTCCTATTTCCTACACCCACAAGGATATCACCACACCGAAAATTAGCTTTATTGAACATCTACAAGGTCTCTTTGCAAGACAATCAAAAAGATGTACAGTTCTGCTCATCTACAGACTTTTCAGTCTGAGCAGCTTCCTCAAATATTTTATTAAAAATAATCTGTAGCTTATTTTATCAAAATTCCAACTCTCATCTCTGCTACACACATAAGGCTAACTTTGTACCAAAAATCAGATTTATTGAAGATCCACAAGATCCATTTCTAAGCTATTCAAAACGTGGTCAATTCTGCCCAGTTCCAGTGCTTTGATGTTTGGCCATTCTTTCATGTCAAATGTCCACAATTTGTCTTATTCTTATGAAATAGCTTATTGGTCACCACATACACCTTAACTCATCCCAAAACAGCCTTATAACATTTTGCATGTAAGGAAAGATTCCATCTTTGAAAGAATTAATCACATGCAAGGCATATTTCTTAAGGAATCACTAAGACACAATCTTGAACTTAAGATATTCAACTAAAGATCACATCTTAGGAACTTCTAGCCATTCAAGCCACTAATTCTTTAAGTAAATCATGAGAGATTAGTGTATACTTGCCTTCCTCAAGCTTAAGCCTCCTTAGTTTGGGACTTGGATGAAATGTAATCTTCCTTCTCTTCAATGTGCAACCCCACGGTTTTGGGGAATGAAAAAGAACAAAGGTTAGTCCTTTTCTTAAGTAAAAGATGTATCCAAATAGAGGCCATATTGACTTACCAAGATGAAGTTTGAACGGTGTTCAATCCTCTTAAGAATCTAGCACCTCTTAAAGCCTTGAAAGCTTGGCCTAGTGACATGGTGGGCACGGTTTTCCTTGGGTAAGAAGAGGAGTACCAATGTGAGTTTCATCCTTTGAAATATAGAATTCATTTAGGAGATTCAACATGCACTTACCTAGATGGGTTCTTGGAGCTTGAAGATGAAGATGGCCTTGACTCTCCAAATCTTCACTATGGCCAAAAGTTGAGCATGTGAAGGGAGGGGAAGATTGTCTAAGTGTTGTCTTGGTTTGCTTTCTAGAGAGAGAGTTCAAGATACAATATAGTGGAGCTTCTAGGTTGTTCTTAAGATGAATCTTGATGGGGGATGGGAGAGGGAAACCGACGGGTTGGGGGGTTTAAGGGAGACAAGGAGTCTCATGTGGGTGTTTAAAAAGGAAGGAATGCTTCTTGGGTTTTACACTTGTCCCTTCTTTGTCCCCCATGCCTAATTTTACCCCTTTATTTTATTGTATCTTAAAAAAATATGGTGATAAGAAAGGCTCTAGGTCCTTCCAAGGCCCTTGTGGCCGAAATCTAATTAGTGTAGGGAGGGTATTTTTCTATTTCTTCCACCTTGTAGTTCATGTTTGTTGTTCTTTTCTTTATTTTATTGTTTTCCAAAACAATTTATCTTGTCTTTCTTATTTTATTTCTATTTCAAGGATAGTATATATATATATATATATTAAGATGTGCAATATGCATGTCACCTAAAACATGTATTATCATGCATATACATTCTTTCATGTACCCACATGTACACACGCCTATGTATACATCTATTATAGATATATATTTATATCCCTTTTTGTATGTACACACATATATGTACATATACATTATATATATATATATCATATACTCGTACATACATATATATATAGTATCCGTTTATGGTATACATCATGTACATAACTATATATTATATATGTTCACTACCCGTATGTGAGTGTGATTAACATGTACACTAGAAGGGTATAGAAGTGTTTATATACTTCCTAGAATCCCTTTTTGAGTTACTTATTCTACTAGGCTTTCTTAATGCCAACTTGAGCTATTTTAGCATGGTGGTTAACCTAAGGTAACCATGGTAAGGTTTGAAATGCCTCTTGGTTGCTTCATGGGTGAATTCCGACTGTTTAAGGAGGGAGGGAATATCAAGCAAGCATGTGGAGAATCTTGGAGATGTCGACTAGCGTTTTGCCTCCATTCCTTGCATGCTTAAGATTAGTTTATTATTAAAGTGATGCATGCTTGTTTAATTAGATATTTTAATTAATGTAGACTAAAAAGAGAGGGTTCTAGATCCCCTTGGGGTGACTTGGTCGAAATTACCAAGGCTTGGAGGGCAGTTTAGTCATTTCACACATTCCACGTCACCCATTTGTTTAATTATATCGCATCATACGGTTTCTGGTACGGTACAATTTTTGTGGGGTACAACATCCTCCTCCCCTTATTAAAAGTTTCGTCCTCAAAACTTAAGAGGACTAGTCGAGAGGATGGTGTAACTCCTTTCATGTTTTCTTCCGTTCTTGCGTCTATCCCACTAAAGTGGGGGATCGATAGTTCTTTTCCATACAGTGTTGTGTAAGGGCCACAAATTGGCGTATTTCATTAGACGATCGAATTACGACTCAACCAGTAACATATTCATTCTTTGTCCTTGGCATGTTATTTATGAGATTCATGATTCCATTTCTTCTTGTAACAAAAGAGGCCACATCAATCTTGCGGGTCTTTGATGATCCATCATAAAAAATCTATCTAGTTTCCATGCAACTGCTTTGTTCAACTTATCTTAGAGGTTACCCAGGACTTATCCTTTATTCTCTAAAAGCATTTCTCATTATCCATCTCATGCCTTGAGCACTTCCAATTCCGACATTATGTACTGACAACGATACTCCTGCAGGGTTAATAATGATGTAGATGTCATGACATGATTATGTATTATTACGGTTTCTTACTTTTCATGATAGAGGTCCTTAATTCCAGACTGTGAATCATGCTCTCTCCTTCGATAAACATCCTCCTATATCCATGTGTTAGCTATAAAATCGTTTCCATCGGCATTAGAAATTTCTTCCCTACATATACGATGATTCATACCTTAGTCCGAGAATGTACTCTTATAGAATGGTGAACCTCAGTCTTTCGTCAAGTCCTACCCAACTTATCCGTTTCGTCGATATGCTATTCTCGTGATAATCGAACTAGAATCGAAGTTCTTTCTTGGAATTTTTTTATGACATTTCGAGGTGTTCTGGTTCCTTACCAAATCTATGTTTTCTTTTCCAAACGTAAGGGTATTCTCATTTGCTTTGCCTCATAGATTATTTAGATTATTATGCTATGCGAGATTCTGCCACATCACATCGTTACTGTTAGGGTGCGTTAAATACTCTCAGCTTGTAATTCCTCGTCCAACTATAAAAGTTTATATCTCATGGGATTTCCGTTTTTCCTCTCTACTTTGTATTAGTTAGAGAAAGAATTTAAACCAGCTTATTAAATACCCCTGAGGTATGATCTATTAACGTAGCAAGACATTTGTCAATCCTAATGATTTCGGAATGCTTATGACATTTCCTATACAGGGTTCATATACATCCTCAGTCTTGATTCTTCAGTTGGAAGTATCCAATTTGCAACTCCGCTTTTGTCATTGCTTGTGTTTCCTGAAGCAGGTCAGACAAATCATTGATCCTAGATAACCGGTATTTACCTTTCATTGAAGCCTTGCCGAGTTCCGACCATCAGGGTGTTAATCTGACTTGGTAACGTATGCTTCAATTGTGCTACCCTAGTTATCTTCTTTGTCCTGTATTAATGGCTATGTAAGAATCTTTCCTGAGGTTCTTTATCACGTTGCTCTAATTCGACCTTTAGTATGCTCATTTATACTTAGATAATGAACAATGTAGGTGCTTCTTAGTTAAATGGGTAGTTAGGCATACCTGTTACGGTTTGAGGTTTCAGGCATTGCTGAATCAGGCACTCTTTCATCCAGGTTAGCGTTCTTGGTTGTTTCTTTATTATCCCTATGTGGAAGCGGCTGCCACCTCCTGTTTCGTTCCTTAGTACGCTCCTTAAGTCCTCTATTTTGTCCTTTCGTTAGTTTAATATCGTGTTCCGCTTGTAGCAGTCCTTCAGTAATTCCTCGAAAGTGCTAGAATATGCATTGGCTAGCCGAATCTTAATCCGGAAGTCTAGACCTCTCATGAATCTGATTACCTTGTGCTTTTCGTCTTCCATGATCAATGGAACATAGCGGCCCAATGTAGTGAACCAACAAGCGTACTCTGAGATAGTGATACCTGGTTCTTGTCTTAAGGTGTCAAATTCCTCAACCCTCTTCATGATTAGATCCGGAGAGAGGAAAAATTCACAAAACTCCTCTAGAAACCTTGCCCAAGTCACTGGTCGAGGCAGTGGATGGATACAAGTTCTCCACCAATGGCTGGCCTTGCCGATCAAAAACAGCCAGACAATTGGTGTCTTTACCTTCTGAGGTACTCGTATCAGCAAGAAGTTACTTTCTACTTCATCTAGCCATTTTTCCGCCTCCTCGAGGCTAGATTCTCTGCCAAACTCTGGGATATGTGCTCTTACTAATTGCCGGTAACAAAACCCAGTGCTGCCCGGGGTGAATGTAGCGTCCCGCACCCGGCCCTCGTCCGGATACGGTGCACCCGCCGTACTTCACTAAGGAGAGTACAAGGCGTCGTTCATAACATGCGAAAATCCATAACATAAGCCATGGACTCCCATGCCAACATTTAACATGGTAGTAAAATTTAGGCAGAATTAAAACTTTTCAAATTAAACATGCATTACGAAATAACTAAGTCCCCAAAGTAGTAGTCTCACAAAACGTCATAGTCACATTCCACAGAGTTCAAACATAGTCATAATACAAACATCTCAGCAGCACAAAAGTCCTCAAGCTTAGCTCCCTTCATATCTCCTCGCCTATGGATATGGTACCCTCGGCTCATCTCCAATCCATTCTATCTTTGCATTATCTGGGGGAAAAATAAAGTGTGAGTGATAAAAATCACCCAGCAAGAATACAATAAACGACAAAGAAATAAATAAAGAATTATAACATGAATGTCGTAACGTGAAAACTTTAAATAATAACTCATATCTGTCCTAAGTTATGAAGTCAACTGACGGTATAGACCAAGCATAATTCTAGATACTGCTAACCACTATTAGCGTATTAAGTCATTAACTGTATCATACAACATGTTAGCGTGATCATGAGTTATGCAGTATGCAATGCATGATGTCATATAATGTCAAAACATCATTTTGGTCCCATAAATAACGTGTCATAAAAACGGAGTGTCAGATCAATTAACCCCGGATCTGAGTGGGTCCAGAACAGATATCAGATCAATTAACACCGGATCTGAACGGGTCCAGAATAGATATCAGATCAATTAACCCCGGATCTGAATGGGTCCAGAACAGATATCAGATCAATTAACCCTAGATATGAATGGGTCCAGAACATGTAACAGACCAATTAACCGCGAGTCTGAACGGGTCCAGAACATATCATGTCAATAGACCAATTAACCCCGGGTCTGGAGTCGGGATAATCGTATGCTTGGCCGGCAAAAGGAATCATGAAGCTTTTTGAAACATGGGACCATAAAATTTTCATGCATAACAAAAACATAGTCGCTTTTAAAACTTGCTTGCATAAGTAAAATCCATAAAATCGGTTTCATAATCATGCATGATACATGCAGTGATATGCAATGCAAGTCATGGCGTGAAATAACATATTAACCTGCATGGTTCGCACTAAGGGAATCCCTAAATTCCTATGTCATACTCATAAGCGGACAAATTAACCCCATTTAATGTATTTCCTTGTTCAGTCTAGATTTCAGCTTTAGTACATCAATTTTGCGTCCGTGATTACCCTTCAAAACGTTAGGGTTAACCTAACTAACTTTCATGACTTATTCCTATGTGTCTCGAGGATTAGTCATAAAATTTTCAGAGTAAATTGATAACCATAAGGGCTCATTTAATTACTTTTCTGAAACGGTTTAAGTGCTGAAACTGATCTGACCCATTTTACTAAAAGATTAACTGCGGCGCATCCGTAATTCTTTTTCCCAAAATTCCAACTCTCCCAAGTCATAAACATGTGGAACTAGTATCCTGCCGAAATTTAGCCCATTTGCATATCTCTAAGTCCCCTTTCTGAGGCCTGGAAAGTCGTTACTAAATTTCAGGTTGGTTCCAGTAATTTCAGTTAAGCAGTTCTACCAAATAATTAATTAAAAATAATCCAGAACTTATTTTACCAAGATTCTAACTGGCGTGTCCACTACACTCATAGGATTATTACCATGCCAAAAATCAGATTTATTGGTCATCTACAAGGTCCTTTTTCAAGTCTGTCAAGAGAGGTTACAATTTTGCTCAATTCCCGTTTCTCAAGTCTGACCAGTCTTTCCAAATATTTTATTAAACATTAACCATAGCTCATTTTACCAAAATTCCAGCTGGAATCTCTACTAAACTCATGGGGCTAGGTTTGTGCCAAACATCAGATTTATTGAAGGTCCACAAGGTCCTCTTTTAATTCGTTGAAGTCAGTGGTCAATTCTGCCCAGCTCTAGAATTTTCTACTGGAGCAGTTTTACTGCATAATTTCTTAACAATAATCCTTAGCTTATTTTAACGAAATTACAACTCTCACTTGTGCTACATTCATAAGGCTAACTTTGTGCCAAAATTTAGCTTCATTGAAGGTCTGCAAGGTTAGTTCTCAGGTCGTTGAAAATGTCACTTCATGCAGTACAGTTCCAGTGGTTTGCCGTTTGTTCTTCTATTCAAGTCAAATGTTCATCATTCATCTTGTCCTTATGAAATATATGATTAATTACCACTTACCCTCCATTGTAGCATAAATGTCCAGTTTGCATGCTCATTGTAAGGTCACCTTTTCATCAAGCAAATCAGTTTGTAGATAGTAACAAGTATCACATATATGCACCAAACAAGTGTTTATCCTCAAGGACAAGATTCTCCTCCTCCTTTCTCCCTTTAGACCGAAACTTAGAGGTGTCCTAACCACATTTTTCAACACATATTCAAGAATGCATTCACATTCAAGATTCATCTCAAGCTAATCTTACTAACAACTTCATAAAGCTCCTATCTTTCATATGCATGCCTTTCCATAAATCTTCCAAGTTTCAAACAAGCATCAATCTTGCTTAGACTCACTTAGTTGCAACTTAAATCATCTTAAAACAGCCTTGAATCTTAATGCATGAAATAAAAGATTCCTTCTTTGAGAGAATAAGCCACATGCAATGCATTGTTCTTAAGAAATCTCTAAGATATAATCTCAAACTTAAGATATTCATCTAAAGATCAAATCTTAAGAACCTCTAGTCATTCAAGTCATTAACTCTTTAAGTAAATCATGAGAGTTCATTATATACTTGCCTCTTCAAGCTAAAGCTCTTGTCTTTGCTTGGTTATGGAGTAAGTTGAGTTGAAATCCACCTCTTTCTTCACCCTTGTGTATACGGTTTTTTTTTTGAAGGAGAAGAAGAAGAGGGTTAGCCTTCATTCAATAGTGAAAATAGGATATATTTAAGACTAGAATATCTTACCAAAATGAGTTTTGAGTAGAGATTCAAGCACCTCAAGATATCATCACCTAAGAGAGTTGAAGGCTTTGCACCTATTGCCAAAGGGGGGTCACGGTTGGTGGAGGATGAAAAACACCCTTGTGAGCTTCATCAATTTGCATGAAGAATTTACTTAATGAGATTAGGATGAAGCTTACCTAAACACTCCTTGAGCTTGATGATGGAACTTGAATTGATTTCTTTCCTTTAAGAGGGAGGGCCGAAAGTTGGGTGTATGGTTGGGAGTTGAAGAAATTTCTTAAGTGTTGGCTTGCTTGAGAGGGGTTTCAAGATGAGATTGAAGTGAGCTTCTAGGAATAATTAAAATAGAACATGTTGGGGGAAATGGGGAGGGGATCCGGCAGTTCCAAGGGGTGGTCAAGGAGGCAAAGTTCCATGGAAGAAAGAAAAAGGCAAGCCTTTTTGTCCCTCATGCTTGCATTATTTTAATCCTTGTCTAGCATGCATCCATTAATTTATTGTTTTCTTTGCATGCTTGCTTTTTATTTGTTATTTAATTTTTGAATATTAAGATTTGTTTGGAAAAAAGTGAGGAGAATTCTAGAACTCTTGGGGGTATGGCCGAATGTTTTAGGTCTTGGGGGTAGTTTTGTGTTTTCCCATTTATCATACCCCATACTTATATAATTTATAATGTTATTTATTTTATTTAATTATGATTTTAGTCTTGCTTTGTGAGGATCGTTTATGTTTGCATTCTTACAAGAACGATTTTGCTTCAAGGGTGATCAATGGCCTTTGGCCGAATTCACAAGGTGTATCACTCACTTTGTGACGTTCGCTTGTATAACTATTTAGTGTCTGTCCTAAATGAACTTAAAGAATTTAAATAAAGAAGCACTAATTTGACTTAAGTAACATGCACGTGAAGGAATCATCGCTTTAATTTCGTCACTTAATCATAGTTTCAAGTACATGGTCGTTGGGGTACAACATCCTCCCCCCTTATCATAAGTTTCGTCCTCGAAACTTCAGAACTAGTCAAAAAGATGCGGATACCTACTTCTCATATCTTCCACTATTTCCCATGTCGCTTCTGCCTCCGAATGATGCCTCCATTGTACCTTCACCGTGGGTATTGTTCTCTTTCTTAAGGCTTTTTCTTTCCGATCAACAATCCATAAGGGTCCCTCTTCATAAGATACATCATCTTCCACCTTCAACTGTTGGTCCTCAAGAATGTGACTAGGATCATATACATATCGCCGAAGTTGAGAAACATGGAATACATCGTGCAACTGGGAGAGAGATGGTGGCAACGCCAAGCGGTATGCAACTTCGCCCACACTCTCAAGTATCTCATAAGGTCCAACGAATCTTGGGCTTAGCTTTCCTTTGATGCCAAATCTTTTAACACCTTTAGTCGGAGAAACCTTTAGAAAAACTTCCTCTCCTTCTTGGAACTCCAAAGGTCTCCTTCTTTCGTCTGCCCATATCTTCGTTCTATCTTGTGCTGCTCTTAGTCTTTGCTGGACAAGCTTCACCATTTCTCGTGTTTGCTCAACAATGTCGGGTCCCACATAGATCTTATCTCCAATCTCGTCCCAATAGAGTGGGGATCGACATTTTCGTCCATACAACGCTTCATATGGTGCCATCCCGATAGACCTGTGGAAGCAATTATTATAAGAGAACTCAACGAGCTTAAGGCTTCTATCCCAGCTTTCTCCAAAATCAAGGATGCAAGAGCGGAGCATATCCTCAAGGGTTTGGATTGTTCTTTCTGATTGTCCATCTGTTTGAGGATGAAATACGGAACTCATTCTAATCTCTGTGCCCATTGCTTTTTGCAAGGCTATCCAAAATCTCGAAGTAAATCGCGGGTAGCGGTCACATACAATACTTATGGGCACTCCATGCAAACAAGCGATCTGGTCAATATACATCGAGGCCAACTTCTCCATGGATGCCTTAATTGTCATGGCCAAGAAGTGAGCAGACTTAGTCAAACGATCCACAATCACCCATATAGCATCATTCCCATGCTTAGTCTTGGGCAGATCGGTCACAAAGTCCATGGTGATGTGGTCCCATTTCCATTCCAGCACTTCTAATGGTTGCAATAATCTAGCGGGTCTTTGGTGCTCGGCTTTTACTCTTTGACAAATTAGACATCCCCCGACAAATTCTGCTATTTGATTCTTCATACCGGGCCACCAAAACTTTTGCTTGAGATCTTGGTACATCTTATTTGCTCCAGGGTGTATAGACAGTCGAGAATTATGAGCTTCCATCAAAACTTCATCTTTAAGTTCTTTGCTTTTGGGGACACACAACCGTCCTCGATACCATAAACTGTCGTCGCTGCGAACTTCAAAGTCGTCTCGTGGCTTATCTTTTATCCTTTCTTTGATTTTCCTCAACGCTTCATCATTCCCTTAAGCCTCTTTGATCTTATCAATCAATGAAGGAACAAGAACTAACTTGGCGAGAACCTCATCGACTGAGTCAACTTCTTCTAAGCCGAACTCTTCCATGTCTCGCTGGAGAGGTGGTTGATGTGGGTGACTTGCTTTCCGACTTAATGCATCAGTAACCTTGTTAGCTTTTCCCAGATG
This sequence comes from Eustoma russellianum, assembly GCA_036186865.1. Classification (NCBI taxonomy): domain Eukaryota; kingdom Viridiplantae; phylum Streptophyta; class Magnoliopsida; order Gentianales; family Gentianaceae; genus Eustoma; species Eustoma russellianum. Next base: position 10,372,167 of record AP025052.1, read on the forward strand.
ATATTGAATGGAAAGGTCATAATCCTTTATTAACTCCAGTCATCTGCGCTGCCGCATATTAAGCTCCTTCTGGATAAAAAGGTACTTTAGGCTCTTGTGATCTGTATAAATTTCACACTGTTCGCCATACAAGTAATGCCTCCATATCTTTAATGCGAAAACCACTGCAGCAAGTTCAAGATCATGGACAGGATAGTTTTGCTCAAATTGCTTCAACTGTCGGGATGCATAAGCTATCACTTTGTCATTCTGCATAAGGACACATCCGAGACCATTCTTCGAAGCATACTTCTCACCAGGGGTGGGCAGAGCTAGGATAGGTGCGGACGTCAACTTTGCCTTTAGCTCCGAGAAACTCCTTTCACAGTCGGCACTCCACTCGAACTTGGTTTTCTTTTGGGTCAATCTGGTGAGAGGAACAGCTATCCTCGAGAATCCTTCAACAAACTTTCTATAATATCCGGCCAGTCCAAGAAAACTTCTTACTTCTGTAACATTTGTTGGCCTGGGCCATTCTGTGATAGCTTCAATTTTCTTGGGATCTACTGAAATCCTATCTTCTGAAATCACATGACCAAGGATGGATACACTTCGCAGCCAAAACTCGCATTTGCTGAACTTGGCATACAACTGTCTCGCTCTTACAATATTTAGGACTGTCCTCAAGTGGGCTGCGTGAGTCTCTTCGTCGGGTGAATATATCAAGATATCGTCTATAAAGACCACCACGAATTTATCCAACTATTCTTGGAAGATTCGATTCCTGAGATCTATAAAGGCGGCAGGGGCATTGGTCAAACCAAAAGGCATGACTAAGAACTCATAGTGTCCATATCGGGTTCTGAAAGCAGTTTTAGGGACATCTTCCGCCTTTATCTTCAACTGGAAGTACTGAAGATTCGAGATCCCTGCATTAAGATACTTTAGGTAGGGTTTTGGGAAAGATTTAAATCTTACTCAAGTTAAACTTATGATTTACTTACCCTGAGCTGGTCGAATAAGTCGTCAATCCGGGGCAACGGGTACTTATTCTTTATGGTAATTTTGTTGAGCTCCCGGTAATCGATGCATAAGCGCATACTTCCATCTTTCTTTTTCACGAATAACACCGAAGCACCCCATAGTGAAACACTGGGGCGAATAAGTTTCTTCTCTAACAGTTCGTGTAACTGTTCCTTTAATTCCTTTAGTTCAGCAGGTGCCATGCCATAAGGGGCTTTAAACATGGGTTCAGCTCCTGGAACAAGGTTTATTTCGAAAGCAATCTTGCGATCAGGAGGTAGTCTAGGCAGATCATCAGGAAATACATCAGGGTATTCATTAACAACTGGAACTTGTGCAAGGGTAGGGCTCTCTTGTTCAGCACTTAGAACATAAACCAAGAATCCTTCATGGCCTTTCTTTAATGCTTGGCTGGCACGAGCTGCGTTAACAAAAACTTTCTTGGGTGGTTTCTTTAACTTAGTTCCTCCTTGGAATGACATCTTATCTCGAGCTGGGTTCTTAATGATAACTTGCCTGCTTCGGCAGTCAATGTGGGCATGATTCTTTGAGAGCCAATCCATTCCGAGAATCACGTCAAAATCACTCATAGATATGGGAATCAAATTGGCCTCAAACAACTGGTCATTAAACTCAAGGGCATAATTTTTGATTATGTGATGGGAAACAAGCACCTGATCGCCAGCTGCTTGTACTCTATAAGGTGAATCTAATCGGATTGGATCATGATCGATATTCTTAGCAAACTTCCTTGAGATAAACGAGTGGCTAGCACCACTGTCAAACAACACATTTGCAGGTATGCTACACACTAATATAGTTCCTGAACCATGCACATTTTACTAAGCAATATTTTAGACATGCATAAGTGAAATGTATTGAAGGCATAAGACTTTAAATCTTACCAGTCACTACATCAGCAGTCTCCTCGACATCAGCATTTGTCATAACGTGCATTCTTGCATTTGTACAGGGCCGCTGGTTCTTTTGTTGTTGCTGCTGATGCGCTCCTTTTTCTGGAAAATCTTTAATCATATGGCCATCCTTGCCGCATCCAAAGCATTTGCCTGTTTTCCACCTGCACTCACCCATATGCCTCTTCTGGCAGTGAGAGCATACCGGTATTGCTGGCTATTGAGATGAGGCCTGATTCTTCTGCTGATTATTTTTGGTTTTGCTTGCGGTGCTGATTCTGTCCCTGAGATTGTCCCTGACGAACTGATCCTCTGAAATTCTTCTTTGCCACCTTCTTATATTTCTCATTCCCGGTCCCTTGTCTTTCTCGTTTTTGACCCACGTCATCTCTTTGGATAATATCTCTCTCTATGCGGTAGCATGCATCTAGAAGTGCTCCAAAATTGGTAGGATTTGCATTTACCAACCACGTCCTAATCCTTGGATTCAGACCTCTTTCAAACTTTAGCATTTTTGTCTCTTCGTCATTCATCGTAACGGGCTGAAACCTCCCAAGTGCATTGAACTTATTTGCGTACTCCGGTACTGTCATGCCCGGCTCCTGTTTCAAAGATTCAAATTCATGTCTCTTTTGTAATTTGACAGATGGGGGAATATAGAACTTGTGGAATTCTTGTAAAAATCTCTCCCAGGTAATCGGTCTGGGCAAAGGCTGCAGATTTGTCTTCCACCATTGATTGGCCTCACTGATCAAGAAAGGTCGGATGGCCTGGGCTTTCATCTCCTCTGGGGCTTGAATTAGCTCAAAACAGTTTTCAACTTCATATAGCCACTTTTCTGCGATATCTGGGTCTGGCTTTCCTTCAAACTGTGGGACGTTAGCCCTCTTGAGCTTCTCAAAATAATACTGGGCATCCCTTACTGGCTGATGTGGCTGAGGTGGAGCATTCTGATGAATTAGGCCTTGCCCTATCTGAGTAACAACTTGGCAAAAGGCCTGAAAAGCATTCATGTCTGGGATGGCTGGAGGAACAGGTGCCTGTGGAGCTGGTGGTGGAGGATTTTGGTCCTGCTGAGGTGGCGGCGGGACTTGTGCTGGTGGCGGTGGAATGGGCTCCTGAGCAGCTGGTTGTGCTCTCGGAGGTCTGCCACGTGGCCTCACCATCTGCACTTATGGGTTTAGCATCTATTTAGAATATCGGAATAAAATCAATTGAATTTGACTAAGGACCAAAATCGAAAGCTTTTAAGTAGGGAAGATAAAAGGGCACGTCTTATGTCATAGACTTAGCTTTCATAGTTTAGGATTAGATATTAGATTACATCCTAAACCCGGTCTAAGTGGTCCTAGTCTAAGGCCATCACTCATCTAAGATCATGACTTGGGTCTAAAATCAAACATAGATTGCTAAGATCATAACTTAGTCCTACGTTCTGCCCGAAATCTAGAGCCTGGGCTCTGATACCACCTGTAGCGCCTCGCACCCAGCCCTCGTCCGGATACGGTGCACCCGCCGTACTTCACTAAGGAGAGTACAAAGCGTCGTGCATAACATGCGAAAATCCATAACATAAGCCATGGACTCCCATGCTAGCATTTAAAATGGCAGTAAAATTTAGGCAGAATTAAAACTTTTCAAATTAAACATGCATTATGAAATAACTAAGTCTCCAAAGTAGTAGTCTCACAAAACATCATAGTCACATTCCACAGAGTTCAAACATAGTCATAATACAAACATCTCAGCAGCACAAAAGTCCTTAAGCTTAGCTCCCTTCATATCTCCTCGCCTATGGATATGGTACCCTCGGCTCATCTTCAATCCATTCTATCTTGGCATTATCTGGGGGAAAAATAAAGTGTGAGTGATAAAAATCACCCAGCAAGAATACAATAAATGACCATGAAATATATAAAGAATTATAACATGAATATAGTAACGTGAAAACTTTAAATAATAACTCATACCTGTCCTAAGTTCTGAAGTCAACTGACGGTATAGCCTAAGCATAATTCTAGATACTGCTAACCACTATTAGCGTATTAAGTCCTTAACTGTATCATACAACATGTTAGCGTGATCATGAGTTATGCAATATGCAATGCATGATGTCATGTCATGTCAAAACATCATTTTGGTCCCATAAATAACGTGTCATAAAAACAGAGTGTCAGATCAATTAACCCCGGATCTGAGCGGGTCTAGAACAGATATCAGATCAATTAACCCCAGATCTGAACAGGTCCAGAACAGATATCAGATCAATTAACCCCGGATCTGAACGGGTCCAAAACAGATATCAGATCAATTAACCCCGGATCTGAACGGGTCCAGAACATGTAACAGACCAATTAACCCCGGCTCTGAACGGGTCCAGAACATATCATGTCAACAGACCAATTAACCCTAGGTCTGGAGTCGGGTTAGTCGCATGCTTGGCCGGAAAAGGAATCATGAAGCTTTTTAAAACATGGGACCGTAAAATTTTCATGCATAACAAAAACATAGTCGCTTTTAAAACTTGCTTGCATAAGTAAAATCCATAAAATCGGTTTCATGATCATGCATGATACATGCAGTGATATGCAATGCAAGTCATGGTATGAAATAACATATTAACCTGCATGGTTCGGACTTAGGGAATCCCGAAATTCCTATGTCATACTCATAAGCGGACAAATTAACCCCATTTAATGTATTTCCTTGTTCAGTCTAGATTTCAACTTTAGAACATCAACTTTGCGTCTGTGATTACCCTTCAAAACGTTAGGGTTAACCAAACTAACTTTCGTGACGTATTCCTATGTGTCTCGAGGATTTGTCATAAAATTTTCAGATTAAATTCATAACCATAAGGGCTCATTTAATTACTTTTCTGAAACGGTTTAAGTGCTGAAATTGATCTGACCCATTTTACTAAAAATTTAATTGCGGCGCATCCGTAATTCGTTTTCCAGAAATTACAACTCTCCCAAGTCATAAACATGTGGAACTAGTATCCTACCGAAATTTAGCCCATTTGCATATCTCTAAGTCCCCTTTCTGAGGCCTGGAAAGTCGTTACTAAATTTCAGGTTGGTTCCAGTAATTTCAGTTGAGCAGTTTTACCAAATAATTCATTAAAAATAATCCAGAACTTATTTTACCAAGATTCCAGATGGCGTGTCCACTACACTCATAGGATTATTACCATGCCATGAATTAGATTTATTGGTCATCTACAAGGTCCCTTTTTAAGTCTGTCAAGAGTGGTTACAATTCTGCTCAATTTCCGTTTCTCAAGTCTGACCAGTCTTACCAAATATTTTATTAAAAATTAACCATAGCTCATTTTAACAAACGTCCAGCTGGAATCTCTACTACACTCATGGGGCTAGGTTTGCGCCAAAAATCAGATTTATTAAAGGTCCACAAGGTCCTCTTTTAATTTGTTGAAGTCAGTGGTCAATTCTGCCCAGCTCCAGAATTTTCTACTGGAGTAGTTTTACCGCGTAATTTCGTAAAAATAATCCTTAGCTTATTTTAATGAAATTCCAACTCTCACTTGTGGTACATTCATAAGGCTAACTTTGTGCCAACATTTAGCTTCATTGAAGGTCTGCAAGGTTAGTTCTCAAGTCGTTGAAAATGTCACTTCATGCAGTCCAGTTCTAGTGGTTTGCCATTTGTTTTTCTATTCAAGTCAAATGTTCATCATTCATCTTGTCCTTATGAAATATATGATTAATTACCACTTACCCTGCATTGTAACATAAATTTCCAGTTTCCATGCTCATTGTAAGGTCACCTTTTCATCAAGCAAATCAGTTTGTAGATAGTAACAAGTAAGTATCACATATATGCACCAAACAAGTGTTCATCCTCAAGGACAAGATTCTCCTCCTCCTTTCTCCCTTTAGACCGAAACTTAGAGGTGTCCTAACCACATTTTTCAACACATATTCAAGAATGCATTCACATTCAAGATTCATCTCAAGCTAATCTTACTAACAACTTCATAAAGCTCCTATCTTTCATATGCATGCCTTTCCATAAATCTTCCAAGTTTCAAACAAGCATCAATCTTTCTTAGACTCACTTAGTTGCAACTTAAATCATCTTAAAACAGCCTTGAATCTTAATGCATGAAATAAAAGATTCCTTCTTTGAGAGAATAAGCCACATTCAATGCATTGTTCTTAAGAAATCTCTAAGATATAATCTCAAACTTAGGATATTCATCTAAAGATCAAATCTTAAGAACCTCTAGTCATTCAAGTCATTAACTCTTTAAGTAAATCATGAGAGATCATTATATACTTGACTCTTCAAGCTAAAGATCTTGTCTTTGCTTGGTTATGGAGTGAGTTGAGTTGTAATCCACCTCTTTCTTCACCCTTGTGTATACGTTTTTTTTGAAGGAGAAGAAGAAGAGGGTTAGCCTTCATTCAATAGTGAAAATAGGATATATTTAAGACTAGAATATCTTACCAAAAATGAGTTTTGAGTAGAGATTCCAGCACCTCAAGATATCATCACCTAAGAGAGTTGAAGGCTTTGCACCTATTGCCAAAGGGGGGTCACGGTTGGTGGAGGATGAAAAACACCCTTGTGAGCTTCATCAATTTGCATGAAGAATTTACTTAATGAGATTGGGATGAAGCTTACCTAAACACTCCTTGAGCTTGAAGACGGAACTTGAATTGATTTCTTTGCTTCAAGAGGGAGGGCCGAAAGTTGGGTGTATGGTTGGGAGTTAAAGAAATTTCTTAAGTGTTGGCATGCTTGAGAGGGGTTTCAAGATGAGATTGAAGTGAGCTTCTAGGAATAATTATAATAGAACATGTTGGGGGAAATGGGGAGGGGACCCGGCAGTTCCAAGGGGTGGTCAAGGAGGCAAAGTTCCATGGAAGAAAGAAATAGGCAAGCCTTTTTGTCCCTCATGCTTGCATTATTTTAATCCTTGTCTAGCATGCATCCATTAATTTGTTGTTTTCTTTGCATGCTTGCTTTTTATTTGTTATTTAATTTTTGAATATTAAGATTTGTTTGGAGAAAAGTGAGGAGAATTCTAGAACTCTTGGGGGTATGGCCGAAAGTTTTGGGTCTTGGGGGTAGTTTTGTCTTTTCCCATTTATCATACCCCATACTTATATAATTTATAATGTTATTTATTTTATTTAATTATGATTTTAATCTTGCTTTGTGAGGATCGTTTATGTTTGCATTCTTACAAGAACGAGTTTACTTCAAGGGTGATCAATGGCCTTTGGCCGAATTCACAAAGTGTATCACTCACCTTGTGATGTTCACTTGTATAACTATTTAGTGTCTGTCCTAAATGAACTTAAAGAATTTAAATAAAAATGCGCTAATTTGACTTAAGTAACATGCACGTGAAGGAATCATCGCTTTATTTCGTCACTTAATCATAGTTTCAAGTACATGGTCGTTGGGGTACAACATCCTCCCCCCTTATCATAAGTTTCGTCTTCGAAACTTTAGATTTAGTCAAAAAGATGCAGATACCTACTTCTCATATCTTCCTCTGTTTCCCATGTCGCTTCTGCCTCCGAATGATGCCTCCATTATACCTTCACCATGGGTATGGTTCTCTTTCTTAAGGCTTTTTCTCTCCGATCAACGATCCTTAAGGGTCCCTCTTCATAAGATACATCATCTTCCACCTTAAACTGTTGGTCCTCAAGAATGTGACTAGGATCATATACATATCGCTGAAGTTGAGAAACATGGAATACATCGTGCAACTGGGAGAGAGATGGTGGCAACGCCAAGCGGTATGCAGCTTCGCCCACTCTCTCAAGTATCTCATAAGGTCCAACGAATCTTGGGCTTAGCTTTCCTTTGATGCCAAATCTTTTAACACCTTTAGTCAGAGAAACCTTTAGAAAAACTTTCTCTCCTTCTTGGAACTCCAAAGGTCTCCTTCTTTCGTCTGCCCATATCTTCGTTCTATATTGTGCTGCTCTTAGTCTTTGCTGGACAAGCTTCACCTTTTCTCGTGTTTGCTCAACAATGTCGGGTCCCGCATAGATCTTATCTCCAATGTCGTCCCAATAGAGTGGGGATCGACATTTTCGTCCATACAAGCTTCACATGGTGCCATCCCGATAGACCTGTGGAAGCTATTTTCGTATCGGGTGACTACCGAAACTTCACTGACATGTCGCGAACTTGCCATATAAAGATGGCCAGCCCAAATACTTCAAAAATGGCTAAAAATTTTGTGGCTCACATGTTACAATCAGCCATTAAGTCATACCATGTTTGTAGCACCCCGCACCCGGACCGCGTCCGAATATGGTGCACCTGCCGTACCTCACTAAGGAGAGTACAAAGCGTCATGTATAACATGCGAAAATCCATAACTTACACCACGGACTCCCATGTTAACATTTAACATGGTAGTAAAATTTAGGCAGAATTAAAACTTTTCAAATTAAACGTGCATCACAAAAGTACAGAGTCCCCAAAAGTAATAGTCCACAAAACATATCACATATACCGCCAAAGAGTTTAACATAGTTCACAATACAAACGTCATGGCCGTACAAAAGTCCTTAAGCTTTGCCTTCTTCAAATCGCCTTGCCTACGGATATGGTACTCTCGGCTCATCCTTGACCCACTAAGTCTTAGCCTTTTCTGGCTCTGAGGAAAAAATAAGAGTGTGAGTGATAAAAATCACCCAGCAAGAATACAATAAACTACCATGAAATACGTAAAGAATTATAACACGAATGTAATACCCCAAAAACCTCAAATAATAACAATTCATACTTGGTCTTTAATCCTGAGTTTGCTTGACGTTATGGTCTTTAATCCTGAGTTTACTTGACGTTATAGCTTAAGCATGATTTTAGGTAATGCTATACCAATAATAACTTATTAACCATTAGCTGTAACATGCAACATGTCTACACGCTCGTGAGCTATGCAAAATGCAATGCATGATGTCATGTCATGTCAAAACATCATTTTGGTCCCATAAAATAACGTGTCATAAAACTGAGTATCAGATCAATTAACCCCGGATCTGAGCGGGTCCAGAACATATCAACAGACCAATTAACCCAAGGTCTGGGACGGGTCCAGAACATGTATCAGATCAATTAACCCCGGATCTGAACGGGTCCAGAACATGTATCAGACCAATTAACCTCGTATCTGAACGGGTACAGAACATGTATCAGATCAATTAACCCCGGATCTGAACGGGTCAAGAACATGTATCAGATCAATTAACTTCGGATCTGAACAAGTCCAGAACATGTATCAGATCAATTAACCCCAGATCTAAACAGGTCCAGAACATATCATGTCAATAGACCAACTAACCCTGGGTCTGGAGTCGGGTTAGGCGCATGCTTAGCCGGCAAAGGAAATCATGAAACTTTCTTTAAAACATGGGACCATAAAAACTTTTCATGCGTAGCGGAAAACATTTTCATTTGAAAAGACTTGCTTGCATAAAATTCATAAAATCAGATTCATGTGGCATATAGACATGCATGATACATGGAATGATATGCAATGCAAGTCATGAAGTGAATAATCGTAAACATTTCTTATAACATGTCAATAAGCATGATTTTGGAAACTAAATATTTCCAGATTTTTACTTCATGTTCATGGGGCGGTCAAGCTAACCAAACGGTCCATTTCCATAATCTTTTGTCATGCATGCATCTGGTGGGGTCTTATGTACATGTCATAAAATCTTTGTAACTTCCTAAGATGAATAAAGTCCTTAAGTCATCCAATCATTATCGAGTGTACATGCTGAATTCTGCAGTATAATCACCACATTACCTTATCTTTTGAGGCCTTGAAACCTTAAATATTTAGACCATAACCTGAAAAATATAATAAACTCCCTAAGGATTAATATTCATGAGCCCAAACCGTGTATATAGATCCAAAATCCATCAAATTGGGACTTTTATAATTAATCCCCTGTTCTGCCCAATTTTCAGTTTTAATACATCAACTTCACGTCCATAATTACCCACCAAAATGTTAAGACTAACTTGATCAATTTACATGGCCTTGCTTCTTTATGTCTTATGTGATTCTCATAAAATTTCCAGATCAATCCATTAACCTTAAGGGCTCAATTAGTTACTTTTCTGAAATGGGTCATGTGCTGAAACTGGACTGGCCCATTTTACTAAAAATTCAATTGTGGCAAAACCATGATTTCTTTTTCCGAAATTCCAACTCACACATGTCATAAACATATGAAACTAGCATCCTACCCAAAATTAGCCCATTTGCATGTTCCTAAGGTCCATTTCTGGGTCCAGTAACCCGTTACTTAATTTCTGCTCTGTTCCAGTAATTTCAATTGAGCAGTTTTACTAATTAAATCATTAACAATAATCCACAATTTGTTTTATCAAAATTCCAAATTTCGTATTCACTACACACATAGGATTGCTACCATGCCAAAAATCAACTTTATTGAACATTTACAAGGTCCCTTTTTAAGCCAATAAAAAAGATGTACTGTTCTGCTCAGTTCCAGAATTTTCAGTCTCAGCAGCTTTACCAAATAATTTATTAAAAATATTCCACAACGAATTTTACCAAAATTCCAACTTTCCTATTTCCTACACCCACAAGGATATCACCACACCGAAAATTAGATTTATTGAACATCTACAAGGTCTCTTTTCATGCCAATCAAAAAGATGTACAGTTCTGCTCATCTACAGACTTTTCAGTCTGAGCAGCTTCCCCAAATATTTTATTAAGAATAATCCGTAGCTTATTTTATCAAAATTGCCACTCTCATCTCTGCTACACACATAAGGCTAACTTTGTACCAAAAATAAGCTTTATTGAAGATCCACAACATCCATTTCTAAGCTATTCAAAACGTGGTCAATTCTGCCCAGTTCCAGTGCTTTGATGTTTGGCCATTCTTTCATGTCAAATGTCCACAATTTGTCTTGTTCTTATGAAATAGCTTATTGGTCACCACATACACCTTAACTCATTCCAAAACAGCCTTATAACATTTTGCATGTAAGGAAAGATTCCATCTTTGAAAGAATTAATCACATGCAAGGCATAGTTCTTAAGGAATCACTAAGACACAATCTTGAACTTAATATATTCAACTAAAGATCACATCTTAGGAACTTCTAGCCATTCAAGCCACTAATTCTTTAAGTAAATCATGAGAGATTAGTGTATACTTGCCTTCCTCAAGCTTAAGCCTCCTTAGTTTGGGACTTGGATGAAATGCAATCTTCCTTCTCTTCAATGTGCAACCCCACGATTTTGGGGAATGAAAAAGAACAAAGGTTAGTCCTTTTCTTAAGTAAAAGATGTATCCAAATAGAGGCTATATTGACTTACCAAGATGAAGTTTGAACGGTGTTCAATCCTCTTAAGAATCTAGCACCTCTTAAAGGCTTGAAAGCTTGGCCTAGTGACATGGTGGGCACGGTTTTCCTTGGGAAAGAAGAGGAGTACCAATGTGAGTTTCATCCTTTGAAATATAGAATTCATTTAGGAGATTCAACATGCACTTACCTTGATGGGTTCTTGGAGCTTGAAGATGAAGATGGCCTTGACTCTCCAAAGCTTCACTATGGCCGAAAGTTGAGCATGTGAAGGGAGGGGAAGATTGTCTAAGTGTTGTCTTGGTTTGCTTTCTAGAGAGAGAGTTGAAGATACAATATAGTGGAGCTTCTAGGTTGTTCTTAAGATGAATCTTGATGGGGGATGGGTGAGGGAAACTGACGGGTTGGGGGTTTAAGGGAGACAAGGAGTCTCATGTGGGTGTTTAAAAAGGAAGGAATGCTTCTTGGGTTTTACACTTGTCCCTTCTTTGTCCCCCATGCCTCATTTTACCCCTTTATTTTATTGTATCTTAATAAAATATAGTGATGAGAAAGGCTCAAGGTCCTTCCAAGGCCCTTGTGGCCGAAGTCTAATTAGTGTACGGAGGGTATTTTGCTATTTCTTCCACCTTTTAGTTCATGTTTGTTGTTCTTTTCTTTATCTTATTGTTTTCCAAAACAATTTATCTTGTCTTTCTTATTTTATTTCTATTCCAAGGATAGCATATATATAAATATTTTTTTTATAAACGAAAATTTTATTACGAAAAAACCTCACTTTTGGCGGAGGAAAACCATATTACAATATCAGAGTATGCGAATAAATGAGATAACGAACTAATAATGACATATCTCCAGTCGTATATGATATGCCGCATTAAAACCTTGCCAAGTAAAACCACCCTTGTGGATAAAACCTTGGCGAAGGAAAAAGCGTACATATTTATATGACTGTCATTGATATGAAAGGAATATAATATTGTGTACAAAGCTATGCTTGCTGCAGAAGTTTGTGTGAGCAGTATTAGACAGATTGCGTTGGATGGGTCGCTGCTTGGTCTTGACGTTTCCAGGATGAGCCATACCTCGGAAGGTTGCCAAGGAGAAGTTGTATCAATGACAGTGATTAACGAAATAATAGAAAGCAGAAAAGTCAAACACATACCGAAGCCGCCTTGGCTAAATTTGTGCCAAGGTGACGAAGCTATGATATGACGCGCCAGTGGGGTCGTAGTCATAGGGTCCGCAGATGCATGATGGAATTGTTGCGCTTCCGTGAAAAGTATATGTAAACCAAACTCGTGATAGTGGAAAGAGTATATCAATTCAACAGAAGTGTGAAAAATAATAATCATAAGCAGAAAGCCGAAATGCATACCCAAGTCGCCTTGACTAAAGAGCCAAGGCGACAGTGGTAAAGTTCCAGCACCACGAAAACTAATATTCTTCGCCATGTGGTCGACGCATGTGTAGTATATGATCCAGCAACATAGTCCTCCAATGACTGATGAGAAAGTCGGGTTGTCACATGATAACCAAGTCGTTCCAATGAAAAGGAAATGAGGTATGTTATGTATGTGAAAGAAGCAGCACAAAATGTAGATAAATGGATAGTCAACCATACCGTGCCTGCCTGCATCCCAAAGGAAACAGGCAGTAAGTCTGAAATAGCGCCAATCCATATGGAAGACCGTAGAGTGTCAAGGCACGCGCAAGTGAGAGGAAGTGAGATCCAATGAGACTGCAGCACGTACTAGTGAAGGCAGAGTATGAGAATTATAATGTTGAGTACACGCATGTAACATTGCATGTTGCGCTAAGTAATGTGCTGCCATGTTTGCCTCGCGATAAATGTGATGGTAGTCAAGACGATGGAGATGAACCAGTGTGTGTAGCTGGCGAAGATGATAGTTCCCATGTACAAGGTGCTGTCGTGTCAAACGATCTATCAACTGAGCACAATCCGACTCTAGGATAATTGTGCGGTGGAACGGAAGAAAATAAAGAATTCCAAATACAGCGGCTTGAATCTCTGCATGTAGTGGTGTACATGGAGGAAGTCTAAAAGAAATCGCTCCTATACATGAACCCATATGATCACGCAATATCGCACTCCCTACGGCATAATGTCTACCCACAGCAGCATCTACATTTAATTTCAATCGACCAGAGGGCGGGGTGACCCAGCGAATCAGCAGCGGTCGCAGATGTTGGGACGCTGGCAGCCAAGGGAAAAGCCGCCGAGAGCCAGTAGCAATTTTGGAGCCCGCAATTTTTTTGTGCCACAAAGTAATATCATAGCGTATGGAGTGCCGTAGTGAAGTATCCGTTATATGAGTTTTGTCCCCATAGACCATGGAGGTATAACCACACCAGATGTTATATACGATAATTGCTGGGATTACTATTTTGTAAACTCCAATGAGAGAGGTAAAAGATGAACGGTACCACCAAGAAAGAAGATACTGACGAAGCCGTAATAAGGATGGAAGAGGACAATGTAACTCACTAGCAAAATAGTGCCAGAGGGGACGCACATAAGAACAATATAAGAAGACATGAGCCACCGTGGCTGACTCGCTTTTGCAGAATGGACATTGCGTTGGATGAGCCGTTAAATATTGTCCAATATAATCCTCAAAAGGTAATGCCGAATTAAAAAGACGCCATAAAAACAGTTGTATAGGAGGAGAGTGATGCTTGTACCAAATAAATGTTGCAGAGAGCAGTTTGGGAGAAGGTGTCCGGCAAGTATCATAAGCACTTTCAGCGAAAATTCTCCCATTGGCGTTGGTAACCATGAAAGGTGGTCGCCCTGTCCGTCAGTCTGTGTTAGGCAGAAAGAATGGATTCGGCAAATAATTTTCCATATGGGCGAATCCGTTAACCGTGGTAGATAATCTTGACGGTGTCCATATTTGGCATGCATGTATTTGCTCCATAACGTGGAATTTTGTTGATATGACCACTATATTCGGCAATGATATGCTTGTTGTAACATGTTTATGTCTCGTAGACCTAAACCCCCCTCAGCCCTTGGCTTACAAATAGTAGTCCAGGAGACCCAATGATGTCTACGTCCCCAATAGAATGCAGCAATTTTGCGATGTATCAGTCTAATCACCGATTTCGGTAAGCCGCCTGCCGTGATGACATAAAGTGGTAATGCGTCAATTACTGAGTTTAACAAGACTAGCCGACCTGATGCTGATAGCAATTTGGAGTGCCACCCTTGGAGTCTGTCATCAAAATGCTGAAGTAACGAAACACAATATCTGGAACGGGTGATACCCTTGTGTAAATAAGAACCAAGATAACAAAATGGGAGACCTGAAAGACGCATGCCCAGGATATTTGCAAAATTCTGGCGTTGATGTGGAGTTACCCTGGAGACGGAATAATACTGCTTTTTTGGAAATTTACCTTTTGACCTGAAGCAGTTTCATATTGCGTAAGAAAAGTATGAAAATGTTGAAGGTTCCGCTGTGTACCTCAGAGGAATATCAGTAAATCATCCGCATAGGCCAAATGTGTGATTGTAAATGGGATGCGGCCAAGGCGGAAAGGATGTAACACTCCAGCTGTTGTTAATGCTTTCAAGCCCCTGCTAAAACCTTCAGATGCTAAAATAAATAATAAAGGAGATAATGGATCCCCCTGCTTAACTCCTCTATACAGACGGAAGGTTGAAGATGGCTGGCCATTGATTAATACTGCTAATGTAGTGGCACTCAAATGATTCAGAATAATGCGGGTGAAGAAATCGGAGAAGCCGAATGTGTGTAGCAATAACTTCAAATATTCCCAGCTAACTCTGTCAAATGCTTTCATCATATCTAACTTTAAGCATAATTGTGAACCACCTCTATCCATCATATGGATCATCTCACGAGCCAATAGAACTTGGGTAGAAATATCAGTACCTGGTAGGAAGCCCGTTTGTTCTGGATATATTAATCGCGGCAATAATGTACTCAAACGGCTAGCAACGATTCTGGTACAGACTTTGCTCAAAAAATTAGTGAGGCATATAGGACGATAGTCACTGAAACTAGCAGGGAAAGGTTTTTTTGGGATCAAAGTGATTAATGCACTAGCCATGACTGTAGGCTGAGGAACACCAAGGAAAAATTCCTGTACCGCTTTAATGACGTCTGTGTGAATAATTGACCAGCAGGATCAATAAAAGTTGACGTTAAAACCATCGGGTCTGGCAGCACTATGAGGGTCCAAATGTCAAACTGCTGATTTTACCTCCTCCGGCAATGGTATCTGCGTTAGGAAGGCATTGTCTTTGGAGGACACTAATGGTGGAATATGTCGAAGAATATTATCATAATTGGCAGTAGGCTCTCAAGCAAATAAGGCTGTATAGAAAGATACTGCTTCAGCCATGATATCATCTGGTGCAGTGCAGATAAGTCCGGCACTGGTCTGTATTTGTTGGATCCGGAGGTTCAATCG
Organism: Eustoma russellianum; assembly: GCA_036186865.1. Taxonomy (NCBI): domain Eukaryota; kingdom Viridiplantae; phylum Streptophyta; class Magnoliopsida; order Gentianales; family Gentianaceae; genus Eustoma; species Eustoma russellianum. The sequence goes on from AP025052.1 coordinate 10,387,901, forward strand.
TCTCCCTTTGACAATGGAGTGAAAATATCGGGTGTTAGCGTCTCCTTCCTTTAGCCATCGGACTCGTGCTTTTTGTTTCCAAAAATGCAATTCATAAGAAGAGGCTTGAAGATATTCCGCCTTTGCTCTATGATACTCTGTCCGAGTTTCCTCCGTTGGATGCTTGTCCCAAATATTTTCAACACGTGTGAGAGTTATTTCGGCCTGTTGGACATTAGAGAAGATAGTACCAAATATTTCTTTGTTCCACCATTGCACATCCTTCTTAAGTTTGAATAACTTTGTGTAGAAGCCATACATTCCACCAGTAGTAGGATAAGAAGCACATGCAGCATGCATATAATTGTGAAAATCCTGGTGCAACAACCAAGAGTCTAGAAACCAGAAAGATCGACGCGTCGGAGGTGGACTGATTCGGCATAAAAGTAATAATGGAGTATGATCAGAAGCAATGCGGGGAAGATGTGTAAGTTGTAGGTCATCAAGTTTGTCATGAAATGCAGTATTGAGAAATAACCAATCTAATCTTCGGCGGACTCTTCCAAGACCCCGACCGTCAGTCCATGTGAATTTGGAACCATTAAACTGTGGCGTCATCAAACCACATGATTCTATGCAATCATTAAAATCCTATAAAGCAGTGAGTGAGGGCTGTGAACGACCTTCATGATCCGATACAAAGCGGAATGTATTAAAATCTCCACCCAGCACCCAAGGAAGATCAGAGTTTTCAGAGAGTGTACATAATGAAGACCACAAAGAACGACGAAGAGATGGAGTGTGATTGCCATAAACTGCAGATAATACAAAAGTATACTGAAGGGGCCTATATAACAGTGTGAAATGGACAACTTGCCCTTCATCCTGCACTGTCACCAATGTAAAGTGTGAGTCACGCCAGAAAAACCAAATACGTTCTGACTGTGATGCATAGGAATTAGAAAATCCGAAATCCAGAGCATAACGAGGAATAGTAATCGATGCATGTTTAGGTTCTATTATAACAAGTATATTTAACCGATGATCACGTATCAACTGATGCAGTCGTGGTATTGAGGCTCGCAGACCTCTTATATTCCATATCATAATATTCATTGAGTGAGAGTAGAGTCACTTCCCTGAATTGCATGTGATGCACTACGTGTGAGAATTGTAGATGGTGGCAGTGGAGGAAGATCTTTCTTTGCGCGACGCTTTCTACGTGGAACAACTGGAATAAAGTCGTCTGTTGAATCCTGTAGCCGCGAGATTAAAGCATCCGTGTCGGGCGAGGGGGTAGCAGCTGCATGCGGCGGGCTACCTCTTCTGGAACAGTAGGTATCTCTAGGTTATCTGCCACAGGTAACTCATTATCCGATGAATGTCCGATATCATGGTTATCTAGATTCGTCTGCATTGGTTCAGTAGGCTCCTCAGGATTGAAATTCGCCATAGGAGTATCGTCTTGGGTGGGCTGATCCTGAGTGACTTGTGGTTCCATCGGAGGATGATCAATCACTGCAGTAATTGTTGGTGCATCTAGTTTCTTCTTCACTGGTGTCCAGCGTTGAGCTGGTGCTCGACGTGGAGGCGGTGGAGGCGGTGGCAGTATCTTTGCTGCAGTTTGCAGAGTGCATGAAGAGACGGCATGTCCTAACCGTCGACAGGATGTGCAAAATAATGGCAAATCTTCATATACGATGGATTGCAGTATAAATCGACTTTTTGCCTGTAGATAAATCTTTTGAGGCAATTCCTGGGAAACATCTACTTCTACACATACACGTGCAACTGAGGGTCGTAGTCCATCTGTTGTTGCTACATCAAGTTTGATGGGGCTTCCAATCGGTTTAACAATTTCAAACAATGCCTCTTTTCGGTGAAGATGGATAGGGAGTCCAGGAAGGGCAATCCAAACCGGTACAATTGGCACATTAGTGGATGGATCAAAATCAACTGTCCATTTGGTTATACGCATATGACAGCCGGATATATGCCATGATCGACGATAAAAGCAACGTAAATAATCAGCTTCATTTCGAAAATTTAGCAGGATATGCGTCTGATCAATGAGAGTGATGCGAAGATCATGATGAAATCCAATTTTCTCAAAAACATCTCCGATAACTTTTAATGGAGGTCTCCCATACTAGAAAGTACCCACTAACGAATATTTGAATGGAGCAGTAAGTTCATCAATTTCGGAATCCAAAAACAAGATTAAAGGAATACCTTTATATCGAGAAACAGTTTTTGGCGAGATGTTGATTGATTGAGATGAAGTGTCGCCGGAAACTGCGAATGACGGTGGCGGCGCAGTCATGTTTAGGGTCGCGATGAAAAGAGATAAACGGATGTGGCGAATGTCCAGCAATCAAAGAATCTTTCAGAGCAAATCAACTGCGAGAATTGGCTAGGTTGAATGAATTGCTTGAAGTCGAAATGGATATGCGATGTGCTTCCCGGCAGCGGCGGCGGCTCACGCCGCTAGTCGCTTGTGATCGCCGCAAATCGCCTGCGCCGTCATCCTCGTCCGTTGCTAATCGTACTTATAGTGTGTGTGTGTGTATATATATATTAAGATGTTCAATATGCATGTCACCTAAAACATGTATTATCATGCATATACATCCTTTCATGTACCCACATGTGCACACGCCTATGTATACATCTATTATAGATATATATTTATATCCCTTTTTGTATGTACACGCATATATGTACATATACATTATATATATATATATATCATATATTCGTACATACATATATATAGTATCCGTTTATGGTATACATCATGTACATAACTATATATTATATATGTTCACTACACGTATGTGAGTGTGATTAACATGTACACTAGAAGGGTATAGAAGTGTTTATATACTTCCTAGAATCCCTTTTTGAGTTACTTATTCTACTAGGCTTTCTTAATGCCAACTTGAGTTATTTTAGCATGCTGGTAAACCTAAGGTAACCATGGTAAGGTTTGAAATGCCTCTTGGTTGCTTCATGGGTGAATTCCGGCTGTTTAAGGAGGGAGGGAATATCATGCAAGCATGTGGAGAATCTTGGAGGTGACTAGCTTTTCGCCTCCATTCCTTGCATGCTTAAGATTAGTTTATTATTAAAGTGATGCATGCTTGTTTAATTAGATATTTTAATTAATTTAGACTAAAAAGAGAGGGTTCTAGATCCCCTTGGGGTGTCTTGGCCGAAATTACCAAGGCTTTGAGGGCAGTTTAGTCATTTGACACGTTCCACGTCACCCATTTGTTTAATTATATCGCATCATACGGTTTCTGGTACAGTACGATTTTGGTGGGGTACAACAATGTTGGCACACACAAATCACCCACCATTTAGCCAAGATTTTGGAGAATTCAAATTCAATTTCATTTTTGCACATGGATGTTTTCTACTCAGCTATTGGAGCTGAATATATATTTCATTTTATGCATATTATGTTTGACATAATATATATTACATGTGTAAGAAGTTTGAAATTAATCGGAGAAAAATCGCGTAATTGACGAAAGTCGAAAATTCGATTTTCTACGAACATACACACATGTAACGTTTTTGGCATAGATGTAACATGTATCTAGACACCTTTTACGCATTCAAGACACGTAAAAGTGTTCTAGAAAATTCAAATTAAGGCTGATTATAATTTACCATATATGTGTGAATATTGTGCATTATTTGACAAAGTTTACCAAAAGAAAATTCAGCACATGTGCAGGAATTTCACAGGCTATTTTCAGCTTTGTTGAAGCCTATGTGAAGCTTATTTGGCACTTTAATTGGTGAAAAATAAGCCACACATGATTGGTGCCATTGAAGAAGGCTACACACAAGGAAACAATTCAAAATACAACACGTTAAAATTTCAGCACATGTTGTTTGTTATGGACGAATTTTAGCATGTTTATGTCTTCAATTGTCTCCCAAAATTGAAGGGGATTAATGTGTGATTGTATGTTAATTATTTGACTAGAATTTGAGCACATGTTTTCAGATTTTTTGAAGAATTTCATCTCATTTAAAGGGTGCCAAGGTGGACCAATCAACAAGTAACAACTAGGCAATGACAAGTCATCCTTCCAATCATATTGCACCAAGTAAGCAAAATTGTGTCATCTTCTACACAAGACAATCTTTCAAGGACATTAAAGACAATTCTCAAGATGGAAGAAAGCCTAAAGGGGGCGGCCACATGTGGATAAAAGGAAGAGAACAAACAAGCCTAAGGCTACAACTCAAATTCTTTGAAGTGCAAAAAGCTATATTACTTTCTTCTTCTCCTTTTCTTTCCTCTTCTTCTCTCAACCATATTGTTCATATATTCTTGATATTATATAGGCTTTGAATATACCATCCACACTCATTCATTGTTGTAAAAGGTTGATCAATGTGTGATCAAACCTTCATTCATTCGGTGGTGGTATCCGTGATTCATTTGCTCGATTGTATTGACTGTAAAAGGGTGGAGTTAGTGTTTAACTCCAGTGACCTTTGTGGCAAGGTGTTTTTTTTAGTGATAACCGAGGAAGGTGTCCTCGAATACTGGAGTAGGTTGATATAACCTAACCAGTATAAAATCCTTGGTGTTCTTACTTTACTGCACTTTACTTTCAGTTTTCAGTTTTCTGCATTGATTTCATTGCAACGGTAACAATAGTAAACGATTTTCAAAAATATAAAACTTTGTTGCCTTTGTACTATTTTCAGGTGCCACAATTAATGAACTAAACTAATTCATTAAGTGAAGTGCTTAAGTTAATGAACTAACTAGTTCATTAAATGAAGACATATTTGGAGAAAGCTTTTTGACAACAAATTTGAAAATGGAAAGTCTTCTCCCAACTCCATTTACATGCCTAATATATATATATATATATATATATATATATCCATATTTTTTTAAAAGGCACAATACACATATATTCTGACGTATGACCGACACGTTACATATATTATAAACGTACGTCGACGTCACACCATTATATACAACTCATATTAATGATTATATTCAGGTCTTATATCATATGATATAAGTCATGGTGACGTCAAAATTATAACGACATGTCACAAGGACCGAAACTTCACCGACATGTCAGTACTTGCCATATAAAGATGTTCGGTCCATATACTTCAAAAATGGCTAAAACTTTCGTGGCTCAAATGTTACAATAAGCCACTGAGACATACCATGTTGGCACACACAAATCACCCACCATTTAGCCTATATTTGTGGAGAATTCAAATACAATTTCATTTATGCACGTGGACGTTTTCTACTCGGCTATTGGGGCTGAATATATACTTCATTTTATGTATATTATATGTGACATAATATATATTACATGTGTAAGAAGTTTGAAATTAATCGAAGAAAAATCGCGTAATTGACGAAAGTCGAAAATTCGGTTTTCTACGAACATACACACATGTAACGTTTTTTGGCATAGATGTAACATGTATCTAGACACTTTTTACACATTCAGGACATGTAAAAGTGTTCTAGAAAATTCAAATTAAGGCTGATTATAATTTACCATATATGTGTGAATATTGTGCATATTTGACAAAGTTTACCAAAAGAAAATTCAGCACATGTACAGGAATTTCACGCTCCATTTTCAGCTTTGTTGGAGCCTAGGTGAAGATTATTTGGCACATTAATTGGTGGAAAATAAGCCACACATGATTGGTGACATTGAAGAAGGCTACACACAAGGAAACAATTCAAAATACAACACATGCTGAAATTTCAGCACATGTTGTTTGTTATGGACAAATTTTAGCATGTTTTTATCTTCAAATGTCTTCAAAATTGAAGGAGATTAATGTGTGATTGTATGTTAATTATTTGAATAGAATTTGAGCACATGTTTTATGATTTTTTGAAGAATTTACAACTCATTTAAAGGGTGCCAAGGTGGACCAATCAACAAGTGACAACTAGACAAGGACAAGTCATCCTTCCAGTCTATTTCACCAAGCAAGATTGTGTCATCTTCTACACAAGGCAATCATTCGAGGACATTAAAGACAATTATAAAGATGGAAGAAAGCCTAAAGGAGGCGTCCACATGTGGATAAAAAGAAAAGAATAGTGCAAACAAGGCTAAGGCTACAACTCAAATTCTCTCCAGTGCAAGAAGCTATACCACTTTCTTTTTCTCCTTCTCTTTCTCCTTCTTCTTCTTCTCTCAAGCCTATTTTTCATATATTATTGATATTATATAGGCTTTGAATATACCACCCACACTCATTCATTGTTGTAAAAGGTTGATCAAGGTGTGATCAAGCCTTCTTTCGATTGGTGGTGGTGTCCGTGATTCATTTGCTCGATTGTATTGATTGTAAAAGGGTGGTGTTAGTGTTTAACTCCAGTCACCCTTGTGGTAAGGTGTTTTTCGTGTTTAGTGATAACCGAGGAAAGTATCCTCGAAAACTGGAGTAGGTTGATTTAACCGAACCAGTATAAAATCCTTGGTGTTCTTATTTTATTGCACTTTACTTTCAGTTTTCAGTTTTTTGCGTTGATTTCATTGCAACGGTAAAAATACTAAACGATTTTCAAAAATTATAAAACTTTGTTGTCTTTGTACTATTTTCATGTGCCACAATTAATGAACTAAACTAGTTTATTAAGTGGAGTGCTTAAGTTAATGAACTAACTAGTTCACTAAATGAAGACATATTTGGAGAAAGCTTTATGGCAACAAATTTGAGAATGGAAAGACATATTTGTATATTCAACATACAAATCATTATAAGATAGTTAAGAATCCGAATCAGAATCACAATTTGCCTCGTTATCAAAAGATGGAGGCCTTTGGCTTGACATACCTTCTTATTCGGTTTTCTAACTAGTGGATGCTATCTCATAAAGATTCTCATATCTTCTTGTCGTGAGTGTGCCGGCCTCAGATACCACTTGCAGGACCTGTATAGCACCACTAGAAGTAGGTGTTGAATAGTGGTGCGGAAAAAATTGGTTTTTAAAACTTTTTGTTACCAATTACTCACTTCTGAAAACAGATTCTGTTTTCAGACACTGTTTTGATTTAATTGAATGACTAGGTTCTAGACCTCCAAAAATCATGAAATTTGGTGACAAAGTACTCTCAGATGTTATAAGAACTCATGAAAATTTCAAATTTAAACTGCACTCCTAACCCCTTGAAAATACATTTTTGGCCAGATTGTGCAAATCTGCCAGAAACTGTACTCTGACTTGAAAATTTTATTCCTATTTTTTGGTTACTCTAAATGGTCTGAAACTTTTATGAAAAGACCCTCAAGATATGTATTTTAGTGGGTTGAAACAGTTTTTGAAAATTCCTTTGGGAAGTATGTCAACCACGTTTATGTTCTCAACCTTTGCAAATCTGAAAATCAGATTGCACTAGTCTCGGAACTATCAACTTTTCATTGATTTATACTTATACAAATGAGTTGAATTGTGCTAAATGAAAACTAGGATATTTGGCTATGTTTCAGAAAATTTTTATAATTTTTGAAAGTCGTTTACGATTTTACCATTGCAACGAAATCGATGTAGAAAACTAAAAACTTAAAGTAAAAAGCAGTAAAGTAAGAACACCAAGGATTTTATATTGGTTCGGTTAAATCAACCTACTCCAGTCTTCGAGGACACCTTCCTCGGTTATCAATTAAATACAAAAAACACCTTACACTAACTACACCCTTTTACAACCAAAACAATCAAGCAAACCGATCACGAACACCACCAACGATCGAATGAAGATTTGATCACACCTTGATCAACCTTTTACAACAATTGAACGTGTATGCATGGTATATTTAAATCCTATACAATATGTAGAATATATACACAATAGGCTTGAGAGAAGAAGAAGAAGAAAGAAAGGAAGAAGAAGAGAGTAGTGTAGCTTCTTGCACTTAAGAGAATGTGAATTGTAGCTTGTTTTTGTTTTACGTGATCTTCTCCCTTTTATCACATGTTGGCCACCCCTAGGGCTTTCTCCATTCTTGAGAATTGTCTTAATGTCCTTGGAAGATTGCCTTGTGTAGAAGATGACACAATCTTGCTTACTTGGCATAATATGATTGGAGGGATGACTTGACCTTGCTTACTTGTCACTAGTCTATTGGTCCACCTTGTCATCCTTTAGTGAGCTGCAAATTCTACAAAAAAAAACTCTCAAAACATATACTCAAATGTAGTCAAAACGTTACCAAACAATCACACATTAATCTCCTTCAATTTTGGAAAACAATTGAACACAAAAACATGCTTAAATTCGTCCCGAACAAACAACATGTGCTGAAATTTCAGCATGTGTTGTATTTTGAATTGTTTCCTTGTGTTTTGCCTTCTTCAATGTCACCAATCATGTGTGGCTTATTTTCCACCAATTAAAGTGCCAAATAAGCTCACCTAGGCTCCAACAAAGCTAAAAATGGTGTGTGAAATTCCTGCACATGTGCTGAATTTCCTCTTGCTAAACTTTGTCAAATAATGCACAATTTTCACACATATATGGTAAATTGTAATCAGCCTTAATTTGAATCTTCTAGAACACTTTAACTTATGTGACTTGTCGGTGGTAGTTCGGAATATATGTGTATTGTGTCTTTTTTAAAAATATGAATACATATATATATTATATGCATATAAGGCGTGTAGAATAAATGGGGATAAGACTTTCCATTCTCAAATTTGTTGGTATAAAGTTTTCTCCAAATATGTCTTGATTTAATAAACTAGTTAGTTCATTAACTTAAGCACTCCACTTAATGAACTAGATTAGTTCATTAAATGTGGTACCTGAAAATAGTACAAAGACAACAAATGTTCGCCATATGATGTAAGCTTTATCGCTTCATGGCTTGTTAGTACGGCAACAATATATATAAGCATATAAAGTATGTTTAACGTGTCAAGTAATAATTCATTCACACATTTCGTAAGTACGTAGCATTTAAATCATGCATTTGTAAATCAATCAAATCCGTTTTCTCAACACTTTGATCTTAGACAAAGTGATGATCCTGGATTTAAGTGTAAGCAATTGTCCCAAATGTAAGCATTGATCTTGCCATTTAAGTGATGACCTCTGAAGTAAGGATCATGAATGTAAGCCACGATCTTAGATTCAAGGAATGATTTTAGACAATTATACGGTGATTTATTAGGTATGCGGGAGCCGAAAAAATTCAAAAAATTAAATGCTCATAATTGTGAAAACTAATTATCCTTCATGATTGGGTGATGGACCTAAGAGGAGATCATAGTTACTAAGGAGCAATTTTGGATCTAAAATAGGATCGTAGATGCTAAGGATCGATCTTAGTCGATAGGTTATAGTCCATGAGTGTTGTGATTATAAAACTCATATGCTAAAGTAAACCATAAGAGAATGATTTATTAGGAAACAACAACTACTAAGTGATCAATAGACCTTAAGGATGTGGATATGAGTCAACCATAGGCACCAAGATGTGACTTAAAGAAAGCTATGATCACTGGAGTTCAAGAAGAATTTCGATTAAATGAGTAATATTATTGTGATATGGAAATTTAGAATCACCAAGTAGGATTAAAATCAACATAGCCAATGCAAACCAAAAAACAGACGAATCAAACGATGATCAACAGGTTTACCTGAATGAGACCTTAGTTGTGGATAAGATTGAAATCTTAGAATTATGGAAGTAAGATAATATTATTAGTGTCACCAGGAACGTTGATGAGATTGTAATTACGCGTAAGTATGATTGAGCTCTGTAGGCTTGGATCGAAATAGTGTAAGATAAACATTGTTGGTGTTATGTGAGATAAATGGGTTTGAATCAGTAGTAGACCCAACAAGGAGTACGGAATATCTGAGTACGCATGAAGCATGTTAAAGTATAAGGTCATGAGTTGCCTTAGATTGTTGCCATGATAAGATGGAGGACAACCTAAGTTGAATTTTAGTAAGATTCAATCATGAAGAAGCATACAATGGGATATTAATAGTTTGTATGATAACTACATTACTTGAGGTTAGTACATGTAAGATTGTTTTAGAATTGACACTTGAGGGACTTTCATTTTCACATCTTGGGAAAAAGAGACTGGTATTGATTATCGATTATTAGAAGACGTCCAATGCCAAGGGATATTTGAGGTATTAGAATGCCTAAGTGGCTTAAGTTTGATCACTACGACGAGCTAATTAATGAGCTAAATTGAATCTCAAAACATGGAATGAATAGAGTTAGACCATGACCGAGGATTGAAGCCTAACTGTTGCGATCCGTCCTGAGTCCTAGTACTCAAAACGACTCACCCGCTGTATCTCGCTAAGGAGAATACAAGGCGTTGATAAAAATCAACTACACGTCATCATAATAACGTAAATCGATGTCAGCAGAAGTCATTACTAAAATCCTCGATAAAATAATCATCATCATTAATGCAATGTCTAAGAATTTCTAAATCAATACAATAGCAAAATGTATGTAAACGCTAATCTCGAAAATCGAAATAACTATCTCAACTAACCCTCGAAAGTCTTTTCTGAATATCCTTAGTTTCGAAACCTCTCGTCTCGATCTTCTACGGTATACTAACTTCTATGTAAGCATACCCTAACTTCTCATGCCTGCAAAACTGGTGAGTGGTGTTATGAGCCAAAATCAACGGGATCAGTAAGCAACCTACATATACCTGTTATAGAAGTCATACATGCAAAAACAAATACAAATAACCTTTATAGTTAACATACATGTCCTTAGTCCACAAATAATTTCACTTAATTATCTTTAATAGTTAACACTACAAAAATACAAAATAAATAATTCATCAGCTCAATCTCAATTACCGTGATGCATGCTCTTCTCAAATATGACATACACAACAAACAAATAATCACATAAACAAAGAACAGAACAATACATACCAATGAAGTAGATAACCCACGGAAGGTAAGTCACTCCACATAATAATACGCAACTTCATGATGCATGCCTCTCTCTACGTGTCACACTCAACAAAAGACATGTCATGCATGGTGCATATATCTCTACCGTGCAATGCATGATCCTGGGACCTAATGGTGATATAGTCTATCAACCCGACACCTGTGCCCATGTTAGACACAGCCTGCCGTTGTCGACACCCGTGGATGGACCGCTTACTTTTGATGCATGACAGTATAACGAACATAGATAGACCACTTACTTTTGATGCACGACAGTATAACGAGCATAGATAGCCACTTACGTTTGATGCACGTCAGTATAACGAGCATAGATAGACCACTTACTTTGAATCTGATATTCACTTCTTTCTCTTCTAGGCATGAATCTAAACAATTGTAGTAAAAAAATCAATACCTAATAACAAAGGTTAATTTCACTTACTTAAAATAATTAGTTCATAGCAATCTATTTTTTTCCTTTTTAACCATATGCACCAAAAGAAGATACGAACAACAATATTTACTTCTCAGCATCTATTTCTTTTCTTTCACAAATTATGTATTTGCATAATGTAAATTTTGGCTAAACTGACAAACTTTCATTTACCCCATTCATTCACATGCCATTCTTATTGCTTCACCCATTAAGCTATGGCCGAATGTCCACAGTGTTTACTTCATCAAAGCTCAATTTTTTCTTATGCTATTAGCCCATAAACTGGGCAATACACACATAATTTGACGTAAATGATATAATGTTAAAATAATAGTGTATGTGGTCATATTTGTAAAAGTGACGTGATACTGACTACCTCTAACGTAATATACACTGCAATTTATTTGTTAATACTAGCCCTAACATAAGTATTACAATATTAAGTATTTATAATATACTATGTTTGATTGGTACTATATCAATAAATTAGTAGAATTAGTTGTGATATATTTTTACATGTACATTATTACGCAAACCTATAGTTATAATGACATCAACCTAAATGTATAATACATTCATATGTATAATCAAGTATCTGTAACTAATATGATACGGTCTATATGCATAATCATCATCAAGATTATTTCATCCTTACACATATACACATAATCGATACATAAATACAACAATTACATATGTATATACATCAAACTATGCAAATCACAAATACGTATGCATGATCTAATTTGATACAAAAATGGTATAATAACTTTATAAAAACATAGGAAGCATAGGGAGATTACTTACATGATTCAATATACTATACTGTACGATTGGATTGAGGCTTGTTGGAGACCGAAATATATTTCCTTCTTCACCTAATATGCCCGGCCGAATGGATGGAGAAGAGAAATTAGTTGTTGCTGTTTGCCTACTAACTTTGGTGGAAACAAAAAAATTTGTTGTTCTCTCTGTTGAAGACTGACGGCTCGGAGAAAGGGAGGGTTTGAAGAGAAATTTGTTTTTTTTCTTTTGGGCTGAGAGGGGGTGGCAGGTAGGGAATTTGGGAGGGTTAAGGTTTGTTTATTAATATAGATAGGTATAATAATATACTAGGTACATCCATAATAGTCAGGTTTTTGTTTCATTTAATTTAATCCTATCTTCTTTTCCTATTCCCTTCCAAATACTATTTGATAATTATTAAGTTTATCCTACCTTTATAATTATAATTTTTTCTGTACTCCTCAACAGCACGGGATGTAACATACCTCCCCCCTTACAATAAGTTTCGTCTTCGAAACTTGCGTATTTATGAAATCAACAACTTAGTGTAGTTCTAATTAATCCATTCACCTTGGTGATGACCGAACTAAATATCCCTTGCGTATTTCGATATATTAACCATTTCACTTTATTATCATGGGCTAAGGCCTCGAAATCATTCCTTGTATACCTGCAAGGTAATTTTTAAATCCATTATTCTCTGCTTATTTAAGATCATTACTTATCTTCTTATAATTCTAGAATCAAGCTTAGGGGTATCGTCCTCATACCAGGGGTTCCATATCCCAATTGTCAGTTTATAGCGTACTAATATCTGCGGATATCATCAGCCTCTAAAATTAGTTAATAGGTGTACAATAATCTTTAACTTAATTCTGTATAATTTAACTTATAAACTCCCACTTATACCACTGGACGTGTATCATTCAACTTATTGTAATCTACCATTTCGAATTCTTACTCATCATATATGATTCATCTCCTAGTTCATGATCATCTAGAATGTCCATCGAGTCCTTCAATACGCTAACCATCACTCTCCATTATCATAGAATCCAATTCTCGAAATCAATTCTTAACCTTACGAACTAGTTCTACAGTCATGATGTTACCTTTTTTTCCGGAGATATCATCAACCACCTAGTATACGAAGTATGTGTATGGACATATTTTTATTTAATTTTAAAAGAAAAGTAGCTTATGTAGCTATAATTTGGATTGTAGCTCTAACTGTTTAAAATAATATGCCTTTTAATCTTTTTCATAAACACAAAACCCAAAATATCATGTATTTCTTTTCGCAACGCAGTGTCTCAAATGACCATCTATAACACAATCATATAACTGGTTCGCAAAAGTAACACTTAAAAACATTTTAAAACAATTAAGATACAACAATCGTAAAATTTCTTTTACAAAATGATTTGAACGCGGTGTCTTTTCCTTTCCAACGAAATATATATTTTGAAAGTTAAGTTTTGTTTTGCAGAATGCAATAGTTGAAATGTTCGCAATTATAAGGTTTCGTAAAACAATTTGGATAAAGTGCCTCACTTTTTCAAAAAGAAGTATATGTATTTTGAAACTATTTCTGCTTCACAAAATAAGTTCATCGCAAGCAGATAAACAACTTTAAAAGTGTTTAACGGGCAAAACGCTTGCGATATCAATAGTCGACAAATTATTTTAGCACAATAAATATAGCTAAACGAAAATTTGAGAAATAATATAAGAGTTGTATAACCATATCGTTGTTCGAAAACATCATTATTCTAAAATAAATCAGTTTTATCAAAGGTAGTTGAAATTCCATTTTTTTGCTATAGGAATTCGGAAAGAAATATAGCCTTGTAAAGTAGTATACTATATAAAAGAAACTAGTTGAAATATTTATTAACAAAAATATTTGCAATACCTTTGAAATATATATATTTTGGATATACGTGTTTATAAGAAATCGTTTAACTACTTGAAAATTAATAGTCCAATTCTTCGTATAATTTTTTTTCTAAGTCACCCCTTAATGTCAAATGAAAATTTGCCTATGTACCGTTTCTTATAAATTTTTAACTTGATTTATCCAGTCCCACACTAAATATTGATCGACTTAAGGTATTCTAGTTCACCATGCTTTCGTGCGCCACACTGATCCATCGTACTTCTTTACTTGGTCGTTTCAACTACTGATTTAACCTTAATTAGATCTCATCAGAAAAGCAAAAACTATTTGTTCATACTTATTCTATTTCAGTTCAATCCTACTCAATACATCATTACTTACGTGTTCTTAGTAATCAACACATAATACTTTGTTATTCTACTGTACTTATTTTAGTAGTGCTCGCTTATCACTAACAATAAATATCCCTAATAGGACTATTATCTTCAGTTTGTTGGATACTCTACAATTCAACATCTTAACCATAACTAATAACCCCTTTGTATGATATTCTTTGTTAAACTCTACTGATCGTAACGCTAATAAATCTTTTTTTTTAATTCATTTTACTATAATCATCTCCTAAGAACTACGATTCCAACTTAGACCTAGTCACGTTTCGACACTGCTGTCAAAATAGAGATGTGAACCCGTTTTATTTATTATAATGGTATCGGGTTTGCAGGGGTCGGATCTAAGGAATTACACAATTGGTTATAATCAGCACTTAGGTAAGGCAAATAATCCAGAGTCATAAGGAGCGCCCTAGGTATACGTGGGCATATCGCTTATCCGATCATCACTTAAATCTAATTTCATCACTTATTTCTAGAATCGATACTTGGTATCATCATTTCATACCTCTAAAAGCGTTACTTATTTCTAAGTTCAATGCTTAGAATATAATCGTAGCTTATGACTAAGATCAATGCTCATGTTCAGATCACCACTTAATTTCTAGAGCCAATATTTCGTATCATCATTCCTTAAGTCTAAAATCGTAACTTACGGGCAAGTTTATCACTTAACCTCTAAGGTTACGTCTTATTTCCAATAACATGCTTAATATATAATCATTGCTTACGACTAAAATCGGGACTTATCTAAGATCACTTTTAATCAAAATCGTCACTTATGCTAAGATCGTAACTTAAGACAAAATCGCAACTTAATTTCTAAGATCATGGCCTAAATCTATGTTTTCGCCATAGATCTAGAGCCATGCTCTGATACCATCTGCCGTGACCCGTCCCGAGTCCTAGTACTCGAAACGACTCACCCGCCGTATCTAGCTAAGGAGAATACAAGGTGTCAATACAAATCAACTACAGTCATCATAATAACGTAAATCGATATCAGTAGAAGTCATTACTAAAATCCTCGATAAAATAATCACCATCATTAATGCAATGTCTAAGAATTTCTAAATCAATACAATAGCAAAATGTATGAAAACACTAATCTCGAAAATCGAAATAACTGTCTCAACCAACTCTCGAAAGTCTTTTTTGAATATCCTTAGTTTCGAAACCTCTCGTCTCGATCTTCTACGGTATACTAACTTCTGTGTAAGCATACCCTAACTTCTCATGCCTGCAAAAATGGTGATTGGTGGTATGAGCCAAAATCAACGGGATCAGTAAGCAACCTACATATACCCGTTATAGAAGTCATACATGCAAAAGCAAATACAAATAACCTTCATAGTTAACATACATGTCCTTAGCCCACAAATAATTTCACTTAATTATCTTTAACAGTTAACACTCCAAAAATATAAAATAAATAATTCATCAGCTCAATCTCAATTACCATGATGCATGCTCTTTTCAAATATGACATACACAATAAACAAATAATCACATAAACAAAGAAGAGAACAATACATACCAATGAAGTAGATAATCCGCAGAACGTTAAGTCACTCTACATAATAATACGCAACTTCATGATGCATGCCTCTCTCTACGTGTCACAAACAACAAAAGACATATCATGCACGATGCATGTTCCTCTACCGTGCAATGCATGATCCCGGGACCTAATGGTGATATAGTCTATCACCCCGACACCTATGCCCATGTTAGACACAGCCTACCGTTGTCGACACCCGTGCCTATTTAGACCCAGACTGCCTCATTACCCGTGCCCATTTAGACCTGGCCTACCATCCGACACCCATGCCCATTTAGACCCGGCCTGTCGTCCCCGTGCAGCCATGTTAGACGCAGCCTGTCATCCTCGGCACCTTCCCATATTAGACGCAGCCTGCCATCTATCACTATCCATCAATAACCGTGCCCATGTTAGGCACAACCTGTCAAATGCAATGCAATGCTCGTGCCATGAATGCAAATGCATATCATACGTAATCTGGTGTATCCATACTCATACATATGCTCGCGCCCATACGCGTGCATATATACATGTATGTATACCCCCAAACATATATATACATATACAATACGACACAACACACTAATGTATGATAAACATAACAAGCATAGATAGACCACTTACTTCTGATACATGACAGTATAACGAGCATAGATAGACCGCTTACTTTTGATGCATGACAGTATAACGAACAGAGATAGACCACTTACTTTTGATGCACGACAGTACAACGAGCATAGATAGACCACTTACTTTTGATGCACGTCAGTATAACGAGCATAGATAGACCACTTACTTTGAATCTGATATTCACTTCTTTCTCTTCTAGGCACGAACCTAAACAATTGTATTAAAAAAATCAATACCTAATAACAAAGGCTAATTTGACTTACTTAAAATAATAAGTTCATAGCAATCTATTGTTTTTCCTTTTTAACGATATGCACCAAAAGAAGATACGAACAACAATTTTTACTTCTCAGCATCTATTTCTTTTCTTTCACAAATTATGTATTTGCTTAATGTAAATTTCGGCTAAACTGACAAACTTTCATTTATCTCATTCATTCACATGCTATTCTTATTGCTTCACCCATTAAGCTATGGCCGAAAGTGGCACAGTGTTTATTTCATCAAAGCTCAATTTTTTCTTATGCTATTAGCCTATAAACTGGGCAATACACACATAGTTTAACGTAAATGATATAATGTTAAAATAATATTTTATGTAGTCATATTTGTAAAAGTGACGTGATACTGACTACCTCTAACGTAATATACACTGCAATTTATTTTTTAATACTAGCCTAACATAAGTATTACAATATTAAGTATTTATAATATACTATGTTTGATTGGTACTATATCAATAAATTAGTAGAATTAGTTGTGATATATTTTTACATGTACATTATTACGCAAACCTATAGTTATAATGACAGCAACCTATATGTATAGTACATTCATATGTATAATCAAGTATCTGTAACTAATATGATACGGTCTATATGCATAATCATCATCAAGATTATTTCATCCTTATATATATACACATAATCGATACATAAATACAACAATTACATAATCTATAATTAAACTTATAAACTCCCACTTATACCACTGGACGTGTATCATTCAACTTATTGTAATCTAACATTTCGAATTCTTACTCATCATATATGATTCATCTCCTAGTTCATGATCATCTAGAATGTCCTTCGAGTCCTTCAATACGCTAACCATCACTCTCCATTATCATAGAATCCAATTCTCGAAATCAATTCTTAACCTTACGAACTAGTTCTACAGTCATTTCACCTTTTTTTTCGAAGATATCATCAACCACCTAGTATACGAAGTATGTGTATGTACATATTTTTCTTTAATTTTAAAAGAAAAGTAGCTTATATAGCATAATTTGGATTGTAGCTCTAACTGTTTAAAATAATATGCCTTTTAATCTTTTTCATAAACACAAAACCCCAAATATCATGTATTTCTTTTCGCAACGCAGTGTCTCAAATGACCATCTATAACACAATCATATAACTGGTTCGCAAAAGTAACAGTTAAAACCATTTTAAAACAATTGAGATACAACAATCGTAAAATTTCTTTTACAAAATGATTTGAACGCGGTGTCTTTTCCTTTCCAATGAAATATATATTTTGAAAGTTAAGTTTTGTTTTGTAGAATGCAATAGTTGAAAAGTTAGCAATTATAAGGTTTCGTAAAACAATTTGGATAAAGTGCCTCTCTTTTTCAAAAAGAAGTATATGTATTTTGAAACTATTTCTGCTTCACAAAATAAGTTCATCGCAAGCAGATAAACAACTTTAAAAGTGTTTAACGGCCAAAACGCTTGCGATATCAATAGTCGACAAATTATTTTAGCACAATAAATATAGCTAAACGAAAATTTGAGAAATAATATAAGAGTTGTATAACCATATCGTTGTTCGAAAACATCATTATTCTAAAATAAATCAGTTTTATCAAAGGTAGTTGAAATTCCATTTTTTTGTTACAGGAATTCGGAAAGAAATATAGCCTTGTAAAGTAGTATATTATATAAAAGAAACTAGTTGAAATATTTATTAACAAAAATATTTGCAATACCTTTGAAATATATATATCTTGGATATACATGTTTATAAGAAATCGTTTAGCTACTTGAAAATTAATAGTCCAATTCTTCGTGTAATTTTTTTTTCTAAGTCACCCCTTAATGTCAAATGAAAATTTGCCTAGGTACCGTTTCTTATAAATTTTTAACTTGAGTTATCCAGTCCCACACTAGATATTGATCGACTTAAGGTATTCTAGTTCACCATGCTTTCGCGCGCCACACTGATCCATCGTACTTCTTTACTTGGTTGTTTCAACCGCTGATTTAACCTTAATTAGATCTCATCAGAAAAGCAAAAACTACTTGTTCATACTTATTCTATTTCATTTCAAGCCTACTCAATACATCATTACTTACGTGTTCTTAGTAATCAACACTTAATACTTTGTTATTCTACTGTGCTTATTTTAGTAGTGCTCGCTTATCACTAACAATCAATATCCCTAATAGGACTATTATCTTTAGTTTGTTGGATATTCGACAATTCAACATCTTAACCATAACTAATAACCCCTTTGTATGATATTCTTTGCTAAACTCTACTGATCGTAACGCTAATAAATCCTTTTTTTAATTCATTTTACTATAATCATCTCTTAAGAACTACGATTCCAACTTAGACCTAGTCACGTTTTGACACTGCTGTCAAAATAGAGATGTGAACCCGTTTTATTTATTATAATGATATCGGTTTGCAGGGGTCGGATCTAAGGAATTACACAATTGGTTATAATCAGCACTTAGGTAAGGCAAATAATCCAGAGTCATAAGGAGTGCCCTAGGTATACGTGGGCATATCGCCTATCCGATCATCACTTAAATCTAATGTCATCACTTACTTCTAGAATCGATACTTGATATCATCATTTCTTACCTCTAAAATCGTTACTTATTTCTAAGTTCAATGCTTATAATATAATCGTAGCTTATGACTAAGATCAATGCTTATGTTCAAATCATCACCTGATGTTCAGATCACTACTTAATTTCTAGAGCCAATATTTCGTATCATCATTCCTTAAGTCTAAAATCGTAACTTACGGGCAAGTTTATCACTTAACTTCTAAGGTTACGTCTTATATCCAATAGCACGCTTAATATATAATCACTGCTTACGACTAAAATCGGGACTTATGTCTAAGATCACTTTTAATCAAAATCGTCACTTATGCTAAGATCGTAACTTAAGGCAAAATCGCAACTTAATTTCTAAGATCATGGCCTAAATCTATGTTTCCGCCGTGGATCTAGAGTCATGCTCTGATACCACCTGTCGCGACCCGTCCCGAGTCCTAGTACTCAAAACGACTCACCCGCCGTATCTAGCTAAGGAGAATACAAGGCGTCAATACAAATCAACTACAGTCATCATAATAACGTAAATCGATGCCAGCGGAAGTCATTACTAAAATCCTCGATAAAATAATCATCATCATTAATGCAATGTCTAAGAATTTCTAAATCAATACAATAACAAAATGTATGAAAACACTAATCTCGAAAATCGAAATAACTGTCTCAACCAACCCTCGAAAGTCTTTTTTGAATATCCTTAGTTTCGAAACCTCTCGTCTCGATCTTCTACGGTATACTAACTTCTGTGTAAGCATACCCTAACTTCTCATGCCTGCAAAACTGGTGATTGGTGGTATAAGCCAAAATCAACTGGATCAGTAAGCAACCTACATATACATGTTATAGAAGTCATACATGCAAAGGCAAATACAAATAACCTTCATAGTTAATATACATGTCCTTAGTCCACAAATAATTTCACTTAATTATCTTTAACAGTTAACACACCAAGAATACAAAATAAATAATTCATCAGCTCAATCTCAATTACCGTGATGCATGCTCTTCTCAAATATGACATACACAACAAACAAATAATCACATAAACAAAGAAGAGAACAATACATACCAATGAAGTAGATAACCCGCGGAACGTAAGTCACTCTACATAATAATACACAACTTCATGATGCATACCTCTTTCTACGTGTCACGCGCAACAAAAGACATATCATGCACGATGCATATACCTCTACCGTGCAATGCATGATCCCGGGACCTAATGGTGATATAGTCTATCACCCCGACACCTATGTCCATGTTAGACACAACCTGCCGTTGTCGACACCCATGCCTATTTAGACCCATCCTGCCTCAGTACCCGTGCCTAGTTAGACCCGGCCTACCGTCCGACACCCGTGACCATTTAGACCCGGTCTGTCGTCCCCATGCGCCCATGTTAGACGTAGCCTGTCGTCCTCGGCACCTTTGCCCATATTAGACGCAGCCTGCCATCCATCACTATCCATCAATAACCGTGCCCATGTTAGGCACAACCTGTCAAATGCAACAAATGCTCGTGCCATGAATGCAAATGCATATCATACGTAATCTGGTGTATCCATACTCATACATATGCTCCGCCCATACACGTGCATATATACATGTATGTATACCCCCACACATCTATATACATATACAATACGACACAACACACTAATGTATGATAAACATAACAAGCATAGATAGACCACTTCTGATGCATGACAGTATAACGAGCATAGATAGACCGCTTACTTTTGACGCATGACAGTATAACAAACAGAGATAGACCACTTACTTTTGATGCACGACAGTATAATGAGCATAGATAGACCACTTACTTTTGATGCACGTCAGTATAACGAGCATAGATAGACCACTTACTTTGAATCTGATATTCACTTCTTTCTCTTCTAGGCACGAAGCTAAACAATTGTATTAAAAAATCAATACCTAATAGCAAAAGTTAATTTGACATACTTAAAATAATAAGTTCATAGCAATCTATTGTTTTTCCTTTTTAACGAAATGCACCAAAAGAAGATACGAACAACAATATTTACTTCTCAGCATCTATTTCTTTTCTTTCACAAATTATGCATTTGCATAATGTAAATTTCGGCTAAACTGACAAACTTTCATTTACCCCTTTCATTCACATGCTATTCTTATTGCTTCACCCATTAAGCTATGGCCTAAAGTGGCACAGTGTTTATTTCATCAAAGCTCAATTTTTTCTGATGCTATTAGCCTATAGACTGGGCAATACACACAGTTTAACGTAAATAATATAATGTTAAAATAATAGTGTATGTAGTCATATTTGTAAAAGTGACGTGATACTGACTATCTCTAATGTAATATACACTGTAATTTATTTGTTAATACTAGCCCTAACATAAGTATTACAATATTAAGTATTTATAATATACTATGTTTGATTGGTACTATATCAATAAATTAGTAGAATTAGTTGTGATATATTTTTACAAGTACATTATTACGCAAACCTATAGTTATAATGACAGCAACCTAAATGTATAATACTTTCATATGTATAATCAAGTATCTGTAACTAATATGATACGGTCTATATGCATAATCATCATCAAGATTATTTCATCCTTATACATATACACATAATCGATACATAAATACAACAATTACATATGTATATACATCAAACTATGCAAATCACAAATGCATATGCATGATCCAATTTGATACAAAAATGGTATAATAACTTTATAAAAACACAGGAAGCATAGGTATACTATACCATACGATTAGATTGAGGCTTGTTGGAGACCAAAATAAATTTCCTTCTTCACCTAATATGCCCAGCCGAATGGATGGAGAAGAGAAATTAGTTGTTGCTGTTTGCCTACTAACTTTGGTGGAAACAAACAAATTGTTGTTCTCTCTGTTGAAGGCTGACGGTTGGGAGAAGGGGAGGGTTTAAAGAGAAATTTTTTTTTCTTTTTGGCTGAGAGGGGGCGGCAGGTAGGGATTTCGGGAGGGTTAGGGTTGGTTTATCAATATAGATAGGTATAAGAATATACTAGGTATATTCATAATAGTTAGGTTTTTGTTTCATTTAATATAATCATATCTTCTTTTCCTATTCCCTTCCAAATACTATTTGATAATTATTAAGTTTATTCTACCTTTATAATTATAATTTTTTTCTGCACTCCTCAACGGCACGGGATGTAACACTAACATAAGATGATACAATTATAACTAGGAACAGTGACCTATTGAGGCACATAAGTTTGATTACATATGAAAGTATAATGAAGCATCCAGTGGTATAGCGGAATGATCTTAGCCACCCTAGAGAACAATTGACACAAGCATTGAATCCTATAAGTAAGAGCTCGTCATGGGATGTTAGAATTGACTTAGCTGATCCGCCCCAAGAACACGCACCCTTCAATGCTACCATATATGGGATTGACTGTGAATACAATAACTAAGTTGGAATCATAGTACACGTAAGCGTTGATCTTAGAGGTTGTTGACGATGGTAGATATGAATCTATATAGAATGATGATTAAGTTATGAATCATTCAACGGGACAATAATACCCTTAAGATTGATTTTGAGATAGTTGTTGGTGCTGTTTGAGTCTTGTTTTATCATATGACACATTCGGGGAAGAACTAGTTAGGAGGAAGATACATATGTTATGATCTATTGTGAACCACCGATTCCAAGTATGAAAAGGGGATGAATTAATGAGTCATAAGTGAAGAATGTCGGTCCACGCATTAAAAGTCCTTCGGATATGTAAGCTGATAAACTCCAATGGTTAGACGATGCGACGTTTGAAGGAACATAGAAAGAATAAGTTATGATCTTAGCCAACGCCTCGTTTCTTTTAAGGGCAATGCCCATAGAGCCACCTTATATGTATACAATAATTAGCTTAGGGACTTAGTTCATGCTAATAAACAATATTATCGTGTTGGAATGCCTAATGATGAGTGCTTGACTAACAAGATTGTCACAAGGAACATTAAGATGCAATTTACTCTACATAAGTTCGACAACTCGCGGACAAATGGAATTGGAGTTGAACAACCTAATAAGGTGTCAACAGGTTATGACATAAACTACACCATTGGATTAAGCTAAGTGCACCCCCAAGATACAGAATTTGACTAAGTAAACGATATGTGAGAAGAACTCCTTAAATGGACAATGTTGCCTTAATTAGGATACCCCTAGATGGTAAGTTTGACTACGCACTAAGAAATTGACCTAGACGTCATTAGTGGTAAGTTGAATAACAGACTACCACCGTAAGTTCGATGATATCTGTTGGACCGTGCATCTACAATAAACACCACTAGAGGGGAGTGAATAGTGGTTAGCGGAAATTGCATTACAACCCTTTGCAAAAATCCCCTTTGAAAACAGAATTTGAGACCACCTCAGATTCAGAACATGTTTTTGAAAAATTCACAAATAATTGTACACAACTCCAAATATTATGAAACTTTCCAAAATTTAGCTTCAATGTGTTAACAAGACTCTGTCCAAAGATCACAAAAAAAAGATCGTTTGGCCCTTCAAACAAATAAAAAGATTCAGATGGTCAATCTGGACAGAATTGGACAGAATTGGACAGAATGTTGCTGATTTTGAAAAACATGTTTCTCTTTGAATACTCAACCAAAAAGGTTGATCTTTATGTAAAAAAACTCCTTAGAATGTGTGGATGATGTTTCCAAAAGGCTCTGACCTTAAACAATTCTTGATAAATACAAAATTTAAGTTTTTTCAAAATTAGTCAGATTGCAGCCAGATTGGAGCGGTTATCTTGCAAAGACTGAAAGGCTAACTTTCCCTTGCTCAAATCAAGTGATTCTTGTTGCAAATGAAAGTTAACAGTCTGAAGTATAACTCCACCAAAAATCACGAATTTGGAAAATGTTTAGCTATTTTTTCAAATCGTGAGAGGTTGTGTAAAAACTGCAGTAAAAAACGGACAGAAAACTAAAATGAAGAAACAAGTCAAGAACACAGAGAAGTTATCCTAGTTCAGTCAATGTGACCTACTCCAGTCCCAAGGAACACCTTTCCTTGGATTTCACTATCAAATGAATCACCTTACAATAACAATCAAGCTTGATCCTTGGGTTATACACCAACCCTATTCAAGACTTGGATAATCTTCTAAACAACAACACTTAGTTGTAACACCTCTACAACCTATTGATATAGCCTTATAAGAATGGTTAATCATTCTTACAAATGAAGCTCAAGAGGCTTGTAGCCCAAGAAAAATAACAAGAACACCTTTGCTACAAAGAATGGAACAATAACAAGAAGAAGATGATAGCTAGACAATTAACCAAATGCTTGTAAGCTTCAAGTGTGTTTCAATTTCTTCACCATTGTCTCTATTTATAGTGTGATTTGAGCCTTGAAGATAAGAATGCACATGTGTCAGCATCTTCATCATCAAGTCCAAGTGTCTTCTCATCATTGGTTGGTCCATTTGGCCGAAATTTTCAACTAAAAGTAGTCTTGGAATTATCTTGAAAATGTGAAGATAATATGGCCATAACAACTCCATCATCTTCTCAACTCTTTGGCAAGATAATAGGCATGTGGGCATTGCCCATTTTAAACTCAAAATCAGCTCCAAAATTGAGTAAGTAGCCGTTGTCTACAACCCTGTTTTTCCAAAAATAATTTTGATTTTCCTTGATAAAATAAGAAAGGATAATACCACCAAAATACCATCAACTCCAAGCACAAGAATAGGACATTTAAAGTCTTCATTTGACTTCAAAAAATCTGCCAACCATAGCCATATAGCCGTTGGCTATATTTCTAAAATTCCAAGTTGGCAATTTTGCCAACTAGCTCCTTTTTGGTTGGTCCACTTGTCTCCAACTCATAAAATGAATAATGTATCACCTCCACCTGCTCATACACGTTTTTGAGCATACAAATATGTGCAGAAACTCAGATTTTTGAAGAAGAAATTAATAGATAATAGTTGACAAGATTATGTCAACGTGTAACAACGAAATACCAAATATCTCTTCTTATATGTCATGAACATTTCCACACCTTTGAAACCTTGAAAAACTCTGAATAATGATGATAAATATGCTCTTATAACATATATAAGAGTGTCTTCAAGAAAAAATAGAATGTGATATCTCAAATCGTCATATATCCAGCTATAGTCAACAATATCATCATTTGAGAGAAATAAGATAAAATCACCATATAATATTCAAATTAATAATAACTCAGCTCCAAAATGAAGATAATAATATGTTCAAGAGATTCCTTGAGTGAAAATACCAAAAATACCCTTGGGAGTAAAATGACCAAAATACCCCTGGTATATGAAAACTTCAGAAATGACCCGGATGGTCAGAAATACTCATGATATCACCTTTGTCATGATAAATAGGATGATAATACATCCTTGAAATATTTTCATCATGTGATGTTCCTACAAAACTCAAAATTTCAATTTTGCCCTTTTTGGTAAGTTGTAGAAACTCCAAAGGCACGTTAGTCACAATACATTTAAAATCATCAAAAACTCATAAGATTCACATAATGAACATGTATAATTCATACACAAATGAAAACAAATATTTTAACACATTTTAGAAAATTATTTCTAAAAACCCTAGACATCGATCGATCGAAGTGCCTCAGCTTCAGAGATCGATGTCTCACAGAAAGGTCCAGGTTTTGTCTCTGACCTACATCGATCGATCGAAGTGAGGGTTCCATGTACATCGATCGATCGATGTGTCTCAGGTTTAGAGATCGATGTCTCACAGTAAGGTATTGAACTTTTACTGCCTTACATAGATCGATCGAAGTGAGGGATCTATGTACATAGATCGATCGATGTAATACATCCTGAGAGATCGATGTCAACTTTTTTAACTTTTTCAACTTTTAATCACATATAACATCATGTGTGATATTTTTATGCACTCAACACTTAAAATCATGTCTTTGAAAATTATCCAAACATATTTCTCAACATTCTCCCCCTTTTGGATGATTTTCAAAATAACCTAACATGATTTTAATGTCACAACGTTACCAATTGTTTTCAAACATTGTTTTTAACAAACTTTTAAATAGTACGCTCCCCCTCAACTTATACTCTCCCCCTTAACCTATACTCAACTTATACCAATTGAAACTTAGCATATGACTTACCAACTAAAATCATGTTCTTATTCTATCTCCCCCTTTATTTTGCAAATCATGCAAAAGATAGAACTATACAATGGTGTCGTAAGTCATCATGCCTAACTTGGCTCGTAAGTTTTCAAAAGTGGCTTGATTAAGGGGTTTGGTAAAGATGTCAGCTATTTGGTGATCAGTTCTTATATGGTTTATGACTATATCTTCATTTTGAACATGATCGCAAAGAAAGTGGTATCGCACCTCCATATGTTTGGCCTTAGAATGAAGCATCGGATTCCGTGAAAGATTGATCGCACTTGTACTATCGTAGAAAATTGGAATCTTTTTCATTTTAATGCCAAAATCACTAAGTTGCTGTTTAAGCCAAAGTATTTGGGTAGTACATAAACTTAAGGCAATATACTCGGCTTCAGTGGTAGAAAGAGCTACACTAGCTTGCTTTTTAGAAAACCAAGAGATCAAGTTAGTTCCTATGAATTGACAAGTACCGCTAGTGGATTTTCTATCTAATTTGCAACCACCATAATCAGCATCACTATATGCGTGTACTTCCAACTTAGTGTTTATATCATACCACAGTCCTAAGTGAGGTGTGTTTAAGATATCTAAAGATCTTTTTCACCGCATTGTAATGTGATACTTTGGGACAAGATTGAAACCTAGCACACATATATACACTAAACATGATGTCAGGTCTTGATGCAGTTAAGTATAACAGTGATCCAATCATAGACCTATAAAGTGTGTCATCAAAAGCTTTACCATTTTCATTCTTATCTCGTTTGGTGCTAAAACTCATAGGGGTATTGTAGGTTTCAACTCTTCAAAGAAAAACTTTTTAATCATATCATTGACATACTTAAGTTGGCTAATGTAAATTACTTAAGGGGTTTGTTTGATTTGAAGGCCTAAGAAGTAGTTCAATTCTCCTACCATTGACATTTCAAATTCTAACTTCATACACTCTTCGAAGTCTTTTACTAAGGTAGGGCTGGTTGAACCAAAGATAATATCGTCTACATATCTTTGAACTATTAACAAATCATTACCTTTTCTTCTTAAGGAAAATGTGTTGACTATCGTTCCCCTTTGATAATTATTTGTAATAAGAAAGTTTGCAAATCTATCATATCAAGCTCTTGGAGCTTGTTTCAAACCAATAAAGCTTTGTTAAGCTTATAAACATTGTTAGGATTCTTTGGATCTTCGAATCTAGGGGGTTGTTTGACAAACACCTCTTCTTGGATGTATCCATTCAAGAATGCACTCTTGACATCCATTTGGAAGAGCTTAATATTGCTTAGACTTGCAATCGCAAGTAACAATCTAATTGCTTCTAGTCGTGCAACAGGTGCAAAGGTTTCTTCATAATCTATTCTTTCTTGTTGATTATAACCTTGTGCGACTAGTCTAACCTTATTTCTTGTAATTTTTCTTTGTTCATCCATTTTATTCCTAAACGCCCATTTCGTTCCTATTATAGACTTATTTTCATGTTTAGGTACTAAGTCCCACACATTGTTCCTTGTGAATTGATTTAATTCCTAATGCATAGCATCTATCCAAGATATATCACCTAAGGTTTCCTTTACATTCTTAGGTTCTAATTGTGAGATTAAGCTATGTCCTTCAAGTTGACTTATATTTCTACGTGTTCTAACCCCAACACTTGGATCCACAATGATTAGTTCTCTAGGATGCCACCAAATTTCTAGATTGACTAGGTTCACCCTCGTCTTGTTCAAATGTTTCATTAGTGTGAACATTATCATATGTAATTTGATTATCTTCTAATTGCAAAGTTTCTTCATTTATTTCATCTAAGGGTTCATGCATGTCTTGTTCAGGGGGAGTTGGTTCTAGATGATCAAGTACAGGCTCAAGTATTACATCATCATCAAACATATTTTCAACATTATTCTCAGGTTTATGTTGAGTTTTATCACTAGCTTCAAAGAATGCATTTTCAGTGAATTTTACATGTATGGATTCAATTATCTTTCTGGATGCAGGATTATAACACATATATGCTCTTGAGTTAGTTGAATACCCAACAAATATGCATTCAATAGACTTTTGTTCAAATTTATCTAGATTATCCTTAGTGTTCAGCACAAAACATTTACATCCAAATACTTTAAGATAATCTATCTTAGGTTGTCTATTCTTTAGCAATTCATAAGGCATTTTATTTAATTTCTTTCTAATAGTAAGCCTATTTATAATATAGCATGTACAACTAACAGCTTCAGCCCATAAATATTTAGGTAATTTATTTTCACAAAGCATTGTCCTAGTAACTTCTTGAATTGTTCTATTTTTATGTTCAACAACTCCATTGAGTTGTGGTATTCTAGGTGGTGAGAATTCATGTTTAATTCCATGTAGTTCACAAAATTTGATTACATCTTTGTTTTTAAATTCTCCACCTCTATCACTTCTAATCCTTTTAACATTTTCTTCATAAATGTTTTAAAGTTTCTTAATAGGAGTTTCAATTGCTAATGGAGCATCGTCTTTGTGTGCTAAGAACAATGTTCATGTATAGCGTGAGTAATCGTCTACTATGACACACACATTATTGTCCACCTAGACTTCTTGTCCTACTTGGACCAAATAAGTCTAAGTGAAGCAATTCTAGTACATGACTAGTACTCACTTCATGTTTCGGTTTTAATGTTTCTTTAGTGTGTTTTCCTTTAATACATGTTTCACACATTTGAAAATTAGCTAAGTATAACTTAGAGCATTCCTCTAATTAAAATCTTCTTAGATAATTTCTTAACGGTTGAAATTCCTATATGGCCTAATCTTCTATGCCATAAATTCACATCTAAGTCATGTGATATTAGACTCTTTACCTTAGCATCTAACATGTTATCTAAGGTAAGAGTATAAACATTTCCATCTCCATTTCCTTTTAAAACCGTTTCACCTTTTTCATTTATTATATAACAAGAATTGGGAAGAAAATAGACTTTATAACCACAATCAATAAATTGAGAAATACTAAGTAAATTATAAGAGAGATTGCTTACTGACAACAAATTTCGTATTTGAAATGTGTTAGGGTCCCCTATTGTTCCTTTTCCAACAACTTTTTCTTTGTTGTTGTCACCGAATGTCACATTTCTACCATGAATGTGTTCAAGTTCGATGAATAGTTTGGGGTTTCCATCATATGCCTCGAACATCCACTATCTAAAAACCATTTTGTTTTTAGATTCTTTGACTTTGCCTCCTTGCATTCCTTGGATTTTTCCTACGATCGAGACAAAGTTTCAGGTACCCTTTATTTGGGTCCTTGAATGTTAGGGGTACCATTCTTGTTTAGATATCCTTTAGGTATCCAAACTTGAACAAACCTTCTTGGCACATTTTTAGCAATATTATATTTTGGAAAATAAGAAGGATTAGCATATACATGATTATTCCACATAAGTGAGGATGCATTGTTATATATGTTGCACCATAGTTGATAATTATTATATAATGGCCGAGTTTTATGATGTGTATAAGGCATGTGACTTTGTTTCTTATATGGTGATCTATATGTATGCTCATATGCATTTCTATAAGACTTATATGAGTGTTGTCTATACTTAGGTTCATAATAAGTTAAATGCATTTTATTAGGTCTAGTTGTATTTGCATACATGTAGGCATAATTTCTAGGTTGTCTAGATGCAAAATTTGGCCTACATGTATGTTTATACGTGTGTATATTTGTGGGTGTGTGTTGTATTTTTGCCTTGATATAAGTAGAAGAAGGTGTAGAAGAAGGTGTAGCAGCCAAAGTTGATTTTGTTGTATTATAAGGCAACTTTGTGCTAGATGAGACAAACTTAGTCTTTTTATCTACTTTTACATTTTCTTCTTTATATCCTAACCCGGTTTTATCATTTTCATACTTTTGTGATGATATTAGTGTATCTAAAATATTTGCACCCGATTTAAATTGTTCTAACATTTTTTCTAAGGTAAGTTTAGAAGACTTAAGTTGCATTATCTCATTGTCACAACTTTCTAACTTAGATTGTAACATACTATTTTCCATTTTTAACTTTTGTTCGTTTTTCCTATATGATTCAATTTTATTCTCTAAAGAATCAAGAATTTTAGTAGACTCTTATTTAAGAGATTCTAATTGATCGGAAAATTCCTAGTTGGCCGTCTTCAACTTGTCTTTTTCTTCAACTAGTATCTTATTTTCTTTAGAGAGCCTCTTACAGTGAGCATGCATTCTTAAGAACTCTTCATACATTTCATCAAATGTCATGTAACTATCAGAATCACTATCAAAAGAAGAACATACCTCGTTGGATACAAAGCAGACTTGAGCTTCTTCAGTTTCGGATTCTGGGTCGAATGAGTCGATCCATGTGCTCACCTTCATTGCTTGTTTCCCTTTTCTTACCTTTGACTCCTTTGTCTTTGTCATTTGTGCCTCCTTGTCCTTGGCTTGTTTATTATTGTTGTTATTATTATTATTTTTCTTCGTGGGACAATCATATGAAATATGTCCTTTTTGACCGCATTCATAACACTTTAATTCTTTATTATACCATTTGTTTGTGTTATTTTCCTTATGTTGAGAAGAAAAAGAAGAAGAATGTTGCCTATTCTTATTAGGACGTTTGAAAAACTTTCTAAGTTTTCTTGCTATTAATATCAAGTCATCATCTAATTCAGTATCACTATTACTATCATCATTATTTGTATGTGTTTCAGTTGTTTTGAAAGCTTAGACTTCCGTTGGTTTAGTTTTACCTCATAGACCTTAAGAGACCCGATCAATTCATCCATCTTAGTGATTGACTTTGTCTCCTCGATTGCAGTCGCCTTTGGATCCCATTCGGCAGGAAGGCTTCGTAGCACCTTTTGAACTTTTTCATTGTTCGTGAATGATTTGCCTAAAGCTTCAAGGGCATTTAAAATGTTAGTAATCCTCAAATCCATAGATGTTATGGATTCGTTTGGCAAAATTTTGAAAGACTCTAATTCAGTCATAAGCATGTTTATTTTTGATTCTTTAACACCATTAGTACCTTCATGCTTTAATACAAGTGATTTTCACATTTCGTGTGCACTTGTGCAATTTGACACATACCCTGCTTCAGAAGTTGTAAGTCCATTCAAAAGCAATTGCATAGCTTTAGCGTTCATGGACATTTTCTTTTTATCTTCCGATGACTGTTCACTTTTATATTTTTTAACTTCTTGTGTGACTCTACTAACTTGTACAACTTTCATTGGAATGTACGACCCATCTTCAACTATAGACCATAAATCGATGTCTATAGCCATTAAGAATAGCCTCATTCTTAGTTTCCAATGAACAAAATTATTTCCATCAAAAAGAGGAGGACATTGAGTGGACATACCTTCCAACTCACCTTTGTGAGAAACAATAGCCATTGTATGTACCTTTAATCTGAGATAAGCATGCTACAAAGAGTAATTGTTTCTTGAATTTATATTGATTGTATGATGTTGAATCTTGCTTCATTGAGTGGTGTAGACCTCGCTGGGATACCAATTGTTAGACCGTGCACCTGCAATAAACACCACTAGAAGGGGGTGAATAGTGGTTAGCGGAAATTACACTACAACCCTTTGCAAAAATCCCTTTGAAAACAGAATTTGAGACCACATCGGATTCAGAACCTATTTTTGAAAAATTCACAAATAATTGTATAAAACTCCAAAAATTATGAAACTTTTCAGAATTTAACTTCAATGTGTTATCAAGACTCTGTCCAAAAACCAGACAAAAATAAGATCGTTTGACCCTACAAACAAATAAAAAGATTCAGATGGTCAATCTGGACAGAATTGGACAGAATGTCGCTGATTTTGAAAAACGTGTTTCTCTTTGAATACTCAACCAAAAAGATTGATCTTTATATCAAAACACTCATTAGGATGTATAGATGATATTTCAAAAAGGCCCTGACCTTAAACAATTCTTGAAAAATACAGAATTTAATTTTTCTCAAAACTGGTCAGATTGTAGCCAGATTGGAGCAGTTATCTTGCAAAGACTGAAAGACTAACTTTCCTTTGCGCAAATCAAGTGATTCTTGTTGCAAATGAAATCTAACAGTCTGAAGTATAACTCCACCAAAAATAACGAATTTTGAAAATGTTTAGCTATTTTTTCAAATTGTGAGAAATTGTGTCAAAACTACAGTAAAAACAAGCAGAAAACATAAATGAAGAAACAAAACAAGAACACCGAGAATTTATCATGGTTCGGTCAATGTGACCTACTCTAGTCCCAAGGAACACCTTTCCTTGAATTTCACTATCAAATGAATCACCTTACAACAAAAACCAAGCTTGATCCTTGGGTTATACACCAACCCTATTCAAGACTTAGATAATCACCTTCTAAGCAACACTTAGTTGCAACACCTCTACAACCTATTGATATATCCTTATAAGAATGGCTAATCAATCTTACAAATGAAGCTCAAGAGGCTTGTAGCTCAACAAAAACAACAAAAACAACTTTGCTACAAAGAATGGAACAAGAACAACAACAAGAAGAAGATGATAGCTAGACAATTCAACAAATGCTTATAAGCTTCAAGTGTGTTTCATCTTCTTCACCATTGCCTCTATTTATAGTGTGATTTGAGCCTTGAAGATAAGAAAGCACATGTGTCACCATCTTCATCATCAAGTCCAAGTGTCTTCTCATCATTGGTTGGCCTTGTACACTAGGCAAAATAAGACAACATAATTGGTCCACCTTGGCAATTCCATTTGGCCAAAATTTTCAACTAAAAATAGTCTTGGAATTATCTTGAAAATGTGAAGATAATATGACCATAACAACTCCATCATCTTCTCAACTCTTTGACAAGATAATAGGCATGTGGGAATTGACCATTTTAAACTCAAAATCAGCTCCAAAATTGAGTAAGTAGCCGTTGGCTACAACCTTGTTTTTCCATAAATAATTTTGATTTTCCTTGATAAAATAAGAAAGGATAATATCACCAAAATATCATCAACTCTAAGCACAAGAATAGGACATGTGAAGTCTTCATTTGACTTCAAAAAATCTGCCAACCATAGCCTTTTTGGTTGGTCCACTTGTCTCCAACCCATAAAATGAATAATGTATCACCTCCGCCTGCTCATACATGTTTCTGAGCATACAAATATGTGTAGAAACTCAGATTTTTGAAGAAGAAATTAATAGATAATAGTTGACAAGATTATGTCAACGTGTAACACCAAAATTTCCAATATTTCTTCTTATATGTCATGAACATTTCCACAGCTTTGACACCTTGAACAACTCTGAATAATAATTATAAATATGCTCTTATAACATATATAAGAGTGTCTTCAAGAAAAAAATAGAATGTAACATCTCAAATCGTCACATATCCAGCTATAGTCAACTATATCATCATTTGAGAGAAATAAGATAAAATCACCATATAATCTTCAAATTAATAATAAGTCAGCTCCAGAATGAAGATAATAATATGCTCAAGAGATTCCTTGAATGAAAATAACAAAAATACCCTCAGGGTAAAATGACAAAAATACCCCTGGTATATGAAAACTCCAGAAATAACTCAGATGGTCAGAAATACTTATAATATCACCTTTGTCATGATAAATAGGATGAGAATACATCCTTGAAATATTTTCATCATGTGATGTTCCTACAAAACTCAAAATTCCAATTTTGCCCTTTTTGGTAAGTTGTAGAAATTTCCAAGACACGTTAGTCAAAATATAATTAAAATCATCAAAAACACATAAGATTCATATAATGAACATGTATAATTCATATACAAATAAAAACAAACATTTTAACACATTTTAGAAAATTATTTCTAAAAACCCTCGAATCGATCGATCGAAGTGCCTCAACTTCAGAGATCGATGTCTCACAGAAAGGTTTAGGTTTTGTCTCTGACCTACATCGACTGATCGAAGTGAGGGTTCCATGTACATCGATCGATTGATATGTCTCAGGTTTAGAGATCGATGTCTTAAAGTAAGGTCTTGAACTTTTACTGTCTTACATAGATCGATCAATGTGAGGGATCTATGTACATAGATCGATCGATGTATAACATCCTGAGAGATCAATGTCAACTTTTTCAATTTTTAATCACATATAACATCATGTGTGATATTTTTATGCACTCAACACTTAAAATCATGTCTTTCAAAATTATCCAAACATATTTCTCAACAATATCTTGTGATATAAGTCAGATAGTGGACATGAAACGTTATAGGGAAGAGGACCATGTGACCACTTTTGGATGTTAGCGAGCAAAGGGAATAAGATTGACCTTCTTTGAGGGTCTATTAGAGGTTGGGACATGGAGTGTAGTGCGGGCGCAAGTTTTGAGGATGAAACTTTTTATAGAGGGCGGAATGTTACATCCCGTTTTTTTAAGGGGCTAAATAGATAATTAGTAAATAAAAGGAAAATTCAATTAAATAAAATCCTAATCCCCTCAGGTTTTGGTGAAAACCCTAATTTCTTCTATTTAAACATAATTAGGTCTCCACTTCCTCCCATAATTGGAGAAGTCGGCCACCCCCATAGCTGGAGAAATCCAACGGCTGGAGGAGAGAAGAGGAGGAGCACCACCATGTCAATTCAACCTTAGTCACTCATGCCATCTACCACAGCACTCGAGGTTGGTGCCCCCTTCCCATCCTTTAAAAAATCAAAACCCTAAACTTTATTTATTTTCTTAAATCTATGAGATTATGGATAAGTAGTTTTGAACGCATAGTTGTATGTATTACGTGTATAAGTTACGTGAAATTGATGTTGATGATACTTCCGTATGTTATATGTATATGTATGTTGCCAATTCGTGTGATTATATGTACATGTATGATGCCGAGTAGTGTGTATATGGAATCATCATTGCCGAATGTATGTATATATGTTGCATGCTTGTGGGTCGGTTTTGATTGCATAAGGCAACAGTATGTATGTGCATATGTGATTATGAAGCCGTATGCATGCATGGTTACGTGAGGAAGGATGGTGATTGGTATTATAGTGTGATGCAGATCAAGGATCCCATCATGAGGTCACTGGCCCTATAACAAGAAGCAAGGCCAAACAACTTAGTTTTGATGTTGGTATCTTTTTGTTTAGGCATGTGCAAGTTGAACCAAACAATCATTGGGTTCATTTACTTGAACCCAAACTTTGAACATTTGGGCCACTTATGTGTGTGTGTTTTGCTTAAATCTGGTCTTGTTGTCTTGTGATCTTTGTTTCCATATGTTTGCCATGTAGGGAGGAAGACGCATGCCAAATTTCAGGTCAAACGGAGTCCTAAAAACATGTTTTAAGGGCATGTTTCCCAAGAGGAGACAAAAGGAATATTCCCAATTTAGAGGACAAAGATAATGTATTTGAAGATGAGACAAAATGGACATATTCTAGAGAATATTTGGAGCACCTTTTGTCTAGAGAATGTATCCTCCGAGGAATGTTTGTCTTGAGAAAATGTTTGTCCCAAATGAATATTAGCATCAAGAGAATGTTGTAAAAGAATCTCTTATCCAAAGAAATGTCTTGGGATGGAATGTTCATATCCAAAGGAATGTCTAGAAGGGAATGTTGTCTCCATGTCTCCCCAAAGGAGAGAAGAAGATTACAGCATTTTGAAGAGGCAAGAGGATAAGTTCTCAAGTTCAAATTCAAGCCGAAGACATCCCACATCATCAAGATGAGGCCAGCGAAGATTTGAGGTAAAATTGAATTCAACTTTAAATCCAAATTTTAACACAATTTGAATTTTGAATTCAAACCAATTTGAACTTTGAATTTCAAGATTCAAATGTGCAAATCATCTTCTCACCCTCATCAAGAAGAACACAACAACTTGAAGATCAAAGGGATCAGATTTTCAAGCCAAACAAGATTACAAGTTTGAATTCAAAAGGAGAATCTGTTTGAACTCAAATTCAAACTGCATTTGACCTTCGAACCACGCCATCCTCTAAGACCAAAGATCAGCCATTCAAGACTCCTTCATGGTCTCAAAACACGGCATGAAGATCAAGAAGAAAATCAGATTTCTAGCTCTTTTTGAATTTCAACTATTTTTGAACCACCTTTTTGCATAAATAAGGCCATTATGGAGAAACTTAGGTAGCTTGGAATTCAATCAAATAATAAACGTTTTTTTCTCGAAATTGTGAGACTTGTTTTCTTGCTTTTGCATTAAAAATCAAGGTTAATAACTCTCAAAGGAGAGTGTTTTGTGGGTGTTTTCCAAGGCTAATAGTGCTGTTTAGGAGGGCCTTTGAAGGTTTGCCTATCAACAACCACATGAAATTTTTCGTGTTGCTCAATCCAACAACTTTCTACACAAAGGAAGCAAGGAGAAGTTTACTTATTTGTGCCTATACATTGTGAGAAGGACGTTTAGAGGTGGTAGAGTGGATCCATCCATCACGTTTGCATCAATTTTGGTATCAGAGTCAGGTCACTCAATTCCACCATATATCATGCATTTTCTTTCCATTTCTTATTTATTTATATTCTGGTCATGTGTCCGTCATTTCCTTTCCATCCCATGTGTGTTTGAGTCTCCACCTTCCACCACCCCAACCCCCACCCCCACCCCCTCCAAAATTGTTTTTGGGACTAGAGGGGCGGGGGAGGAGCATAGGTTAGGGTGAGGTGAGCATGTAGGTGAGTTGAAAAACTTTCCAAAAGAAAATTTTTAGGTGGGGCTTTATCGAGATAGACCATTCAGAGCCAACCAAGGTTTTGATCTAGTTGTAAAGATGTTTGAAATTTAAAGGAAACTGATATGATTTGGATAGTTGATAGAAAGTACAAGTTCCAGAAGCAAAAACGAGAGGGCATGTGGAGGCTTGTTGTAGGAAAACATATCCAGACTTGTTGCAAAACACAAAGTGTTAGTCTTGTTAGGAAATCAACCGAGATCACTGCAAAACGCGCAGCGGAAAACAAAAACTTGATCTCTGTTTTCCTACCAAGGATCCATGTTGTTCGTTTCATTCGATGAAAGAAACTCGAAAATTACCTTTGTAGATCCGAATTACGCAGATGAAGCAGCTGCGAAAATACGATCACCCTCTGTCGGTATCCATACGAACGCTTCCGTCCGGAGTGCTAGCTCTTCAAACGGCGCGGCTGAAGAACTTGGTTATTCACAAAAACGGCTCTGGGGTTTCTTTGATGATTCTGTGTATTTTTCGTGTGTAGTGTATACGAGATACACAAATATATATATACACATATGTAGACATCAAAATCCGAGTCCTAATCGGATTTGTTGATGCCAATCAAAAATCCATATCAGATACGGATTCTATCAGGATATTCAAAAATCCATATCAGATATGGATTCTCTCGTTATTATCCGATAATACATATATATATATATATATATATATATATAATCACCAAAAAAACGATAATAATAATAATAATAATTAATATCCAATATTAATATTATTAATATTAAAAACGATAATAATAATAATAATTAATATCTAATATTAATATTATTAATATTATTAATCTCAACCTTACGCATTCTTGTGTGTGACCCGATAGGCCCATATTAATTGGCAGTTGATTAAATCTCTATTAAACCAACAAGTCGTAATTGGCCTCTAGCAAGGCATTACAACTACCCAATTAATACGAGTAAAGTCCAACTAGCCTAATAATAGTACATGCATTAATCCCTTTGTCACACGATATCTAGTTTGAACATAAGTCATGGTCAGCATCATACTTATATAGTTCAAACATATGATTACTCGATCTCTGAGTAGACTGATAAAACAAATGATATTGATCACACTATCAATTCATTTGAGCACGGCCATGCATTTCACAGTCTCACTAACCGAGGGGCCCAAAGATATCTCTCTCAAAAGAGAGGGACAAATTCTATCTTGATTGTTCAATATCATCTACATAATTTCTATCACATTCAATCATGACCTTTATTATTATCCAGTTACGGATAACGTTCGATCATGTCAAAATATAATAGTCCTTATGTTGGAAACTATGACAATCTCAAGTCAAAGGATTAAAACATGACTATCATGAGATTTACTTATGACGCTAATCCATGTAGCAATCTCATGATGGGTCTATCCAATACACTGCTCTCTAACAAGTATCTATGAGATTGATTCGTATCACCATACACGTAATCATCTCATGATTATCAAATCAATACTCATACTGATTATAAATTATTTTATCTCCATAACAATAATGAATCAGGGACATATATCAAAATTGTGTAACATACTAACCAACAATAATGATAATAAAACCTCTTTTATTAATAATAAATGCATAACATAAATATCCAAATCATGGCCTAGGGCACATACACTAACAAGTCTGAGCTTAGATGTTATACTCACAATCACAAAATATATTTTTTATCAATGAAAGCAGATTATGAGGTGATAGGAAAGCGTTTACTCTCACGACCAACACCCTTTGATGATTCGAATATACTAGCATCGTTATCAGCTCAACAAGATGAAGATCATGAAAGTTTCATCCCTGTTCCACCCAGGAGGCGTCGGCGTGCTCGGAAAGACCTTCCTCCTCGGCCACCATCCTCCATAGAAACTCGTAGCGCTGCACATAGTCGTTATTTACACTCGCTGATTGACACTGAAACAGTTTCTCAATGAAAGTTCTTACTTGGAATGTTTGTGGACTCCGGACATCTCTAAATCGGTTAATCACAACACTACATGAGCATCGACTGGATCTTTTGATTGTGATTGAACCAAAACAGCGTGAAGCAAAGATTTCATTTTATCGAATGAAACTAGGATTTCATCATGCGCTATCTACTTGTGGAAATAATGTCTAGATCTTTTGGCAGGCTTCAAGTATTCGATTTATTAGTATTGATCATTCCTTGCATGCTTCTTTATTTCGCTTCACATGGCTTCCTCTTCAGCAGGATATTTCGTGGTCTGTAGTTTATGGAAAACATACTATTCCTTATCTTAAGACTCTATGGGATACCCTAGTAGCTCATTCTCAACAATTTACGAATCCATGGATTATAGGAGGTGATTTTAATACATTCTTGTGCTTGGAGGAACATAGAGGTCGGACATCACCAACTCTCCGCTCTTTATCCGATTTTAATGACTGTGTCCATCAATGTCACTTGCAAGAACTTCCCTTTGTGGGTAGATTATTCACTTGGTCTAGAGGGAGTGGTGCGAACCGAATTCAACGTAGATTGGATTGCTTACTCAGTAATACAACATTTGTTGATATTTTTGCTGATGTCGTAGTCTATCATCTCCCACGTGTATCCTCTGACCATTGTCCGCTTTTGTTAACATGCACTCTTAACATGGAACGCCCGCATGCACCATTTCATTTTCTTAATGCATGGGTTGGTCACCCAGACTTTCATGCATTTGTTACAGCAACTTGGAACTATTATCCAACCACGGGAGGAATGCAAGGGCTATATAGTAAACTCCGCCTGCTTAAAAGAGATCTTCGTCGGTGGAATAAAGATGTATATGGTAACATATTCCAACAATCTTTATAGACGGAGCAGGATTTTATTCGAAAGGAATCTGCTTATGAAGCATCTCCTACAGCAGAAAATCGGGCTGCTTTTTCTTTGGCTCAGGCGGACTTAATGCGTTCCAGTTCAGAGCAAACGGCATTCTGGGCACAAAAATCTAGATTTCGATGGGCGCTCGAGGGAGAATCATATACAGCCTACTTTCATGCAATAGTTAAAGATCGATATCGTAGGCAACGAATAAGATAAATATCAGATATGGCGGGAGTCACATATTCGGATCAACAAGCCACAGGTAATCTTGTGGTTGCCCTATTATCAAAAATTATTTACAAATGAAGACATACAGGATCCTGCATCATTATTGCAGCGTATACCTACGGTTCTATCGTAAGAGGATAATAATAGATTGTTATGCTTGCCGACTTTAGAAGAGACAAAACAGGCTATCTGGAGTTTAAATCCAAACAGTGCTGCTGGGCCTGATGGGTATAATGGCTTTTTCTTCCGATCATGTTGGGATTTTATACAAATGGATGTTCTTCGAGCAGTGCAAGAATTTTTCTTAGGTATTCCAGCTCCGCAGTCTATGCTTTCGTCTGTTATTACACTGATACCTAAGATCTCGCAGCCTCAGACTTTTGCTGACTTCTGTCCAATACGTCTATCCAATTTTGTAAGCAAATTCATCACTCGCATTCTGGCTACCCGCTTATCTATTTTCTTGCCACATCTTATTTCTTCGGAACAAATTGGATTCTTAAAAGGGCATGAATTAAGTGAACAGGTCCTAACGGCAAATGAAATGGTTCATTATTTGAACAAGGCTACACGAGGTGGGCAGGTAATATTAAAACTTGATATGGCTAAAGCATTTGACAGGGTTAGTTGGCGATATATGGAAGGAGTGCTTGGCTTCTCTGACTTGTTTGTTCGTCTTATTATGAATACCATGACATATTCTAAGCTATCGATCTCCATCAATAGTCAACGTTTTGGTTTTTTCTCGCCATCACGAGGTGTAAAACAAGGTGATCCGTTATCTCCTTTACTTTTCATTTTATGTTCAGAAGGTTTCAGCAGAGGGATTAATTACCTTTCTAATGTTGGTTTACTGAGGGGTTTCAGCATGGGTCGCATTTCGGGCATTACCATTTGGCCTACGCAGACGATCTTCTTATCTTTCTTAATTGTTCTAACCGGAATCTGAGATGATTCTAATCCTTTTTATATTCCTATCAACAAGCTACAGGACAACTTCTTAATTATAATAAGAGCCAATTTGTAGTTAGCTCTAATATATCTACGCAACAGAGATCGACAATAGGTACCATATTAGGCATGCGCGCTACCTCTCTTCCTATTAAGTATCTCGGATCCTGCTTACATAGAGGGGTAAATAGAGCATAATATTGTCAGACGCTACTAAATCATTTTGATGCAAAATTAGCAGGTTGGGCTGGTCAACTTCTCTCACCCGGCGGTAGATTGGTGCTTATACAGTCAATCTTGTCATCACTTCCTCTACATATTATGGCTGCTGCTAGGCTTCCAAAGAGTGTCATTCATACCATCAATCAAAAGTTGTCTTCATTTTTTTGGGGGGGACTGACATCATTGGAGCTGTTGGACACGTATATGTCGTCCCATACAGGACGGAGGTTTGGGAATACGAAATTTGCTTACACTTCAACAAGCATATAATTGTAAACTCTCTTGGAATTATCATCACAATACTTCTTTCTGGGCGGTATATATGCGGCTGAGATATTGAGCTCGCAAGGATTACATGCCATGCATTTATGATTCCCCTAGCTGGAAACGCATTTGTTCCATTCACCCTTTCTGCTTGACATGTACCACTCCCAGCCCTGACTCGACATGGACATCTACTAGCTCGGGCAAATTTACATTGAAGCAAGCTTATGATGATTGTAGGGAGCATTATTCAACACGGCTAACGCATAAATTCATATGGTGGTGCAATTTATCAAAATCCACAAGTATCTTCATGTGGCGTCTGCTTCAGGGAGCACTCCCAATGGAAGATCATTTGGTCCATTTTCTCCAGATTTGTCCGACTATATGCTCATTTTGTAAGGATTCTTCAGCTACATTAACTCACATTTTCTTGCAATGCACCCTTGTCAAACAACATTGGACACAAATTGCTTTGCTTCTGAACGGTCCACTACCCGGTACATCTTCTGTGCAATCCTATTTAAGGAAATGGTGGTTATCATCTTCGTCTACGTCTCTTCCAGGACAATACCGTATTGTCGCCCCTTCTTTCATATGTTGGTCTATTTGGAGATTTTATACTAATGGAGTGTATGGGGATGCTGATCTATTAACATGAACCATTTATACTATGACTAGACAATTGTGCTATACTTGGGCCTCAACTTTTTCAGGGAAAAAGCATGTTGTAAATGTTCCAACACTCATTCATGCTGATTCTCACCTCATCTACAAATACAGAAGGTTACGATTGTTATATGGCTGCTTCCTCTGTCGGAAAAATTTAAACTAAATGTCGACGCATCGGTTGGAAAATACAGAGCCTCGGCAGGGGCTGTATTGCAAGACTCCTCAGGCACTTTAATTAGCGCTTTATCATATACCTTACCCAGACTATCACCATATCTGGCGGAACTTCAAGCTATCATCTACAGTCTCATTTACTTTGGATTTTCATATCGCAGTTTGTTGATAGAACTGACTGCTTGACAATACTTCAGCCT
This sequence comes from Eustoma russellianum, assembly GCA_036186865.1. Classification (NCBI taxonomy): domain Eukaryota; kingdom Viridiplantae; phylum Streptophyta; class Magnoliopsida; order Gentianales; family Gentianaceae; genus Eustoma; species Eustoma russellianum. The sequence goes on from AP025052.1 coordinate 10,430,902, forward strand.
CTGCGGGATATACATGGTGCTCATTTATATCACTACAATCGTTTATAGCTATTTCTGAATCTTATAGGTAGCTCGCTTCATTACGTTCCAAGAGAAGCTAACATGGTAGCGCATCATCTGGCACAACATAGACGCATGTTTCCTGCCACCATGATATTTACCACGGTAGCTTCGTTACCGTCTACAACGAGAGGTTTTTTCATGACGGATGCGTCCACAGCATCTTTGTGTTTATAGTACTCGATTTAGCTATGCATTTACACGACGGCTGACAATGCGTATTCATTTGGATGTTGCCTGTATCTATTTGGTACAGGCAACGGCGGTATGAAATAACCTTCTCACTATTACATTGCTCTGACTGTTCTTTCGTTCTTTAAACTTACTGTTTCCATCTGTTTTGCACGTGTCTGAGCTTTTGCGGTCGTCTCACTTATGGTGCATGGTTTTAAACTCTGCAATGCTTGGCCTATATCTTTCTCGCCTGTTTTCCTATGGAATACAGGCGACCCTGGTATGCCTTTCTCTCTCTCTTTTTTTTTAAATTTAATCAATGCAAATTCATGGACACTTACTATTCTTTTCTGGTCCATCTGCCGACGGAAACATGAGCTACATGAGATTCAAGACAAAATACATAGAAGAGCTTTGATATTACATATTTTGCTATTCCCACATTCTAACTGTATATTCTTTTGTATGTTTTATAATGTTTGGTCAAATATTTCGGTTTACTTTCAACTCTTTAGCTTTATATTTGGGAGAGTCTCCCGTAGTTTCACTCTTATGTAACCACGGTATTCCTCCGCCATAAGTGAAGGTTTTACATTAATAAAATAATGGATGGTACCGCCCGTCTTTCACTAAAAAAATCAACTACAGAAGTATGAAAACCAAAAGCATTGTCAAACTTAACATCTCATACAAAATCCTAACTAAAATCTCATTTCTAAGACCGACAAACTTCTCAAATCTCAATTGAATCCCCAAGAAGAATATAATCTAAACGATAAAAAGTGACGTCACATAAAATCGCTACACCCCTGTTACTCCTGTATCAAGCAAACACAAATCTCCCCAACAATGGAGTTCATATGAACAGATGATAACATACTATCAAATAGTTCTTCGAAAATGTTTTAGCTACTGATAAACTATCATATCCCCGAAGATGGACGTGTAGAACTTTTTGCCTAAATCCAACTATACAACCATATTTACTTAATGATGAGAAAGCATATCAGTGGGAACAGACGGGCGAGCGATCTCGTCATGTATCCGTAACCTCCGTCGCCCCAAGTCTCTCCCCAATAGTTGCGTATGATCGATATCTTTTCATCTCTGAACACAATGGCTCCAATGATTATTGTTGCTTGAAGACCTGTTGGACGATGTGGTAGAGGTGTCCAGTTATCGCTTTCTCATATTCATGCACACGTCCAGAATTACTGCTTAGTAGGATGTCATATACATAGTCAAGGGTACCCATGACTGGATTTCTCTTCTTCAAGAGATCACATAGATCATCCATCGGATAGTACGGATAATCTTGTTCTAGAGATATCCCATTTTTCAACACATAATTGCACCATCTGTCTAACCTTCGTCCAGCACATCCAAAATTCATAAAACTCTTGGAGCAATCAACCAACTCCTTGGCGCTAAGTTGTTCAAGCATGCCATCTTTCCTCTTTCGTACAAATTCTAGTGTGCAAGCTGCTGTAAAGGCATAACTAAAGTTGCATTTTCCTTGATCCTCTATTGGCGTGAGAACATATTCCCATCTCCAATCAATGTCTACACGCTGTACATGAAAAAAACTTGTCAGGCAATTATTTTGTAGTCAAAACAAGGAAAGAAAAACGAGTATTACATCGTATGGACTCGAGGAGAAGAGGCACCTCCTTACACCGCTTAACCTGCCCAATAAGCTATGTTTCATAAAACAATACAAATTTCAAGAAACAGAGCTTATTGGGCAGGTTAAATTGTGTAAGGAGGCGTCTCTTCTCCTCGAGTCTATGCCATGTAATACTGGTTTTCCTTTCCTTGTTTTGACTAAAAAATAATTGGTTAACAAGCTTTCTCCTATGTGCAGTGTGTAGACATTGATTGGAGAAGAGAAAATATGCTCATGCCAATACAGGATCAAAGAAAATGCAACGGCTGTTATGCATTTACAGCAGCCTGCACACTAGAATTTGTACGAAAGAGGAAAGATGACGTGCTTGAACAACTTAGCGCTAAGGAGTTAGTTGATTGCTCTAAGAGTTTTATGAATTTTGGATGTGCTAGAGGATGGGTAGACAAATGCTATAATAATGTGATGAAAAATGGGATATCTCTAGAACAAGATTATATGTATTATCCGAGGGATGATCTGTGTGATCCCTTGAAGAAGAGAAATCCAATCATGAGTACCCTTGACCATGGATATGACATCCTACTAAGCAGTAATTTTGGACGTGTGTATGAATACGAGAAACCGATAATAGACGCCCTTCATCAATAGACTGTTGCTATAGATTTGGTTCCTGTGAGCTCGCAACTGTTAACCAGCACAGGTGTAATGGATAACTGGACACCCTTACCACGTCGTCCAGTAGGACTCATGCAATGGTAATCATTAGAGCCACTGTGTTCAGAGGTGAAAAGGTATGGATCATATGTAACTCTTGGGGAGAGACTTAGGGCGACGGAGGTTACGGATACATGGCGAGATCGCTCACTCATCTGTTCCCACTGATATGCTTTCCCATCATTAAGTAAATATGGTTGTATAGTTGTATTTATACGCATTCATCTACGAAGATATGATAGTTTAGTCAATAGTTAAAACATTTCAAAAGAACTATTTGATAATATTATATTAGTTGTTCATACGAACTCCATTGTTGGAGAGGTTTTTGTTTGCTTGACACGGGGGAAACAGAGGTGCATCGATTTTATGTGGTGGCACTTTTTATCGTTTAGAATGTAGTTTTTTTTGAGGATTCAATTGAGATTTGAAAAGTTTATTGGTCTAGAAAGTAAGATTTGGATTAGGATCCAAGGCTAAAGAGCGGGTGCCCAAAGAATATTAAAATTACAAACCTGGCCCAAGAGAAGCTCAGCAAGGACACACCCAGTTGACCATATACCAATTGAAGTTGTATACTCCGTTGCACCAAATATGAGCTCTAATGCTCAGCAGTTGTGGGAGCAGATGTACGATATATTTGCCTCATCCCTTACCTATTCCCAAGTAATTTGAGGTGAATATAAATATTTTTTTGAAGAAAAGAAGGTTAGGAAAGAAAGGAAACAGGCGGCTCAACAAGAAATCCTTACATGCATTATTCTTTTTGAAAACCCAAAACTAGCTTACAGAAAACATAGATAAGAAACGATATTATAAACTAGTGCACAGCTTTCCAAGAATGAAGCATTCACCTTTTTCTTGTTTTTCTCATTTCAAGACTAAGCCCCTTAAAAATGTTCAAGTCAAAAGATAAAACAGAACATAAATGGGAGGCAAACATTGGCAACCATCGTGAAATTCATTCTTTAGTTGAGGTTAGTATGGTTGGGTAATTTCGACTAAAATCTCTAGCTATACAAGTTACAACTCAAGTTCTAACTAATCTATCCAAAAGCTTCTAAAATAAATATTACTCTCAATACACAGAAAAGAATAATGGCAAAGTAACTCCATCAGCATGACCAATCAATCCATGTTATAGAGCATAAGTGCATAAGTTAGACATCAGTATAACTTTTTCTTAATTCTCTTAATACTTTATGCCTTATAATTAGCTCTTTTAGTTTTTTTACTTTCTCTTGCACTCTCTTTCACAACCAATATTCTTTATTTGCAGATGTTCAACCTTTCGGCTTGCCAACTAAATTTTTCACAATTTTTTTTATCATTACCGATACATCCTCTCACACTTAATTTGCATCACAACGTGAATTTATTAAGACTTCTTCCCCAAATACCACTATTTTAACATCTGCTTGCTTAACTTCTTTCTTTTTTTTGTAATTACTTAACTTATTTCAAATTCCACCATTTTATTTTATGTTCTATAGGCCTTTTTTCTCAATCGTCTATCAGATACGAACATCCAAAACTAGTAGACGGTGTTGCATTGTTAAACTTTCTCCTGAATCATCTTATAGTCCTTACAAGCTATCTATCTCTCCTATGAGTCATGAAATAGTCTATATTGTGACTTGCTTGGTCCAGTTTTGAAAGTAATCAAGTGTTCATCTCTTTTGGAAAAAGACATTAGTCACTATACAATCATACGCTATTGCAAAAGTCCAAAATTAATCCTCCATTGTTCCTGTTTCCATAACCAAATCCATCGTGTACATCATTGCAATCCTGATTCTCTCGGCCTTATGTACATTTAAATCTTCTTCTATAAAGATTTTCTCTCCTATTGGAACTTCACGCACTACCTCTTCTAAATCTTTCCAAAAATGAACCTTTATATCCTCTTCTAAACCCGCTTGAGGAGCATATATAATAATAACATAAAATATTTACTTTTCTCCTTATATCATGCCTATTATCTCTATTGTCTTTCCCTTGAGAGCTCCCGTGTTCCACGTTCTCAGTCTAATACTCCTACCTAAACTAGTATTTCTCAAATTCGCATCTAATTACAGCCTAAAAACTCTTGCTTATTTTTCACCACATCCAAATCTTTTAGGAGATGCAGCGGTCCTAGCTTAATTTTTGCCGCATTTGTACCATGCGACGTGAACCTTTATTTATTTGACACTACATTCAAGCCTCCTGATGCACCAAATGATATACATATACATACACGTAAATATAAAATTTAATGAAGCTAATGCATGAAGAACATGTAGCGACAAGGACAATATTACCTATACTACAAAAGGTAACTTCACAAGTTCTAATACACCCAAGACATTTCAAATAAATGCTATCCCATGCTAATATATGCGTCTACACATAAAAGAAATACAAACAAAAGTAAATTGAAATATTTCTGAAGAAATTTTAGCGATTACTAAAATATAGAGAAAAAAGAAGAATCCAAACTAAGTCGAACAGTAGGTTTTAAGTTTCAGAGCTTCTTGTAGGTAAACATACCAGCACTTTTGCATTAACAAAGTCACAGATCTTGACTTGGTGAGTCGCAGGATCAACCTGCAGAAAGATGAATCAGGAGTTGGTATGAACAATCCAATTTGTTTAAAAAACGCAAACGTGTAACAAAGTGGCATACCAAAAGATTATGGGGTTTCACATCCCTATGGCAAACACCGGGAACGGCATGAATGTAAGCTAGCCCCCAAAATATCTGTCATGTATTTGAAATTTGTCATGCACAATGAAAGGTAGAAATACCCCCAAAAAAGGGGGGATGGAGGAAAGAAAGAAAAAGCTAAAAATAATTCAAACCTGATATGTATACAGTTTTACATATACCAGTGGCATCCTTTGATTCGAATTGCTATAATGCTTTAAAACCTTGTATAAGGTCTCAGGGACATATTTCATAACCAAATTAATTAAAATTTCATCCCTTGTCGTTGTAGAAAAGAAACAATGCTTCATTGATACCACATTTGGATGATCCATCAAGCCATCAAGCGCATCTTGTAGCTCACAATTTTTGTAACGTCTGTCCTGCAAAACTTTCTTTATGGCCATCGTTTCTCTAGTTTCCAAGCACTTTTCCTGGATAAACAATGTCATAGGCAAACGACGTCATATCATGAACCTTGAAGCCGTTAAATTATCGCAAGTGTTATCAGCAAAAAAATGTTTAAAATGCACACCTGGAATGCAACTCCAAATGATCATGTTCCCACAACACTTTCAGCCATGTAACTGATAGTGTGCCTCGGGGGACTCTATCAAGAGGAGGGATTTCAGCTTTAAGTGAACCACAATACACAAAAAAGAAACTTGAGAAAGCCAAAAGAGGTTTTTGCTATTAACAAAAGATCTTGAAAATTCCACAGCACTAAACATTGAGGTTAAAAATTTAGATAATGCACATCGATGTGCATCAAACACGTGACACAAGATATGTTAATTTTATAGCAGGTGTTTGAAATAAAATAAGAAAAGATAATACAGTGATTGCAGAACATAAATTGAGCACTAACCTTTTAGGTTCCCCATTCTTGCCTCCAATAGTTGTTGACATAATGTGGCCAGTAACAGCATCATTTCCTTGAATGACAGCGGCAGACATATCCTAAAAGACACATAATCTTTAGCAGTTCATACCCTCAGACTAGTATGCTATCCAAGCATTTTCTATTCTAACCGAGGGGAAAAACATAGGAAATACCATCATTTTACTGGACATTCTATAAAAATATACAGAACACCTCAAAGAAGAAAAGAAAAAAAGAGGTACTCAAACGAGGAGATAAGGAAAAAACGCACAGGAAAAGCCCAGAAAGCTCTCTGAAGTGACACATTACCACAGAATTCAAGAATCACAAGCTAATAAAGCTTGTTTAGTGAAACAATAGAGTAGTACATCTTAGGAAGCAATAGCCTAGTCCTCAATAAGGAGAATCAACTGTGGCTTAATGCACCAAGCAAAGAACTTTAATAGATTGAAGTACAATTTACCTAATGACTCTTCAAGCTCACATCTTTTAACATCTACAAAAAATTAACAAATACACTGAAATTTTCCCACCCACATACAAAAAACTTGAAAACTTCTAAATCTGAAACTAAAATGTTGGATAAATTTCCTCAATCCCTTTCTACAGCTAATCTTAAGAAAATACTACAATAAAAAGTAAAAATGCTACAAGGTCTTCAGAAAAACTGAGAATATGATCGGAAAAATTAAGGGAAATACACCAAGAACAAAATGCTGAAAACTCCAATTTTTTCTTTGTGGCGTTCAAAATCTACCAAAAAACTGAGATCTAGATGAAATTCTAAAATGTAAAGATAGACGAAGCTCGAAAATAAAAAGTCTCTCAGATTGCCGCAAGTTACCCTGCCGGACTTTAATCGACGGCCCCGATCTAGTCTCAAGTAAAGAGAAAAGATAAAACATCTAGATCAACTTCAAATAACAGAAAGACAGCAGCTGAAAAGTCACACAGAAACCGACAGCCAGCTGCTCTGCAGGTAATTACCTTGTCGAGTCAATGTCGGAACGGCAAGACTGGGTGGCAGCGAGCCTTAGTGCAGCAGCAGCGACGCCGCCTTGATCATGGTGGTAATAGGGGAAAGGGTAAAAGTGGGTGGCATCTGGTGGGGGTGGTGGATTATTGAGCTGCAGCTGTTGTTGATGCTGCTGAGGACCCAGCGGCAAGGAAGCCATGTGATGCTCTTATGGAGAATCTCTCTCTTTTTTTTTCTCTTACTCTCTAGATCTAATATGTTTGGGTAGGAATGTCAAATAGGTCGTGTATCGTGTTTTGTGTTTCGTGTTTTTTAAGCTTCGCGTATCAAAGTGACATATCCATACCTTACCCGTTTGTTTCGCGTGTATGGATGTAGATAACCAAGCATATACATGTAAGGTTTTGTGTCGTGTATCGGGTATACGCATGAATCTTCAGCTTCTTCACCATCATATTTTGCAATATGTAAACTCATGATGTCATGAGTGAGGTCCTCTAAATTCAAATCACTTGACTCAGTAATAATAGATTAAGGAAAAAATGAGTCTAGTAACTAATACAGCATGATACAATACATTAAATAAAATCAAATATTTACCTCTTCCTGCAAATAAATTATCTTTAGTGCACATCAATGCTTTAACTACTTGGGGTGACAAGATGCTACGAAATCGATCAAAGATTCTACCACCAAGGAATTTGGATTTGGGAATGGGGAGTGGTATTTGGGAATGCCGGAATTGGGTGGAAGAGATTCGGTTAGGATTTTTTCTGGGGAAAAATTTGCTTTTTACTTTATTAATTATAAATTTTTATTTAAAACATATTTTTAAATTTTCGGGTATGGGGGTATAAATGGGTAACCCGTGGGTATACCCAGACACGACCCGCCATTAGTGGGTAAATTTCAGGTCTTACCCGATTTGTACACGAAACCCGCCAAGGTCATACCCATACCTGTGAAAATCATGTCAGGTTCAGATCATATTTTTGTGTCGTGTCTGAGATTGCCACCCCTATGTTTGGGGTTGGCATTGCTGCTCTCTCTTTCTGCTCATCTCTTACCCTCCATAGTAGATACTCTCTTGAGCCAAAATTGGAGTCTTTTTAAATAAAATTAAAAATAAAAAATAAAAAAAATTAATGTAACAACATATAATTCTAATGTGCCTATCTAAACTTGTTTAACATTTCTCGATTTATGCGATCCATAATTGTGTAAGTAGTAGTTGATTAACACATCTTGACGTAATTTTTATTATAAGTCGTCAAGAAATAACTTATGTGTGTTTCTACCTCACCTTACCATTCTCTAAATTTAAACGTAAGGTTCGTCGTCTCAATTCCATAAGATATACATGCGTATGTATAGTGCACATAGCATAGTCACTTCTTTTCGTTCTTTGATATCATACATCAGTACATCATACTCTCCTTGCACCTGTTCTTTCATACTTACATGCATACATTCACTCATTTATATATAATTTTGTTAGGGCTTAACCGAACATGAACTCATCTGGAACATGAAATTTGTCAAAGCATAAATAATCAATTCATTAATTTCACTTTGGACATAACTTAGTAGCTAGCATATCCTTTCGTCACATGATATAACATTCCAATTCAAAACACATTACCCTATTACATAACTTATCGTTCCGTTATATAACTTATCGTTCCGTTACATAATAATTTATTCCATACCTTGCATATCATTTCATTATGTAATGTATCGCTTCACTATAATAAAGCCGGATCTTCACCAAGGGTCTAGACGACCTCAAATTTGGTCCGTCAGTTAACGTGAAGAGTTGTTAACTGAGATTGAGAATGCGTAGCTAGAATAGCGCCAAATATCTGTAGAATCTGCAAGGCACCACTAGAAGGGGGGATTGAATAGGTGGTGCGGAAAGTGTGGTTTTTAAAATTTGTTTAAAACTAAACAACTCAACTTCTGAAAACAGATTCTGTTTTCAGGACCAGTTTTAAAACGTTTTTAAAACCAGGTTATAGGTCTCCAAAAATTCTGAAATTTTGAGATAACATAGCCTCAGATATTATGAGGGTCCCTTAAAAATTTCAAATTTAAATTCAACCTTTAACTCCTTCAAAAACCGTTGGTGATCAGATTGCGTGAATCTGCCAGAAACGGTAGACGGTTTTGAAAAATTTATTCCTATTTGTGTGTAAGTCCAAATGCTCTGAAATTTTAATCACTAACTCCTTATATACTATATTTAAGTGGGTTGAAACAGTTTTGCAAAATGCTTTTGGAAGGTTCGTCAATTACTATCAAAGTCTCAACCTTTGCAAGTCTGAAAATCAGACTGTACTAGTTTCAGAACTTTTGATGTTTGATTGACTTATCCTTATCCAAAAGGGTTGAAACTTGTGCCAAATTAACCCTAAGCCGTGTGGGTATGTTTCTGGAAATTTTCACGATTTTTAAAAGTCGTTTACTATTTTTACAAACACAAACAAAAAGCATAAACTGTGCAGTAACAGAAAATAAATGCTGAAAGTAAATGGCACGGAGAATTTTATACTTGTTCGGTTATAAACAACCTACTCCTGTCTTCAAGGAACACCTTCCTTGGTTCACACTAGTCACACCATGCAATACACCTTACCACAGGGTTGATAGAGTTACACACTAACTCCAACCCTTTACTATAGCGCCCCGGACCTGGCCTCGTCCGGGTACGGTACACCTACCGTACTTCACTAGGGAGAGTACAAAGCGTCATGCGTAACATGCGAAAATCCATAACATAAGTCGTGGACTCTCATGCTAATATTTAACATGGTAGTAAAATTTAGACAGCATTAAAACTTTTCAAATTAAACATGCATTACTAGTTTACTAAGTTCTCAAAAGTAGTAGTCCCACAAAATAACATAACCGAAATCCAGAGAGTTCAAGCATAGTCATAATACAAAACGTCTTGACAGCATAAAAGTCCTTAAGCTTAGCTCCCTTCATCCTCCTCGCCTATGGATAAGGTATCCTTGGCTCATCCTCGACCCATTCTATCTTGGCATTACCTGGCTCTGGGAAAAAAATAAAGTGTGAGCGATAAAAATCACCCAGCAAGAATACAATAAACTACCATGAAATACGTAAAGAATCATAACATGAATGTATTACTCCGAAAACCTCAAATAATCATAATTCATACCTGATCTTAAATCCTGAGCCTGTTTGACGTTCGGCTTAAGCATGATTTTAGGTAATTCTATACCAATAATAACTTATTAACCATTAACTGTAACATGCAACATGACCTCATGATTGCGAGTTATGCAAGATGTAATGTATGATGTCATGTCGTGTCAAAACATCATTTTGGTCCCATAAAATAACATGTCGTAAAAACGGAGTGTCAGATCAATTAACCCCGGATCTGAGCAGGTCCAGAACATATCATCAGACCAATTAACCCCGGGTCTGGAACGGGTCTAGAACAGATATCAGATCAATTAACCCCGGATATGAATGGGTCCAGAACAGATATCAGATCAATTAACCCTGGATCTGAACAGGTCCAGAACATGTAACAGACCAATTAACCCTGGGTCTGAATGGGTCCAGAACCTATCATGTCAACAGACCAATTAACCCCGGGTCTGGAGTCAGGTTAGTCGCATGCTTGGCCGGCAAAGGAATCATGAAGCTTTCTTTAAAAACATGGGATCGTAAAAATTTTTCATGCATAACGAAAACATAGCTGCTTATAAAACTTGCTTGCATAAGTAAAATCCATAAAACCATTTTCATGATCATGCGTGATATATGCAGTGATATGCAATGCAAGTCATGGCGTGAAACAACATATTGTCATAAGATTTTCAGATTAATCTGATAACCATAAAGGGCTCATTTAATAAAGTTTCTGAGATGGGTTAAATGCTAAAACTGGACCGACCCATTTTACCAAAAATTCAATTGCGGCAAATCGGTGATTTGTTTTTCAGAAATTCCAACTCGCAAAAATCATAATCATGTGGAACTAGTATCCTGCCGAAATTTAGCCTATTTTCATATCTCTAAGTCCCCTTTCTGAGTCCAGAAAGTCGTTACTAAACTTCAGGTTGGTTCCAGTAATTTCATTTGGGCAGTTTGACTAATTAATTCATTAAAAATAATCCAGAACTTGTTTTACGAAAATTCCAGCTGACGTGTTCACTACACTCATAGGATTATTACCATGCCAAAAATCAGCTTTATTGGTCCTCTACAAGGTCCCTTTTCAAGCTAGTCAAAAGAGGTTATCATTCGGCTCAGTTCCTGTTTTTCAAGTCTGACCAGTCTTACCAAATATTTTATCAAAACTTAACCATGACACATTTTACCAAAATTCCAACTCTCATCTCTACTATACACATGTGGCTAGCTTTGTACAAAAAACCAGATTTATTAAAGGTTTACAAGGTCCTGTTTTAAGCCGTTGAAGTCAGTGTGCAATTTTGTCCAGCTCCAGAATTTTTAACTGGAGCAGTTTTACCGCGTAATTTCTTAAAAATAATCCGTAAGTTATTTTAACAAAATTCCAACTCTCACTTGTGCTAAATTCATAAGTCTAACTTTGTACCAAAAATTAGCTTCATTGAAGGTCTGAAAGTTTAGTTCTTAGGTCGTTGAAAACGTCACTTCCTTCAGCCAGTTCTAGTAGTTTGCTATTTTATCACCTATTCAATTCAAATGCCCATCATTCATCTTGTCCTTATGAAATATATTATTGATTACCACTTACACTCCATTGTAGCATAAATTTCCAGATTTCATGCTCATTGTAAGGTCACCTTTTCATCAAACAAAACAATTTGTAGATAGTAACAAGCAAGTATCACTTATGCACCAAACAATTGTTCATCTTTAAGGACAATACTCACCTCCTCTTTTCTCCCCTAGGCCGAAACTTAGGGGTGTCCTAACCACATTTTTCAGCACATATTTAAGCATGCATTCACATTCAAGATTCATCTTAAGCTAATCTTACTAACAACTTCATAGAGCTCCTATCTTACATATGCATGCTTTTCCATAAATCTTCCAAGTTTCAAACAAGCATCAATCTTGCTTAGACTCACTTAGTTGCAACTTAAATCATCCTAAAACAGCCTTGTAACTTAATGCATGTAATAAAAGATTCCATCCTTGAGAGAATAAGCCACATGCCATGCATTGTTCTTAAGGAATCTCTAAGATATAATCTTAAACTTAGAATATTCAACTAAAGATCAAATCTTAAGGACCTCTAAGCATTCAAGTCACTAACTCTTTAAATAAATCATGAGAGATCATTGTATACTTGCCTCTTCAAGCTAAAGCTCTTGTCTTTGCTTTGTTACGGAGTGAGTTGAATTTGAATCCTCCTCTTCCTTCCTTGAGCATACGGTTTTAAGGGGGAATGGAAGGAAAAGATTAGTCTTTATTCAATAGAGGAAATAGGATATATTTGAGGCTAGAGCATCTTACCCAAAATGAGCTTGGAATGGAGATTCAAGCACTTCAAGATGTCACCTCCTAAGAAATTTGATGGCTTTCACCTATTTTAACCATGGATACCACGATTTTGAGGTGAATGGAAGGATTCATGTGAGCTTCATTCTTCACCAAAATAAGAATTCACTTAAGGAAGCTTGGAACAAAACTTACCTAGATGTTGCTTGAGTCTTGGAGGTGAAGCTTGAATTGATTTCTTGGTTCCAAGGGGAAGGTCGAAATGTTGGTGATGGAAGGATGGAATTTCGCTAAGTGTTGCTTGCTTGCTTGAGAGGAATTTTCAAGAATGGAATGAAATGTAGTGGGTTGTGATATTTAGAAGGAATCTAGAGGGGCATGGGATGGGGATTTTCGGTAGCATGGTCAAAGAGAGGGAAGGGAAACACCATGCATGGAGGAGTGGTCTTGACCACTTTTTGTCTCTCATGTGTGCATGCTTGTAATATTTTATTAGGCTTGTCCCTTGCATGCTTGTTATCTCTTTAATTAATAATCTAAATTGGTTATTTTAAATTCTAAGAAGGAATGAAAATGTTGGAGAGAACTCTAGAACTCCTTCGGAGATCTTGGCCGAAAGGTAGGGGTTTGGGGGAAAATTTAGGTATTTCTTGTACCTTATAATTCATGTGTATTGTTGTTTTCTTTATTTTATTGTTTTCCCATGACAACCTATCTTGTCTTTTTGGCACGCCGTGATCGGCAATTCCGACTCCTTCATCCTGCTCCACATCAAAGCTGCTCCCTTTCTCGCCATTCGCCATTCCCCTTGCTATGGCGGCTGCACCGGCATTTGCTGCAGTCGTTGCCGGATCCAACGCTACCCCGGCTATCTCAATTTCGCCAAAGCCGGCTACTCGCTACAAAGGTATTCCCATGGTTTCTTTCCTTGATTCGGAAATTGATGCTCTTGCTGCACCACCGCTAAAAGTTATACGAGAGGTTTTTGAGAAAATTGGGTTTCATCATGATCTTCGGATTACACTGATTGATCAATCGCATATTTTGATGAATTTTCGTAATGAGGCCGACTATCTGCGGTGTTTTTATCGCCGTTCTTGGCATATATATGGGTGTCATATGAGGGTTACGAAGTGGACAGTAGATTTTGATCCTTCATCCGATGTCCCCATTGTACTGGTTTGGATTGCCCTCCCCGCGTTACCCATCCACCTCCATCAGTGGGAGGCGGCGTTTGAAATCGTCCGGCCCATTGGCCTGCCGATTAAACTTGATATTGCAACCTCCGAAGGACTGCGGCCATCTGTCGCTCGAGTGTGTGTGGAGATTGATGTGTCTCAACAATTGCCACAAAAGATATATCTACAAGCGAAAGGGCGTTTAATCTTGCAGCCAATAGTTTACGAAGATCTGCCCCTATTTTGCACTGCCCGCCGTAGACTGGGACATGCAACCGCTGCATGTCCACCTAAAGGAGCGTCCAGTATACCACCGCCCCTCCTCCGCCTCCCCCGGCTCGTCAGCCCAAGACGCGCTGGACTCCGGTTTAGCGCAAACCCTCAGGGCATCCCCCGGCTCAGGAGCAAATGTCCACTGGAGATGATAACGTGGACCAAAATGTACAAGATCCATTACTTTCGGTTGATCCAACAAGGGCTCAAGATGATCTCTGTACCGTGGCCAATCCATCAGCTGATAATGTCCCATTACCGCCTGATAATGCTCCCGATGACCATACGCAGGATGAATTCTGTGATGCTGTGGATAACCATGTGCCAAATGACCTTACACCGCGGGATATTGGGCACTCATCAGATAATGATTTTCCTGTTGACATTCCAGTAGAGGAAATCCCTACTGTACCCGCGGATGTTGCCTGCCGCATGCAGCTCATGCAAACGTCACCGGATGATGAGATATTAATTTCGCGTCTGGAAGGTCATGAGGAGGAAGTTGGGTTCATCCATGTGGTTCCACGTCGTAAACGTCGAGCACGTAAGGATTTACCCCCTCTGCCACCATCAACCTGACGCGTAGTGCGTCTCGTATCATACAGGGAAGTACCTCCGACCTTACTCAATGAACATCTTAATATTGAACATTCGAGGCATGTGTACGTCGCTACCTTGATTACAACAGTTGATTAGAGAACATCGTTTAAATTTAGTTGCTTTAATTGAACCTAAGCATACTCCTTCACAAGTACATGGTTTTGGTTTGCGTCTTGGCTTTTCACACTGTTATGCTTCACAATCGGAACATATATGGTTTTTTTGGCGTGATAATGAGTTGCGTTTCCTTGCCACGCAGGATCAGGATCAAGTGATCCATTTGACTTTATTATCGGTTCCGCTGCAGCAGACTTTTATTCTTTCTTTAGTATATGCAAAACATACTGCTTCACAGCGTCAACATTTATGGCGCTCAATATGTGATTTTGCCACAGGGTTACAGTCACCTTGGATGGTTGGAGGCGATTTCAATACGTTTCGCTCCCTTGACGATCATAACGGCCGCTCCACACCTTCTTTATCTGCTCTACAAGATTTTAATGAGTGTATTGAAGCATGTTCTTTTATGTCGCCTCCATATCAGGGTTCGCGTTTTACTTGAGCTGAAGGCCGTGGTCTTGGACGCGTTCGACAGAGGCTGGATTGGCTCTTTATCAACTCTTTGTTGAATGATATTTTTGACAATTTGCTGCTTACTCATTTGTCACGAGCTTCATCGGATCACACTCCACTTCTTATACAATGTCAGCTAAGCACTCAGTCTACCCGTCGCTCATTTCGTTTTTTAGATGCATGGCTTCAACACCCAGATTTTCATACTTATGTGAAGAATGCATGGGGTTCATATCCTACGACAGGAGGCATGCGTGGTTTCTATACGAAATTATTTTCCCTCAAGAAAGACATACAACACTGGAATAAAACTATATTTGGGAACATTTTTAGCACTCTGAAGAATGCAGAGGAGTAGCTTAATAGAGCAGAAAGTACTTAGGACGCCTGCCCCACGGAAGAGGCACGCGAGGCATTTTATAAGGCCAAAGCACATTATTTGCTCGCCTCCAATTATGAATTGCAATACTGGAAACAAAAGGCGCGGGTAAAATGGCTACAAGAAGGCGATGCTAATACACAATACTTCCACTCCCTCGTCAAAGGTAAGCGTTCACAGCTATGTATTCGGCATATTCGGAATTCGAGTGGTATATTGTTGACAAATCCGGACGACATTATGACAGTCGCAGTCGCATTTTACACGGACTTATTCACTTGTGCGCCAACGCAGAATCACTCAGCTATATTATCACACATTCCACATCTAATATCTGAAGCAGATAATCTCATGCTTACACAGATACCACTGGAATCAGAGGTAAAAGCGGCTGTATGGAGTCTAGACCCACAAAGTGCTACCGGACCAGATGGTTTTCATGGAAATTTATACCGTTCATGCTGGCCTATAATACATTTGGATGTTCTAAAAGCGATGCAAGAGTTTTTCATTGGTGTCCCACAGCCGACGGTCATGGCTGCTGCCTTGCTTACGTTGATCCCAAAAACACAGTCGCCACAGACTTTTGGAGATTTTCGCCTATTTGCCTTACAAATTTCCTGAGTAAGGTTTGTACTCGTATTAATGACACTCGTTTGGGTCAGCTACTACCACGTTAATCTTGCTGGAACAAACATGATTTCTTCCCGAACATGACATTTCGACTAAAGTGTTGTTGGCCAAAGAAATGGTCCACATGATGGATAGAGGGGGATCTCAATTATGCCTGAAGTTAGATATGATGAAGGCTTTTGATCGGGTAAGTTGGGAATATCTCGAACTATTGTTGCGCAAGTTTGGTTTCTCGGATTTTTTCATTCGGATTGTGATTAACCATTTAAGTGCTTCAAAGCTGTCAGTATTAATCAATAGGCAGCCATCAGCCTCTTTTCGCCCATTTAGAGGAGTCAAGCAGGGTGATCCCTTGTCACCCTTGCTGTTTATCCTATCATCTGAAGGGTTCAGCAGAGGACTAAAGGCGCTAGTTGCAGCGGGCAACATACAATCATTTCGCCTAGGGCGAATACCAATGACCATCTCTCACTTGGCCTATGCGGATGATTTACTTATTTTCCTACGAGGTACACAACGCAATCTCAGACGTTTCCACGCATTCCTCACTATGTATAGGGCAAAAGATGGATCTTCATAAAAGTAGTTTCATACCTTCGTCTAGTGTCACCTCAAGTCAATGTCGGATTTTTGAAGACATACTAGGCATGCGGGCAACAACTCTGCCTTTTCGATATCTGAGCTCATATCTACATAAAGGCATCACTCGATCCAGATATTGTGCAACCCTATTACAAGATGTTGATGACCGACTGCACGGCTGGCATGCCCGTCTTCTCTCCTCGGCAGGACAATTAGTACTTTTACGTTCGGTGATTGCAGCGCTCCCGCTTCATATTCTGGCAGCAGGAGGTTTGCCCAAATCAGTCATCTGAATGATCAACAAAAAGATGGCGGCATTTTATTGGGGGGATAGGCATCATTGGGTGGCATGGCACAAAATCACAACGCCAGTTAGGGAAGGCGGCTTAGGCTTTCGAAACCTAAGCGACTTGCAGCAAGCATATCACTGTAGGATTTGGTGGACATATCAAAAGCAAAATACTTTATGGAGTCATTATATGCACAATAAATATGGACGGAGGGGCAATTATCATCAACGACTCCCCGACTCAGTAGTATGGAAACTCATATGTCGAATTCACCACACTTGCATTTCTCAAAAAACTGGAACGGCACCTTTTCTTTTATGGACATCTACGCTCACAGGTGAGTTTACTCTCAAGTCGGCCTATGATCTTTGTCAGGTGTCACGTCCAACACAGCTCTCTACAAAATTTATTTGGTTTAAGCAACATTCTCCATCCACAAAAATATTGTTGTGGCGCCTCTTTCATTCAGCCATGCCATTTGAAGATTACATAGGACAGTATTTGGTGGCACGTCCCACACAGTGTCCTTTTTGCAGAGAACACTCAGCCACAGTGGATCATATCTTCATTTACTACAGCCGCATTAGCCACTTATGGGGTTTTTTTGCTGCAGAGTTGCATGGAATACTTCCAGCATCACTATCTCTGCGTCAGTATTTATTAGCTTCGTGGTATCGTTCAACTACTTCATCTTTATTTGGGGTTTTGAAAATTGTCATTCCAGCCATTACAGTTTCAAACATCTGGCGGCATTACGCGCAATTAGTATATGGGGACTCTAAGGCCTTTTCAACTGCGGGGCTACAAAACTCGATACATTTTGATATTCGCATGTGGATACTGACGATACAGGGATCCAAACTTGCAGCGGGGCCAACTCTCTCTCTTTCCTGGATCCCCCGGATTCGTCCTCCGCATCTCCGCATTATTTAGTGGCAAACACCACCTTCAGGTAGACTCAAACTAAATGTTGATGCAGCAGTTGGCCGCTACTACGCCGTGGGTGGGGCAATATTGCGCGATCACGAGGGTAATTGTGTGCGTGCACTTTCATTTCGTCTGCCTTCAAGTACGCCTTTGTTGGCAGAGATTCAGGCTACTCTTTTTGGTTTGATGTATTTTCTCTCCTTCCATCGTTTGATCATAATCGAATCTGATTGTGCTCAAATGTTGTCACGACTACATCAGCCACAACATATTTCTGGCAACTATCATCTGCGACTGCTACACACACTACTTCATCATCATAGACTAGAGATCATTCACACATATCGTGAGGCTAATATGCCAGCTCACTACCTTGCTCAACACGCGATGATGCATCCTGTGACAAGTGTTTTCCACAGCCACAATCTCCCAACTTTGGTCCGTGCATCGCTCACATTGGACCTCACATCGGCGAGCTTGCGTTCATGCTGACATTCTAGTCTTCCTCATGGATTGGCAACTTTCAACATATTGTGCCCGTACCATAATGGTTACGGGCAGGCATGGTATGAATTGCATTCTTTTAGTTCACTGCTGCATCTTTCATATCCTTAACATACTTAATGTGTTCTTTTCTCACACTATAAATGGTCGACAACGCAACTACGCCACCCACTTGGCCCGACGCAACCGAGTTCGCACAGCTAGAGTCTTCCATAAGGATTGGCTACTTCAAATTTTTCCTGCCTGCACTTTAATAAGTACAGGTAGACTCGGTACGCTTACTTTTCCATCATTATACTGGTTTTTACATGTTCTTTTCTACCCGATGCTGACCCGGATTGTTTTCGTGGTACGTGTACATCATCATCACATTGGCGTCCATCTCTCTTTACTTTGGTGTCCTTTGCACGTTGCTACGAGCTCTATTCATTATGCGCATGGCTTAAATCCTCAACATCTAAACTTCCCGTCGTGGACTCAAACACACTGCTGCCTACTATTGCAAGTCTTCCAAATGGATTGGTGTGTATCTGGTACCTCTGCCGGCATATTGGGTTGTGCTGGCAGACCAGCTATGCTTTACCTTCAATTCACCTCACATTTTTCAGTATGCCGCAGATTTCTTCTTTACTCAGCCCTACAATTTTGTCGTGCGTGGACGAGGACATGGGTTGCACCTAGACTCCAGCCATTTGATGCGGTTGCCGTTCGGACCCGGCATCCTCATAGACGGCGGCTATTTTCAGTGCTATTTCATTTCATACATTGGTCTCCTACTTGTTTGGTTACATGGACGGGAGCATGGATCGTACTCCTCTTATTGAGCATTAGCGCGAACCCCGATTGGACAATGGGCAACCATCATGCGAGGCTGTTCACATGGCATATCGTTTTATTACGTTGGTGTAATATTCGGATTACAAGTTCTATTTCATTACTTGATAGCGTATATCAACAGTCCATCTATATAAATATGTACGCTTTTTCCTTCGCCAGGGTTTTATCCACAAGGGTGGTTTTACTTGGCAAGGTTTTAATGCGGCATATCATATATGGAATGGATGTTGATAATCATATACTACTACTATCATTTTTGTTTCATTTGTTGTAATAAGGTTTTCCTCCACCATAAGCGAGGGTTTTCATAATAAAATTTTTCCTTAAAAAAATATATATATATATATTAGGATGTACAATGTGCATGTCACCTAAAACATATATTAGTGTATATATCCGCATATATATATACACGCCTATGTGTATATATTGCATATACTCCTTTTTATGTACACACATATATATACACGTGCATGATAATATATATATATATATATATATTTGCACGCCTATATGTTCATGTATTAGATATATATACCTTTCTATGTATACGCATGTAGGTACATATACATTTCATACGCATAAATCATATACACGCACATACATTAGTGGTATGTATTGTTCATATATTTCATGTATCACTTTCTTGAAATCCCCTTATTTAATTATTTAGTATCATTTCAAAAGTGTTTAAGTAAAGAGTGTTAAGTTGGCTTAAGTAACGTGCACTTAAGGAAATCATCGTTTTCATTCCGTCACTTAATCATAGTTTCAAGTACATGGTTGTTGGGGTACAACATTTACAAACCTTGTACGATGAATACAATTCGCACAAACACCACCACCTCGCAAGAATGAAGAATGATCACACCTTGATCAATCTTTTACAAAGATATAGAATATGTGGTGATCTATATAACAAGCCTATTCAAGATTTAAAATATGAATACAATAGGCTTTCAAGAAGAAAGAAAGAAAGAGAGTGTAGAAGAACAGAGGCTAGCGTTTTTGATCACTTGATTTTGCAATGCTTGTGCTTGTCTTATTTTTGCTCATCTTCTTTCCTTTTATGCTCATATGTCCGTCCCCCCTAGGTGTCCTCCCCCTCTTGAAAATTATCTTCTAAGTCCTTGGGAGAATGTAAGACATTATTGTGACATGGTCTTGCTTACTTGTCACCTTCTCATTGGATGATCATTTAAGCTTTGCTTACTTGGCACTTCATGATAGGTTGGATGTTGTCATCATTGATTACTTGGAAAAATCTGAATATACCACTCAAGACATGTGCCAAAATCAACATAGAATAATTTCCATACTACACAAGATTGTCACATAAAATTTGCAAGACAAAATTTCTCACAAAAAGGGAAAAAAATTCGGCCATAATGCTAGTTAACATGCTGAAATTTCAGCATGTGTTACTTAGTGGGATAACTCAAATAACTTCCATTTTTCTTTGATTTTTCTTTTCAAAATAACTCATCAATTGATGGCAAATATCCTTATTAAATTGGAAATGAATTTGGACACCCTTAAGACCACAAATTCGGCCAAGACATATTGTACACATGCTGAAAAATTTCAGCATGTGTGATATATAAGATATCACTCTTTATGGATTTGAAACTTATTCAAAATGCTTCCAAAATATCTTCCAATTAATCTCATAATTCAAGACACAAAATATATGCCTTTTAATGCACAAATTCGGCCAGCCACATTTCAACATGCTGAAATTTTAAGCATGTGTTTCAAAATGTAACAAGGTTTGAAACCTTACTATTTGTAGCTTCTTTCTTTAATTCACCAACATTGCATGATTGATTCTTGACCAATCAATATGCCAACAAGGCTCCACATATGCTCCATCTCAGCTGTAGGTGACGTGGATGATGTATAAGCATGTGCTGAAATTTATTTTTGCTAACTTTGTAAAATAGTGCACATTTAATAATACACACATGTTATATTCCAATCAGCCCTTAACTTAATTTTCTAGAACATTTTAAGATGTTGACATATGTAAAAAGTGTCTAGATACGTGTCATATGATGTGCCAAAAATATTCCATGCATTGTGTACGTAGAAAATCGAATTTTTGATATTTATCGATTACCCGATTTTTCTCTAATTAAATTCCAACTTTTTGCACATGTTATATACATTATGTTACACATAATAAATATAAATAAAACTTTAATATTCAGCACTTGGCTGGTCTTAAAGTGGCGCCTAAACCATGTGACAAAATTGAAATTGGAATCTCCACAATTTGGCCTTAATGTGGGGTGATTTGTGTGTGCCAACATGGAATGATTTTATGGCTGAAAATAACATCATAGCCACGAAAATAATAATGATTTTTGAGGTGTAGGGGCTGGCCATCTATTTATGGCAAGTACGTGACACGTTGGCAAAGTTTCGGTATTCGCCCGACACGACAATTTTTGGTTTAGAATCTTTTAATGTGTCGTATTTAATTTGTCATCACCATGACTTATATCATATGATATAAGACCTGAATATACTCATAAATATGAGTTAAGTATGGTGGTGTGACGTTAACGTACGTACGTAAAATATATAACGTGTCGGTAGTACGTTGGAATACATGTGTATGTGCCTTTTTTAAAAAATCTGAAAATATATATTTATATATGTATATGGCCGTGTATATTTATGATAAAGGGAGGAGGAGACTTTCCTTTTCTTAGTCTTGTTGCCTTTGTGCCTTTTCCAAATGTAGCTTCCTTTAATGAACTACTTAGTTTAATTAACTAAGTACTTCACTTAATGAACTAGTTTAGTTCATTAATGGTGGCACCTGAAAATAGTATAAACACAAC
Source organism: Eustoma russellianum (assembly GCA_036186865.1). Classification (NCBI taxonomy): domain Eukaryota; kingdom Viridiplantae; phylum Streptophyta; class Magnoliopsida; order Gentianales; family Gentianaceae; genus Eustoma; species Eustoma russellianum. The sequence goes on from AP025052.1 coordinate 10,453,122, forward strand.
AAATGTTTGCCATTTGATGTAAGCTTTAAAGCTTCATGGCTCGTTAGTACGGCAACATTATATATGAACTATATAAGGCAAGTAATAAGCAATATCATGCACACGTTTGTTTATATCATGCACGTTTTATGTCATTCATTTAAATCACATATTTTGAAATCACCCAAACCCCTTTTTCTCTACAATGTCCCTCCTTTGATGATTTTCAAAATAACTTATGCACATGATTTAAATGCTATCGCTCCCCCTTCAAACATTCATAAATTTGATATTTGAATTTCAAATTTCAAATCCGGCTCCCCCTTGATTTGTGCAATCAGTATCAATTAGTGTCTCTCTCCCCCTTAAATCATGCTTTCTCTCCCCCTTTATTTTGGAAAGTAAATCAAAAGATTCCTGTAAATAAGGAAAGAAAATCAAATCATGTCAAATCAAATCATATCAACTGGAATCATGCCTAATTTTGAACAAAGAGATTCATACGTGGCTTGATTTAAGGCTTTTGTAAAGATATCCGCTACTTGTGCTTCTGTGCGTACGTGATCTATGACGATATCACCATTGTTTACATGACCATAAAGAAAGTGATATCGTAGTTCTATATGCTTAGCCTTAGAGTGTAACACGAGGTTCTTAGACAAATTAATGGCACTCATACTATCACAATATATGGGAATTCTATTTACGGTAATTCCAAAGTCCGAGAGTTGTTGTTTTATCCATAACAACTGTGTGCAACAAAGGCTAAGTGCCATATACTCAGCCTCAGTAGTGGACAAAGCAATGCTAGCTTGCTTTTTGGAAAACCATGAAATGAGTGAGTTTCCTAAAAATTGGCAAGTCCCACTCGTGCTCTTTCTATCTATTTTGCAGCCACCATAATCTGCATCAGTATAAGCATGTAAGTTAAAGTCGGAATCCTTATCGTACCAAATTCCTAAGGTGGGCGTGCGCTTAATATAGCGAAAGATTCTTTTCACCGCATTATAATAAGACACCTTAGGTTGACTTTGAAAACGTGCACATATACATACACTGAACATTATATCAGGCCTACTGGCAGTTAAATATAGCAAAGAACCAATCATAAATCTATCAGAGTTTTTACCATGTTCATCTTTGTCCAATTTAGTGTGACACTCATAGGGGTGGGGGATGGTTTCATATTTTCAAAGTTGAACTTTTTAATCATGTCATTGACATATTTTTCTTGACTTATGTGAATCCCTTTATTCGTTTGCTTAATCTGCAAGCCAAGAAAATAGTTAAGTTCACCAACCATAGACATTTCAAATTCGGATTTCATGCAATTTTCAAAATATTCAACAAGTCTATGTGAGGTAGAACCGAAAATAATGTCATCAACGTAGATTTGAATAATAAGTAAATCCGATTTATCTTGTTTCAAAAATAGTGTACTATCTATAGTACCTCGTTTAAATTTATTTTCTAAAAGGAAAGTAGAAAAACGATCATACCATGCTCTCGGCGCTTGCTTTAGTCCGTATAGTGCCTTCTTTAATTTGTACACGTGATCGGGATGTTTCAAATCTTCAAAACCGGGTGGTTGCTTCACGTATACTTCTTCTTGTATGAATCCGTTTAGGAATGCACTTTTTACGTCCATTTGATACAATTTGAAATCTTTCATGAAAGCAATAGCAAGTAAAAGTCGTATAGCTTCTAAACGTGCTACGGGTGCAAAGGTTTCATCATAGTCAATTTCTTCTTCTTGATTATAGCTTTGTGCTACAAGTCTCGCTTTATTTCTAACGACCTTTCCTTCTTCATTCATCTTATTCCTAAACACCCACTTTGTGCCTATTATAGTCTTATCTTGTGGTCGTGGCACTAAATCCCATACATCGTTTCTAACGAATTGATTAAGTTCATCATGCATAGCATCAATCCAAGAAGAATCACTCAAAGCATCATTCACATTTTTGGGTTCAATTTCAGAAATCATAGCATAGAATTCATTTATCTCATCCAAAGTAATTCTTCTACGTGGTCGCACACCGTGAGTGAGGTCGCCTATGATGAGATCATGTGGGTGATCTCTATCCCATCTTGGTTGATTATTTTCTATGTTATCATGTATTTCTATGTGATCATGCATTTCTAGTGTGTCATTCATGTCATGCATATCAAGTATACCATCATCTTTATTCAGCACGGGTTTCAATTCAAAGTCATCATCGTATTCTTTATCTTTATCAATCTCACCAAATTCATTGAATTTCACATGAATAGATTCTATGATTTGTCTAGTGAGAGGATCATAACATCTATATGCCTTTGAATTTATAGAATATCCAACAAAAATGCACTCAATTGATTTGGGTTCAAATTTATCTAAATTATCTTTTGTGTTCAAAACAAAACATTTGCATCCAAACACACGAAAATAGTCAATCTTAGGTATGCGATCATTCAATATCTCATAGGGCGTCTTGTTTATTTTCTTTCTTATAGATAGGCGATTTACTATATAGCATGCACAATTTACGGCTTCCGCCCATAGAAATCTAGGCAATTTATTTTCACATAACATAGTCCTAGCAATTTCTTGTAATGTTCGATTCTTTCTTTCTACTACTCCATTTAATTGTGGAGTTCTAGGTGGCAAAAATTCATGCTTGATTCCCTTTTCTTCGCAAAATGAAATCATGTCTTTGTTTTTAAATTCACCTCCTCTATCGCTTCTTATCTTTTTCACATTGACACCGTATTGATTTTCAAGTTGTTTAATTGATTTTGCAATTTCAACGGCACTCTCATCCTTATGTGCAAGAAATAAAGTCCAAGTATAACGAGAAAAATCATCAACAATCACGCATGCATAGTGGCGCCCACCTAGACTTGTAGTGCGACTAAGACCAAACAAATCAATGTGTAGTAATTCTAAGATTCTAGTCGTGCTTATTTCGTTCTTAGGCTTAAGTGACTCACGTGTTTTTTTGCCTTTTATGCAAGATTCACACAACTGAAAGTTGTCTAAATCAAGTATAGGCAGACCTCATACTAAGTTCTTTCGTTGAAGTTTTTCTAGTGTGGAAATACCAATGTGTCCTAAGCGTCTATGCCATAAATTCACATTGGGTTCATTTGACATAAAGCACTTAACTTTAGCGTCTACCATATCATCCATAGAAAGCGTAAAAATGTTGCCTTCTCGTTTTCCTTTTAAAACGGTTTCTCCATTTTTATTTATTATATTGAAATAAGGGTGAGTAAAGCATACATTAAAACCATTGTTAACAAATTGAGAAATGCTAAGAAGATTGTAGGATAAGTTGCTTACAAAAAAGACGTTGGAGATTTGGAGAGTGCTTGGATTTCCAATCGTACCTTTTCCGATGATCTTGCCTTCGTTGTTGTCTCCAAAGGTCACATATCCGCCTTTTGTGACCTTCTTTAATTTTGTGAACAAACTCGGGTCACCCGTCATGTGCCTCGAGCATCCACTGTCAAGGAACCACTTAATAGTTGTTTCTTTTGATGTGTGGGCTCCCTGCAATGTTCAAAAAATGATTTAGGTACCCTTTTAACTTTGGGTTCTTGCGAGTTAGTTAATCACCTCTTGGCAAAAGTACCTTTCGGTACCCATACTTGGGTGATCCTTCTCGGTCTAGCAAATGACAAGAATGTAGATGAAGGTGCGGTGTAGTAGACATGTGGTGAATGCACTTTGTGTCTTCGCCCAAGGACTTCTCTATACTCATTGTATGAAGGACGTTTTTGATATGTCCTTGTGTGTGTGTGCGTAGTGCGTGGATGAAATGAACGTCGTGTATGCATCACTCTTTTCTTTTCACATCTATATGGTACAAAATTGTATTTCACGTGATATGAAGAGGAAGTGGGGTGTGATAAGGGAAGTGACGGGTTTTGCGTCATCTTAGACGCCACTTGAGGCTTTGGGGTGTCTACTTTCTTAGACACCACAAACTTAGCTGGTTTGGTTGATACTTCATTAGTATCATCGTATCCCAAACCCGTTTTGTTACTGTCATACTTTTGTGATAATATAATGCGATGCAGCATGTTGGATCCCGTGTCAAACTGTTTCATCATTTTCTCTAAGTCTGTATTCCTTGATTTCAAACTTGAAATCTCGGATTTCATTTCATTATTTTGAGTGGATAATGATGAAATCTCTGTCTTTAATGCAGTAATGGTACATGATGACTCTTTCTTTGAATCGCTTAGTTAAGCGACAAGATTCTCGTTAGAAGATTCTAACAGTTTCTTATCTTCAATTAATCGCTTCTTTTCCTTAGCGAGAGTCTTAGTAAATTTGTGCAATTCTAAATACTGACTAAAAAGATCATCATAAGAAGGTTCAGAGTAAGAGTCAGAATCAGATGATACCTCATTAGATGCTTTGGATGCAAAGCATACTTGTGCAGTCTCTTATTCGGTTTCAGTCTCGGAATCCGATGTATCACTCCAAGTGGAGGCCTTTAGAGCACGTTTCCTTTGCTTGGGTTCTGAGACGAATCTATTCTTGTTCTGCTCCTTGTCAGGGTATGTATTTGTTTGCTTTTCTTTATTCGGGCAGTCATATGATAAATGTCCGAGTTTGGCACATTCATAACATTTAACATCTTTATCATTTGACTTGTTCTTGTTTCTCTTAGCTGTAGTACCCTTGTTTTTGTTTCTAAATGACCTTCTCATAAATTTTCTTAATCCTTTAGCCAATAGAATTAGGTCATCGTTATCCGATTCAGAATCACTATCATCTACGTTATTGGAATGAGTAGAGACGTATTCATTTGATTTAAAAGCAATAGCTTTACCTTGTTTAGATGATTCCGATTTCCGTATGGTGAGTTTATTCTCATAAACCTTAAGTGATCCGATTAATTCTTTCATCTTTATTGACTTAGTTTCCTTGCTTTTTTCTATTGCGGTCACTTTAGGGTCCCATTCGGATGGAAGGCTTCGTAAGACTTTCTGTATCTTTTCCTGCATGGTAAAAGCTTTACCAAGAGACTCAAGAGAATTGTAGATGTTAGTCAAACGAAGATCCATATCAACAATAGACTCATTAGGCAATAATTTAAACGACTCAAGTGTGGACATAAGCATGTTTATTTTAGACTCTTTTACTTGACTCGTGCCTTCGTGTTTCATTTCTAGTATCCTCCACATTTCTTGTGCACTCGAACAGTTTGAGACATAACTAGACTCACTTTTACTTAATCCGTTTAGGAGCAATTGCATAGCCCTAGCATTCATACTAAGTTTCTTTTTATCATCACTCGTATATTCTTGTCTAGGTTTAACAACTTCTAATGTGACTCCGTCTATGGTGGATAACTTAGATGGGACAAAAGGACCATATTCTATTATCGACCAAAGATCAATATCTATAGCCATAAGAAAAAGCTTCATTCTAAGTTTCCACTGAATAAACGACTCACCGTCAAAAAGAGGAGGCCTTTGGCTCGACATACCTTCTTGCTCAGTTTTGAGATTTGTGGTTGCCATCAAACTGAATCGTTGGATCCTTTGTAGTGAGTGTTCCTGCGCTCTGATACCACTTGTAGGATCTGCAAGGCACCACTAGAAGGGGGAGGGGTTGAATAGGTGGTGCGGAAAGTGTGGTTTTTAAAATTTGTTTAAAACTAAACAACTCAACTTTTGAAAACAGATTCTGTTTTCAGGACCAGTTTTAAAACGTTTTTAAAACCAGGTTATAGGTCTCCAAAAATTCTGAAATTTTAAGAGAACTGAGCCTCAGATATTATGAGGGTCCCTTAAAAATTTGAAATTTAAATTCAACCTTTAACCTCTTAAAAAACCGTTGGTGATCAGATTGCGCGAATCTGCCAGAAACGGTAGACGGTTTTGAAAAATTTATTCCTATTTGTGTGTAAGTCCAAATGCTCTAAAATTGTAATCACTAACTCCTTATATACTATATTTAAGTGGGTTGAAACAGTTTTGCAAAATGCTTTTGGGAGGTTGGTCAATTACTATCAAAGTCTCAACCTTTGCAAGTCTGAAAATCAGACTGCACTAGTTTCAGAACTTTTGATGTTTGATCAACTTATCCTTATCCAAAAGGGTTGAAACTTGTGCGAAATTAACCCTAAGACGTGTAGGTATGTTTCTGGATATTTTCACGATTTTTGAAAGCCATTTACTATTTTTACGAACACAAACAAAAAGAGTAAACTGAAGTAACAGAAAATAAATGCTGAAAGTAAATGGCACGGAGAATTTTATACTGGTTCGGTTATAAACAACCTACTCCAGTCTTCAAGGAACACCTTCCTTGGTTCACACTAGTCACACACACGCAATACACCTTACCACAGGGTTGATAGAGTTACACACTAACTCCAACCCTTTACAAACCTTGTACGATGAATACAATTCGCACGAACACCACCACCTCGCAAGAATGAAGATTGATCACACCTTGATCAATATTTTACAAAGATATAGAATATGTGGTGGTCTATAACAATCCTATTCAAGATTTAAAATATGAATACAATAGGCTTTCAAGAAGAAAGAAAGAAAGAGAGTGTAGAAGAAGAGAGGCTAGCGTTTTTGATCACTTGATTTTGCAATGCTTGTGCTTGTCTTGTTTTTGCTCATCTTCTTTCCTTTTATGCTCATATGGCCGTCCCCCTAGGTGTCCTCATCCTCTTGAAAATTATCTTCTAAGTACTTGGGAGAATGTAAGACATCATTGTGACATGGTCTTGCTTACTTGTCACCTTCTCATTGGATGATCATTTAAGCTTTGCTTACTTGGCACTTCATGATAGGTTGGATGTTGTCATCATTGATGACTTGAAAAAAATCTGAATATATCACTCAAAACATGTGCCAAAATCAACATAGAATAATTTTCAAACTACACAAGATTGTCACATAAATTTTGCAAGACAAAATTTCTCACAGAATGGGAAAAAAATTCGGCCATAATGCTAGTTAACATGCTGAAATTCCAGCATGTGTTACTTAGTGGGATAATTCAAATAACTTCCATTTTTCTTTGATTTTTCTTTTTAAAATAACTCATCAATTGATGGAAAATATCCTTATTAAATTGGAAATGATTTTGGACACCCTTAGGACCACAAATTTGGCCAAGACATATTGTACACATGCTGAAAAATTTCAGCATGTGTGATATATAAGATATCACTCTTTATGGCTTTGAAACTTATTCAAAATGCTTCCAAAATATCTTCCAATTAATCTCATAATTCAAGACACAAAATATATGCCTTTTAATGCACAAATTCGGCCAGCCACATTTCAACATGCTGAAATTTTCAGCATGTGTTTCAAATATAACAAGGTTTGAAACCTTACCATTTGTAGCTTCTTTCTTTAATTCACCAACATTGTATGATTGATTCTTGACCAATCAACATGCTGACAAGGCTCCGCATATGCTCCATCTCAGCTGCAGGTGGCGTGAATGATGTGTAAGCATGTGCTGAAATTTATTTTTGCTAACTTTGTAAAATAGTGCACATTTAATACTACACACATGTTATATTCCAATCAGCCCTTAATTTAATTTTCTAGAACACTTTAAGATGTATGACATATGTAAAAAGTGTCTAGATACGTGTCATATGATGTGCCAAAAATATTCCATGCATTGTGTACGTAGAAAATCGAATTTTCGATATTTATCGATTACCCGATTTTTCTCTAATTAAATTCCAACTTTTTGCACATGTTATATACATTATGTTACACATAATAAATATAAATAAAACTTTAATATTCAGCACTTGGCTGGTCTTAAAGTGGCGCCTAAACCATGTGACACAATTGAAATTGGAATCTCCACAATTTGGCCTTAATGTGGGGTGATTTGTGTGTGCCAACATGGAATGATTTTATGGATGAAAATAACATCATAGCCACGAAAATAATAATGATTTTTGAGGTGTAGGGGCTGGCCATCTATTTATGGCAAGTACGTGACACGTTGGCGAAGTTTCGGTATTCGCCTGATACGACAATTTTTGGTTTAGAACCTTTTAACGTGTCATATTTAATTTGTCATCACCATGACTTATATCATATGATATAAGACCTGAATATACTCATAAATATGAGTTAAGTATGGTGGTGTGACGTTAACGTACGTACGTAAAATATATAACGTGTCGGTAGTACGTTGGAATACATGTGTATGTGCCTTTTTCAAAAAAATCTGAAAATATATATATTTATATATGTATATGGCCATGTATATTGATGATAAAGGGAGGAGGAGACTTTCCTTTTCTTAGTCTTGTTGCCTTTGTGCCTTTTCCAAATGTAGCTTCCTTTAATGAACTACTTAGTTTAATTAACTAAGTACTTCACTTAATGAACTAGTTTAGTTCATTAATGGTGGCACCTGAAAATAGTATAAACACAACAAATGTTTGACATTTTATGTAAGATTTAAAGCTTCATGGCTCGTTAGTACGGCAACATTATATATGAACTATATAAGGCAAGTAATAAGCAATATCATGCACACGTTTGTTTATATCATGCACGTTTTATGTCATTCATTTAAATCACATATTTTGAAATCACTCAAACCCCTTTTTCTCTACAATATCCTGCACACAGCAGCACAGGTCAGAGGTCCCGGGTGGTTGGCCCTAGGAAAAACCCTCCGACGCTCAAGTCAGTTTGGGCCATATCTCACTGAGATTTGTAATTCAAAGGGTGAGTTAGAAGTTTCTCACAGTGTATGCCGAGGAGCAAAGGGTATGAATTTGCTTTTGAGTATGAATGTATGAATTCCGGATTGAGATCCCTGCCCCGTTCTTCGTCTTGGTTGGCTTGATTTTATAGACTTTCCTCGTCCTTGGCTTCTGATAGTAGATTGTGGATTGTGGAGAGGACGTTTGCTTGGGGCAGAAAGCCTATAGCGCCGTAGGTCTGCTGATGTGATCAGTAGTCTGACTGATGTGACTAATAGACCGGCTGTTATGACCTTGGCGTGTTCAAAAATATTCACCAGCTGTAGTCATTATATTTGAGTTGCACCTCGGTTTTAAGGGTCCCACGAAGTAATATCGTGCTTGGCTCTTTTGCTGTGGTGCACAGCTGAACCCTGCCAACGTGTGTGACTTGCTGTGGTACACAGCTGAACCCTGCCGAAGTGGTCCAAAGTGCGGTATTTGGAAATAAACGGAGATCGGTGCCGAGGTACAAGCCTTGACATATTTCTTCGAGGCGTCATGATGCCCTGCTGAGGTACAGCCAAGGCTGAACAGCCATGCTCAGGTACTTAGCTGCGATTCTTTGCCGAATTGCTGTACTTTTGAGTGATGAGCTACTGGAGCTAAACCGTTGACTGTTGACTAACAGACGGTCTAGTTATGGTCTATCACACTACATTATATATCATTCCATACATATCATATTGTTTCTTCCATAACATGTCATTTTGTTACATTATGTGTCATTTCGTTGTATTGTGTAATATTCCATACGTAGCACAACATTTCTCAAGGCATAACTTATCATTTTATTAACTTAACTTTGAACATATCCTCTTGCATAACATATCATTGTATAACTCATGATAGCATTAAAGCATTACATGTCATTTCAACAATCGCGTAACTTACTATTTCATTAATTTGACTTTAATCATACCCTTGTACATAGTATATCATACCATTACTTGACACAATTTTTTATTTACATTACATATCGTTCCATACAAAGCATATCATTTTCTACATTACTTCCATTACATGTTAGAGGCTATGCGATATGTGAGGAACCATATTGCTGCATAACACCTTTCATTTAATCTTCATACACGCCAGAGGTCATATGGTTGCATAATTGTGTTATGTCGAGGCTGTGCCATTGCGTGGCACCTCCCATTTTATATTTTTACATGTCACAGGTTATACTGTTGTATGACATATGCTGTGCTAAAAGTCGTACTGTTGCATGGTAGTTTTCTAGAGGCCTTACCATTACTTGACAGGCCTCGGTTTAGGAAACATCACATAACAGTCTTTTATTTTTCATATTACTATTCATTCCATGCATTTATCCATTACACATGCACATTATTTTCTTACCATTTTGATAACATACATATGCTTTTGATAAAATAAATCATCAATGTATAGCCAACAAGACAAGAACAATGGAACATGTTATCCAACGTATAATCGTTTGTTACCATATTGTGTCCTAGGTGATACATACATGTAACATAAGTGCAAAAGTTAGAGGCTTAAAACATCGCATAGGTGATACATACATGTAACATAAGTACAATAGTTCATAGGCTTAAAACATCGCACTTAACTTGCTTTTATCATGTTTATAAATGATAGTAACATAAACATCATATACGACTTCTCTTAACCATCCGTAAACCAAGCTTACTTAATATACACGTTATGTGTATTTTAATATTGAAAACATCTTCTTTGTATTTTTTGAATTCCCTCACTAACACACTAGCACGTCGTATCTATATTATTATGTCATTTATGCAGGTACATATAGAGCCGGGGGTCTCACTGGAAGCAAACTCTCTATCCCTTGAGACAGAGGTATTGTTTGCCTACCACTTACCCTCCCTAGACCCTAGCGATAGCTTTGGCTGTCGTTGGGATATACTGGGTGCTGATGATGATGAAACCAAGCTTACTTAAACTTACTGCATCCTTGTGTCCTAGATTTGACTCAACTTACAAATCAGATATTAGCTTAGGCATAAAACTCGTAGAACTTTGAGTGAGGATTTCAACAAATCTTTAATCACCCTATTCTAAGTTTCGGATTGTAGGATACAGTCAATATAAGATCAAGTGGCTAGTTGGTCTACCCAAACGTTCTACCCGTATATTTTCAAAAGAGTACTATAAAAATCATCCAATAGATGACTATCTATGGTTTTCTTGGTTGGCAATAATCGAGAGGAATCGTAAGGAAATGAATCATTTTCTCAAGAAACTCTAGAGATTAAATAGATAAATACTATATCACAAGAAAAATTTTTACATACTGGAATTGGCAAACGAAGCCGCATACCGAGGTTGCCTGTAGCCTAAGGACGCGGGCAATAGATATTGCAATTCACCAACCCAATCGGGAGATATTAACCCATAGCTTAAAGGAAATGAGCTAGACAAACCATACACAAGTTGCCTACATCAAATGGATACAGGCAACATCCGAAAAAATCATGCCATTGATATGCCGCAAAAGATTATGATCGAATAGCATGAGTAGCACAGTCGGTGTGATAGAATCCGCGTGCTGCAGGAGGTAGCTGTCCAGCTGATGAGAAAATGTTGTGGCCGGAAACATACGCGCATGCTGAGCCAGATGATGAGCTACAATGTTAATCTCCCTGAGTATAAAACGGAGGCTGCCTCTAGTGATATCTAGAAACAATTGCAGATGTGAATATTCAGGCAACAATGAGAGCAAACTAGCCGATGGTTGTGTCGCATTTAGGCAGTCTGTCTCAACTATCATATTGCGATGTAGGAGCCCAAATATCATGATGCTGTATAACAAGGCTTGAATTTCAGCCCTTAGCGGCGAGACACAAGGAAGCACAAAGGAAATAGCTGCGATCAGATGGACGTCTGAATTCCGAAGTATGGCGCCAGCTGAGGCTGCTTTTGATCCAGCGGATGCATCCACATTTAATTTTAATTTTCTAGATGGTGGCAACTCCCATTTCAGTTTATGAGCTTTTTTGATACGTAGATGTGGCGAGAAACCTATCGAAACAAGAGATGGAATGTTTAACGCTAATGACATGCCAGAGATTGTGGATGACCAATCATAACAAGATTGACGGGCCATGTTATATATGCTTGTTGGCAAAATATTTGTTGAACCATAGCGGTGTTTGTGTATACCTTTCATATTGCCCTACAAAGCATAATCGGCCCTATAACACGAAAATGGTCCTTTAGCGTTTGGGAGGTGGATGTCAACCACCTCTGAAGCAAGTATGTCCGAAGCTTTATATATATATATATATATATATATATATATATATATATATTAAGCAATGAAGATATAGATATTTTATTATGCCTCACTTTTGGCGGAGGAAAACAATATTACAATGTTAATCAGTGAATGAGAAATGATAATATAACGAACATATAATTTCGATTCTCCAATCGTATATGATATGCCGCATTAAAACCTTGCCAAGTAAAACCACCCTTGTGGATAAAACCTTGGCGAAAGAAAAAGCGTACATATTTATACGATTGGAATTAGTACATGAATACAAAGTAGTTGTTGTTGTTGTGCTTGCATCTTCCAAAACTTGAGGTATCGGATCCAATTGTTGCTCATTTATGTTATTGCTCCTCCAAGTTAGATGCCGCCATGAGCCCATGCATGCAAGAGAAATGAAAGCAGTTAGCGATAATAGTCCGGTATCAGCAGTAGGTGTGAAGCAATCAATATCATGAAATAAATTACACATGTTGCCCACATCCGGAGATACAAGCAACCCTAAGTTTATGAAAAGCGAGTGACAATATAGTAATAGGCAAATAAAAACATGCAGTTGAAGAGAGGTCATTAACCGTACCCATGTTGCCCATATCTTGCGATATAGGCAACAAATAATAGTAAGAGTTGTAGCCATGTCTAATATGGGGAGTGGTTTCCGTCTGATAACTTACACAAAATATTGGTGGCAGCTCAGCTATGGTCCGAAATACTGATAGACGATTGTGGAATTGACCATATTGTGCTATGTAATGAGCCCGTTGATTCGCCTCACGCGGTACATATGATAAAGCTGAAGTAGAAGAAATTAACAATTCATGAAAAATCAAAGCATGTGTAGAGACACTTTGTTGAACCTCTTAAATGACCCCTTGTGCATCAACCTCTACATCAATTGAATTCCAATGTCCAGCAAAATATAAGTAGCCATAATATGCTGCTTGAAATTCAGCTGTCGCCGGAGTAGATAATGGAAGGTGGAAAGAGATTGCTCCAATGAAGATACCGCTACTATCTCGCAATATGGCACCGCTAGCTGCTGATATTCGCCCATGAGATGCATCTGTATTCAATTTAAATCGACCAAACGAAGGATGCATCCAACGAACAACCATACAACAAGGAGGCTTTATGATAGGAGATAATCCACAAGTGATTAAGTCTGGATCAAAAGCTGCATATTTCTTACCTGCCTGAGATGATGTTCATTCATAAATTGATCGGCAAATGTTTTCTAGAACTGATATTCGTCTCCATCGTCCCTCCCCAAAAATGATGGCAGTATAAGCCTTCTATAGTTCCCAAACGATGATCGATGGAGCAACTATACGTAATATGCCTTTGAGAGTTTTACCTTTTGTAGACATCCACCATTGCAACAACTGTTGTTGTAGTGTTCTAACGCCTTTACTCGGACCATCTAAGAAAATGCTGTAGACATTCCATATTTCTATAACTTCAGAACACTCAAGAAATATGTGATCAACCGTAACTTGTGCTTCAAGACAAAAAGGACATTGACTGGGATAGATATATATAAACCGTTGTAAATTTGCAGGAAGGGGTAATGCATTCTGATATAGTCTCCATAGGAATACTCGGATGTTGGGGGGAATGAGCTTATGCCAAATGAATTGAAAAGACAAACGGCTATTACCCCCCTTGCGTACTTGATCATAAGCTCTTCATATTGAGTATTGCTCCATCAAAAGATTATCCAGACAAAATGAATGAACTCTACATATGCGTTTTCAAACTGGAGAATCTGTGATACGTATTTCATATGAATTGCGAGTCACGTATCTAGAATGAAAAAATTTACTCCATAATGATTCATTCGCTTGACATCGCCACCATAGTTTGCAAGAATATATTGTGTGAAGATCGTCTGATTTCCGAAGTCCTAATCCTCCTTCACCCGTTGGCCGAAACAATTTGTCACTTTATACCCAAGAGTGGCGTATCCTATCCTCTGTATTACCGCAAAAGAATTTAGTCATTAAGCGCTGTAAGATGCGAATAACACTTAATGGCAACATACAAGCAGCTAGCATATGTAACGGGATCACTGATAAGACATGCTTGATTAGTATCAATCCTCCTGCGTAATTCAGATATTTATTCTGCCACATAGTAAGTTTGGCCTAAACTAAAGCTATTAGATTGGAGAAGTGTACTGCCCTTTCCTTCCCTCTATGTAATTGAACGCCTAAGTACTTGATTGGGAGGGAGACTGATGTCATTTGCAACTCTGATTCCATCCTCCTAATCCGTGTGTGCGATAGATAAGTTGCCGAAACAAAATGACTCTTCCGAAAATTAACTGCTTGTCTCGAAGCACGTTGGTATGATACCAAGAACTTTCTGAAGCTCCTTAAGTTCATTAATCCACCATTTAGAAACACCGGCAAATCATCTACAGAAGCTAGATGAGTAATGCATGGTCTAGCTCTACCCGTGTTAAAGGAATGCATAGCGCCCCTTTCTACAAAAGGGTTCAAACCTCTTGAAAATGCTTCTGATGCCAAAATAAATAATATTAGAGACAATGGGTCTCCCTGTTTAACTCCCCTTGAAGGCTAAAAAAACCTGATGGGACCTCATTCACCAACACTGATAAGTATGTTCCGTTGAGATGATTGAATATAAGTTTTGTAAATCTTGCTGCAAAACCGAATCTTGCGAGTAACCTGGAAAGAAATGTCCAATTAACTCTATCAAACGCTTTCATCATATCAAGTTTTATAATTACATTTGAACCTCGGACTTTCTTGTCTAACAAATGAACCATCTCTCTCGCCATAACAATTTGATCCAATATGTCTCTACCTTTCACAAAACCTGCCTGTTGTGCAGAAATAATTCTCTCCAATAATGGTTGCATTTTAGAAGCAATAATACGAGTCGCCACCTTCGATATAAAGTTTGCTATGCTAATTGGACAAAAATCTGAGAATGTTCAAGGATTCGAAACTTTTGGTAACAGCGTAATTAGCGTACTTCCCATCGCTCGCGGCATAGTAATGCCAAGAAAAAATTCCTGCATGGCCTTGTGCACATCTTGATTTACAATATCCCAATATGTGCGGAAGAAATGTCTATTGTATCCATCTGGTCCAGGTGCACTATTGGGATCCAATGCCCACACTGCTTCATTGACCTCTGTGATCGTTGGCAAGGCCACTAGTAACTGGTTATCAGATTCGGATATTAAAATTGGTATGTAATCCAAAATATCAATGTCTTCTGAAATGGTTTCTGCAGAGAATGAATCTGTATAGTAAGCAACCGCAGCCTATTGTATAGTGGATTATGTATCACATATACTGCCATCCGAATGACGGATAGATGTGATTGTCTGACGGGAATGTCTATCTTTGACAATATTGTGAAAATGCGATTTGTTAGCATGTCGTTCAGATATCCACCGCAATCGCGCTTTTTGTGCCAGTATATAAGCCTTTTTGTTTTGCATTCTTGTATTGCGCATGGGCTGCATGATAATTCATTCGTGTCTCTGGTGTAGGATGCTGATCAAACTGGATTTAACAACGTTGAAGTTCTTGCTCCAAGTGATACAATTGATCAAATATATTTCCAATCACATTTTTCTTCCAATCCTGCGGATCTTTTTTTAGCTGGTGTAACTTGTTGTATAAACCGCGCATTCCACCTATAGTAAGATATGAATCCCAGGACGATTTTACAAACAAATAAAACTCAACATGCTCCGTCCACATGTTCTGAAAGCGAAACAATTTTGGGCCCATAAAATCAGTCTGCATAGATCTTAATAATAGTGGGGCATGATCCGATGTCAAACGTGGTAGATGTTGAACTCTCAAATTGGGAAATAATCTATTATAATACTCTGAGCACATCATACGATCCAATCGACGCCTAACAATTCCCAAACCCCGACCACTTGTCCAAGTATACATAGGACCATCGAAAGGGAGATCTATTAATGAGCAGGAAGAAACACAATTATTAAAATCTTTCAGTGATGCCATCGACGGATTAGAGAGACCATCATGTTCTTCAACAGACAAGAATGTGTTGAAATCACCTCGTATTAGTCATGGGTCAGTATAATTGTCATAATGTTGCTGTAAAGCTAGCCATAATCTCCGACAATCTATGACAGTATGTAACCCATATATTGGAGTGAACCAAAAAATAATATCCGTACCTACTAATTGAAATTTAAAATGTGAGCATTTCTCTTCATAGATTGCCGCAATCAATCTGAGGGAACCATTATTCCAAAATATCCACACTTTTTCTCGACAAATAGCTTCAGCATGAGAGAATTTCAGCTGTCTTTGTATTCTTACAAGATTTGTATGATCCTTCTTTGGCTCAATAATTACTAATAGTTGCAGTTTATGAGATTCCACTAATTTACGGATGCGTACCAATGAGGTAGCAATTCCATGCACATTCCATATGAGGCAATTCATTGAGATGATGACGAGGATAAATTTGAAGAGCGAGTTAACCTATCCGATGCATGTGAATATGTGGCTAACATTTCTTGTTTCGTTCGCCTGCGTCTTGTTATTGGATTGGGATCCTCTAACTCTTGAAGCAGTTGTTCCGTGGATTTATCAGAAGATTAAAGTATATCCATGTGACTTGTCAATGCATCTGCTGCAACATTTAGTTCATCTCGCAAATTGGCTGGACCCTTAATAATCTCAGCAGGTGCTTCCCCAATAATTATATTTGTTGGCTGCAAGCTATGTGTAGTAACATTTTGATCATGGATCAATAATTCTGAATCCGATACTGTAGCATCCAATACATCATCCTCTTCTTCCAATACTCGATCCAAAGAAGTGCCAACTTTAGATAAATCTTGCTGCTTGGCAATTCCATCAAGTACATTGTTGGCTTCCTGATTGTCAGTTTGTAGGATTGGTTGTTCGGAACTTGGAATGTCATTTTGTTCCACATTGTTCTCTATTTCTTGTTCAATATCATCGTCATCCTCTACCGTGAGATTTTGTCGCAGACTAATTTTTCTTTGGGGTCCATCTCTTGTGTTTGTCCTTCCCCATGTTTGGGATCAAAGTAATCTCCTTTTCTTTCTCCTGTTGGCAGTCTGCGTTTGTTGTACAATTTTTGGCCTCATGGCCAAGTATGCAACAGGATATACAGAAAAGAGGAACATTTTCATATTCCACAGTGGGATATACATCATGATCCCCCTGTATATGCAATCTAGTTGGTAAAGCCTTAGATATATCAACTTCAATACATAGTCGAACCACAGAAGGCATCCAACAGTTAGATGTGGCAGAATCTATTTTTAACGGCAATCCAATCATATGAGCTATGTCCCATAAAGCTGATTTGTTTTGCAAATACAGTGGCAATCCTCTTATTGAAATCCACATTGGGACAATTGGTTCGTCCACCTTGGGATCAAAGTCTAGTGTCCATTTAGTTACGCACATGATATAGACATTAACAGACCATGATTGACGTAAAAAACAGCGTTGATAATCTTCCGGATGATGAAAAGTGAGAATTATATGTTGATCATCAAGTAATCCTAGCTTTGGAGTTGTTTTGAAACCAATACGTTCCATACAAGCGGCTAAATGTTTCATATTGGGACGCCTGTGCCCGAAGGAACCAACCAATGTATATTTGAATGGTGTTGAATATCGATCTACTTCATACGTCGTAAAAGAGACAGAAGGCATACCTTTATATCGCGTAGTGGGTCGTATGGGTGCAGCGGACTCCATTGATGTTGGCGCAAGCGCCTTTGCGAAGGTCTTTCTGAGTTTGGTGACGTCCGACATTATCGGATCTATCGCATAACTGGTGAACGAAAACAAAAATACGCAAGAAGATCAGCGGGAACCTACTGTATTAATGTTTATACTAAATATACACGAAGTATCGATGAAGATCAAGCAAAAAGAGATGAACTCTCCGCATGATGGCACAAAATCGCTGTAGTCGCCAGAGCCGCCGCCATCTTTTCTATATATATATATATATATATATATATATATATATATATATATATAAAAATGTTAGCTGTATATATATATACATATATATGTGTGTGTATATATGTATATATATATATACATTTTTTAACAAGATATATCAATTTTATTAATATAACCCTCACTTGCGGCAGAGGAATACCATATTACATTTATAAGAGACCATCATCATATGCAAAATGTGAATATAACGCTGTAAGAATCTGTAATCTCCAATTATATATGATATGTCGCATTTCAAATCTTGCCAAGTAAAACCACCCTTGTGGATAAAACCTTGGCGAAGGAAAAGGCGTGCATATTTATATGAGGAGATTCTGTATCAAACTTATGTGTCATCATCATCATCCGGACCCGATATATCCCAACAACAGCAAAAGCTATCCTTAGGGTCTGGGGAGGGTAAGTGGTAGGCAGACAATACCTCAAACTTATATGTACAATGAGAAAATCGATTTAATCCATAAGTCCAGCCACTGAATATGTTATAAGAAGAAGTTAATATTTGTCTCCTAAGAAACCTGTTGCTCCCATCACTTGTTTCTGGTCCCAAGTCTACTGCATGCCTTTGGTAATAAGTTCCCCTCTAGCGAGACTAGTGCCAGAACATGCAAATGACAAAAATCATAATAAGTGGCAAAGTACATAAGATGATAGTGTGGAAAAATCTATGGGATGAAAATGTACTACCCGTGTTGTCTGTATACATAGATACAGACAACCAGCCAACTTGACATGCATAGAAATACATAGTAAGTGTGCATACCCAGGTTGCCCATATCAAACAAAGATGCGGGCAACAAGCAATGTAATAAATGTCATCCATGTCGAAGATTAGGGATTATGTCAGTCTTAACAGTAGCACGAACTAAAGGTGGAAGATCCCTAATATTTGAGAATTGTGTAAGAGTCTGATGTAGCTGACCATGCCGTGCCAAGCAATTGACAGCCTTATTAATCGCCCTCGGAATATAAGCAACGTGAAGGACTGCGAAGACATAAGATCATACAGTATGTGTGCTAAAGTGGACTGATGTCCATGAACAAGAGCCAAAACACTCTGCGCATCCACCTCAACGTCCATCTGATAACCAAAGCGGGCAAAGCATAATACTGCTAACGCTGTAGCCTGTAGTTCTTCCTGAAGGTGGAAGGACACAGCGAACCACTCTACATCTAGGTGATGGTAAAACTGGGATTAGTCCAATCTGAACCAAAGAAGCATCTGGCATTAAATATTTCTTCCCTTTGTGGTCAAGTGTCCATTCATATACTGATCTTCTAATATGCTCAAACACCAATCTGCGAGACCATTGCAATAAAAAAGAACGGATGTGTAAAGACACGGCCAAAGGGCCATCAAGACAAAGACTATAATATTCCATATAGGTAATATCTCAGGGCATGATAGAAATATATGATCACTTGTAACTGCCTCCAACAAACAAAAAGGACATTGAGTTGGATACACCACTGCAAATCTTGCTAAGGTCTTAGGGATGGGCAAAGCATCATGATAAAGCCTCTAAAGAAAAAGCCGCTGTTTTGGATAAATAATCTTATGCCAAACAAATTTATGCGAGAATAAGCAAACTCCAGTACTCCTTAGCTGAGAATGAGCAACCTTTAGATTAAAAGTTTCATTCGGCATACCTGTCCAGATGAGAGAATCCGCAACTCTAGTTGTATAAGAGACACATATAGGATGTATACGACATGTTCACTTCCAAATCAGAGAATCTATGATTCTCTGAGAAAAAACAGTTTGTTCCCCCATATTTGGAGTGTAAGAATGAGCGAATGAACGTGTTTTGTGTTTGATATTGCCACCACAATCGACATGAATATACCATCTGCAAGTCTTCCAAACTCCTAAGACCCAATCCGCCTTCTTCAGAAGGACGAAATAATTTTTCCATAGAAACCCATGCATGCCGCTATGTACCATCGGCTACACCCCAAAATAATTTGGACATTATACAATGTAAAATATTTATTGTACCAAAAGGAAGTAGAGACACCGCAAGGATATGTAATGGAATGGCAGCAAGGACATGCTTAAGTAAAATCAGTCTTCCTGCATGTCTCAAAAATTTATTTTGCCACATGTTTAACTTTTCCTGAAAGGCAGAAATCAATGGAAGGAAATGTGAAGTACGAGCCTTTCTTTTAAAAAGATATATCCCTAAATACTTAATTGGCAGGGAGACCGCATGCATCTGAATCGAGCTTTCTATTCTCTGGAGCTGCACTGACTGAAGATACGAGGGAGCTACAAATTGTCTCTTTTGATAATTAATATCCCCGACGCTCATCCACTTCAGCCTCGCACGTTGCTCCCTAAACAATAACTCCCGCCTTGCAGCGATTTTGTACTACGCCTGGGCATGTTGATAAGCTTGCCGATTTTCTAGTGTGGGATGCTGATCATGTAATCTCTCTAGGTGAATTGCTTCTTGCTCCGCTACTTTTAGCTTATCAAAAATATTCCCAATAACTAATGTATTCTATGTTTGCAGATCTCTTTTTAAGGAATGCAACTTATCATACAACCCTCTCATACCTCCTCGTGTGGAATAGGACTCCCAGGTCACTTGCACAAAAGGAAGGAAATCAGGGTGATCTAGCAAAACATTCAGAAAACGAAATGATCTTGGGCCCTGCTGTTGCTACTGTACATATCTCAACAATAAAAGGGCATGATCAGACATGAGACGTGGCAGATGTCGCACTCGCAAGGATTGAAAACGACTATTGAATGATTCTGTACATAAAAAACGATCCAATCTTCTTTTAACCACACCTAATCCTCGTCCATTTGACCACGTATGCATAGGTCCATCAAATGGTATATCAATGAGAGAACAATAAGTGACACAGTCATTAAATTCCTCCAGAGAAGAGATTACTGGAGTCGATAAACCAACATGCTCATTTACATAAAGAAAAGTATTAAAGTCTCCCCTATTAACCAAGGTTCCAAAAGTGCATCATCATGATGTTGAAGTGATGTCCATAAACGCCTTCGATCCGTGACTGTATGAAATCCATATACAGGAGTAAACCAAGCTGTGTAATCCGATTCAAACAGATGAAATGGGTAGAAAGAACATTGCTCCGCATGAGTAGACTGCAGTAGCCGAAGAGAGGAATTATTCTAGAACACCCAGACCTTCCCCTCACATACTGCCTCTGCATTAGAATAAGACGATTTAAGTCGAAAACGTCCTAAGTGTGTCGCCGACTTCTTTAGTACAATAATTGTCAATAACTTAATCTTATGGGACTCAAGCAAACGTTTCAATCTCACTAACGAGGTGGACAATCCACCAACATTCCATACTAAGCAATTCATTGAGTAGATTGAGAGTGAGAATGTAAAGAATGGGTTATCCTTCCTGTCGACGGTTGATACGATCATAACATCTCTTGTTTTTTACGGCAACATCTTGGTTTAGGATGAGGAGGATCAAATTCAATGTTAAGCAACTCTTCTAAGGGACGAGGATTTCAGTCACACGATTCCATTATTCGTTGAAATTCCTCTGATGATGCTTTTAAGCCTGCCTTCCATGCTGCTGTCCCTGTTGTTTCCTGCAAATTTGTAGATTGCATCTCTGCAGTTGTCAACTTGAGTGAATTTTCCTTTTCTCCTGATTCCCTAAAAAGTTCTGTATCAGAAACCGAAGCATGCAATAGATTATCATGTTCATCAACTATCTTCTCCATAGAGGTGCCCATATTTGGCAGCGGTGCCTTAACAATATTCTCGACCAGAGCTTCAATACATGTGGCCTCCTGGACATCTCTTGTGCTATTAGTTGTATGCTGCATATCCAAATCCTGTGAAGATAATTGCCTTGTATCTGTTGCAGTACAAGATGGATCATTGCTGGGACCTTCTTTACTAGTGTCTAATTCTTGAGCATTCAAAGTGGAGACCTTGTGTCCAGAGTATTCGGATCCTCTATAAGTTGAGTATCCTCTGTTTGTACTAGTGAATTGTGCGTAATCATCTTATCTTTCTGCAACGCTTGCGTGGTTGATTTTTTTGGCGTCCATCTCTTAGAAACTGCTGCATTAGACTTAGGGAATGGATCCTCTGTGACATCTGATGCCTTGGTAGTTGTTAGTGATGGACAAGTCTTCTGTTCATGGCCTAACGTTTGGCAAGCAACACAAAAGAGTGGAACATTTTCATATTCTACTGTAGGATAGAATTCATTGTCACCTCCTTAGATATGCAATCTAGGCGGCAATGGTTTTGAGATATCCATCTCCAGACATAATGTTACGATTGATGGTCTCAAAACCTTTGATGTAGCGGAATCCATCTTTAAAGGATATCCAATCATGTGTGCAATATCCACAATGCAGATTTGTTATGTAGATACAGAGGCAATCCTCGAATAGAAACCCATATTGGAACAATAGGTTTATCAACTTGTGGAACAAAGTCGGGTGTCCACTTAGTGACTCTCATCAAATACCCACTCAACGTCCATGCACGTCGCAAAAAATAGTGTTGATAATCTTCCACATTTGAAAAGATTATTAGAACGTGTTTATCGTCAAACAGCCCTAATTTGGAGTTTCTTTAAAGCCAATACATTCCATGCAATTAGCTAATTGTTTCATGTTCGGTCGACCGTGCCAAAAGGAGCCTATGAGTGTATGCTGATAAGGAATTAAATACCCCGATACCTCTTCTGCAGTGAATTGTATATAAGGCAAGCCCTTGTATCGCTGAACCAGCCGCGAAGAGGCTGAGGGAGGCAGCTCAAGATTTTTGGATAGAGCCTGAGGAAACGATTTTTTCCTTGCATGATCCAGTGGCGGATCATGCAACTCCATATTCGAATTAATAAGAAAAGATTAAAACTTTATTGAGGATGATCATTTTCAATCCAAAAAACAGCGTAATCACAGACAAAACTAGCAACGTAGATTAATTCATGATCGCAAGCTAAAATTGCCAGAGCCGCTGCCAGCCATCGTTTTCACTCATATATATATATCGACATTATCTATATACATATATATATATATATGTATATACATGTATATATATACATATCAACTTATCTGGGATTTACGGATGATCTTGCTATTTTCCTAAACGGCTCCATTCGAAATCTGCAGCATCTTAGACATTTTTTGGATTCTTATCAGCAAGCATCGGGACAGCTGTTGAATCTCACAAAAGTCAAGTCGTGGTTGGAACGGGTGTTTCGAGGTCTCAGGTTTCTCAAGAACTAGGTATGCGCTTGACTACCTTACCAATCAAATATCTTGGCTCTTTTCTGTACAAGGATATAAATGGTGATGCTTATTGTGCTTCCTTAATTGCACATTTCGATGCTACTCTGAATTCATGGTCTTCTAAGTTCCTTTCTACGGCTGGACATGTGATTTTGATTCGACATGTCCTATGTTCCATGCCACTTCATATTATAGCTAGTTTGCGATTACCGAAGTGTTATGGATATCTTAAACCGAAAAATGTCACATTTTTTGTGGAATGGCCACCAACACTGGAAATCTTGGGATAATATCTGTCGATGGAAGGAGTACGGGGGTTTGGGCATTCGTAATCTTACACTGGTCTAGCAGGCATATGACTGCCTTCAGTGGTGGAAATACCACCAATCTTAGCCGTTGTGGGCAGCCCGCAGTCGGGCTAAGTATGGTCGCAGAAGCATGGTGTATGCACATATTTATGATTTGGCTATTTGGAAACGTATTTGTCGAATACATTATTGTATGTTTCATCATGTAGAGTTTACTCCGGATGGACTCTTTTGGACCTGAATCTTCTGGACAATTTACACTTAAGTCAGCTTATAACCTTCCTGTCTCTGTCTCACCATCATTGGATTACTCATGATATATTTGGTGGCCATGCATGCCTTTAGGGGGCTGCATTTTCATCTGGGAACTATGGATGCATTCGTTGCCTTTGGCTGACAACCTCTGCACTTCGTAAACCATATTTCCAACACAATGTGTTTTTTTGCAGGATACACTCAAATAGACAATATCACATCTTCCTACTTTGTCTAGTGATTCAGCCGTTATGGCAGGAGATATCCATTCTGTTTTTTTGTCCGATGCCTCATTACTTGACCATTCATGCGTATTTACTTCGCTGGTGGCGAAATTCTTTTCCACATACTATGCTTGGTCAATTGAGAGCCGTAGTACCCTCATTGGTAACGTGGGCCATTTGGAAAGAATATACGAATATTAGATTTGGGGATAGCAGCTACTCATACATGAGATTGTCTGAGAGTGTATGTGATCGTATATATACTTGTTGTGCGGCTACGCAGGGCCGAAAATACTCTCAACAACTCTCACTTTTGATTGCACGTTATTTCTCTCCTCCATTACATGCATGTCGACCTCAGGTTGTTCATTATGAATTGTCACCAACTGGCAAATTGAAATTAAATATTGATGCAGCGGTGTGTCGATTTAGCGGTGCAGCAGGCGCTGTCTTACGGAGTCACCAGGGGGAATTTGTCTCCACCATTTGCTTCTCTTTGCTGGCTGCGTCTCTGTTGAGGGTCGAACTCATAGCACTTCAGTATGCTCTAATATTTTATGCTAGGGACTATGACCAAATAATAATTGAGACGGATTGTCGTCTGTTGCTTAATCATCTTTCTGTGCCTGAACGATACAAAGGCTCTTTTGCTATAAACTTGAAACACAGTATATAGTTTCTGATTCTGAATGCTTCATCCTTGCATTACTGCCTATGGGAGGCCAATACTGCAGCATATACATTATCCAGACATAGATTTCGATCGGTAGGTGTGACTATTTACACAACTTTATTGGCCTTGCCATCCAAAGTTCGAGGAGCAATTACGTTAGTTACTTTCGTACCCAACCTGCGGTTCTAATTATTTTGTCTCCCAATGGGTTGGCGCAAGCATTAAATGGTTGCCTATGTCATACATTGGCATAGGCAACATTGGTATGTCATCCTTCTAACTCTCATCCCCGTTTTGTTCAGTATATTATATCACATTAACTGTCAGGATAACAATGCTTTATCCTCTAGACTTGCTGAGGAATCTGGTTGTATGTTTCTGGGCACCTGTGCTGTTCATCGGCATTGGAGGACACGGACTTATGGCTGGATTTTCTTACTGTTGCCTGTGTTCACTTTGAATACACGCAACGTCGGTATGTACATGGCCTTTAAACTACTCTTTTTACTATATCTTGCTTATGCTCTTTTGACCATTTCTTTTATGTGGCATATATACATTCCGAGGGACATCCTGCTGGACGCTTTATTGGAGCTACTACTTGAAGATGCTAGTTTATAAACATAGAATTACATAATTATTTGTATATCATATGTTTTGCTTTGCATTGTCTTTTATTTTTTTTAGCAACAATAACTTACTCTAATTCATTCGGTTTTACTGTGGGAGAGTCTCCCACAACATATGTAACCATGGTATTCCTCCGCCACAAGTGAGGGTTTACTATTATTAATAAAATCTCAGACGGTATCGGCCGTCCTTCACGTAATATATATATATATATATATATATATATATATATTATCTGAAGCAGCATATTATATTAGATGTTGCCCTCACTTTTGGCGGAGGAATACCCTTTTACAATAAGCATCGTAATCAAAGAAGTAATGTAACATTTGTAGAATCGTCAACCTTCAATCATACACGATATGCCGCATTAAAACATTGTCAGGTAAAACCACCCTTATGGATAAAACCCTGACGAAGGAAAAAACGTACATATTTGTATAATTGGGTATTTTGACGCAAGAAACATATGTAAACGAGATAATAGCAGCAGCAGGAGCCATATTTGTAGCATGGAGTTGAGATTCGCTTGTTCACAACGCGCCAGCAGCGTTGGCCTTTTTAATTGTTGCATCCTTTCCTTGCAGTGTATTCCCAGAATCCTCAGTACAACAAATAAGATTGTGTCACACAACCATTCAATGTTTAGTAATATCATATAGAATTTAGATGTGGAGAAGAATGTACCCATGTTGCCTGTAACCAGATGGTCACGGGAAACTTGCTTCGCTAGAGATTGGTATGAGTATGTATATGTGATGTCCAGTGCGCCATCCATGTTGTGAGTATTCCTCATCCATAAAAAGAAGTAGTGTAAGTTGACAATGATAACCTTAGCAACCGAAAGGGAGATATAGTAAACATACCCAACCGCCTGCATTCATAAGATACAGGCAAGACAATGAATGATGCTGTCAACGGTTTCCTTAAGTTCGTACATGAGGAAGATGGATGTCAGTGATTAAGCTACCGTGCACCATTGGTGGGAGAGTAGATGATGAAGAAAATATATCCAAACGTTGGTGCATGAGTCCATGTTGGGACATGAAATGAGCCGGATAATTAGCCTCCTGTGGTACGTGAACAACTGTCGCACGCATTTGTTGCAGGAAATGGTTTAGCCGTGTATGGCCACTATTAAGCCTGCCATAGATGTTAGGACTGCCAGAAAGCATGTTCACCAAAGCTAAACAGTCCGTTTCAGCAATAATATTTCTGTATCCAGACATTAGGAGGTAGACAATCGACCATAGAAAAGCTTGCAATTCAGCATGTAGCGGCGTTAATATTGGTAGCGAAAAAGACATAGCCAGAATAAGTGAACCTGTATCATCTCTTAATATTGCTCCCCCTACAGAACCTCGTTTTCCCACTGCAGCATCAACATTTAATTTTAGCTTCCCACGTGGAGGCAATTGCCATCTAACTCTAGAGATTTTCCTTGTCTTTAGAACCAGCAAATAACGAAGTGTAACTAAGGCAGGGATTGTTTCTGCGAATTTCTTTCCAGAGATAGATGCACACCACGTATAGATGTTCGTACGTAAACGATCTTGTAATCTGTTATAAGAAAAGCTTTCTTCACCATAGATGACCATTGCATACTCTTTCCAAATGGTCGTAACTGCTAGGACTGGTACCACAGCTTTTAGTTGTCCTGTTATTGAAGATGATTTCGCTTGACACCACCAATTTCGCACGTGTTGTTTGACAGTTGCTCTGCTTGGGTAAGGTCCTTCAAAGATGATAGATAAATTACTCCATATTGCTCGGATCATGGCGCAATTATATAAGATATGTGTCTGGGTGGCGTCGGGCGTTCGGCAAAATGGGCAGCATGATGGGTATGCCACTATCCAATGGATAACATTGTCTGCAAAGGAAAGTGTATGTACCATAAACGCCATGTTGTTACCTATGCTGATGGAGCAATGCTGGACCACCATATGTATTTTGAGACTGTGAGATTGGCAGTTTGCCCTCTGGAAGCATTAAACGCACTCTTCAATGTGAATTTTCCGTTAGAGTCTGGGTTCCAAATGAGACCATCCGGTGTTTGTTGTGTATGTTGCAAGCAAAATTGGTTAATTCTACAAAGCCTCTTCCAATCAGCTGAGTCATAAATTAAAGCTGTCATGTTTTGTCGCTGTCCATATTTGCTGTGCATATATACAACCCATTGTGATTGAGACGTATTATATATCCACCATAGCTTGCATTCATATGCATTTTGTAATGCTACTAAGTTACAAAAGCCCAGTCCTCCTTCTGCTGTTGGGTAGCAGACTGATTCCCATGAACGCCATTTATGCCGATGATTCCACAAAAAGGAGGACATTTTCCTGTTGAGCTCTGTTATTACACTTTTAGGTAGCCTTGAAGCAGCCATGATGTCCAACGGCAAGGATGTTAGAACAGATTTTATGAGTGCTACTCTTCTCGCCATACTTAATAGTTTTTGGGACCAACCCATCAAACGTGAATCAACATGTGCAAGGAGAGAGGTGCAATAGCGGGAATGATTTATACCTTTAAAAAGGAATGATCCCAAGTACTTTATAGGCAAATCTGAAAGTCGCATATTAAGTGTTGCTACAGCTCTTTGCGAAGGGGTGCCCTTGCCTACAATACATTGACTTTTGTGGTAGTTGATCAGTTGACCCAAAGCACTTTGATATCGTTCAAGAAAATGCTTGAATGATTGCAAGTTATGATGCGATCCATTAAGAAAGATGAGCAAGTCATCGGCAAAAGCCAGCTGGGAAACTGGTGGAGTTCGTCCACTGGCGAAACCTTTTATAGCGCCCGATTGTATTTGTGCTTTAAGGCCTCTTGAGAATCCTTCTAAAGCAAGTATAAATAGAAGGGGAGATAATGGATCTCCTTGTTTCACCCCTCTAGATGGACGGAAAAAACCACATGGTTTGCCCATTGATCGAAACTGAGCAGCATATGGCATGAAGGTTATTGATGATTAGGCGCACAAACCGTGGGTGGAAACCAAATTTAAGTAGTAATGCTTCCAAATATTGCCATGATACTCTATCAAAAGCCTTTGCCATGTCAAGTTCAATGATCACTTGACCACCTCTGCATTTTCGATCCAACATATGTACCATCTCTTTTGCCATGAGTATCTGTTCTGTGATTCCTCTTGCAAAAAACCAGCTTGCTCCGAAGAGATCAATCTTGGCAGTGTTGTTAATCTGGAAGACATAAATCTTGTTACCACTTTTTAGATAAAGTTCGTGAGATAAATTGGTCTATAATCGTTGAAGGTTGAGGGATTTTGAGAAAGAATTAAGCATATCAAAGAAGCTGCCATGACTTTAGGCATGCGGATGCCTATAAAGAATTCCTGTACTGCTAATAGAACATCATGGTGAATATAATCCCAAAAGTGTCTGTAAAAGGACCCTAGAAATCCGTCAGGTCCTAGTGCACTAGAAGAGCTTAATCCCCATATTGCTTGACGTACTTCCTCCAAGCATGGAATGCCTAATAAAAGATCATTATCTGCTTCTGTCAGTATATGCGGTATGTGTTGCAGAAAAAAATGTTGTTCACTTATAGGTTCTGCCGTGAATATTTGTTCAAAAAAAGAAATTGCTTCCGTTTGAATCAATTCGGGGGAGTCACAAACAGTGCCATCTTGTTTTCGGATTGAGGTTATTGCTTGCTTGATTCGACGTTGATTGACTGTTTGATGAAAGAAAGCAGTATTGGCATCCCCTTCATTAATCCATTTAATGTTTGCTTTTTGTTTCCAAAAAAGCATAGCTCTGTTCTGCAATAATAGCAGCTGTTTCTTTGCTTGGTGATAAGCAGTACGGTGTGACTCATTTCGATCAGCATCATAGGCTCTTTCCGCATGAACTGTTTGTTCTTCAATCAACTGCAGTTCAGTAAAAATATTACCAAATATCTGTTTGTTCCAAATTTGCAAGGCAGCTTTCAATTTTTTAAGCTCTTTGTATAACCCATGCATTCCTCCAACAGTAGAAAAGGATTTCCATTGTGCCTTTACATAATGATCAAAATTTGTATGTGTGTGCCAAGCATCCAAATACCGAAATGAAGCTGGGCTGGTGAAGTTGTCATTTTTACACTGTAATAGTATTGGAGCATGATCCGAGGTGGCTATATGAGGATGCTGGACAAGGAGTGCAGTATACCCCTCAGAAAATGCAGGTGTACATAAAAATCGATCAAGTCTTCTCCACACCTTGCCAAGTCCCCTTCCATCAGACCACGTATATAATGATCCTTGATAGGGTATATCTTGAAAACCACATGAATCAACAAATTCGGGAAAATCTGCTAACATTCTGATAGATGGCTGTGCAACTCCTCTAAGTTCATCTAAAGGGAGGAACGTATTGAAATCCCCTCCAGTAGGCCAAGGTAAAGAAAGGTCTGTATGAAAGTCACGGAGATCTTGCCATATATATATATATTTTATGAAGCAGCATATATTATTAAAATTTGTCCTCACTTGTGGTGGAAAAAACCCATATTACAGTTAAGCGTCGTATTCAACACGGTAATGGAGCATTTGAAGGATTGTCAGCCTCCAATCATACACGATATGCTGCATTAAAACCTTGCCAGGTAAAACCATCCTTGTGGATAAAAACCCTGACAAAGGAAAAAGCGTACATATTTGTATAATTGGAAATTGGCGACACAGGAATCATGTTTACAATATAAAGTAACAGTAGCAGGAGCAGCATGTCCAATATCGAATAAGTTTGTCTTGGGCAAGAACTCGCCAGCAGCATGGGGATCCTTCCTTGTAAGTCCCGTAGAAGCCGCCTTGTGTAGTATAATGTGGTTATCATCAAGGAAACAAGTAAACGTGTGTCACATAACCATTCATTGTTAAAGGAAAACATAAACAAGTTAGCAGCGGATAAGAATGTACCCATGTTGCCCGTAACCAGATGGCCACGGACAACTGTCATTATATCATACTGGTGAGAATATGGCATTGTGATGGTCCAAATGCCGTCCTTGTTGTGATGCATCCTCAGCCATAAAGAAAAATAGTGTAAGTTGACAGCGAATACATTAGTGGCCAAAATGGAGAGATAGCAAGCATACCCAACCGCATGTATCCATAAGATACATGTAGGATCTGCAAGGAACCACTAGAAGGGGGGAGGGGGTTGAATTGGTGGTGCGGAAAGTGTGGTTTTTTAAAATTTGTTTGAACCTAAACAATTCAACTTTTGAAAACAGATTCTGTTTTCAGGACCAGTTTTAAAACGTTTTTAAAACCAGGTTATAGGTCTCTAAAAATTATGAAATTTTGAGAGAATTTAGCCTCCGATGTTATGAGGGTCCCCTAAAAATGTCAAATTAAAATTCAACCTTTAACCCCTTCAAAAACCGTTGGTACTCAGATTGCTCGAATCTGCCAGAAACGGTAGATGGTTTTGAAAAATTTATTCCTATTTGTGTGAACGTGCAAATGCTCTGAAAATTTGACCACTAACTCCTTATACACTATATTTAAGTGGGTTGAAACAGTTTTGCAAAATTCTTTTGGGAAGTAGGTCAACTACAATCAAAGTCTCAACCTTTGCAAGTCTGAAAATCAGACTGCATTAGTCTGAGAACTTTTGATGTTTGATTGACTTATACTTATCCAAAAGGGTTGAAACTTGTGCCAAATTAACCCTAGAACGTGTGAGTATATGTATGGAAATTTTCATGATTTTTGAAATTCGTTAACTATTTTTACGAATGCGAACAAGAAGGATAATCAGCGCAGTAACTGAAAAGTAAATGCAGAAAGTAAATGGCACCAAGAATTTTATACTGGTTCGGTTATAAACAACCTACTCCAGTCTTCAAGGAACACCTTTCTTGGTCCACACTAATCACACACACGCAATACACCTTACCACAGGGTTGATAGAGTTACACCTAACTCCAACCCTTTACAAACCTTGTATAGTGAATACAATTTGCACAAACACCACCACCTCGCAAGAATGAAGATTGATCACACCTTGATCAATCTTTTACAAAGATATATAATGAGTGGTGGTCTATATCAAGCCTATTCAAGATTGAAAGATATGGATACAATAGGCTCACAAGAAGAGAGAAAGAAAGAGAATGTAGAAGAAGAAGGGCTAGGCTTTTTGATCACTTTGATTTGCAATGCTTGTACTTGTTTTGTTTGCTCTCTTCTCTTTCCTTTTAATGTGTATGGCCATCCCCTAGGTGGTGCCTCCCCCTCTTGAATATTATCTTCTAAGTCCTTGGGAGGATGCAAGACATCATTGTGACAAGGTCTTGCTTACTCGGCATCTTCATATTGGATGATCATTTAGTCTTCGCTTACTTGGCACCTTCTTATTGGATGAATGTTGTCATCATGGATGACTTGGAAAAATCTGAGAATTACACTTAAACATGTGCCAAAATCATCACAAAATAACTTCCATAAATCATAAGATATATCACATAAATTCCAAGACAAAAATCCCTTCCTTTCTAAGACAAAATTTCGCCCATTATGTGACAATGCCATGCTGAATTTTCAAGTGTAGATGACCAAATATTATAAGGTCATCTACAAGGTCCCAGCTCTAGATGAGATTTTTACAAGAATTCCATAATCTCGGAACACTGAGTAGATGAGCAATTCGATTCAATGAGGTGTTGCCCCGCACCCCGGCCCCGCCGAAGTCGGTGCACCCGCCGTACTTCACTAAGGAGAGTAATAGGCGTCATCCATACGCGTCGTGATCCATGATAGCATTGCATGGATTTTCGTGCTTACGCACAACAAATAAGCGAAACCGTAGCAGAATTTAAACTTCAAATTAAAAACGTCATCACAACCATTTAAAGTTTACAACCCACATCAAATGTAGTAGAAAGTGATAAAAGTAAATTGTTTTCCCATCTCAAATGCATATCTCAATCATCCCTTAAGGCTGGTACGTTCGGTCTCCTAAAGCTGGTCATCCTTCACTGCACTCACGGGTAGGGAACCCTAGGTTCGTCCTCGATCCATTCTACCTTGTCTTCTGCCACCTCTGGGAGGAAAAATAGGGTGAGTGACAATGTCACCAGCAAGTATACTATAATAATCATGAGTTAAATGGAAAGTGCGAACAAGAACCGAATCCCAAAAATTTATGGTTTAGAAGCATACGTGTCCTCCGTCCAAAATTCGGGTTGGATCATCACTTAGGATAGCAAGATCATAACTTAATTAAATTCGTCACTCAAAGCAAACATAACATTAAAAGACCGTAACTCGTATTGAGGAATAACACAATCAGAATCATCGCTTAGGGTCTATGAAGTCATCACAACTTAAATCTCATATGTCGCTTCATGAATGTATGCATGCATATGTACGTGTGATGCATTGAGATGATAATGGAAAAATGAACTTTCATGCTTTTCTTTAAAAATCATCATCGTCGTAAAACAACAGAGTGTTCAGATCTATCTTCCCGGATCTGAGGCGGTAACGTCTCCCCTTCGAATCTATTATTCCCGGATTCGGAACGGTAACGTCATCTTTCTCATGTTCAGATCTATCTTTCCGGATCTGAGGCGGTAACGTCTCCCCTTCGAATCTATTATTCCCGGATTCGGATCGGTAATGTCATCTTTCTCATATTCAGACCTATCTTCCCGGATCTGAGGCGGTAACATCTCCCCTTCGAATCTATTATTCCCGGATTCGGAACGGTAACGTCATCATTCTGGCCAAGTTCATACTCACACACGGTATCGGTGGGGAATCATTCTTTACAAAACAAAATCATCTTTTGAAACGCTTTTCATCTTTCTTTCTCATAAATAGACATGTTGTAAATCATGTACATGACGATGATGCAATGCATGGCATGTAATATGCAAATCACGGATAATGCATGACGTAAACGAATAGACAAGTTTTGTTGCCAAGCTGGAAATTTCCAGCTTAGTAGTGTCTACTTCTCCTTAGGGTTTTCCTACTAAAATGCACATGTTAGACCCACTTGATCACATGTTCTTCTCCATAATTGTCGTAAGTGAATGCCCTGCATGCATTGTGGAATTATGATATCGATAAGGGACTCGTTTGCTCTTTTTCATAAAACGATGTAACCTGAATTCTGAAATGACCACATTTTACTATAAAATTTATTGTGACCAATCCTTTAATCTTTTTCTGGAAATTCTAACTCTCCAACTTAATGAACTCATTGGACTAGCATCCTGTCGAAATTTATCCCAATCAAAATTTCCTAAGGCCCTGTTTCGGATCATGCAACTTGTTGCATAATTTCTGTCCATCCAGTACATTTCAGTCTGACCCGTTTTACTAGAAAATTTATTAAAAATAAACAACAACTTACTTTGACAAAATTCCAACTGCCACCTATTCTTTATTCATGAGGTTAGGGTCATACCGAAAATTAGTGGATTTGCACACCTCTAAGGTCCATTTTTAGACTCCCAAACACGTTACTTAAATTCTGTCGAGTGCAACTTTTTCCAGCAGGGCCAGTCTTAGTAGACAATTCATTAAAAATAAACCGTGGCTCCTTTTAATGTGATTCCAACTCTCACATCTAATAAACACATAAGACTAATAGCATACCAAATATCGGTGGAATTGAAGGTTTCTAAGGTCCCTTTTCTGGCTTCGCAAAACAGTCTAAATTTCGGTCCAGCTCCAGAATTTTCCAGTGATCATATTTTCTTCCTAAATGTCCTTAGCTCACATTTTTGTTACCAACACTTAGCAACAATTTGGGGATGAACACACGCACCCTTCACCAACAGCCTCATTATTTGGTGCATGAAAGAAAACGATATAACCAAGAGTATATTAAGCCTAACACACATCAAGATCAAAGCTTGTCCCCACCTCCTTGCTATTTTGACATTTTTCATGTAAAATCACCCATCCTCCCTTAACCCTTCCACCGTGAGCCTTTCCTCATGAAAGAAAGGATCTTTAACACATCCAAGCCTAGATTAGCACATAAATATGCATATAACCCTTAAAGAATACATCTTTGGAGCAAGGTTCCACTCCTACACATTTAAATGTCCTAGGCCAAAAGTTTTGGGCTTACAACTTACCATTTTACAACCAAGATTAGATCTTAGGTATTTATAGTCATTCATGCACACACTTTCACATCTAAACCATAAAGAGTATAGTGTACTTGCCTTGTTTGCTTAATCTTTCTTGGAAAGGTGAAAAAGTTGAAGTCTTTCTCTCCTCTACACAAGCATTCCCACGGTGGTGGGGGAGAAAGAAAGGAACATAGTTAGTCTATGTTTTTAACTCAACATTGCTTCAAAAAGAAAGCTAAATGGCTTACCAAAAGGAGTTTGAGTAGTGTCCAAGCTTCTCTAAGCTAAAGCTCTTGAAAGCTTGAGATCCTTAGCCTAGAGACCATTAAGGTCACGGTTTGGAGGAAAGAGAGGCACACCATGAGTTTCATCTTCATGAAAGTATAAATGTCTTCTTAAGAGGCTAAGAATACTTACCTAATGTCACTTAGCTTTGGAGGAATCCAATCCTTCTTGGTGCTCCTCTCGGCCGTGGGGTTGGAAGAGAAAGGGAAGAGAAGGAATCCTCTTGAGTTTCTTTAGAGGGTTTGAACAAAACTTAGAAAGTTCTTCAAGTGTGTTTTGGAGAGAACCTTGTCACTTTGGCTAGGTTTAGCCGTTGAGGGTATATGGGTGGGGTTAGGGTTTTTCCTTAGCCTTTTCAAATTAGGTTTCTTAACCTTAGTCACCTTTGGTTAACCAAGGTTACTTTACTACTAACTATGGTTACTTTAGGCCAACCATAGTTTCTTTTGACTAACCATTGTTCCTTTTAGGTTTGGTTAGGTTAGTTCTCATTAACTTAGCCACCTTTCTTCTTAATTAGCCTCCTTCCCCCTCTCCCTCTTAATGCAGCCGGCGGTTGGGGTCTTTAATGACCCCAACTAGCCTTTGAAATTTATTTTTGCCATCCCTTTTTGTTTTTTTCCTAAAAAAATGATACACATTTATGCCATTAGTATATATTTAAATAGGGATTTTAGAATTAGCCCTTCTTGGCTATGGGTCGAAATTCACAAAGCCATGGAGCAATTGGATCCTTTCTTGTAATGCACATAGTACTCTTCATAATATACTTATAATGATCATTGAAATTTCAAGCGCAAGCGTAAATTGTCACATGTTTACTAACTCAACCTTAGGTACAAGAAGGATTCTATAATTGGGTTACAACAGCTAAGGTTAAGTGTTTTATGTCAAATGAACCTAACGTTAACTTGTGTCATAGACGTTTAGGACATATCGGCATTTCTATACTTGAAAAACTCCAACGAAAGAACCTAATACGAGGATTGGCTAAACTTGATTTAGACAACTTTCAGTTGTGTGAATCTTGTATTAAAGGCAAACAAACAAGCGAGTCACTTAAACCTAAAAATGAAATAAGCATGACTAGAGTTTTAGAATTATTACACATTGATTTGTTTGGTCCTAGTCGCACTACGAGTCTCGGTGGACGTCATTATGCATGTGTGATTGTTGATGATTTTTCTCGTTATACTTGGACTTTTTTTCTTGCACATAAAGATGATAGTGTCATTGAGATTGCGAAACTAATAAAACAACTTGAAAATCAATATGGTTTTAATGTGAAAAGGATAAGAAGAGATAGAGGCGGTGAATTTAAAAACAAGAACATGATTGCATTTTGTGAAGAAAAATGAATTGAACACGAGTTTTCGCCACCTAAAACTCCTCAACTAAATGGAGTAGTAGAAAGAAAGTATAGGACATTACAAGAAATTACTAGAACCATGTTGTGTGAGAATAAATTGTCTAGATTTTTGTGGGCGGAAGCCGTAAATTGTGCATTCTATATAGTTAATCGTTTGTTTGTTAGAAAGAAAATAAATAAGACGCCTTATGAGATATTAAACGATCGCATGCCTAAAATTGATTACTTTTGTGTGTTTGGGTGCAAATGCTTTGTTTTAAATGCGAAAGATAATTTAAATAAGTTTGAATCTAAATCAATTGAATGTATCTTTGTTGGGTATTCTGTGAATTCAAAAGCATATAGATCTTAATGATCCCCTCACTAGACAAATTCTAGAATCCATTCATGTGAAGTTTAATGAATTTTGTGAGATTGATAAACATAAAGAATATGACAATGATTTCGAATTAAAACCCGTGTTGAATAATGATGATGGCACGCATGATACACTAGAAATGCATGATCACTTAGAAATGCATGAGAATGTAGAAAATAATCAACCAAGATGGCATAGAGATCACCCAAACGATCTCATTATAGGCGATATTACTCACGTTGTGCGACCACGTAGAAGAATAAATCCGGATGAAATAAATCAATTTCAAGCCATGATATCCGAAATTGAACCTAAAAATGTACATAATGCTTTGAGTGATTCTTCTTGGATTGATGTTATGCATGATGAACTTAATCAATTTGTTAAAAATGACGTACGGGATTTAGTGCCATGACCACAAGGTAAGACTATAATAGGCACAAAGTGGGTGTTTAGAAATAAAATGAATGAAGAAGGAAAAGTTGTTGGAAACAAAGCTAGACTTGTAGCACATGGATATAATCAAGAAGAAGGAATTGATTATGATGAAACATTTGCACCCATAGCACGTTTAGAAGCCATACGACTTTTACTTTCTATTGTTTGCATGAGAGGTTTTAAACTTTATCAAATGGATGTGAAAAATACATTTTTAAATGGATTTATACAAGAAGAGGTATACGTAAAACAACCACCCGGTTTTGAAGATTTGAAACATCCCCATCACGTGTACAAACGAAAGAAGGCACTATACGGTCTAAAGCAAGCACCTAGAGCATGGTATGATCGTTTTGCTACTTTTCTCTTAGAAAATGGTTTTAAAAGAGGCACTATAGATAGTACTTTATTTTTAAAACAAGATAAATCAGATTTACTCATTATTCAAATTTATGTTGATGAAATCATTTTCGGCTCCACTTCTCATAAACTTGTTGAAGATTTTGAAACTTGCATAAAATCCGAATTTGAAATGTCTATGGTTGCCAAATTGAACTACTTTCTTGGTTTGCAAATTAAACAAACGGGTAAAGGTATACACATAAGCCAAGTTAAATATATAAATGATATGATTAAAAAGTTCAACTTTGGGAACTTAAAACCGTCCCTCACCCCTATGAGTGTCACCACTAAGCTAGACAAAGATAAACATGGAAAGGACTTTGATAATGCTCTATATAGGTCTATGATTGGCTCTTTGCTCTATCTTACTGCTAATAGACCTGATATCATGTTCAGTGTATGTATGTGTGCATGTTTTCAAAGTCAACCAAAAGTGTCTCACTACAATGCCGTGAAAAGGATATTTCGATATATTAAGCACACACCCACTTAAGGCATTTGGTATGATAAAGATTGTGAATTTAACTTGTAGGATCTGCAAGGCACCACTAGAAGGGAGGGTTGAATAGGTGGTGCGGAAAGTGTGGTTTTTAAAATTTGTTTAAAACTTAAACAACTCAACTTCTGAAAACAGATTCTGTTTCTAGGACCAGTTTTAAAACGTTTTTAAAACCAGGTTATAGGTCTCAGAAAATTCTGAAATTTTGAGAGAACTTAGCCTCAGATGTTTTGAGGGTCCCCTAAAAATTTCAAATTAAAATGCAACCTTTAACCCCTTCAAAAACCGTTGCTGATCAGATTGCGCGAATCTGCCAGAAACGGTAGACGGTTTTGAAAAATTTATTCCTATTTGTGTGCAAGTTCAAATGCCCTGAAAATTTAATCACTAACTCCTTATATACTATTTTTAAGTGTGTTGAAACAGATTTGTAAAATTCTTTTGGGAAGTAGGTAAATTACAATAAAAGTCTTAACCTTTGCAAGTCTGAAAATCAGACTGCACTAGTCTCAGAACTTTTGATGTTTGATCGACTTATACTTATCCAAAAGAGTTGAAACTTGTGCGAAATTAACCCTAGAACGTGTGGAATGTTTCTTGAAATTTTCGAGATTTTTGAAAGTCGTTTACTATTTTTACAAACACCAACAAAAAGAGTAAACTGTGCAGAAACAGAAAGTAAATGCTGAAAGTAAATGGCACCAAGAATTTTATACTGGTTCGGTTATAAACAACCTACTCCAGTCTTCAAGGAACACCTTCCTTGGTTCACACTAATCACACACACGCAATAAACCTTACCACATTGTTGATAGAGTTACACACTAACTCCAACCCTTTACAAACCTTGTACGATGAATACAATTCGCACGAACACCACCACCTTGCAAGAATGAAGATTGATCACACCTTGATCAATCTTTTACAAAGATATGAAATATGTGGTGGTCTATATCAAGCCTATTCAAGATTGAAAAATATGAATACAATAGGCTTTCAAGAAGAAAGAAAGTAAGAATATAGAAGAGGAAGAGCTAGGCGTTTGATCACTTTGATTTTGTGATGCTTGTGCTTGTCTTGTTTTTGCTCATCTTCTTTCCTTTTAATGTCATATGGCCGTCCCTCCTTATGTCCTCCCCCTCTTGAAAATTATCTTCTAAGTCCTTGGGAGAATGTAAGACATCATTGTGACATGGTCTTGCTTACTTGTCACCTTCTCATTGGATGATCATTTAAGCTTTGCTTACTTGACACTTCATGATAGGTTGAATGTTGTCATCATTGATGACTTGGAAAAATCTGAATATATCACTCAAACATGTGCCAAAATCAATCATAAAATTAATTCCATAATACACAAGATTGTGACATAAATGTTGCAAGACAAAATTTCTCCCACACTAGGTATGAAAATCGGCCATAATGAAAATTTGCCATGCTGAATTTTCAGCATGTGTTACATGGTTGTACAATTCAAAATAATTCCATTTTTTCTTTGATTTTTCTAATTAAAATGAATCACCAATTGATGGCAAATATCCTTATCACATTAGAAATGAATTTGGACAACTTTATGCCTATGAATTCGGCCATGACACCTTTCACACATGCTGAAACATTTTCAGCATGTGTGATATATAAAATATCACAATTTATGAATTTAAAAATATTCAAATTACTTCCATTTCTTGTCCCAATCAATCACATAATTCAAGATAATAAAATATAGCCTTTTAATGTGAAAATTTTTGCCACCATACTTACACATGCTGAAATTTTCAGCATGTGTTATAAGTGAGACAAAGTTTGAAATCTTACCATTTGTAGCTTCTCTCTTTAATTCACCAACATTGCATGGTTGATTCTTGACCAATCAATATGTCAACAAGGCTTCAAATAAGCTCCATCTCAGCTGTGATATGCGTGTATAGTGTATATACATGTGCGGAGAATTATTTTTGCTAACTTTGTAAAATAGTGCACATTTAATAATACACACATGTTATATTCCAATCAGCCCTTAATTTAATTTTCTAGAACACTTTAAGATGTATAACATATGTAAAAAGTGTCTAGATACGTGTCATATGATGTACCAAAAACGTTCCATGTGTTGTGTGCGTAGAAAACCGAATTTTCGATATTTATCAATTACCCGATTTTTCTCTAATTAAATTCCAACTTCGTGCACATGTTATATATATTATGTTACACATAATATATATAATATATACTTTAAATCTCAGCACTTGGCTGGTCTAAAGTGGCGCCATTAACATGTGTCAAAATTAAAATTGGAATCTTCACATTTTGGCCTTAATGTGGGGTGATTTGTGTGTGCCAACATGGAAAGTATTTTTGGCTCATATCCTCAACCCCACAAAATTTTTGATATGTAGGGGCTGGCCATCTATTTATGGCAAGTACGTGACATGTTGGCGAAGTTTCGGTATTCGCCCGATACGACAATTTTTGGTTTAGAACCTTTTAATGTGTCGTATTTAATTTGTCATCACCATGACTTATATCATATTATATAAGACCTGAATATACTCATAAATATGAGTTAAGTATAGTGATGTGACGTTAACGTACGTACGTAAAATATATAACGTGTCGGTAGTACGTTGGAATACATGTGCATGTGCCTTTTTAAAAAAAATCTGAAAATATATGTATTATATATGTATATGGAGTGTATGTATTAATGAGGGGAGGAGGAGAAAACTTTCCTTCCTTATCCTTGTTGCCTTTGTGCCTTTTCCAAATGTAGCTTCTTTTAATGAACTACTTAGTTTAATAAACTAAGTACTTCACTTAATGAACTAGTTTAGTTCATTAATGGTGGCACCTGAAAATAGTATAAACACAAAAAATGTTTGCCATATGATGTAAGCTTTAACGCTTCATAGCTTGTTAGTACGGCAACATTATATACAAGCTAAGTAAGGCAAGTAGTAAACCACGTATCATGCATACATGTTTACATCATGCACGTTTTTGTGTATTTCATACATTTAAATCACATATTTTGAAATCACTCAAACCCCCTTTTCTATACATAACTTGCATGCCTATACGATGCAGATTATGGTGGATGTAAAATAGATAGGAAAAGCACAAGTGGCACTTGTCAATTTATAGGAAATTCACTTATTTCATGGTTTTCTAAAAAGCAAGCAAGCGTAGCTTTATCCACTACTGAAGCTGAATACATGGCACTTAGTCTTTGCTGCACACAATTACTATGGCCAAAACAACAACTTTCTGACTTTGGGATTACAGTAAATTGGATCCCTATATATTGTGATAGTATGAGCGCCATCAACTTATCTAAGAACCCCGTTCTACATTTTAAGGCAAAGCATATAGAAGTCCGCTATCACTTCCTTCATGATCACGTCAACAATGGTGATATTATCATAGATCACGTACACATAGAGGCACAAGTAGCAGATATTTTCACTAAGGCACTAAATCAGGCCAGGTATAAAAATCTTCGTTCTAAATTAGGCATGATTTCTGCTGATTTGATTTGATATCTCTTTCCATATTTACATGTATTTTTATTGTCTTTCCAAAATAAAGGGGGAGAGAATGCATGATTTAAGGGGGAGAGAGAAATTGATTGCACAAATCAAGGGGGAGAAAATTCGAAATTTGAAATTCAAAATTTGAATTTGTGCATGATTGGAGGGGGAGCGACAAAATTTATATCATGAACTTAGGTTATTTTGTAAATTATCAAAAGGGGGAGATTGTAGAGAAAAAGGGGTTTGAGTGATTACAAAATGCATGATTTAAATAACATGTACTAAAGAAATGCATGTCACGTTTTTGCATGAAACCTGCCTTATATAGTTCATATATAATGTTGTCGTACTAACGAGCCATGAAGCTTTAAAGCTTACATCAAATGGCAAGAATTTGTTGTGTTTGAACTATTTTCAGGTGCCATCATTAATGAACTAAACTAGTTCATTAAGTAAAGTACTTAGTTAAATGAACTAAGTAGTTCATTAAAGGAAGCTATATTTAGAAAAGGCACAAAGGCAACAAATTGAAGAATGGAAAGTTTCTCCTCTCCTTTATACATGCCTTATACATATATTTTTATATATATTTCAGATTTTTCATAAAAAGGCACATACACATATATTCCAACGTACTGCCGACACATTATATATTTTACGAACGCACGTTAACGTCACACCACTATATTTACCTCATATTTATGAGTATATTCAGGTATTATATCATATGATATAAGTCACGGTGATGAAAAATTTATTACGACACGTTAAAAGGTTCTAAACTAAAAATTGTCGTATCGGGTGAATACCGAAACTTCACCAACGTGTCACGTACTTGCCATATATAGATGGCCAGCCCCTACACTTCCAAAATGGCCACAAATTTCGTGGCTTACATGCTATATTCATCCATGAAATCATTCCATGTTGACAC
The DNA here is from genome assembly GCA_036186865.1 of Eustoma russellianum. Lineage (NCBI taxonomy): Eukaryota > Viridiplantae > Streptophyta > Magnoliopsida > Gentianales > Gentianaceae > Eustoma > Eustoma russellianum. The sequence goes on from AP025052.1 coordinate 10,495,435, forward strand.
ACACAAATCACCCCCAATTAAGGCCAAATTGTGGAGATTTCAAATTCAACATTTTTGTCACATGTAGGCCCAACTTTAATCAGCCTTGAGAGATGAATATTAAAGTTTAATTTATGTATATTATGTGTAACATAATATATATAACATGTGCAAAAAGTTTGAATTCAATCGGAGAAAAATCACGTAATCGACAAAAGTCGAAAATTCGGTTTCTACGAACACGACACATGGAACATTTTTGGCATGACATATAACATGTATCTAGACACTTTTTACATACTCTATACATTTTAAAGTGTTCCAGAAAAATCATTTAAGGGCTGATTGGAATATACCATATGTGTATAATTATTGTGCACTATTTTGCAAAGTTTACAAAAATAAAATTCAACACATGTACAATCCATCATCACACGCCTAGACAACCTTGTTGGAGCATATGTGCAGCTTTTTGGCATCTTGATTGTCCAAGACTGAAGCATACAATGTTGGTGACATAAAGAAAGGAGCTACACAAGGTAACATTTCAAACTTTGTCACATTTGTGACACATGCTGAAAATTCAGCATGTGTAGTTTATGGCTGGCCGAAATTTTCAAGCTAAATGGTGCAATATTTACTACTTTGAATTATATGGATTGATTAAAATATAATATGACAATGTTTTAAAAATATTATGGAAATAATGTGATGGTATCTTGGAATATCACACATGCTGAAAATTCAGCATGTGTTGGAATGAATATGGCCGATTTTATGGCCTCTATGATTACTAATTTTATTCTAAAACTAGTAGAAATGTTATGTACTAAATGATGATTGATTTCTTCTTTATTTTCAAGGAATTAATCTAATGCAAACATGGCAACAATTTGAATAAGTCTTGATAAAGCACATGCTGAAAATTTTGGCATGTGGAGAAAGGGGATGGCCGATTTTTTCATAGAAAATTGTGATGAATTGTCTTGCTAATTACGTGGAATTGATATGAGAATTATAGCAACATTTTTATGGCAAATTGGCACATGTTTTAAGTGATATTTTTCAGATTTATCTAGTCATCAAATGATGACAACTTTTATCTAATCAATGAGTGCCAAGTAAGCAAGGGCTTAATAATCATCCAATGAGGAGTTGCCAAGTAAGCAAGGAAATTTCACAATGATGCAATATACTCTTCCAAGGACTTAGAAGATAATTTTCAAGAGAAGAAAGAGGCAGCAAGGGGCGGCCACTATTGATAAAAAGGAAAGAGGAGAGCAAACAAAAATACAAGACAATGCTTACAATTTCCAAGAGCAAAAACATTATCATCCTTCTCCTTCTACACTTTCTTTCTTTCTTCTCTCTTAAAGCCTATTGTATTCATATTCATACATCTTGAATAGGCTTCATCTATACCACCATATACTCTTTATTATTGTAAAATATTGATCAAGGTGTGATCAATCTTGCATTCGCTAGGTGGTGGTGTTCGTGATCGTTGTAATCACTTACAAGGATTGTAAAGGGTTGGAGTTGGTGTGTAACTCCATCTACCCTATGTGGTAAGGTGTTATTTGTGTTTTGTGATTAGTGATAACCGAGGAAGGTGTCCTCGAACAGTGGAGTAGGTTTATTTAACCGAACCAGTATAAAATTCCTTGTGTTCTTTACTTTCAGCACTTACTTTCATTTTCCAGCACAATGCATCATTTTTATCACGTTTTTAAAAATAGTAAATGAATTTCAAAAAACACAAAACTTCCAGAAAACATAGCCACACGTCTTAAGGTTCTTTTGGCGTAAGTTTCAACCCTTTGGGACAAGTATAAGTCATTCAAACATCAAACGTTCTGAGACTAGTGCAGTCTGATTTTCAGACTTACAAAGGTTGATACTTTGAACGTATTTGACTAACTTACCAAAAGCATTTTTCAAAACTATTTCAACCCAATTAAATACACCTAATAAGGGGTTAGTCATTAAATTTTCAGAGCATTGGGAGTCACAGTTTAATTGGAATTAATTTTTCAAATCAGACTACCGTTTCTAGCAGATTAGCGCAATCTGACCACCAACGATTTTTAAAGGGGTTAAAGGTTGAATTTTAATCTGAAATTTATAGGAGATACTCAGAACATCTGAGACTAAGATCTCTCTAAATTGTAGAATTTTTGAAGACCTGTAACCTAGATTTCAAAACGTTTCAAAACAGGTCCTGAAAACATAAACTATTTTCAGAAGTTGGGTTTTTGGTTTAAAACAATTTTAAAAACCACATTTTCCGCACCCACTATTCAACCCCCCCCTCTTCTAGTGGTGCCTTACAGATCCTACATCCCCTACTTCGATCGAATCGGGTTCGGATCATTCGTTAGTGTCCTCCTCCAACAGGCAGATTAAAGTTGAATACGGATGCGTCTGTTGGTCGACATGCAGCAGGCGGCGGGGCAATTATTCGGGATACAGCAGGCTCTATGATTCATGCATTCTCTTTTCCATTGTGACATGATTATCCATTACGGGTTGAAGCTCAAGCAGTACTTATTGCTCTTATATATTATCTTCCACGATATGGACATCTTCAGGTTGAGGTTGATTGTCATCAGTTAATTCATTTTATGCATACTTCTACCATGCTTGCTCCAGATTTACACAGACTTCGGGTCCTTCTTCGTGCCTCTTCCATCCGCTTGCATTATGCTCCTCGTGAGGTTAATCAGGCTGCACATTTTTGGTGGAAGAAGCATTAGGGCGTACCACTATTGCATACTATCCTCGTTTGACAGCCCTTCCATCGTATCTTCGGGGTATCGTCTTGACTGACTCTACATTTCCCACATTTCGGTCTTCTTCTGATGTGGATGCCTAATATCCATTATTTGTGTATCGCGCTATCTTCTGTTCGACTGGGCTTCAGCACATACATTATATTCTCATTCTACTTTATGATTCGGACTGTACAGTGTAATGCTTGCAACAATATAAATATGTACACTTTTTCCTTCGCTATGGTTTTATCCACAAAGGTGGTTTTACATGGCAAGGTTTTAATGCGACATATCATATATTGTTGCACATTCACATCCATTATGTACTTATATTATTTATTCTCATATGATGACTTCCGTTTCATTTTTGTAATATGGTATTCTTCCGCCGAGAGGCTACATAATAAAGTTTCTATTTGCCTAAATAATATATATATATATATATATATATATATATATATATATATATATATATATATCAAATGTATATGTTCATAAAACCAACGGATTCGGTTGTAACACCACTTAACATCTGACACTATGTGACACCACTCATGTCCTTTAATTGTATCAAATAAATTAGATTAATGAATTTATAGACATACTAGGTTCTCATACAATCTATTGCTTATAAATTGGTAACCATTTCATACTTGTACTCGTTTTTCAGGTTTGCTGAAAGTATTCTGTTTATTCTTATTCAATTTTCTTTTTTGTGAGATCACTCAAACTTATATATATTGATGTTGATTCAATAGATTCTGGTTGGACGCTCCAAGTATGAAGTTCGCTTCCCTGCTCGTCTAGTGAGCGACATACCTGGAACAAGTTCGGCTCGATAACACTATAACTGTTTAAACGAGTCGAATAGTGCGTGAATAGTTCGGCTTGTTTTCGTAAATGAACCTAAACATCGAATTCGACTAGTTTACAAACAATTACCAAATGAATATGAACCAAACACAAACAAAACTTAAACAGTTCGCGAACTGTTCGGTTCGTTAAACAGACCGAAACTATACTTAATTGGAATGAAATATCAAATATTTCACCAAGATCTATTTAAAAGGAAAAAAAAGATTTCGAACAAGATAGGAGAACAGCAAACCTAGTTCAGATACAGTTTAAATTTTTGCATAATGTTAGAATAGTTTCTTAGATTAATTTAAGCAGTTATTCTTACAAAAAAAGCCTTTATGTCTCTAAACTAATTGAAATTATGTTTTAATCAGTAACTTATAAATAGACATAATATATAATTCTAAAAAAAAGTTTGCCTTTATTTTTACACATTCAAAAGAGTCATACATTTACACATTTGAAAAATCCTAAATTACATAAACAATAATATCTTTCAACATATTACGTTTAACATATTTAATATTGCAAAACTATAAGATATTAAACCAAAACAGAACGTCTTCTAGCAAACCAAAAAAAATCCTTACAATATACAAGAATTAACTGCCAAATTAGCAACTTTTTTTTTTTAAAAAAAAATTGTCACTAAATAGTACTATTTTAAATTAATTCACAAATTTGCATCCTTATTCTAACTTTTCTTTTAACATTAAAAAAAAAAAAAACCAGAGCACGCCTTCACCTCCTCGTCTTCCACGACAAAAACAACTCCGCTGTTTCTCTCTGTCGGTCTCCCCGGTAATAAGACACTTCTTTTCCACGTTTCCTAAATGATTTATTGTCCATGTTCCTGTTGGGTTTGTCTTTCAGTTTAGCTCCTAGGAGCATCGTCCACTGACGATTCATTGGCATAAAAGAGATTGGAGGCTGTGGGCATATTTATTCATTTGGATTCTCATGCAACAGTTTATTATTATGTTTGCTGACACACTTTTTTTGCCTGGGCAAAAGTATATGATGTGAATTTTTCATGAGTAATGCACATGCTTGTAATAGGAAGGGGAAAAGTAAAGAGTTGTAGCGACCCGTCCTGAGTCCTAGACCTCGACACGACTCACTCGCCATATGTTGCGAAGGAAAATACAAAGCGTCGATACAATCTATTACACGTAAACATAATAGCGCAAATCGATATCAACGGAAGCGATACAAATTAAAATCTTGAAATCAATGGCATTAATATAAAGTCAAAGTCTTATAATCTAGGGTTTACAAAATCGAAATTAAAATGAACTATCCAAACTGAATTAAATAAAGTCTACTAAATCCTCGATCATATGCTCAAGTCAACCGTATCAATATTCTCACCCATATTATCCTTAACTTACACTAGTTCGTAATCATGGGAATATGCAAATATGATTTATAACGTGGGGTGAGCGACATACATCGCCCAACAATTAACCTTACTATATTTACCATGAGATCATACCCGGAGAAGCAAGGGTAAACAAAATAATTAAATAACGTTACAGAAAATAACATGATTCTCTTCGTAAATAAAATTTACCTTTTTGCCCTTCTTGAACAATCAAGCAAGTAAAGCACACGCAGGTTAGTCATCGCACACAAAAGTCAGTACAATCAAAAGCCGTGATGCAATTTTCCAAAATTATGAATGCAGTGACTCGATAAACATTTATCCTTTATTCCTTTCCATTTCCTATTTCTCATATAGGTGATTATCCTTTACGGTATCCCTATCGATATCCATTTCCAATTTTATTTCTTTTCTATTTTCCAATATCATAGGCGATTATCCCTTACGATATCCCTATCGATATCCATTTCTGATATCCAAATGCGGTTATCCCTTACTGCATCCATATGCAATATCCATTTTTATCGATGCAAACAAATGACTGCGGCTCTACCTTACAAGTGACATATGTTGCAAGATTTACAGTTTTGGTTTCCCAATAGTCAATATGTGTCCAGACGGCCTAGCTCCTTACAACATAGTCAATATGTGCCTTGACAGCCCAATTGGTGGTCAATATATGTTCGAGCCACCTAACTCCTTACAGTATACTCAATATGTGCTCGGACAGTCCGCTTGTTTGGAATCAAACCCTACTACGCAATATACTTCCTTTGTAAGGGTGACCTTTTCCAAACATGAATTTTCGCAAACACTTTTCATTTACCGTTATACTTTTCCATTTATCACTTTAATTTCATTTCAGTTCCGTTTTCCATCCATGTATAAGTATACCCACGTATATGCCCGCGCTCATACACGTGCATACGTTACACTTTTCCATTTATCACTTTAATTTCATTTCAGTTCCGTTTTCCATCCATGTATAAGTATACCCACGTATATGCCCGCGCTCATACACGTGCATATACGCGCTTATACTTACACATTTCGTCCTCGGTCCACTTTCCCCCACCCCCTAACCAACTCATCTCGCCTCTAACCCTTAAGCCTCACACCACCCCCTACTGTCCCTTAGCCCGTCAACCTTGCCCCCAGCACCCTCAGCCCAGCACCCCCAACCCCCTCCAAAACCCTAATTCCTCTCCCCCGCATACCAACCTCTTCGGTTTACAACACGATTTCTCACCACTGACTTTTTCTCACAACTAACTCTATAGACACTTAGTACGGTTCACGCTTAACACATGCCGTGAAAATCGTGGGAAACGGAGGTCAGACGCGCTCTCACGTGCCGTCCCAACTGCAGCAACGTGCCGCCTTTGGTCTGCATGTGTGGCCCATGCGCCGCGTGCTCTGGCCACCTCCACCACCAGAATTCTCCTCTCGTCATTTTCTACCATATTCCTCCCTCGAATCACCAAAATCCCCTTTTCAAAATTATTTTCCCCCTCTTTCGGCGACAAAAACCCTAATTGTCGTTATTTCAGTTTTCTTTTGATTCAATTTATCTTTTCCCATCATAATTAATCAATTTTCGTAACCTCTAACCATACTCATAATCACGGCCATATACATGTACTTTACACAAAAACGGAATACAATTAGCACATAAATTCTTCACATAATCATCATGCATATACAACTCGGGATCACGCATCAAATATGTATACATATAACACATCATGGACACTGCCTAGGGCAGTGGCACACACCCCCAAACCGCAGCATATATGCATCAAAATACCGAAATCCATGAAGATTTTATACGTATATGCACATAATCAACACATAGATACAACAATTAAATGTGTATACACATCAATCTATGTAAAACACAACTACGTATGCATGATTCAATTTAATATAAAAATAGTATAATAACGTTGGAAAATCATACTAAATATAGCAAGGGTACTTGACTCGTATCTCGAATATACGTACTACGCGAAGAACAGATGAATAATTGGTAGAATTTCTTCCTATGTACTGCGGTAGAATTTCACTTTTTGGAGAACAAAGGAGGGCTGGCCGCTGATTGCAATATGAGAATGAAGAACTGAGTTTGGAAGAATAAAGGCTAACGTTTATAATATGAAGATTAATGAAATTGAAGTTGGGAGAATTGTGGTGGCGGCAGTATTGGTTGCTATGGGGCTGCCGTTTGTTTTCTTAGGGTTGTAGGTGTTTAGGTAGTGTGTTATAGTTGCATAGATATAGGTAAAGATAGGTATAATCCTAGTGTATTTAGGACTTGTAATTATATTAGGATTCTACCTCTTTAAGTATTCTTTTCATAGTCATCTTAAGATTTGTATTTCTAGGCTTTAATTTATTTTATTTTTCTTTTCCTTTCTGCCGTGTATGTGTGTGTGCAATATCTAATATATATATTATTATTTTTTTCTTTTTTTATGTCGTGTAGTGCAGGTGCATAATATATTTAGTATATGCATATGTTTGCTTTATGTAGCCAACGGTTGTGCATGCAATTTGCATGCAAATTCACATATGGAAACTAACAGTCATAACTTTCCTCTCCCCTTACAAAACATTTCGTCCTCGAAACTTACATACCTAGTCAAACAGATGCGGGTATTTCTTTCTGATCTCCTCCTCGAACTCTCAAGTCGCTTCTCTTTCAGTGTGATTTGACCATTGAACCTTGACATACAATATCACTCGCCTCCTCAGAACTTGGTCTTTACGATCAACAATAGGAACTGACATCTCCTCGTAAGTTGCATCGCTTTTTACTTTCAACGGTCGAGCTTACAATATGTGACTTGGGTCGGACACGTAGTGTCATAGCTGTGGCACATGGAAAGCAATGTGTACTTGCGACAACGCTAGAGGCAGCACTAGTCAATAGGCCAATGCTCCAACTCTCTTGAACACCTCGTCCAATGTACCTCAGACTCAATTTTCCTTTCTCGCCGAACCACATTACACCTTCAGTTGGAAAAACTCGCACATACACCTTTTCCCCCACGGCAAACTCCAACGGCCTTTTGGAATCCGTCCAACTCTTGCTGCGATCTTGGGCTCTCTTGAGTCTATCTCAAATGTTCTTGACCTTGTCAAGCGTTTGCTCCACCAACTGGGGTATAGTAATCGCCTTTTCCCCAATCCCATCCCAGTACAACAGTGAGTGGCACTTTCTTCCATACAAAGCTTCAAAGGGTGCCATTCCAATCGCAATATGATGACTATCATTATACGAGAATTCCATCAACTTCATCATATCGTCCCAATTTCCTTTGAAGTCTAATGTGCAAGCCCTAAGCATGTCCTCGAGAGTTTGAATAGTCCTTTCTGATTGACCATCTGCTTGGAGATGAAATGCAGTACTCAATCTTAGCCCGATCCCTATAACTCTATGATATGATGTCCAAAACCGAGTTGCAAATCTGGGATCTCTGTCGGATACAATACTTACCAACACACTATGTAGACTGACGATGTTATCAACATATAGAGTCACTAACTTCTCCATCGTCGCTTCGCTCGATACTGGTATAAAGTGCACGGACTTAGTCAAACGATCCATGATCACCCAAATTATGTCATTGCTGTTTCTCGTCTTAGGGAGCCCTTCAACAAAATCCATCGTAATGTGATCCCATTTCCACTCCGAAATCTCCAGTGGCTGTAAGTATCCTCCAGGTTGTTGATGTTCGGCTTTCACTTGCTGACAAACCAAACATCGGGCGACAAACTCTGCAATCTTGTGCTTTATTTCGTACCACCAATAATTTTTTTTCAAATCCTAGTACATCTTAGTAGTCCCTGAATGTATGGATAGGCGTGTATTTTGTGCTTGTTTCATCAACTGTTTCTTCAACTCTTTGTCATTCAGAACACACAGTCGCCCCTGAAACCATAAATTGCCATCATCAGATACATAGAACCCATCAACTGGCTCACTGTGAAGTCTACCTCGAATACTGCACAAATCTTCATCGTCTTTCTGAGCCTCTTTCAAACGCTCCATCAAGGTCATCGTAATCATCAGTGCTGCATTGTGTCGTCGACTCAACTATATCCAAGTTGAACTCCGGTATCTCTTGCTTTAGTGGAGTCTGTCTCGAGTTATTGACTTTCGGCTCAGTGTAACTGCTACTCTTTTCGCTTTACCTGGATGGTAGCTGATAGTCAAATCATAGTCCTTGATGAGCTCCAACCATCGTCTCTGCCTCATGTTTAATTCCTTTTGTATGAACAAGTACTAGAGGCTCTTATGGTCGGTGAAGACCTCACATTTCTCGCTATATAAATATTGCCTACAAATCCTCATTGCGAAAAGCACCGCAGCAAGCTCCAAGTCACGAGTGGGATACCTTTGCTCGTAGGTCTTTAATTGCCTTGATGCATAGGCAATCACTCGATCTCCTTGCATTAAGACGGATCCTGTAACTAAGGGTTAGTCCAAGGGTTATATGTATTTATTCCCAAGTCATGAGTTACGATACATATACCTAGGCCATTCTTCGAAGCATTGATGTATATAACAAACCCTTCAATACCGGAGGGTTGTACTAATACCTGTGCAATAGTCGGTCTCTTTTTGAGCTCGGTGAAGCTTTTTTCACATTAAGGGGTCCAATTGAACGTGGTCTTCTTTTGCGTCAACGGCTCAGTCGAACTGCGATTCTCAAAAATCCTTCCACAAATTTTCAAAAATAACATGCTAGGCTAAGAAAACTTCACACCTCCGTGATGTTAGTTGGTCTCGACCATCCAGTGATAGCCTCGATATTCTTGGGGTCAACTGCAATATCATGTTCAGAAATCACATGTCCCAAGAATGTCACACTTTGGAGCCAGAACTCGCACTTGCTGAACTTGACATACAGCTTTTTCTTCCTAAAGATCTCTAGCACCTCTGGTAGATGTTCCTCATGTGGAGAAAAAAGGGTTTGAGTGATTTTAAAATACATGATTTAAATGTGCTTAAAAACATGCATGACATAAATGTGCATGATACATTGCATATTACTTGCCTTATATAATTCACATATAATGTTGCTGTACTAACGAGCCATGAAGCTTTAAAGCTTACATCAAATGGCAAACATTTGTTGTGTTTATACTATTTTCAGGTGCCACCATTAATGAACTAAACTAGTTCATTAAGTGTAGTACTTAGTTAATTAAACTAAGTAGTTCACTAAAGGGAGCTACATTTGGAAAAGGCACAAAGACAACAAGACTAAGAAAGGAAAGTCTTCTCCTCCTCTCCTCATTCAATATACACGGCCATATACATATATAAATATATATTTTCAGATTTTTTGAAAAAGGCACATACACATGTATTCCAACGTACTACCGACACGTTATATATTTTATGTACGTACGTTAACGTCACACCACCATACTTAACTCATATTTAGGAGTATATTTAGGTCTTATATCATATGATATAAGTCATGGTGATGACAAATTAAATACGACACGTTAAAAGGTTCTAAACCAAAAAATTCTCGTATCAGACGAATACCGAAACTTTGCCAACGTGTCACGTACTTGCCATAAACAGATGGCCAGCCCCTATACCTCAAAAATAATTATTATTTTCGTGCATATGATGATATTTCCAGCCATAAAATCATTCCATGTTGGCACACACAAATCACCCCACATTAAGGCCAAATTGTGGAGATTCCAGTTTCAATTTTGTCACATGTTAATGGCGCCACTTTAGACCAGATAAGTGCTGAGAATTAAAGTTTATATTATATATATTATGTGTAACATAATGTATATAACTTGTGCAAAAAGTTGGAATCCAATTAGAGAAAAATCGGGTAATCGATAAACATCGAAAATTCGGTTTTCTATGTACACAACACATGGAACAATTTTTACACATCATACGATACGTATCTAGACACTTTTTAAATATGTCATACATCTTAAAGTGTTCTAGAAAATTAAATTAAGGGCTGATTGGAATATAACATGTGTGTATATTAAATGTGCAGTATTTTACAAAGTTTGCAAAAATAAAATTCAGCACATGCAATACATGTTAGACATGCCCTATACAGCTGATATGGAGCATATGTGGAGCCTTGTTGGCATATTGATTGGTCAAGAATCAATCATACAATGTTGGTGATTTAAAGAAAGAAGCTACGAAAGGTAATGTTTCAAATTTTATCTCATTTGAAACACATGCTGAAAATTTTAGCATGTATAGTTGTAGCTAGCCGATTTTTTGGATTAATGAGCATATAATTGGTGTCTTGAAACATGTGGTAAATTGGAAGAAGAAATAGAAGTAATTTGAATGAATAAGCCATAAAGTGTGATATCTTGAATATCACAGATGTTGAAATTTTTCAGCATGTGTGGGAATGTACCTTGGCCGATTTTGTGGCCTTATTATTGTCCAAATTTCATTTCCAAAATGATGAGAATATTTGCTACTAATTGGTGATTTATTTTAAAAGAAAAATCAGTGAAAATTTGGAAGGAATTTGAATTATATCACCATGTATCACATGCTGAAATTTCAGCATGTCAACTAGTCTTTATGGCCGAAATTTTTACCTTGTGTGGAGGAATTTTATCTTGCTTGAATTGGATGATAATCTTATGAGTTATGACAACTAATTTATGTTGATTTTGGCACATGAGTTTAGCGGAATTTACAGATTTTTCAAGTCATCAAATGATGACAACATTCAACCAATCATAAAGTGCCAAGTAAGCAAAGGTTAAATGATCATCTAATGAGAAGGTGCCAAGCAAGCAAGATCATGTCACAATGATGCCACACATTCTCCCAAGGACTTAGAAGAAAATTTTCAAGAGGGGAGAGCACCTAGAGGGGGACGACCATTTTGCATAAATGGAAAGGAGAAGAGCAAAACAAGAGACAAGAACAAGCATTACACTCTTGAGATCAAAAACGCCAAGCACCTCTCTTCTTCTACACTCTCTTTCTTTCTTCTTTCTTGAAAGCCTATTGTACTTATATTCTTATTCTTGAATAGGCTTATCTTAGACCACCACACATTCTATATCTTTGTAAAATATTGATCAAGGTGTGGTCAATCTTCATTCTTACAAGGTGGTGGTGTTCTTGCGTAATTGTATTCATCATACAAGGTTTGTAAAGGGTTGGAGTTGGTGTGTAACTCCATCAACCCTGTGGTAAGGTGTACTTGCGTGTGTGACTAGTGTGAACCGAGAAAGGTGTTCCTCGAAGACTGGAGTAGGTTGTTTATAACCGAACCGGTATAAAATTTTCGGTGTCATTTACTTTCAGCACTTATATTCTGTTTTTGCATTGTTTACTCTTTTTGTTCACATTCGTCAAAATAGTAAACGATTTTCAAAAATTACGAAAATCTCCAGAAACATATCCACACATCTTAGGTTTAATTTGGCACAAGTTTCAACCTTTTTGGATAAGTATAAGTCACTCAAACATCCAAAGTTATGAGACTAGTGCAGTCTGATTTTCAGGCTTGCAAAGGTTGAGACTTTGAGTGTATTTGACTAACTTCCCGAAAGAATTTTTCAAAGCTGTTTCAACCCATTAAATACAACATATAAGGGGTTAGTGGTTAAAATTTTAGAGCAATTGGAATTAAGAACAAATAGGAATAAATTTTTTAAAACAGTCTACCGTTTCTGGCAGATTCACGCAATCTGACTACCGACGATTTTGGAAGGGGTTAAAGGTTGAATTTAAATCTGAAATCTTTAGGAGACACTCATAACATCTGAGGTTAAGTTTTCTCAAAATTTCAGAATTTTTGAAGACCTATAACCTAGTTTTAAAAACGTTTTAAAACTGGTCCTTAAAACAGAATCTGTTTTCAGAAGTTGAGTTGTTTGGTTTAAAACAAATTTTAAAAACCACATTTTCCGCACCAACTATTCAATCCCCCCTTCTAGTGGTGCCTTGCAGATCCTACAAGTGGTATCAGAGCACAGGAACACTCACAACAAAAAGGATTCAACGATCTACGTGAGATGACATCCACTAGCTATAACACCGTGCAAGAAGGATTGTCAACCATAAGGCCTCCTCTCTTTGACGGTGAGTCTTTCGTTCAATGGAAGGTAAGAATGAAACTTTTCTTTATGGAAATTGATATTGATCTTTGGTCAATTATAGAAGATAGTCCATTTGTTCTATCAAAGTTATCCACTGTAGATGGAGTCACACTAGAAGTTGTTAAACTTAGACAAGAATATACAAGTGATGATAAAAAGAAACTTAGCATGAATGCTAGGGCTATGCAATTGCTCTTAAATGGATTAAGTAAGAGTAAGTCTAGTTATGTCTCAAACTGTTATAGCGCACAAGAAATGCGGAGGATACTCGAAATGAAACATGAAGGCACGAGTCAAGTAAAAGAGTCAAAAATAAACATGCTTATGTCCACACTTGAGTCGTTTAAACTATTGCCTAATGAATCTATTGTTGATATGGATCTTCGTTTGACTAACATCTACAATTCTCTTGAGTCTCTTGGTAAAGCTTTTACCATGCAGGAAAAAGTACAGAAAGTCTTACGAAGCCTTCCATCAGAGTGGAACCCTAAAGTAACCGTAATAGAAGAAAGCAAAGAAACAAACTCAATAAAGATGGAAGAGTTAATTGGATCACTTAAGGTGTATGAAAATAAACTCACCATACGGAAATCGGAATCATCTAAACAAGGTAAAGCTATTGCTTTTAAATCAAATGAATACGTTTCTACTTCTTCCGATCACGTAGATGATAGTGATTCTGAATCGGATAACGATGACCCAATTCTATTGGCTAAAGGCTTAAGAAAATTTATGAGAAGGTCATTTAGAAACAAAAATAAGGGTACTACAACTAAAAGAAATAAGAAAAAGTCAAATGATAAAGATGTTAAATGTTATGAATGTGGCAAAACATGGACATTTATCATATGACTGCCCCAATAAAGAAAAGCAAACAAATAAATACCCTGACAAAGAGCGAAACAAGAATAGACTCATCTCAGAACCGAAGCAAAGGAAACGTTCTCTAAAGGCCTCCACCTGGAGTGATACATCGGATTCCGAGACTGAAACCAAAGGAGAGACTGCACAAGTATGCTTTGTGTCCAAAGCATCTAATGAGGTATCATCTGACTCTTATTCTGACTCTGAGCCTTCTTATGATGATCTTTTTAGTCAGTATTTAGAATTGCATAAATTCACTAAGACTCACGCTAAGGAAAAGAAGCGATTAATTGAAGATAAAAAACTGTTAGAATCTTCTAACGAGAATCTTGTCGCTCAATTAAACGATTCAAAGAAAGAGTCATCATGCATCATTACTGCATTAAAGACAAAAATTTCATCATTAACCACTTAAAATAACGAAATGAAATCCGAGATTTCAAATTTGAAATCAAGGAATATAGACCTAGAGAAAATGATGAAACAGTTTGATACGGGATCGAACATGCTGCATCGTATTATCTTATCACAAAAGCATGACAGTGACAAAACGGGTTTGGGATACGTTGACACTAATGAAGTATCCACCAAACCAACTAAGTTTGTTTTGTCTAAGGAAGTAGACACCCCAAAGCCTCAAATGGAATCTAAGATGACGCAAAAACCGGCTCTTCCCTCATCACGTCCCACTTCCTCTTCATATCATGCGAAATACAATTTTGTACCATATAGATATGAAAAGAAAAGAGTGATGCATACACGGAATTCATTCCATCCATGCACTACGCACACAAACACAAGGACATATCAAAAAGGTCCTACATATAATGCGTATAAAGGAGTTCTTGGACAAAGGCCAGATACAGTTGCACCTAAAGTATATTATGTTGTGCTTTCATCACCTTTCTCACCTTTTGGAAGACCTAGAAGGGTCACCCAAATTTGGGTACCAAAAGGGACATTTTCAAAGGGTTGAATAAATAACCCTTACAAACGAACATTATATGAAATGCATGATTTTTCTTCTTCATCTTTACAGGAATCTTTTGATTTACTTTTCAAAATAAAGGGGGAGAGATAGCATGATTTAAGGGGGAGAGAGATACTGATTGCATATTGCATAAATCAAGGGGGAGCGGTTTTTGAAATTCAAATTTTGAATTTATGCATGATTGAAGGGGGAGCAATAGGATTTAAATCATGAGTATAGGTTATTTTGAAAATCATCAAAAGGGGGAGATTGTAGATAAAAGGGGTTTGAGTGATTTCCAAATACGTGATTTTAAAATGCTCAAAAACGAGCATGACATAAATGGGCATGATATATTGCATATTACTTGCCTTATATAATTCACATATATTGTTGCTGTACTAACGAGCCATGAAGCTTTAAAGCTTACATCAAATGGCAAACATTTGTTGTGCTTATACTATTTTCAGGTGCCACCATTAATGAACTAAACTAGTTCATTAAGTGAAGTACTTAGTTAATTAAACTAAGTAGTTCATTAAAGGAAGCTACATTTGGAAAAGGCACAAAGGCAACAAGACTAAGAAAGGAAAGTCTTCTCCTCTTCTCCTAATTCAATATACACGGTGTAGCGCCCCCGCACCCGGGCCTCGTCCGGGTACGGTGCACCCGCCGTACTTCACTAAGGAGAGTACAAAGCGTCATGCGTAACATGCGAAAATCCATAACATAAGTCGTGGACTCCCATGCTAACATTCAACATGGTAGTAAAATTTAGGCAGAATTAGAACTTTTCAAATTAGACTGCGTTACTAAATTACTAAGTTCCCAAAAGTAGTAGTCTCACAAAATAACATAACCGAAATCCAGAGAGTTCAAACATAGTCATAATACAAAACGTCTTGGCAGCACAAAAGTCCTTAAGCTTAGCTCCCTTCATATCTTCTCGCCTATGGATAAGGTACCCTCGGCTCGTCCTCGATCCATTCTATCTTGGCATTATCTGGCTCTAGGGAAAAATAAAGTGTGAGTGATAAAAATCACCCAGCAATAATGCAATAAACTACCATGAAATACGTAAAGAATCATAACATGAATGTATTACCCCAAAAACCTCAAATAATCATGATTCATACCTGATCTTAAATCCTGAGCTTGCTTGACGTTCGGCTTAAGCATGTTTCTAGGTAATGCTATACCAATAATAACTTATAACCCTTAACTGTAACATGCAACATGTCCTCATGATCGTGAGTTATGCAGGATGCAATGCAGGATGTCATGTCATGTCAAAACATCATTTTGGTCCAATAAAGTAACATGTCGTAAAACCAGAGTGTCAGACCAATTAACCCCGGATCTGAGCGGGTCCAGAACATATCATCAGACCAATTAACCCCGGGTCTAAACAGGTCCAGAACAAATATCAGATCAATTAACCCCGGATCGGAACGGGTCCAGAATAGATATCAGATCAATTAACCCCGGATCTGAACGGGTCCAGAACAGATATCAGATCAATTAACCCCAGATCTGAACGGGTCCAGAACATATCATTTAATCAGACCAATTAACCCCGGGTCTGGAGTCGGGTTAGTCGCATGCTTGGCCGGAAAAGGAATCATGAAGCTTTCTTTAAAAACATGAGACCGTAAAAACTTTTCATGCATAACGAAAACATAGTCGCTTATAAAACTTGCTTGCATAAGTAAAATCCATAAAAATCAGTTTCATGATCGTGCGTGATACATGTAGTGATATGAAATGCAAGTCATGACACGAATAGTCGTATGCATTCCTTATAACATGTCAACATGCATGGTTTCGGAACCGAATATTCCAGACTTTTACTTCATATTCATGGGCGGTTAAGCTAACCAAATAGGTCCATTTCCATAATCTTTTGTCACAAATACGTTTGGTAGAATCCTAGATACATGTCGTAAAAATTTCAGATTATTTCGATAACCATAAAGGGGCTCATTTACTTAATTTCCGAAATGGGTTACGTGCTGAAGCTGAACTGACCTATTTTACAAAAAATTCAATTACGGCAAATCCGTGATTCAGTTTTCATAAATTCCAACTCGCACAAATCGTAAACACGTGGAACTAGTATCCTACCGAAATATAGCCTATTTTCATATCTCTAAGTCCCCTTTCTGAGTCCAGAAAGTCGTTACTGAACTTCAGGTTGGTTCCAGTGATTTCAGTTGAGCAGTTTGACAATTAATTCATTAAAAATAATCCAGAACTTTTTTTACCAAAATTCCAGCCGGCGTGTTCACTTCACTTATAGTATTATTACCATGCCAAAAATCAGCGGTATTGGTCATCTACAAGGTCTCTTTGCAAGCCATTCAAAACGTTGCACCATTCTGTCATGTTCCAGAATTTACAGCCTGAGCAGTCTCACCAATTATTTTATTAAACATTTACCATAACTTATTTTACCAAAATTCAAACTCTCATCTCTGCTATTTTCATGGTACAATCTGTGTGCCAAAAACCAGATTTATTGAAGGTCCCCAAGGTCCTCTTCCAGTGATCAATTCTGCCTTGCTCCAGAATTTTCTACTAGAGCAGTTTTACCGTATAATTTCTCAAAAATAATCCTTAGCTTATTTTAACGAAATTCCAACTCTCACTTGTGCTACACTCATGAGGCTAACTTTTTACCAAAACTTAGCTTCATCGAAGGTCCATAAGATCAGTTCTTAACCGTTTAAAATATGTTTCCATTCTGCCCTATTCCAGTAGGTTGCTAGTTTGTCATCTATACAAGTCAAAAAGTCCATGCTCACCTTCTATTCCATCCTTTAGGCCGAAACTTGTGTGGTGTCTTAACCACATTTTACAACACATATTCAAGCATGCATTCACATTCAAGAGTCATCTTAGTCTAATCTTACAAATAATCACATAAAGCTCCTATCTTTCACATGTATACTTTTCTTAGGACCTTTCGTGTTACATTCACAAGTTAATCTTGTCTAGACCTACTTAGGGGAACCTTATTTCACTCTAGTCCAGCCTTATTTCATATAGCATATAGGAAAAGACTTCATCTTTGAAGGAATAATTCACATGCAAAGCATTGTTCTTAGGGAATCCCTAAGATATAGTCTTGAGCGTAGCATATTCAACTAAAGATCAAATATTAAGGACCACTAAGCATTCAAGTCACTAACTCTTTAAATAAATCACGAGAGGTCATTGTATACTTGCCTCTTCAAGCTAAAGTTCTTGTCTTTGCTTGGCTATGGAGTGAGTTGAGTTGAAATCCTTCTCCTTCTTCACCTTGAGCATACGGTTTTAAGAGAAATGGAAGGAAAAGATTAGTCTTTATTCAATAGAGGAAGTAGGATATGGTTGAGGGCTAGAGAATCTTACCAAAATGGGCTTGGAATGGAGATGCAAGCACTTCAAAATAAAACCACCTATGAAAGTTGATGGCTTTCACCTATTTGAACCTTGAATGTCACGGTTTTGATGTGAATAGAAGGATTCATGTTAGCTTCATTCTTCACCAAAATAAGAATTCACTTAAGGAAGCTTGGAACAAGACTTACCTAAATGTCTTCTTGAGTCTTGAAAGTGAAGTTGAACTCCTATCCTTCAAGAAGAAGGGGCCGAATTGTTGGTGAGGGAGATGAGGGTTGTCTAAGTGTTATGCTCTTGCTTGAATGTATCTTGAGAGGAGTCTCAAGATGACAAGAAGGTAGATGTTTCTAGAAGGGTTTAAATCAAAACATGTTAGGGACTTGGGAAGGGGAGGGACGGTTTTGGAGGGATAATTGTGAGGTTTAGGGCTTTCATGAGTGCTAATCAAGGTTAGGTTAGTAATAGCCTTGGTTACTTTATTCCAACTATGGTTACTTTAGTGATAACCCAAGTTACTTTATCAAATCATGGTTATCTTAATCTTGGTTTAAGGAAAAAGTAACCATGGTAGGATTTAAAAATCCTCCATGTCTAGACATAAAGGGGCGGTTTTAGGTTGGGGTCTTTATGACCTCAACCATACTACCTCCTTCTTTAATGAGTTGTCTTACTTGTTCCTTAAATGCATGTCTATTTTGTTTTTTATTTATTCTTTGCATGATAACTTCTTGTCTTAATGGTGTAGTAGACTTTAAGTAATTATTTTAACTAATAAAATTGGCTAGAGAATTCTAGAACCTATCCATGTCTAGGCCAAAATTTCGGGGCCTTTGGGCAACTTGATAT
The DNA here is from genome assembly GCA_036186865.1 of Eustoma russellianum. Lineage (NCBI taxonomy): Eukaryota > Viridiplantae > Streptophyta > Magnoliopsida > Gentianales > Gentianaceae > Eustoma > Eustoma russellianum. Next base: position 10,514,630 of record AP025052.1, read on the forward strand.
TTCTTGTAATTTTAATTCATGTACCATATTGTATTCCAAGATTAGCATATGTATGTATATATATATACACGCGCCTATATGTACGTGTACTAGATATATATATATATATCCTCCTATGTATACGCATGTAGGTATTTATACATTTCATTCGCACATATCATATACACGCACATACATATATAGTGGTATGTATGGTTCATATAACTCTATATTCCATGTATTACTTTCTTGAAGTTTCCTTATTTAAATTGGCTTGGTATCAACTCAATAATAATTAAGTAAAGAGGGTTAAGTTGACTTAAGTAACACGCGCTAAAAGAGATTATTGCTTTCATTCCCTTACTTATTCATAGTTTTCACGTACATGATCGTTGGGGTACAACATCCTCCCCCTCTTATCATAAGTTTCGTCCTCGAAAATTCAGAAGCTAGTCAAAAATATGGGGGTACCTACTCCTCATATCTTCCTCCATTTCCCATGTTGCCTCTTCTTCCGAATGATGCTTCCATTGTACCTTCACCATGGGTATGGATCTCTTTCTTAATGTATTCTCTTTCCGATCAACTATCCTTAGGGGTTCCTCCTCATAAGTTACATCTTTTTCAACCTTCAGCTGTTGATCTTCAAGGATGTGGCTTGGGTCATATACATATCGACGGAGTTGAGAAACATGGAATACATCATGTAACTGAGAAAGGGATGGTGGCAACGGTAAACAGTACGCAACCTCACCTATTCTTTCAAGCACTTCATAAGGTCCAACGAATCTTGGGCTTAGTTTTCCTTTGATGCCAAATCTCTTAACTCCTTTGGTCGGAGAAACTTTCAGAAAGACTTTCTCTCCTTCTTGGAATTCTAAAGGTCTCCTTCTTCCATCTGCCCATATCTTCGTTCTATCTTGTGCTGCTCTTAGTCTTTGCTGGACTAAATTTACCTTCTCTCGTGTTTGCTCAACAATGCTGGGTCCTGCGTAGATTTTATTTCCAATCTCGTCCCAATAAAGTGGGGACCGACATTTTCGTCCATACAATGCCTCATAAGGTGCCATTCCGATGGATCTGTGGAAGCTATTATTGTAAGAAAACTCAACGAGCTTAAGACTTTTATCCCAGCTTCCTCCGAAATCAAGAATGCAAGCGCGTAGCATATCCTCAAGGGTTTGAATTGTTCTCTCTGATTGTCCATCTGTTTGAGGATGAAATGTGGAACTCATTCTTATCTCTGTGCCCATTGCCTTTTGAAAGGCTATCCAAAATCTCAAAGTAAATCAGGGGTCGCGGTCGCAAACAATACTTATGGAAACTCCATGTAAACAAACGATCTGGTCAACATATATAGAGGCTAACTTCTCCAAAGATGCCTTAATCGTCATAGCCAAAAAGTGAGCAGACTTAGTCAAACGATCCACAATGACCCATATAGCATCATTCCCATGCTTAGTCTTGGGTAGATCGGTCACAAAGTCCATGGTGATGTGATCCCATTTCCATTCTGGCACTTCTAAGGGTTGTAACAATCCAGCGGGTCGTTGGTGTTCGGCTTTTACTCTTTGACAGATCATGCATCGCTCAACAAATTCTGCTATTTGTCTCTTCATACCGGGCCACCAAGACTTTTGCTTGAGATCTTGATACATCTTATTAGCTCCAGGATGTATAGATAACCGAGAATTATGAGCTTCTATCAAAACTTCATCCTTAATTTCTTTGTTTTCAGGAACACATAACCGTCCTCGATACCATAAACTGCCATCACTGCGAACCTCAAAGTCATCTCGTAGCTTATCTTTCATCCTTTCCTTGACTTTTCTTAAGTTTTCATCAATCCCTTGAGTTTCTTTGATCTTATCAATCAATGAAGGGACAAGAACTAACTTGGCAAGAACTTCATCGATTGAGTCAACTTCTTCTAGGACAAATTCTTCCATGTCTCGCTGAAGAGGTGGTTCTCGTGGGTGACTTGTTTTTCGACTTAGAGCATCAGCGACTTTGTTAGCTTTTCTGGGATGATACTGAATGGAGAGATCATAATCTTTAATCAATTCCAACCATCTACGCTGCCGCATATTGAGCTCTTTCTGGTTAAAGAGGTACTTTAGGCTTTTGTGGTCTGTGTAGATCTTGAACTTTTCGCCATATAAATAGTGCCTCCATATCTTTAATGCAAATACCACTGCGGCAAGTTCAAGATCATGGATAGGATAGTTTTGCTCAAATGGTTTCAACTGTCGGGATGCATAAACTATCACTTTGTCATTTTGCATAAGGACACATCCGAGACCATTTTTCTAAGCATCACTGTACACTACGTACTTCTCACCAGGAGTGGGCTGAGCTAGGATAGGAGCGGACGTCAACTTTGCTTTCAGCTCCGAACAACTCCTTTCACAATCGGCACTCCACTCAAACTTGGTCTTCTTTTGGGTCAATCTAGTGAGGGGAACAGCTATCCTCGAAAATCCTTCCACAAACTTCCTGTAATATCCAGCTAGTCCGAGAAAACTTCTCACTTCAGTAACATTTGTTGGCCTGGGCCATTCTGTGATAGCTTCAATTTTCTTGGGATCCACCGAAATCCCATCTTCTGAAATCACATGACCAAGGAATGATACACTTCGCAGCCAAAACTCGCATTTGCTAAACTTAGTGTACAACTGTCTTGCTCTTAGAATATTCAAGACTGTCCTCAAATGGGCTGCATGAGTCTCTTCGTCGGGTGAATAAATCAAGATGTCGTCTATGAAGACCACTACGAACTTGTCCAACTGCTCTTGGAAGATTCGATGCATGAGATCTATGAAGGTGGCAGGGGCATTGGTCAAACCAAAAGGCATGACTAAGAACTCATAGTGTCCATAGCGGGTTCTGAAAGCAGTCTTAGGGACATCTTCCGCCTTTATCTTCAATTGAAAGTATCCAGATCGTAAGTCAATCTTACTAAAAATTCGAGATCCCTGCATTAAAATGCTTTAGATAGGGTTTCAATGGATTTAAATCTTAGTCAAGTTAAAACTTATGAGTTACTTACCCTGAGCTGATCGAATAAGTCATCAATCCGGGGTAATGGGTACTTGTTCTTTATGGTGATCTTGTTGAGCTCCCGGTAATCGATGCATAAGCCTATGCTTCCATCCTTCTTTTTTACGAATAGCACCGGAGCACCCCAAGGTGAAACACTGGGGCGAATAAGTTTCCTTTCTAACAGTTCATGTAATTGTTCCTTTAACTCCTTTAGTTCCGCAGGTGCCATGAGATAACGGGATTTAGATATGGGTTCAGCTCCTGGAACAAGGTTTATTTCAAAAGCCATCTCACGATCAGGAGGTAGTCCAGGCAGATCATCAGGAAATACATCAGGGTATTCATTAACAACTGGAACTTGTGCAAGGGTAGGGCTTTCTTGTTCAGCACTTAGAACATACACCAAGAATCCTTCATGACTTTTCCTTAATGCTTGACTGGCACGAGCTGCGTTAACAAAGACTTTCTTGGATGGTTTCTTTAACTTAGTTTCTCCTTGGAATGACATCTCATCTCGAGCTGGGTTCTTAATGATAACTTGCCTGCTTCGGCAGTCAATGTGAGCATGATTCTTTGAGATCCAATCCATTCCGAGAATCACGTCAAAATCACTCATAGATATGGGGATCAAATTGGCCTCAAACAATTGGTCATTAAACTCAAGCGCACAATTTCTGAATATGTGATGGGAAACAAGCACCTGGTCGCCAGCTGCTTGTACTCTATAAGGTGAATCTAATCGGACTGGATTATGATCGATATTCTTAGCAAACTTCCTTGAGATAAATGAGTGGCTAGCGCCACTGTCGAACAACACATTTGCGGGTATGCTACACACTAGGATAGTTCCTGAACCAGACACGTTTTTCTAAGCAATATGATAGTTATGCATAAGCGAAAGGTATTGAAGACATAAAACTTTAAATCTTACCAGTCACTACGTCAGCAGTCTCTTCAACATCAGCATCAGTCATAGCGTGCACCCTTGCATTTGCACGTGGCCGCTGATTCCTTTGCTTTTGTTGTGGTTGTGCTCCCTTTTTCGGGCAATCCTTAATCATATGACCATCCTTTCCACATCCAAAGCACTTACCTGTCTTCCACCTACACTCTCCCTCGTGCCCTTTCTGGCACTGAGGGCATACTGGTATTGCTGGTGGCTGAGATGGGGCTTGATTTTTCGGCTGATGATTTTGGTTTTGCTTGCGGAGCTGATTCTGTCCTTGAGATTGTCCCTGACGAACGGATCCTCTGAAATTGTTGTTAGCCATTTTCCTATACTTCTCATTTCCGGTCCCTTGTCTTTCACTCTTTTGACCCACGTCATATCTTCGTATAATATCTCTCTCTATACGGTAGCATGCATCCAGAAGTGCTCCAAAATTTGCAGGATTTGCATTTACCAACCATGTCCTAATTCTTGGGTTCAGACCTCTTTCAAACTTCAGCATTTTCGTTTCTTCATCGTTCATAGTAACAGGCTGAAACCTCCCAAGTGCGATGAACTTATTTGCGTACTCAGCTATTGTCATGCCCGACTCTTGCTTCAGAGATTCAAACTCATGCCTCTTTTGCAATTTGACTGACGGAGGGATATAGAACTTATGAAATTCTTGCAGAAATCTTTCCCAAGTAATAGGTCTGGGCAAAGGTTGTAGATTCGTCTTCCACCATTGATTAGCTTCACTGATCAGGAAAGGTCTGATAGCCTGAGCCTTCATCTCCTCTGGGCCTGAATTAGCTCAAAACAATTTTCAACTTCATCTAGCCACTTCTCCGCAGTATCTGGGTCTGGTTTTCCCTCAAACGATGGTACATTAGCCCTCTTGAGCTTCTCAAAATAGTACTGGGCATCCCTTATTGGCTGATGTGGCTGAGGTGGGGCATTCTGATGAATTAGGCCTTGCCCTATTTGCGTAACGACTTGACAAAAGGCCTGGAAAGCATTCATATCCGGGATGACTGGAGGAACAGGTGCCTGTGGAGCTGGTGGCGGATTATTCTGTGATGGAGGATCCCGGTCCGGCTGAGGTGGTGGCAGGACCTGTTCTGGTGGTGGAGGAATGGGCTCCTGAGCAGCTGGTCATGCTCTCGGAGGTCTGCCACGTGGTCTCACCATCTGCACTTATGGATTTATCGTCTATTTAGAATATCGGAATAAAATCAATTTATTTGACCAAGGACCATAATTCGAAAATTTTAGAATATAGAAGGAAAAGGGCACGTCTTACGTCATAGACCTAGCTTTCATAGTTCAGAGTACTTTATTAAGTTTCATCGTAAACCCGGTCTACGTGGTCCTAGTCTAAGGTCATCACTCATCTAAGATCATGACTAAGATCTAATATCAAACTTAGATTGCTAAGATCATAACCTAGTCCTACGTTCTACCCGAAATCTAGAGTCTGGGCTCCGATACCACCTGTAGCGCCCCCGCACCCGGGCCTCATCCGGATACGGTGCACCCGCCGTACTTCACTAAGGAGAGTACAAAGCGTCATGCGTAACATGCAAAAATCCATAACATAAGTCAGGGACTCCCATGCTAACATTCAACATGGTAGTAAAATTTAGGCACAATTAAAGCTTTTCAAATTAGACATGCGTTACTAAATTACTAAGTTTCCAAAAGTAGTAGTCCCACAAAATAACATAACCGAAATCCAGAGAGTTCAAACATAGTCATAATACAAAACGTCTTGGCAGCACAAAAGTCCTTAAGCTTAGCTCCCTTCATATCTTCTCGCCTATGGATAAGGTACCCTCGGCTCGTCCTCGATCCATTCTATCTTGGCATTATCTGGCTCTGGGGAAAAATAAAGTGTGAGTGATAAAAATCACCCAGCAAGAATACAATAAACTACCATGAAATACGTAAAGAATCATAACATGAATGTATTACCCCAAAAACCTCAAATAATCATGATTCATACCTGATCTTAAATCCTGAACTTGCTTGACGTTCGGCTTAAGCATGTTTCTAGGTAATGCTATACCAATAATAACTTATAACCCTTAACTGTAACATGCAACATGTCCTCATGATCGTGAGCTATGCAGGATGCAATGAAGGATGTCATGTCATGTCAAAACATCATTTTAGTCCCATAAAGTAACATGTCGTAAAAGCAGAGTGTCAGACCAATTAACCCCGGATCTGAGCGGGTCCAGAACATATCATCAGACCAATTAACCCCGGGTCTGAACGGGTCCAGAACAGATATCAGATTAATTAACCCTGAATCTGAACGGGTCCAGAACAGATATCAGATCAATTAACCCCGGATCTGAACGGGTCCAGAACAGATATCAGATCAATTAACCCCGGATCTGAACAGGTCCAGAACATATCATGTCATCAGACCAATTAACCCCGGGTGTGGAGTCGGGTTAGTCGCATGCTTGGCCGGCAAAGGAATCATGAAGCTTTCTTTAAAAACATGGGACCGTAAAAACTTTTCATGCATAACGAAAATATAGTCGCTTATAAAACTTGCTTGCATAAGTAAAATCCATAAAAATCAGTTTCATGATCGTGCGTGATACATGTAGTGATATGCAATGCAAGTCATGACACGAATAATCGTATGCATTCCTTATAACATGTCAACATGCATGGTTTCGGAACCGAATATTCCAGACTTTTACTTCATATTCATGGGGCAGTTAAGCTAACCAAATAGGTCCATTTCCATAATCTTTTGTCACAAATACATTTGGCAGAATCCTAGATACATGTCGTAAAAATTTCAGATTATTTCGATAACTATAAAGGGGCTCATTTACTTAATTTCCGAAATGAGTTACGTGCTGAAGCTGAACTGACCTATTTTACAAAAAATTCAATTACGGCAAATCCGTGATTCGTTTTTCAGAAATTCAAACTCGCACAAATCATACACATGTGGAACTAATATCCTACCGAAATTTATCCTATTTTCATATCTCTAAGTCCCCTTTCTGAGTCCAGAAATTCGTTACTAAGCTTCAGGTTGGTTCCAGTGATTTCAGTTGAACAGTTTGACTAATTCATTCATTAAACATAATCCAGAACTTGTTTTACCAAAATTCCAGCTGGCATGTTTACTTCACCCATAGTATTATTATAATACCAAAAATCAGCGGTATTGGTCATCTACAAGGTCTCTTTTCAAGCCATTCAAAATGTTGCACCATTCTGTCATGTTCTAGAATTTACAGCCTGAGCAGTCTCACCAATTATTTTATTAAAAATTTACCATAACTTATTTTACCAAAATTCTCACTCTCATCTCTGCTATACTCATGGTACTAGCTATGTGCCAAAAACCAGATTTATTGAAGGTCCCCAAGGTCCTTGTTTAATTCGTTGAACCAGTGATCAATTCTGCATAGCTCCAGAATTTTCTACTGGAGCAGTTTTACCGTATAATTTCTCAAAAATAGTCCTTAGCTTATTTTAATGGAACTCCAACTCTCACTTGTGCTACACTCATGGGGCTAACGTTTTACCAAAAATTAGCTTCATCGAAGGTCCGTAAGGTCAGTTCTTAACCGTTTAAAATATCATTCCATTCTGCCCTATTCCAGTAGGTTGCTAGTTTGTCATCTATACAAGTCAAAAGTCCATGCTCACCTTCTATTCCATCCTTTAGGCTGAAACTTGTGTGGTGTATTAACCACATTTTACAACACATATTCAAGGATGCATTCACATTCAAGAGTCATCTTAGTCTAATCTTACAAATAATCACATAAAGCTCCTATCTTTCACATGTATACTTTTCTTAGGACCTTTTAATCTTGTTTAGACCTACTTAGGTGAACCTTATTTCACTCTAGGTCCGCCTTATTTCATATAGCATATAGGAAAAGACTTCATATTTGAAGGAATAATTCACATGCAAAGCATTGTTCTCAGGGAATCACTAAGATATAGTCTTGAGCTTAGCATATTCAACTAAAGATCAAATCTTAAGGACCACTAAGCATTCAAGTCGCTAACTCTTTAAATAAATCACGAGAGGTCATTGTATACTTGCCTCTTCAAGCTAAAGTTCTTGTCTTTGCTTGGCTATGGAATGAGTTGAGTTGAAATCCTCCTCCTTCTTCACCTTGAGCATACGGTTTTAAGAGAAATGGAATGAAAAGATTAGTATTTATTCAATAGAGGAAGTAGGATATGGTTGAGGGCTAGAGCATCTTACCAAAATGGTCTTGGAATGGAGATGCAAGCACCTCAAGATAACACCACCTAGGAAAGTTGATGGCTTTCACCTATTTGAACCTTGAATGTCACGGTTTTGATGTGAATAGAAGGATTCATGTTAGCTTCATTCTTCACCAAAATAAGAATTCACTTAAGGAAGCTTGGAACAAGACTTACCTAGATGTCTTCTTGAGTCTTGAAAGTGAAGTTGAACTCCTATCCTTCAAGATGAAGGGGCCGAATTGTTGGTGAGGGAGATGAGGGTTGTCTAAGTGTTATGCTCTTGCTTGAATGTATCTTGAGAGGAGTCTCAAGATGACAAGAAGGTAGATGTTTCTAGAAGGGTTTAAATCAAAACATGTTAGGGAGTTGGGAAGGGGAGGGACGGTTTTGGAGGGATAATTGTGAGGTTTAGGGCTTTCATGAGTGCTAATCAAGGTTAGTTTAGTAATAACCTTGGTTACTTTATTCCAACTATGGTTACTTTAGTGCTAACCTAAGTTACTTTATCAAATCATGGTTATCTTAATCTTGGTTTAAGGAAAAAGTAACCATGGTTGGATTTAAAAATCCTCCATGTCTAGACATAAAGGGGCGGTTTTAGGTTGGGGTCTTTATGACCTCAACCATACTACCTCCTTCTTTAATGAGTTGTCTTTCTTGTTCCTTAAATGCATGTCTATTTTGTTTTCTATTTATTCTTTGCATGATAACTTCTTGTCTTAATGGTGTAGTAGACTTTAAGTAATTATTTTAACTAATAAAATTGGCTAGAGAATTCTAGAACATATCCATGTCTAGGCCAAAATTTTGGGGCCTTTGGGCAACTTGATATTTCTTGTAATTTTAATTCATGTACCATACTGTATTCCAAGATTAGCATATGTATGTATATATATACACACGCCTATATGTACGTGTACTAGATATATATATATATATCCTCCTATGTATACGCATGTAGTTATTTATACATTTCATACGCACATATCATACACACACACATACATATATAGTGGTATGTATGGTTCATATAACTCTATATTCCATGTATTATTTTCTTGAAGTTTCCTTATTTAAATTGGCTTGGTATCACCTCAATAATAATTAAGTAAAGAGGGTTAAGTTGACTTAAGTAACACGCGCTAAAAGAGATTATTGCTTTCATTCCCTTACTTATTCATAGTTTTCACGTACATGATCGTTGGGGTACAACACACGGCCATATACATATATAAATATATATTTTCAGATTTTTTGAAAAAGGCACATACACATGTATTCCAACGTACTACCGACACGTTATATATTTTACGTACATTCGTTAACGTCACACAACCATACTTAACTCATATTTATGAGTATATTCAGGTCTTATATCATATGATATAAGTCATGGTGATGACAAATTAAATACGACACGTTAAAAGGTTCTAAACCAAAAATTGTCGTATCGGGCGAATACCGAAACTTCGCCAACGTGTCACGTACTTGCCATAAATAGATGGACAGCCCCTATACCTCAAAAATCATTATTATTTTCGTGCATATGATGATATTTCCAGACATAAAACCATTCCATGTTGGCACACACAAATCACCCCACATTAAGGCCAAATTGTGGAGATTCTAATTTCAAGTTTGTCACATGTTAATGGCGACACTTTAGACCAGCTAATTGCTGATAATTAAAGTTTATATTATATATATTATATGCAACATAATGTATATAACATGTGCAAAAATTTGGAATCTAATTAGAGAAAAATCGGGTAATCGATAAACATCGAAAATTTGGTTTTCTATGTACACAACACATGGAACATTTTTGGCACATCATACGACACGTATCTAGACAATTTTTAAATATGTCATAAATCTTAAAGTGTTCTAGAAAATTAAATTAAGGGCTGATTGGAATATAACATGTGTGTATTATTAAATGTGCACTATTTTACAAAGTTTACAAAAATAAAATTCAGCACATGCAATACATGTTAGACACACCCTATGCAGCTGAGATGGAGTATATGTGGAGCCTTGTTGGCATATTGATTGGTGAAGAATCAATCATACAATGTTGGTGATTTAAAGAAAGAAGCTACAAAAGGTAATGTTTCAAATTTTATCTCATTTCAAACACATGCTTAAAATTTCAGCATGTATAGTTGTAGCTGGCCGATTTTTGGGATTAATGAGCATATAATTGGTGTCTTGAAAAATGTGGTAAATTGGAAGAAGAAATGGAAGTAATTTGAATGAAATACAAAGCCATAAAGTGTGATATCTTGAATATCACACATGCTGAAATTTTTCAGCATGTGTGGGAATGTAGCTTGGCCGATTTTGTGGCCCTATTATTGTCCAAATTTCATTTCCAAAATGATGAGAATATTTGCTACTAATTGGTGATTTATTTTAAAAGAAAAATCAATGAAAATTTGGAAGGAATTTGAATTATATCACCATGTATCACATGCTGAAATTTCAGCATGTCAACTAGTCTTTATGGCCGAAATTTTTACCTTGTGTAGAGGAATTTTATCTTGCTTGAATTGGATGATAATCTTATGAGTTATGGAAAATAATTTATGTTGATTTTGGCACATGATTTTAGTGGAATTTTCAGATTTTCCAAGTCATCAAATGATGACAACATTCAACCAATCATGAAGTGCCAAGTAAGTAAAGGTTAAATGATCATCCAATGAGAAGGTGCCAAGCAAGCAAGATCATGTCACAATGATGCCACACATTCTCCCAAGGACTTAGAAGACAATTTTCAAGAGGGGAGAGCACCTAGAGGGGACGGCCATTTTGCATAAATAGAAAGGAGAAGAGCAAAACAAGAGACAAGAATAAGCATTACACTCTTGAGATCAAAAACGCCAAGCACCTCTCTTCTTCTACACTCTCTTTCATTCTTCTTTCTTGAAAGCCTATTGTACTTATATTCTTATTCTTGAATAGGCTTATCTTAGACCACCACACATTCTATATCTTTGTAAAAGATTGATCAAGGTGTGGTCAATCTTCATTCTTGTAAGGTGGTGGTGTTCGTGTGTAATTGTATTCATCATACAAGGTTTGAAAAGGGTTGGAGTTGGTGTGTAACTCCATCAACCCTGTGGTAAGGTGTACTTGCGTGTGTGACTAGTGTGAACCGAGGAAGGTGTTCCTCGAAGACTGGAGTAGGTTGTTTATAACCGAACTAGTATAAAATTCTCGGTGTCATTTACTTTCAGCACTTATATTCTGTTTCTGCACTGTTTACTCTTTTTGTTCACATTCGTAAAAATAGTAAACGATTTTCAAACATTATGAAAATCTCTAGAAACATAGCCACACGTCTTAGGGTTAAGTTGGCACAAGTTTCAACCCTTTTGGATAAGTATAAGTCACCAAACATCCAAAGTTCTGAGACTAGTGCAGTCTTATTTTCAGGAATGCAAAGGTTGAGACTTTGAGTGTATTTGACTAACTTCCCGAAAGCATTTTATTGGTTAAAATTTCAGAGCAATTGGAGTTAAGAACAAATAGGAATAAATTTTTCAAAACAGTCTACCGTTTCTGGCATATTCGCGCAATCTGACTACCAACGATTTTTTAAGGGGTTAAAGGTTGAATTTAAATCTGAAATCTTTAGGAGACACTCATAAGATCTGAGGCTAAGTTCTCTCAAAATTACAGAATTTTTGAAGACCTATAACCTAGTTTTAAAAACTTTTTAAAACTGGTCCTGAAAACAGAATCTGTTTTCAGAAGTTGAGTTGTTTGGTTTAAAACAAATTTTAAAAACCACACTTTCCGCACCAACTATTCAACCCCCCTTCTAGTGGTGCCTTGCAGATCCTACACCTCATGCGTCACTTCACCGGCCGAGTATACCAGAATGTCATTGATAAACACCACCACGAACCAGTCCAATTGGTCTCTAAATACGGTGTTCATCAAATCCATGAATGTGGCAGGTGCATTCGTCAATCCAAAATACATCAAGAGAAACTCGTAGGGCCCATACCTCGTGCGAAACGGTGCCTTGGCAATATCATCTGCCTTGATTCTCAGTTGGTGATACCCTGACTGAAGATCAATCTTGGTAAACAGTTTAACACCCTTAAGATGGTCGAAAAGATCGTCGATTCTCGATAGCGGATATTTGTTCTTTATCATGATTTTGTTGAGCTCACGTTAGTCTATGCACGGTCTCATGCTACCGTCTTTCTTCCTGACAAATAAGACCGGTGCTCTCCAAGAAAAAACACTAGGTCTTATAGACTTCATGTCCAGCAGCTTTTATAGTTGTTCCTTAAGCTCCTTCAGCTCGGCTAGGGTCATCCTGTACGGTGCTTTCGAGATCGGTCAGCTCCCGGTATCAAGTTGATCTCGAACTCTACTCCCTGTTCGGTGGCAGTCCAGGTAGTTCATTAGGGAAGACGTCTTTATATTCCCTAACCACTCGAATATCGACAAAGGATGGCATCTCTGACTCGGCGTTTAGGGCGTACACCAAGAATCCTTTGGCCCTTTCCTCAGCGCTTTATAGGCTTGTGCTGTAGTCAGATAGGCATTTTGAGGCAGCTTCTTTAACTTGGCATTCTCCTGAAACATGCATTCTGCTTGCGTCGGTTCTTTCAATATCACTTGCTTCTTTTGGCTGTTGATGTGTGCATGATAGCGAGCCAACTAATTCATCCCCATGATTACATCAAAGTCACTCATCTGGATTGGTATTAGAGAAGCATTGAGCACACGATCCTCGAACTCCAATCTACAGTGCCTGTATAGATAGGGAGAGACAATCACCTGGTCTCCAGCTGCTACTAACTGGTAAAGAGTGTCTAGACATTCAGGGCAGCTATCAAGGTTCGTGGAAAACCTCTTTGCTACAAATGAGTGGCTTGCACCACTGTCAAATAATACATTTGATAAGACCTTGTTGATCAGTATAGCACCTAAAGGCGTAGGGGTTCAAGTACACGTTATGCAAAACAAATATTTCACTTTAAAAAAATTCAATGTAAACATACCTGTGACCACATCGGTGGAATCCTGGACATCAGTGTCCCTCATAGCATGTACTCGGCATTTGGACTAGGTCTGCCCCTCTGTCGCTGATGCGGCTACCATGGCGTGGGTGCAGCCATCAATCTATTTGGCTGGGAGCAATCGCTCTACATATGCCCCACTTTGCCGCAGTTGTAAACGCTCTGGTCCTCCACCAACACTCTCCGGCATGCTTTCGGCTGCAGATCGCATATGGCGGAGTGTTGCCGGTTGTGCACTCCGCGGCTGTTGCTACTGCTGCTGCTGCTGCGGTGCCGGCGGCTGCTGCTGTAGGGGCCTAGGCTGTGGAATCGCACCTCTTCATGGCATATTGACCCAACGGTCGTGTCTACCACTAGTCTCAGTGTGGGACCACTTGCGCTTGAACTCCTCGCCACGCCTCTTTATGTCGCTCTCAATGAGGTAACAGGCGTTGAGTAGATCAGTAAAGTCTCTAGGATTGGCATTCACCACGCTGGAATGGATACGGCTATTCAACCCTTTCTCGAACTTGACCATACGGAGCTGCATATCTCCAATGATCACTGGAACAAACTGACCCAGGACATTGAATTGATTAACATAGTCGGCCACTAACATCCCTGGGCCCTGACGTAGTGACTCGAACGTGACTGCCGGTGGTGTGTAAAATCTGCAGAACTCCTCACAGAACCGTGTCCAAGTGACTAGGTGTAGCAATCCATCGAGAAAGTGGTCCACCACTTATCCGCCTCTCTAACCAAGAAAGGCGGATCACTTGAGTATGCATCGGCTCAGGCACCTGCAACAATGCAAAGTTATTCTCAACCTCGCGAAGCCATCTTTCAGCACTGTTGGGCCCAACATCCCCATCAAAGGTAGGCACATGGACCCGTTTTATCTCTGTGTAGTAGTAACGGTCGTGTCTACCACTAGTCTCAGTGTGGGACCACTTGCCCTTGAACTCCTCGCCACGCCTCTTTATGTCGCTCTCAATGAGGTAACAGGCGTTGAGTAGATCAGTAAAGTCTCTAGGATTGGCATTCACCACGCTGGAATGGATGCGGCTATTCAACCCTTTCTCGAACTTGACTATGCGGAGCTGCATATCTCCAATGATCACTGGAACAAACTGACCCAGGACATTGAATTGATTAACATAGTCGGCCACTAACATCCCTGGGCCCTGACGTAGTGACTCGAACGTGACTGCCGGTGGTGTGTAAAATCTGCAGAACTCCTCGCAGAACCGTGTCCAAGTGACTAGGTGTGGCAATCCATCGAGAAAGTGGTCCACCACTTATCCGCCTCTCTAACCAAGAAGGGCGGATCACTTGAGTATGCATCGGCTCAGGCACCTTCAACAATGCAAAGTTATTCTCAACCTCGCGAAGCCATCTTTCAGCACTGTTGGGCCCAACGTCGCCGTCAAAGGTAGGCACATGGACCCGCTTTATCTCTGTGTAGTAGTAACGGGTCCCTTGCTGTTCTGGCTGAGGAACCACTTACTGACTGTGTCCGTAAGGCGAACAAAAGCATCCACTAAGGTCGGTGGCAGTGCACCCTTGCTGTGGTTGCCCTCACCATTGTTATTATTATTATTGTCTCTATGGGGCGGCATCATGGTGTAACGATAAAATTTTCATATATTCATAATTTATAAGGGAAAAATTGGTAAATATGGGTCGGGTGTGAGAATATAAGGAAAAACAAAAGAAATTTAAGGGTATCAGTAGAAAAGACTACTTAATGTATCCTATCGCTAATGTCCCCCACCCGATCATCACTTAAGTCTAAGATCATAGCCTAAGGGCAAAATCGTTATTTGTTTAAAATCAAGGTTAATTTTATACTTCCGCTGTGGATTTAGAGTCAAGTCTCTGATACCACCTGTAATGACCCGTCCCAAGTCCTAAACCTCGAAAAAACTCGCCTGTTGTATTTCGCTAAGGAAAATACAAGGCGTGGATACAATCCATTATACGTAAGCATAATACCACAAATTGATACCAACAGAAACGCTACAAATTACAATCTCAAAATAAATGTCATTAATAAAAAGTCAAAGCTTGTAATCTAGGGTTTACAAAATCGAAATAAAAACAAACTATCCAAATTGAATAAAATAAAGTCTACTAAATCCTTGATCAAATGCTCAAGTCAACAGTCTGAGTATCCCCACTCCTGATCATCCTTAACATACATTGCTCGTAATCCTGGGAATCTAAAATATGATTTATAACTTGGACTGAGCGACATACATCGCCCAACGACTCTTTCTTCTATGCTTCGTCATTCGGAACACACAGTCGCCCCTGAAACCATAAACTGCCATCATCAGATACTTGGAACCCACCAACTGGCTCACTCTGAAGTCTACCTCTAATGCTACACAAATCTTCATCTTCTTTCTGATCCTCTTTCAAACGCTCCGTCAAGGTCGACGTAATCATGAATGCTGCTAAAAAATTTGCCGTCGACTCAACTATATTCAAGTTGAACTCCGATATCTCTTGATTTAGTGGAGTCTGTCTCGAGTGCTTGACTTTCGACTCAGTGTATCTACCACTCTATTCGCTTTACTCGAATGGTAGCTGATAGTCAAATCGTAGTCCTTGATAAGATCCAACCATCGTCTCTGCCTGATGTTTAATTCCTTTTGGGTGAACAATACTAGAGACTCTTATGGTCGGTGATGACCTCGCTTTTCTTGCTATATAAATAGTGCCTATAAATCTTCAGTGCGAAAACCATAGCAGTAAGCTCCAAGTCATGAGTGGGATAATTTTTCTCATAGGGCTTTCTTTGCCTTGATGTATAGGCAATCACTTGATCTCCTTGCATTGAGACGCATCCTGCAATTAAAGGGTTAGGCCAAGGTTTATATGTATTTATTCACAAGTCATGAGTTACGATATATATACCTAGGCTGGTCTTCGAAGCATTGCTGTATATAACAAACCCTTTAGTACCAGAGGGTTGTGCTAATACCAGTGCGGTAGTCAGTCTCTTTTAGAGCTCGGCGAAGCTCTTTTCACATTCAGGGGTCCACTTGAACTTGGTCTTCTTTTGCGTCAAGCGGCTCTGTGGGACTGCGATTATCGAAAAACCTTCAACAAATTTTCGATAATAACATGCTAGGTCTACAAAACTTCTCATCTCTGTGACGTTAGTCGGTCTTGGCCATTCAGTGATAGCCTCGATCTTCTTGGGGTCAACTGCAATACCATGTTCAGAAATCACATGTCCTAAGAATGTCACAATTGGAAGCCAGAACTCGCACTTGCTGAACTTGGCATACAACTTTTTCTTCCTCAAGATCTCCAACACCTCTTGTAGATGTTCCTCATGCGTCACGTCATCGCCCGAGTGTACAAGAATGTCATTGATGAACACCACCACGAACCGGTCTAACTGGTCTTTGAATACGGTGTTCATCAAATCCATGAATGCAGCAAGTGCATTCGTCAATCCAAAAGACATCACAAGAAACTTGTAGGGCCCATACCTCATGCGAAACACTGTCTTGGAAATGTCGTCTGCCTTGATCCTCAGTTGGTGATACCCTGACTGAAGATAAATCTTGGTAAACACTTTAGCACCCTTAAGATGGTCGAAAAGATCGTCGATTCTCGGTAGAGGATATTTGTTCTGTATCGTGATTTTGTTGAGCTCACGATAGTCTATGCACAGTCTCATGCTACCGTCTTTCTTCTTGAAAAATAAGACCGGTGCTCCCCAAGGCGAAACACTGGGTCTTATAAACTTCCTATTCAGCAGCTCTTATAGTTGTTCCTTGAGCTATTTCAGCTTGGCTAGGGCCATCTTGTACGGCGCTTTTGAGATCGGTCAGCTCCATGTATCAAGTTGATCTCGAACTCTACTTCCCTGTTCGGTGGCAGTCTAGGCAGTTCATTAGAGAAGATGCCTTTATATTCCCTAACCACTCGAATATCGTCAAGGGATGGCATCTCTGACTCGGCGTTCAGGGCCTACACCAAGAATCATTCGGCTCCTTTCCTTAAGGCTTTATAGGCTTGTGCTGTAGTCAGATAGGCATTTCCATACAGCTTCATTAACTTGGCGTTCCGCTAAAACGTGCATTCTGCTTGCGTTGGCTCTTTGAATATCAGTTGCTTTTTTCGGTCGTCGATGTGTGCATGATAGTGTGCCAACCAATCCATCCCCAAGATTACATCGAAGTCACTCATCTGGATTAGTATTAGTGAAGCATCAAACACGAGATCGTCGATCTCCAATCTGCAGTTCCTGTATAGATAGGGAGTGACAATCACCTGGTCTCCAACTGCTAGTACCCGTTAAGGAGTGTCTAGTCGTTCAGGGAAGCTGTCAAGGTTCTTGGAAAAACTCTTTGCTAAAAACGAGTGGCTCGCACCACTATCAAATAATACATTTGATGGGACCTTGTTGATCAGTATAGCACCTAAGGGCGTAGGGGTTCAAGCACACGTTATGCAAAACAAATATTTCAATTTAAAAAAATGCAATGTAAATATACATGTGACCACATCGGTCGAATCCTGGACATCAGTGTCGATCATAGCATGTACTCGGGCATTGGGACTAGGTCAGCCCCTCTGTCGTTGCTGCAGCTACTGTGGCGTCGGTGCAGTCATCAATCTCTTTGGCTGGGAGCAATCGCTCTACATATGCCCCACTTTGCCGCTGTTGTAACACACTCCAGTCCTCCACCAACACTCTCTGGCATGTTTTCGGCTGTAAATCGCACATGGCAGAGTGTTCACTAGTTGTGCACTCTGTTGCTATTGCTGCTGCTGTAGTGCCGGCTGCTGCTGCAGTAGGGGTTTAAGCTTTAGAATCGCCCCTTTCTGTGGCATATTGACCCAACGGCAGTGTCTACCACCAGTCTTAGTGCGGAGCCGTTTGGCCTTGAACTCCTCCTTATGCCTGTCAATGTCGGTCTTAACGAGGTAGCAGGCGTTGAGCAGATCAACAAGTCTCTAGTATTGGTGTTCACGACGCGAGAACGGATGTGGCCATTCAACCCTCTCTTGATCTTGACCATGTGGAGCTGCATATCTCCAATGACTGCTGGAACAAACCGACCCAGAGCATTGAACTGATTAACATAGTCGGCCCTAACATCCTTGGGCCATGACGTAGTGACTTGAACGTGGCAATCTTCTGCAATCTAATTTTGTTGTTACCAAAATTTCCGTGTATGGCCATTACATATTTTTGTACCGATTGGGAAATTACAGTTATGCTTGGGGTGGTTACAACTTCCTCCCCTCCTTATAAAAAGTTTCGTCCTCGAAACTGGATGTACCTTAGTAGAACAGTTGTGGGTGTTGCTCCTGCATATTTTGCTCTGGTTCCCGTATAGCCTCCTGCTTGGAATGGTTACTCCATTGTACTTTCATGAAAGGAATGGAGCGTCTTCTTAGAACCTGGTCTTTCAGGTCCACAATCTTGATCGGTACTTCTGTGTAGGTAGCATCATCCTGAACCTTCAGAGGCTGCTCACTCAAGATATGGCTCAGGTCATGGACATATCGTCGCAGTTGTGACACATGGAAGACGTCGTGCAATTGTCAAAAAGTAGGAGGCAACACTAGCGGATACGCCATGTCTCTGACTCTTTGTAATATTTCATGGTGTCCGGCAAACCTCGGGCTTAGCTTCCCTTTTATACCAAATCGCGTCACTCCCTTAGTCGGAGACACCTTCAAATATACTTTTTCTCACTCTTGAAATTCAATTGGGCTTCTCCTGATGTCAGACCGAACCTTGCTTTGGTCCTTTGCAATCTTTAGTCGCTCTCTGATGATCTTTACCTTTTCTAGCGTTTGTTCTACCAGATCTGATCCAGTTATGACTCTCTTCCAATTTCATACCAATGTAGTGGTGATAGCATTTTCGACCATACAATGGTTCAAATGGAGCTATTATTGTAGGAGATTTCAATCAGCTTTACGTTTCTATCCCAACTACCTTTAAAGTTAAGGCACAAGGGTGAAGCACGTCTTCAAGAGTCAGGATGGTTCTTTCTAATTGACCGTATTTCTGGGGGTGGTAAGCCATGCTCATCTAGATCTCGGTTCCCAAGGCTTTTTGAAAAGCAGTCCAAAATCTCGATGTGAATCGAGGATCTCAGTCGCAGACTATACTTATCGGTACGCCATGTAGGCTAACTATCTTGTCCATATACATCATTGTTAACTTCTCTATGGATGCACTGGTAGACTTGGGAAAAAAAGTGAGCGGTCTTCGTAAGGCGGTCAACTATCACCCATATGGTATCATTGTCGCTTATGGTCTTGGGAAGGTTGGTAACGCAGTCCATGGTCACATGGTCCCATTTCCTGTCTGGGACCTCAAGAGGCTGCAGGAGGCCGGCAGGTCGCTGATGCTCAGCCTTGACTGCTGGCAAGTAAGGCACCTCTCTACGTATTCTGCTATAGCGCTTCATCCCTGCCCACCAAAAATTTTTTTCAGACCTTGGTACATTTTGTTCGGCCCCAGGTGGATAGGCAGTCGAGAGGAGTGAGCTTCTTTTAGCACTTCACTGATAAGGGCCTCATTAGTCAGTATGCAAAACCTCTCTCGAAACCAGAGGCTTCGATCATCTCGAATCTGAAAATCATCCTATGGCTTTTCTTTCAACCCACTTGTAATCTTCATCATTGCATCGTCGGTCCTCTGGGCATCCGTGATTTTGTCGATTAAAGAAGGTGTGATGACTAGTGTGACGAGGACATTGGCAACGAAATCCACGACATCCAAGCCAAATTCCTCCATCTTGCATTCCAACAGGGGTTGACGAGGGTTACTTGACTTTTGGCTAAGAGCATCTTCCACCCTGTTTACTTTACCCGGGTGGTACTGGATGGTAAGATCATAATCTTTAATTAATTCCAACCATCTCCGTTGTCACATGTTCAGTTCCTTTTGCATGAATAGGCATTTTAAGCTCTTATATTCTGTGTGAATCTTGCATTTTTGCCATTTATGTAGTGCCTCTAGATCTTTAAGGAGAAGACAACAGCTGCCAGTTCCAAGTCATGAACTGGGTAATTTTCCTCGTACCGCTTTAACTGTCATAATGCATACGTGATTACTCGATCCCTCTGCATTAGTACGCATCCCAGACTGTTCTTTGAGGCATCATTGTACACAACATGTCCTTCACCCGAGATAGGTTGAGCCAGGGCTGGGACGATAGTCAGTTTCTTCTTGAGCTCTGTAAAACTCTGCTCGAAGTCAGGGCCCCACTCAAATTTAGTGTTCTTCTGGGTCAACCTCATGAGTGGGACTGCTATCTGTGAGAATCTTTCGACAAACTTTCGATAGTAGCTGGCAAGGCCAAGGAAACTTCTGACTTCTGTGGCGTTGGTTGGTTCCGGTCATTCAGTTATCGCTTCAACGTTTCTCGGATCAATTGAGATACCTTTTTCCGAAATTACGTGCCCCAGAAATGTTACGTTGTGTAGCCAGAATTCACATTTTCTAAATTTTGTGTAAAGATTCTTTTCATGTAGAATGCTCAATGTCGTCCGCGGGTGTTCGGCGTGCTCTTCCTCGTCTTATGAGTAGATCAAGATATCATCAATAAATACTACTACGAATTTGTCCAGTTTCTCTCAGAAGACTGTGTTCATTAGATCCATAAATGCGGCTGGGGTGTTTGTCAGGCCGAAGGGCATAACAAGAAATTTGTAGTGTCCATAAGGAGTCCTGAATGCAATCTTAGGCACATATGCGTCTTTAATCTTCGGCTGATAGTAACCTGAGCGCAGGCCGATCTTACTGTACACTCGGGTGCCCTGCACAAAAGCAATTTAATTCGAAGATTTATAGGTTCAATTTGACTTATACAGAAATCATTCATAATCACGTACCCATAATTGATCAAACAGGTCGTCTATCCTTGGAAGTAGGTATTTCTTTTTTATGGTGATTTATTGAGCTCGCGATAATCGATTCATAACCATAAGTTCACATCCTTCTTTTTCACAAATAACACCGGCGCTCCCCACGGAGAAACACTCGGTTGAATGAGCTTTTTCTCGATCAGTCCCTTCAGTTGCTCTTTTAGTTCCTTCAATTTTGCAGGTGTCATCCGATATGGAGCTTTTGATATGGGTCCATCATCAGGAATCATGTTTATTTTAAACTCTACCTCGTGATCTGAGGGTAGTCTGGATAGATCAATTGGGAAAACATTAGGGAATTCCTAGACTACCGGGACTTGTTCAAGGGAGGGAACATCTTGTTATGCTCTTAGGGCATATGCCAGAAACCCATCATTACCTTTCTTTAACGTCTGGTATGCTCGAACAGCGGTCATGTAAATACTCTTCAGAGTCTTCCCCAGCTTGGTGTTACCTCGATAAGAAACTTCCTCTCTCGACAGTGAATATGTGCATGGTTTTTTGAAAACCAGTCCATACCAAGGATAACATCGAAGTCTTTCATCAGAATGTGAATAACATTGGCTTCAAATTGCTGCCCTTCCAGTTCCATCGCACGGTTCTTATAGAGACAGTGGGACACAAGTACCTGGTCACCAGCTGCCTGTACTTGATATGGAGTCTGCAGCCGAGAAGGGAAACTACTCAGGTTCATGGAAAAACTCCTGGATACGAAGGAGTAGATGGCGCCACTATCAAATGGGACGTTCGCAGGTACTTGACATACTAATATGGCTCCTATGGAATTCATGCATTAGATAACTAGCATAAGGCATAAAGATTAACTTAAATGCTGGTATTAATCTTACCTATCACAACGTCTGGCGCTTATTCAACATCCGCATCAGTCATCACACGGACTCTCACATTTGCACGGGGACAGTTCTTCTGCTGTGGTGGCTGCGCTGGGCTCCTTTCTCCGGGCAATCTTTCACCATATGGCGCATCTTCTTACAGCCAAAACAACCTCCGGTCTTCCAACAACATTTGTCCAAGTGATGTTTCTAACAGTTGGGGCAGGGGCGAAATGCTGGCTGCCGAGGCTGAGGTCGAGGCTGTGGTCCCTGCTGTGCCGGTCGAGTGTTCTTCTTGGCCATCTTCATCTGCTTGCCAAACTGTTCTCCGCTCGACCACCTGGGCCTCTTGCTTCTCATTTCTTCCTCTGTCCTGATAATGTCTCTCTCAATACGGTAGCTTGCGTCAAGCAGATCTCCAAAATTCTGAGGATTTTTGTTGACCAACCACGTACAGATCAAGGGGTTCAGATCCCTCTCAAACTTCAATATTTTGGTTCTTTCATCATTCATTGTTGATGGTTGGTAACTTCCCTGGGCCATGTTTTGGTTTGCATAGTCCGATACGGTCATGCCCGGCTCTTGTTTTAGGGACTCAAAATCATGCATCTTTTGTAGTGTGACAGAGGACGGAATGTAAAACTTATGAAATTCTTCAAGAAACTTCATCCAGGATATTGGCTTCGACAGAGGCCGCAAATTTGTCTTCCACCATTGGTTCGCTTATCCAATCAAGAATGGTCTGATCACCTGTGCCTTCACATCATATGGAACTTGTATCAGCCCAAAGCAGTTTTCAATCTCATCAAGTCACTTCTCAACGGCATCGATATCTCCTTTGAAATCAGGCACCCTGGCTTTCTTTATCTCCCTGAAAAAGAACCTGGGCCCCAACAACTGCTCTGATGGCTGTGGCGGAGGAGGTGGAGCAGCCTGGTTGTTGAGCATCGCTGCCCAGCCTGAGCCATAATCTAAAAGAAAGCCAAGAAAGCCGCCAAGTCAGGCATCTGGGGAGCGAGATTAGGTACTTGCGGTGGAGACGGTGGACCTTGATTTTGCAGTGGGGAGGTGGCGAAACTTGACCATCACATGACTACGCTGGTACCTGCATCACCAACTCCTGTGATCCCATCATAACAAGCTGGGCCCAGCTGGTCTGCCACGTGGTGTAGCCATCTGCACTTCCATAGCATTTTCCAAGTTTATAGGTTAAGTGAGAAGTAGCTAACATTGATAATATACAAGAAAGAAAGTTGCGATCTACTCAAGTCGTTTTCCCCCATTACTTAAAGAACACTTCCAATTATTAGCAGCTAGAGTTAATTATGCCTATTTACCCAGTCGAAGCTAAAAAGGAGGACCCCCTAAATGTGTGCTACGTTCCCTAGGCTAAGGCTATCTCTCATACTAAGATCATAACTCAGAGCTCTAAGATCAGCACTTAGTTTCTACGTTCTTCCATGAATCTAGAGCTTAGGCTCTGATACCACCTGAAGGGCTCCGCACCCAGGCTGTGCCCTTGCACTGTGCACCCGCCGTACTTTGCTAAGAAAAGTACAAGGCGTTAATGCGTGTCCATGATTATGTCATGGATTACTGACGGAAAACATCAAATAGTGGCGATAAACAGGCAGAATTAAAACATTAAACATTCGGAGTCCATAATATCATACATAGTACAAATCATGAAAGCATGGTCCCAAAGTACTCTCAGTAGTCCTTAAATAGAAATAAATATCAGTCCTAGCCCAACATCTCTCACGGATAAGGCACCTGCGGCTCGTCCTTGACATACTCAACCTCGGGTTCCTGCGGCTCTGAAAAATGATAAATAAAGAGTGAGTGATAAATCACCCAGCAAATAACAATCTATTATACAGAAACACATCGAAACAATAAATAAGAAATTCTGGCCATACAATAATGGGACTTAGACAAAATTACTTACCTGTTCAATCAATTTTTTATTGGGTTTCCCTTGACATTTTAACTTACTGTTATCTTTCCCGTATGTAACAATTTTACCTTTTTGGGGCGGTCATGTTGCATTTTACAAGGGAAATGATGATATGCATATGAGGTGTGGTACGGAACAAAACAAGTGATGCAAGACAAAACAGAACGAAACAAAACGTAACAAAACAAAATAGAACATGACATTAAGCCATGGCCTTTAGTTTCTCTGCATGGATTAATCATCTATTACCAGGGATTCCATCCAGAACAGAACCGTGCCCCGTCTACCTCCTATCCCACTGAGCATGTTACGTATGGGTCCAGAAAAATACATCGGTATCAGGTCTAGAACAGAATAATGCCCCATTTGAGTCCAAAACAGAACAATACCCCAGTTACCATAACAGGATGTTCCGTTCGGATCCAGAACAGAGTAATACCTCATATGGATCCAAAATAGAACATATACCCTGATATCGAGTCCAAAACATATACCAGAATCAAACGTAAAGACAATAGTTCAATGCGCATTTTTAAGAAAAAACTGTTTTAATCTCCTTTCAAACCGAATGTTACCCTTTTTCAAGAAAAATGACATGACATGCACACGATGTATAATGCAGTATGTGATGAGTTTCCAATGATCCAAGCATCTTTAAGATCATTTTTATAACGATTACGATTCATTACTTATTTATTGCGCGAAGCTGAAAATTTCAGCATTGTGTCGTAACATTTAACTCCTTATTTTAGTCCCTAAACAATTTCATTTTGCCAAAATCCCCTAATAACTGGCTCATTTAAGTCTCTTATTAATCAATCATGAATGATACACATCATTGGATGGACCTAAGGGTCTAATTCGGACTGTTTGCACCAAAATACCGAAACAACCCCTATTTCGGTTTCTATGCCTTTGTGGCACCCTAATTCGGCTTTTATGACTCCCATTTACTCCAAACATCCCTTAACATTCTAATTTTCGATTTGACAGCCCTTAACTTTCTCTTTTATCCATTTTACATGTGTATACAATCGGCCACGCCACAATAATTTCACATAGTGAACCAACAACAAATATAACAACTTCATTTTAGTGATTCCAAGCTTTACTTGAGCCATCTATTCATTCCTAATGGCTGCACCTTCAAGCATGTCTTCCTTAGATTCAATAAACATAACCAAGTGTTAGAAATTACTCAAATAGGCCACATATGATAAAACATACAAAACCGCCCCACATATATGATTGTCTTAACATAAGAAATCGTTTGTGGCCATTAAATTCAAATAAATTTGGTCATGCCAAACATACTCTTAACCCTTATTTTGAAGGAAATGTTAGCATCAGAATGATCTTTAAACCACATAGAACGCATAACATTTAATCCCATTATTTCCTTAGTTTTCCCCTATCAAGGCCGAGGGGTGTGAGGAGGAGTTACACCCTCTAAATGCATTCCTTTCATCCTTTAACACGTATAGTGTCCTTGAGTAATTAATCCATTCACATGTTGCCCTTTTTTTATCAGAATATATATATTTATTAAGAAGCAGTCTCACTTTTGGCGGAGGAAAACCATATTATAGAAATGTCATCATATGAAAATAAATAATGAAGTGAACTGATGAATTGCAATCTCCAATCGTATATGATATGACGCATTAAAACCTTGCCAAGTAAAACCATCCTTGTGGATAAAACCCTGGCGAAGGGGAAAGCATACATATTTATACCATTGAAGCATTGTATGTATACATTTTGTATGAGTCTACAGTAATGTCGAGGCGCTACAAATCCAATAAAATAGAGTCTTGTTGTGAACCATAAGAGAAAGAAGACGCTTAGTAGTGAGTAGGACATCTGGTTGTTGTCATCCCTTGAGATCCAACACATCTTGCATGAAGTTACAAGCCATCCTACCTCACAAGAAGCCACAATTAATGTAGACGTAAGTATGGTGGGCAGAACATGTGTAAACTTAGCACATACCCATGTCGCCTTGATTCAACAAGAACCAAGATGACAAATGCGATGTAAGTCGTCTCCTCATGCTAATGTTGTTCAGCGAGTTATATATTCACTGTAACTCCAGGCAGCCACACCGCGGAGTGTGGTTCCTCAAAGAAAGCATACAGATACACGTCTCCAATAATATAATAACATGTAAGTATAAACATAAGAGTATGTCATGCAAATCCGTGAAGTGATCCCAGTGATAGGTAGAGAAACGCACCAGTGTTTCCTGTGCCTTCGTGCAACACAGGCAACAAATAATGTTCTTCTCCAACACAATGTGAGACATTTGATCAATGACGTATAGCAGGTAGAACATCCGTTTGTAATTGCTCCTCAAACTTCACAAGGAAGAGCTTGGAGCGTATCATGACGTCGAAGACCGACAGCTGAATAACCACGGCGAGCTAACCTGTGAACCACGGAGTTTGCCTCACGTTGACAATAGTATAGGGATGCTCAGCTGAGGGATAGAAAAAGTGTCGCCCGTGCCAGGTCAGTGGACAAAAAACCCGTGAAGTGTTGATCTGAAGATAACATAGATAGAATGGATGAACAATCCATCTCAACTATAATATTATCCCACTCCCGCTCATAGTGAATCAAATCCAGTGTCAATGTCAATAACTCTGCACGCATTGGACTAAACCACGGTAAAGCAAAACATATAGCCGATACAAATCGCCCTTGGTCATTATGCAATACCGCTCCTCATATCGGTTGATCTCTTCCAACCGCTGTATCTACATTTAATTTCATTCTCCCCGATAGTGGAAGTTCCCATTTGACAAGCTGCACCCGCTTTGTCCTCAATGGAGGAGAGAAAGCTAAGGCAACTAAGTGAGGCATATGCGACGTAAACTTCTTTCCGTTCACCGTGGAGCACCACGTATAGACAGATGTGCGAACTTTCTCAAATAACCGCCTGTATACAAAAGTTTCTGTCCCAAACCGGATTGCTGCGTACTCTTTCCATATATTCCATGTGACAATCGAAGGAACCACTACTCTTAACTAGCCTTGTATCGATGTTTTATTTGAAAACCGCCACCGGCGAGTCAAATGCATCATGATGGTACGGCTGGAAGGCATCAGCCTAGAAAAGAGTATGGCCGTTTCTAACCAGATAGGTCGTATCCGGGGACATTGAAGAAACATATGATCCTATATATCCAAATTTTGACGACAGAAAGCGCACTGAGAAGGGAATACCGTTTGCTAGCCTCTCAAATTAACTACTATTGGCAGGGACTTTGTAAAAAGCCGCCATAACCTCATTCCCGGATGTGGATGTGACCACTATATATATCTATGTGTAGGCAGCCGAGTATCTGACGAGGAGATGATGGTATAGGCTGATTTAAGTGAGAACTAACCATTAGAGTCTGGCTGCCATCGTATGACATTTTGTATGTGTTCCACGTGGGATTTCATGAAGGCATTGATGCTACATAATCATTTCCAAACTGGGTAATCATAAATCTGAAAAGATATGGAAGGCCGGCGACCATACTTTTGCCTCTTAAAATCCGCCCATAATGTACTAGAATGAAAGTATTTCCATCAAAGCTAACAATCATAAGCTTTTTGAATATCCCTAAGATTACGTATGCCCAAGCCGCCGGCCTGTGTTGCGCTACATATGGATGTCAATGAACACCAATGATACTTATCTTACCAAATAAAGGTTGCCATTCTACGATGCAAAACATCAATTACACTCTTTGGTAAGCGGGGACTTGCTATAATGTGGGCTGGCATTGTGCTTAATACATGCTTGATTAACACCATCTGCCCAGCCAATGATAGCAATTTAGTAGACCAAGATGTCAGCCTAGCGTCGAAATGAGCAATCAGAGACGTACAATACCTGGATCTATTCATACCTTTGTAGAGAACGCATACCCAAAACATTTTAGGTGGTGACACCGGAGACCTCCCTGCCCACCAATATTTTGTTAGTGTATATGCCCTAACCCATGATTTGGATGTTTTATGTCATATATTTATTATTAATAAAGAGGTTTTATTATCATTATTGATTGGTTAGTATGTTACACAATTATGATATATGTCCCTGGTTCATTATTGTTATAGAGATCAAATAATTTATAACCAGTATGAGTATTCATTGGATAATCATAAGATGATTATGTGTATGGTGATACAAATCAATTTCATAGATACTTGTTAGAGAACAGTGTATTGGATAGACCCATCATGAGATTACTACATGGATTAGCGTCATAAGTAAATCTCATGATAGTCACATTTTAATCCTTAGACTTGAGATTGTCATAGTTTCCAACATAAGGACTATTATGACATCACCAAGGTTATCCGTAACTGGATAATAATAAAGGTCATGATTGAATATGATAGAAATTATGTAGAGGATATTGAACAATCAAGATAGAATTTGTCCCTCTCTTTTGAGAGAGATATCTTTGGGCCCCTCGATTAGTGAGACTTTGAAATGCATGGCCGTGCTCAAATGAATTGATTGAGACTGTGAAATGCATGGCCGTGCTCAAATGAATTGATAGTGTGATCAATGTCATTTGTTTAATCAGTCTACTTAGAGATCGAGTAATCATATGTTTGAACAATATAAGTATGACGCTGACCATGACTTATGTTCAAACTAGATATCGTGTGACAAAGGGACTAATGCAAGTACTATTATTAGGCTAGTTGGACTTTACTCGTATTAATTGGGTAGTCGTAATGTCTTGCTAGAGACCAATTACTACTTGTTGGTTTAATGGAGATTTAACCGACTGCCAATTAATATTGGCCTATCGGGTCACACACAAGAATGCGTATGGGCTAATATTAATAATATTAATATTAGATATTAATTATTATTATTATTATTTTCGTTTTTTGTGGTCATTATATATATATATATATATATATATATATATATATATATATATTATCGGATAATAACGAGAGAATCCATATTTGATATGGATTTTGAATATCCTGATAGAATCCATATCTGATATGGATTTTGATTGGCATCAACTAATCTGATTAGGACTCGGATTTTGATGTCTGTATATGTGTGTATATATTTGTGTATCTCGTATACAGAGACATACGAAAACACACAATCATACGAAAAACCCTAGAGCCATTTTTAGGAGAAAAACGAGTTCTCTCAGTCGCGCCGTTCAAGAGCTAGCACTTAGGGCGGAAGCATTCGTGTGGATACCGACAGAGGGTGATCGTGTCATCGCACCTCCTACGTTCGCACCTCCTACGTCTACAGATTTCGAATCTACAGAGGTAAGTTTTTTGATTTCTTTCATCGAATTAAACGAACAACATGGATCCTTGGTAGGAAATCGGAGATCAAGTTTTTGTTTCCGCTGCACGTTTTATCAGTGATCTTGTCAGATTTCCTAACGTATTTGACTTTTATGATAGTTAACAAGCTGCCCCGAGGCTCGCTGATAAGTATCCAAAAAAGAGCAAAATCATTCCAGATTTTGAGTAGCGCCATTTAAAAATATCAGTAAGTTATCCTCAAAACCCAAGTGAGAACCCGTGACACTCTGCCCGCAGCGAAGCCATGTATCGTGCCTGCCTCCATCAATGCATTCAAGCCACGGGAAAAGCCTTTTGAGGAAAGAATAAACAGCAAGGGAGATAAAGGATCACCTTGCTTTAAGCCTCGGCCTACCGAAAAGAATCCCGATTGTTTGCCATTTATAAGGATGGAACACCGAGTTGTGCATAAGATATTGACCAATATGCGGACCAGTCTAGAATCAAAACCCAATCTTTGTAGGAGAAGATCTAGATATTGCCAACTGACCTTGTCAAATACCTTAGCCATATCCAGTTTGACCGTAACATCGCCACCGCGTGACCTCCTGTTCAATACATGAACCATCTCTTGAGCTAAAAGAACTTGTTCTGTAATGCCCGTACCTTTCATAAATCCTGCTTGTCCTACGATATGAGCCTCGGCAGCAAACAGCCTAGATAAGTAGCGACCAATCTCGTAATAACTTCAGATATAAAATTTGTCTAGCAGATTGGCCGGAATTCAGTGAAAGTCAATGGATTCAATACCTTGGGGATCAAGACAATAGTGGCCACAGCAACCTGCCTCGCATCAATACCGCTAAGAAAAATTCTTGAACCGTCTTAAGAACGTCAGGATGTATGACCTGCCAAATGTTTCTATAAAAGGATCCTAGATATCCATTAGGACCTGCCTCATTAGACGGGATAAGATCCCACACAGCCTGCTTGACTTCCTGTAGGGTTGGCATGGCTTGCAGCATACTATTATCCTCTGATGTCAATAAAGGAGGGATATGCCGAAGAATAGCCTCACAATCATCTACCTGCTCTGATGCAAAAAGAGCTGAGAAGTATCTTACTGCCTCCGTTTCAATATCTGTGCTAAGTACACATTTTGTACCATCAGGACATAAAATTCTTCGTATAGATTGCCGCCCCCTCTATCCTTGACTTTTTGATAATAAAATGTAGTATTTTCATCCCCTTCCTTAAGCCATTTTACATTTGCCTTTTGTTTCCAAAAAAAATGCTCGGTTTTGCATCATCCTTAGTTGCGCCACACTGTGAGAATATCGTTCTCTCGCTGTCTCTGTAGGATCAGAATCATATGCACGTTCTGTAAGAAGTACCTCCTCTTCAGCCTCTGCCACCTCATCAAAGATGCTGCCAAATACCTCCCTATTCCAATGTTTTAAGTGCGTTCGTAAACGACAAAGCTTATCAAAGAAACCCCACATGCCACCCACAATTGGAAAGGACTATCAATAATGTCGAACTAAAGCGTCAAAGTCCAGATGCATGGTCCAGGCATCAAGATTTCAAAATGAAGCTGGCCCGTTGGAACGTTCAGTATCACATGTTAACAAAAGCATAGCATGATCACAGGTATCCCTCGGAAGATACTGCACCTGTAAACATGTCCATAAAAGATGTAGAACACAAAAAACGATCAATTCGTCGCCAAACACGTCCCATGCCACGGCCATCACACTAGGTTTATAATGACCCTTGAAATGATATTTCTTGCAATTGGCAGGCATGGATACAGTCATTAAACTCTGGTAGAGAAAGAAACGTGGGTGCTGATCGACCCCGATGCTCCTCCAAAGAACGAAATGTGTTAAAATCTCAACACATCAACCATGGAAGTGTCATCAAACTATGGAATGTCTGCAAATCAACACACAGAGGCCGCCTAGCAGAGACAGAGTGGAGACCATAAATCGCTGTAAGCCAAAATTTTTCCCCGAATGCAAGCCAAACAAACTTTATAGAGTGATTTTGGTGACCACCCGTTCTTACAAAAAAAAACCAAATATGATCATTACAAACGGACAAAGCTGTTGAAAAGCCGAATTGCAATCTAGATGTTAGCAACTTCGAAGCCCTAGCTTTAGGTTCAATGACAATTAATACATGAAATTGATAACGACGAATAAGCGAAAGCGAGAGATTCATCGAGGTTTGTATACCCCTAACATTCCATATCCGAATCTTCATGAGGATAATGCATCAAATGAGTTAAAGATGTGAGCAGCACGTAACCTGGTTATTCTTGGCGATGTAGGAATTGTTTGATGATTTTGTCGTAGCATCCTCAGGACAACAGAGGGCTGCGGATCACTAGGTTGATCTTGCAGTACTATAGTGTAACTTGTATCTAAATAGGTGGATTCAAACATATTTGACATGGCATTGTAAATATTACGATCCTGCTCATCCAGTTGATCAACATTCAACAGGATAACTAACTCGTTGTCTGAGAAGATGGAACATGCTACATTTACTGGGATCACCCAAAATACAGTCATCAATTCCACGTAAACAAGAGAAATCCTACACTTCGAGATCACCGATAGCACTGCCATATCTGGCGAAGGTGGCAGCACCACTGCAGCTGGAGTTGACTGCAACCCATCTTCTGAGGTGCGAGAGTTGAGTACATCGACTGCCTCATCAACTTGGACGATTGGGTCAGGGCCATGTTTTTTGGCATACAGCACTATGCTTTGCCCTTAGTCTTATGCTTTGGACCCTTTTCCTCCTGTGGACTCTGTTTTTGTGGTAGGCCCTGTTCTGGAAGTGCGTCTGATTTGACACAGTTGGCTTGAATGTGACCCAGCCGAAAAAAACCTGAACAATATGGAGGAAACTCTTCATATTCAACTGCTTGTGTAATGATCCGTATAGGAGCCTGAATATAAACCTGTTGCGGTAACTCCCTTGATACGTCAAGTTCAATATATATACAGGTTACCGACGGGCGATTAGTTGCCGTGGTTGCTGCGTCTAACTTCAACGGTGTTCCAACCATCTGGGCTATCTGAAAGAGCGAATCATTTATGTGAAAATGAATTGGGAGACCAGGGAAAGTAACTCATAATAGAACTATGGGAACTTCGATTGTCGGATCACAGTCCGACGTACATTTAGTGATTCTCATATGCTTGCCAGAAATCATCCAACTTCGACAGGCAAAACATCAAAAGTAATCTTGCTCGTGATCAAAATGAAGCAGGACGTGAGTTGAACCAAGCAGTCTTATCTTAACAGTCCGGAAAAACCAATGCGATCCATTGCCGAACAGATTGTCGCCAATGGTGGACCGCCATACCATAGAGTGTCCACCAATGTAAAATGGTACGGAGTAGCCAAAGATTGAATTTCCTCTTCTGTGAAAGTGATCATTGGACTGCCTTTGAATCTTTGAATAACCTTCGGTGCCATGGTCTGGGATGTGGACGTAAAAAAGGACGCGAACGTTTTTGAAGGCGCCGCATTTTCTGCTGATGGCAGGGTTATAGGGTTTTGAGATGATAGTATTCTTGCCATTGTCAAAGTAGCCAAGAAAAGAAAACAACAGAATAACAGAATGAAAGACGGAGGTGTTGGGAGGGTGGAAGATGCCGGAAGAAGACAGCGGCGGCTACGCCGCCATCTCCAGTCGATCATGCATCAGACGAAAAGGGAGCATCTTTTTGTTTCCCTTTTTGATTATGCCTTCATAGGCATGAAGTCATATCATAGTCATTTATGGGTGAAGAACAAGGACACACAAAAACAGCCCATAATCTTTTAACAATCAAGTTACTCAACCATCCTAATATCATTTTAGTCATTCTAGTGGCTTGGTGGTGGTGACAAACTATACCTTCAAGGCTCCTCCAAACCATGGGTTAGGGATTGGGGAATCCTTTAGTCTTTAACTTATTTTTCCCCACAGGACTAGTCCTTAGCCTAAACACTAAAGCATCATCCTATGCTTATTCACATGCATCACCAACTTGCTTTATTTGTCTTGGCCAGAAATTCCAGCTTAGCGTCCATGGAGTATGAACTTAATACAAGCAAGATTATAATCTTAAACATACTAAAACCTCTTATTCATGGTCCCTCAATGTCTCAAGAAGAATAAAGAAAGACTTGCCTCTTTGGTCAAAAGTTGAAGCCTTTCACACTTGATCCTTCTTGGAGCTTTGAAAAATCACCTTCCCATACTTAGAGGGTACACGGTTTTCACACAAAGAAGGAAGGTGAGTGAAACCCTTTTTAAATAATGGATAGGGAGATTGAAAGGTTATATAATCCTTACCTTAATGGATTTGGATGGATGTCCTAAGCCTCCTAGAGTTCCTTCTCTTCTTGAGCTAGAGAATACTACTATAGAGATGAAGGTGGTCATGGGTTTGGGGGATGTTAGGGACATACACTTATACTTGATGGAAACCTTAAGAAAATGTAAGATTGGACCTTAGGAATTATTTACATACCTTATAAGCGTGAGGCCTAGTCTTGAACTTAGTTGGTGGCTCTTGCTATTTCTTTTCCTTATGGCCGGAATGATGGGGTCTTGGGAGGAAGTTGGTACATAGTGGAAGAGGTAGGAGGTTTTAGGAATATGGTTCGATGGTTTAGCAAAATTTTTGCTTGATGGGGGTTGCTTGAATGCACTTGTCTTCAAAAGGGGAGGGGCAGCCGGCTTAATGAAGAGGGGGAGAGAAGACACAATTATTACCTATTTCCATGCATGTAAGAGGGGTAGTAATTAGGTGGCTTTGTAAGCTTTTTGTCCAAGAAGTCTTCTAGAGCTTGGAAGATATTTTGGTGCCTTTGGAGATAAAAGTGGCCGGCCCCCTAAGGGTAATTTGGTCACTTTTCCTTCTTTAGGATGCCCCAGTGTTTGTTTATTTTATTATTCCCATTATTTTTCTATAATGCTTTAGAAAGGTTTATTTAAATAAATAAACTTTTAAAATGCATACACCTAATTTTGTTGTTACCAAAATTTCCATTTATGGCCATTACATATTTTGTACCAATTCGGAAATTGCAGTTATACTCGGGGTGGTTACAACAAGCTAAGTTTATAGCACTAGATAAAGCTAAGGAGGAGACTGAGCAGCTTCGAAACTTCCTGGAGGATGTCCCATGTTGGCCTATTGGCTCGTATCAGCATACACTGTGATAGTCATTCAGCTATAGGACGAGCTCAAAGCAGCATATATAATGGTAAGTCTCAGCACATATGTCGGAGACATAAAACTATTAAACAGTTGATCTCCAATGTCGTGATTTCCATTGATAAAATAAAATCAAGTGGAGTATAGCAGAATACTCTCTATAGAAAACACCTGTGTAAGTGTGATGTGGGGCCGCTTCTTTGAGAGTTCTATGAGGCAAGAATTCACTAGAACACTTTCTGAAACCAGACTGTTCATGGCCAAAACGAATACTACCATGAGAACGACTAGGGTGTTAAAGGAAATATTGTGTGAGTACTGTTGTTTAAGTACACAGTAAAGGCTGACTAGTTCAAGACATCAAGTCACTAATTAGCTGAGTGAATCCGGCAGTATGTCTCTACGAAAGGTTGAAAATCAGAAGCTACCTCTTCTGATGCAACATTTTTTTATTTGACTTCTCGTTAGAGTGTGCGTTTGCATTTACATTAATTTCCATTCATATGAGGGATTGTTGGAGAAATTTGAAGGAAAAGGGTTCACCCAAGTTGCAAACCTTGGTTGTCAACATGCTTCGAGCTTAATTATAATTAGTTTCATTAATGACAAGTGAAAACTAATGAACCCTTGATTATCTATGCAACGAGTAGATGATTTTAGAATTTGGAATTAACAATTTACGATATCAGGTGAATGAGAAATTAATGCCCAGAGTAGGAGTAAAATAGGTTGCAAATTGGCAAAAGTGATGATTTAACCTCTTTAGGGAGAGACACATTATAACTTTGAGGATATATCACATTGGATAAATGAAGTGACTTAGCCACCATATATAGTGCTAGAATGCTCACTTTGAATGTGCCCTTAAGGCATGAGAAATTCGACCGGAAGAAAGACCTACGAAAGTGCCGCGCTCGTGTGCCGCCACCGCTCGCCTGTCTGGTCGGCTCGGGCTAGTTCTTATTTCTTTTTGAGAAAATTTCTTTGGGCTATGATTAATTATTTGTAAAATGCTCCAGGCCTTGCTGCACAGCGGCCTAAATGAGAAGTCTCCGAACTTGGTCCATATGCCTTCCCCTTCCTCAGTTTTAATCTAACAGTGTCGGTTACGGTGTTGGTTTTTATTCAATGGTTGCAATTTAAACTAACTGGACCGCCTGCGCATAAGATCAAACGATTTGTCTGTTTTGATCTAACGGTGTCGATTAGGTGTCGGTTTTAATCTAACGGCTATAGTTCAAACTGACATAACCATCCAATAATATGTGGTTATAATCCGATGCCTCAAGATCAATCCTACGATGTGATTTTCATCCAATGGCTGTGGATATACTGCTCAAAAACTGCCAAACGAATTTTGGCTTATTTTTTATCAGATTTCTCTTGTTGATCTGCAGTTTTGATCCGATGATCACAAATTAATCTGCTCAACCGATTCTCCAACTAGCTCTTATACATAAACCGGGGCTTGGGCATAATTTAAAAAGCACAATTTTTCCAAGTCTTCTGCTCTCTTCTCCTTTTTCGCTCTGCATCAAGTTCGTGAGGAGTCAGAATGCTTGAAGGTTCGATAAGATTCAAGTTGCAGCAGTGTCGCTCGACTGAACAGGTACCTATTGTATCATGGGAGACAATTGCTAACGCCGGTTGGGCACACTATACCGGAGCAATAAGTCTTAAGGACAGAGTTTTGGACTCGCCTAGGGTTTGATCTACTACTTACTATCTTTTACATGCTCACACACCACTACTGCTTCTTGGTACAGGATTGTTGCTCCTAACAATCTTAAGGCTTATTTCGCATTCAATTCTGTACTATTTTATTTTTGTTCGCAAAACAATGTTGTTACATTGCTTTGCAGCCTTTTCCTACTCATTCTACTTTCCAAAATCGTTCTGACATGTTCTTTCTCGACTGAACAATGATGGAGAACAAAAGTGGGAGCTCAGTTCATGGTATGAACGGTGAAAAATTTGATGCTGCACCAAAGTGAATGTTGTTCCCTTGGAGCCCAATGCTGCTGTGAATGCTGGACTGAATGTGCTAGTTGTTCACGTGGAGAAACCCAAGAAGATTGAGGAAGCTTCTTCAAGAGGTGGCAGTAGAAGATGTTGTTTTTCCTGACAATATGGGTTTGGCAAACTCTTGAGCGAAGACCCTCCGATGGTGGTTCCTGTTGATGACCATAATCATAACATGGAGAACAACTTCGCCGCTAAAGCTTGATCCTACAACAATTATGTCTGTTGAATTAAATT
The DNA here is from genome assembly GCA_036186865.1 of Eustoma russellianum. Lineage (NCBI taxonomy): Eukaryota > Viridiplantae > Streptophyta > Magnoliopsida > Gentianales > Gentianaceae > Eustoma > Eustoma russellianum. Next base: position 10,551,346 of record AP025052.1, read on the forward strand.
TTGAGTTGCATAGATAATATTATGTATGGCGTGTATTGTACTTATAAAACTACAAAATCATTGTGGCTAGCTTTAGGTAAGAAGTATCGATCTGAAGATTCCGGCACAAAAAAGTTTATAGTTGGTAAGTACATGGACTTTAAAATGTCAGATTCTAAAACTATAGTTTCCTAGGTTGAGGAACTACATTGTTGGTGGCTGAAATGGAAAAGGAGGGCATGACGCTAAGTGAATCTTTCCAGGTTGCAGCCGTGATTGAGAAGCTACCTCCTTTGTTGATGGATTTTAAGAGCTATCTCAAGCACAAACAAAAGGAAATCTTGATGGAAGATCTGATTGTCCGACTCCACATAGAAGAGGATAACCGAAGATCTGAGAGAAGGCATACTTGAGTTCTGGTCATGCCAAAGCACATATTGCAGAGGCAAAGAAGAAAAAACAAAACCCTCTCAAAGTGAACTCCAAAAGCAAAGAGACTGCTAAAAAGTTCATTAGGAAATGCTATAATTGTGGAGTCCAGGGGCACTGCAGCAGTGATTGTTGTAAGCTCACGAAAAAGCAAAACAAAGCAAAAGCGAATCTTGTTGATGTTTTGGATGATTTGAATCTGTGTGCTGTGGTCTCGTAGTGCATGCTGTGGGCTGGATACTAGGGCCACAAGACACGTCTATGCCAATAAGGCAATATTATCAGAGCATAAGCCCAAGAATAACGAACAACTCTACATGGGGAATGCTGCATCATCGAAGATAGAAAGGGAAGGGAAAGGTTCTCTAAAGCTTACCTCAGGAAAGCATCTGACTCTATAGAATGTGCTGCATGTTCCCGACATCAAAATGAATTTGGTTTCTAGAGATCTACTTGTCATGCATGGCCTTAGACTAGTTGTAGAGTCAAACAAAGTAATTCTTTCAAAGAGTGGTATGTATTTAGGGAAAGGGTCCTTGACTGATACGATGTTCTATTTAAATATTATTACGAGTTTACCCAAGAAAGAATTGCTCGCAGTGGCTAATAATAATGCTTCCTCTTTTGCTTACATGTTTGAGTATTCTTGTTTAGGTACATTCGTTTGGGACATATAAATTACAAGTTAATACAAAGAATGATTTGTCTTGATTATTACCCAAATTGAATTTCAATAAGAAAAATCTGATATTTATATTGAAGAAAAAATGGCAAAGGCGCCATTTCAAAGTAAAGGAACACTAAACCTTTGGACTTAAATCATACAGATGTGTGTGATATGAAATTGGTGCAAACGAGAGGTGGTAAAAAGTATTTTGTAACTTTTATCGATGATTGCACTTGATAATGTTACATTTGTTTGCTAAGTAGCAAAAATGAGGCTGTTGATGCTATTAAAGATTACAAAAATGAAGTTGAGAATCAACTTAGCAAACGACCAAAAGAATTCGGAGTGATAGAGGCGGAGAATATAACATACCGTTTAATGAATTTCGTTCTAAACATGACATCATTCATCAAAAGTCTGCACCATATTCACCTCAATCTAATGGTGTTGCAGAACTTAAAAACCATACCTTAAAGGAGATGATGAATACTATGTTAATAAGTTTGGGTTTACCTCAGAACTTGCGGGGGAAGCAATTCTCTCCGCCAACGTCATTTTAAATTGAATTCCGTCGAAAAAGATGGATGAAACTCCATACAAATTTTGCCGAGGCCATAGGCCTAGCTACAAATGCTTGAAAGTGTGGGGGCGTCTGGTAAAGGTTGTTATGCCTAAACCAAGACAAGTGAGAATTGGGCCTAAAACGATTGATTGCATATTCATATGTCACTAACAGTAATGCATATTGGTTCTTGGTGCACAAATCGGATATTCCTGACATACATGAAAATGTTTTCATGGAGTCAAAGAATGCAGTGCTCTTTGAAGATGTCTTTCCAAACAAAGACAATGAAGAGGCAAGTACTGGTAAGCGAACGCGTGAGACAACCTCTCAAGAAACTGAGGAACTTCGTCAAAACAAGCGAGCCAGAATACCAACATCCTTTGGACCAGATTTTCTAACCTATATGGTAGAAAATGAGCCAAGGACTTTCTATGGGGCAATGTCAACTCCAGAAGCTCCCTTATGGAAAGAGGCAATAAACAGTGAGATAGATTCTATACTTCAAAACTACACTTGGGAGCTGGTTGACCATCCACCAGGAAGTAAACCACTCGGATGCAAGTGGATCTTCAAGAAAAAACTTAAAGAGGATGCGTATATAGACAAGTACAAGGCTCGGTTGGTAGCTAAAGGCTATCAACAGAAGGAAGACTTTGACTTTTTTGACACCTACTCACTAGTAACTAGAATCACTTCTATAAGGATGCTAGTTGCTATTGTTGCAGTCTACAACTTAGAAATCCATCAGATGGATGTAAAGACTACCTTTCTGAATGGTGAGCTAGAGGAAGAAATTTATATGAACAACTCGAAAGATTCCTTGCCCTGGGACAAGAAAAGAAAGTCGTAGAATTGTTAAGTCCTTATACGGACTTGAGCAGGCACGTAAATAGTGGCGCTTGAAGTTTGATCAGGCAATGCAGTCTAACGGTTTCAAGATCAATGAGTGTAACAAATGTGTCTGCATCAAGCACACACTAAATGCCTGTGTAATAGTATGTCTCTATGTAGACGACATGCTAATCATGGAAATTACTCATGATGTCATCATAAGTACAAAGAAGATGTTGACGCAAAACTTCGACATGAAGGATTTAGGAATTGCCAACGTTATTCTGGGAATTAAAATTTCTAGAGTAGCCAAAGGACTCGTTTTGTCACAAACTCACTATGTTGAATATATTCTAAAATGATTCAATATGTTTTATGTGAAACCAATAAAGATTCCACTTGACTTAAATATACACTTAAGGAAGAACTGAGGCAAGCCAGTAGTTCAATTGAAGTACTCACAAGTGATAGGAAGTCTGATGCACATGACAAATTATACAAGACCAGAATTAGCAAGCTCAGAAAACAAATTGAGCAGGTTTACCAGTAATCCAAGCGATGATCATTGGAAAGCTCTAAATAGAGAGATGAGGTACCTAAAATATAAAATGATCCTTGGACTACATCACATAAGATATCCAAAAGTGTTAGAAGAGTATTTTGATGCCAACTAGATATCTGATAGTAAAGACTGTAAGTCCACCAGTGGATACTTATTCACAATTGGTAGTGCTGTTGTATCATGGAAATCCACAAAGCAAATGTGCATAGCTCATTCTTCTATGGAAGCTGAGTTTATAGAACTGTATAAAGCTGGGGAAGAGGCTGAACGGCTTCGAAACCTCCTGGAGGATGTCCCATGCTGGCCTAAGTCAATCGCTCCTATCAGCATATACTGTGATAGTCATTCAGATACATGACGAGCTCAAAGCAGCATACATAATGGTAAGCCTCGACACATACATCAGAGACATAACACTATTAAACAGTTGATCTCTAATGTCGTGATTTCCATTGATAATATAAAAACAAAGGAGAATCTTGCGTATTGACTTACAAAAGGTTTGTCTAGAGATCAGTTGTCAAAATTGACAAACGAAATGGGACTAAAGCCTAAAATGCAAGAACCTTTGCAACGATAACCCTGTAGGACCTGTATAGCACCACTAGAAGGATAGGTTGAATAGTGAGTGCGAAAAATTTAGTTTTTAAAACTTTTTAGACCAAATACCTCACTTTTGAAAACAGTTTCTATTTTTATAACCTGATTTGGATGAACTGTTTGATCAGGTTTCAGACCTCCAAAAATCGTGAATTTTGTGACAATTTGCTCTCAGATGTTATGACTGTCTAACAAACATTTCAAATTAAAATTCCAATTATAGCCCCTTGAATAAACGTTTTTCCACAGATTGTGTCAATATGCAAGATATTGTGCTCTGAAATGAAAAATTTTGTTCCTATTGATTGACAACTCCAAATGACCTGAAAATTTTATGGTTTGACCTTCAAGATGTGTAATTTAATGGGTAGAAACAGTTTTACAAAATTCTTTTGGAAATTATGTCAACTAAATTGATGTTCTCAACCTTTGTAGATCTAAGAATCAAAAATGCAAAGTCTGAAAACTATAAACGTTTGACAGACTTATACTAAACAAAATTTGATGAAACTTGTTCCAAATGACAGCTAAGATGTGTGGCTATTCTGAAAATTTTTGTGATTTTTAGAAAAGTTTTGCTTTTTTTGCAATGAGTAAGAAACGGATGCAAAAACCGAAGCGTGTTGAACCCTCAGAAGGAAAGAGGATCCCACCTCTGTTAAAAGAGATTTTACAATGCTGGACCCCTAAGAAACATCCACCCATGCACAGGGAGGACACAGAAGATACATCCATCACTCAACCTGCTTCAGCGATTCCACTTTCGGTATTTCTATCACCTGATATGACACGTATTGCTACTGGTTAACATGCTCAAGATATTTCTCGACTAAAAGGAATTGATGATAGTATTTTTCCTGATTTTCCAGCCAATCCTAATTCAACATCATTTTCGGATAGTGAAGTAGACATCGTGCCTGTTGATGCTGATGCCCGGTTACCTGCTAAATATTCAGAAGACGCTTTTGTTTCCCTAATTTATGATATGGTCTAGGAGGTAGTCGTGGAGGGGGAACAACAAATTGTTTTGGTTGGACATGCCCAGCCGACAACACCCACATTCTCGGGTGGGGATACACAATTTCAAATACCTCCAAAGCTTTTGAGGCACCAACATAGACAAAATGAACCTCTATCTCCTCCATTTACAAGATCTCGAGCAGCCCTCTCAAACTTTTTTGATATACTATAGATGCAATGAAGATAATGATTTTGAATGTTAGGGGGATTCGAACTTCTGTGGATTGCCTATTGTCGTTAGTTCGTCGGTACCACCTACATCTTCTTGTTGTTATTGAACCTAAGGGTAGAGTAACATCATTGGTTTCATATCGTCTTAAGCTTGGTTTTCCTCAAGCAGTGTCTGTTAATAGCAATAACATCTGGATATTTTGGCGAGATTCATATTTTTGACTAGATGGAGAACGACCTAGTATTCAGAATCATTCTATGCGCTTTTTTGGCTGCCCACAGGAAGCTCTTTTTGGTGTACATTTGTATATGGGCTGCACACTATAGCGGCACATCGCCCTCTATGGGCAAACCTTTCTACATTTCAGGACTCATTGGACATTCCATGGCTTATGGGTGGAGATTTTAATACTTTTTTGACTCTTGATGAACATTAAAGCAGGTCTTCTCCATCACTTCGTTCATTGCAGGATTTTAATGATTTTGTTGCAGCCTGCTCTCTTCAATCAGTTAATTCTCAAGGGTCTCTATATACTTGGTGTGATGATCAGAGATTAGGCAGAGTCTGGCGACGCTTAGATCGATTCTTGTGCTCATTGGATTTCTTTAACATATTTGCGACAGTGCAATGTTAGCATCTCAATCGCGCAACTTCGAATCATACTCCTATTTATGTAGACTATCTTGCAGATACCTATATTACAGCTGCTTCTTTCAGATATTTAGATGCTTGGACTAGCCATCAAGACTTTCAAAGCTTTGTCGCCTACCAATGGTAATCCTTTTCGACAGTGGGAGGAATGTGGGGTTTCTATTCTAAATTATGTCGACTAAAGCATTATGAATATAGAATAAGGAGGTTTTTGGTAACATTTTTGATGCCATTGCGGATGCTGAGGCTGAGGTTGCAAGTTGGGAAAGAGCTTATGATTCTAATCCATCAGAGGACTCGCAGATAGAGTATCATTGCAGTGTCGTTGGGCTACGTTTTGCTCAGCCTCGAGCATTACTATTTTGGAAACAAAAGGAAAATGTTAAATGGTTTCGGGAAGGAGACTCAAACACTAAGTTTTTTCATCAAATAGTTAAGGAGCGTCGCTGAAAGCAAGCCATAAATCGGATCATCTGTGAGGATGGTGTAGTGTGTGATAGTCCTCAAGATATTGAACTTGAAGTAGTCCGTTGTTACAAGACCCTATTTATGGGAGACACAACATCTCAATATGAGTCTATACTATAATATATTCCCACCCTAGTCTCTGATGCGGATAACGGTCAACTCCTGGCCATGCCGACTTTGAATGAGGTGAAGCAGGCTGTATGGGATCTTATTCTGACAAAAAGTGCCGTTAGTCCTAATGGCTTTTCGGGGTCTTTCTATCGTTTCTTCTGGCAGGTAATTCGTATGGATGTATACAAAGCAGTTCAAGAGTTCTTTTAAGTTTTTGTCCTCTGAGCCAAGTAGCTACGCCATCTATTACATTTATTCCTAAGGTTGCGAATCCACACTCATTTTCTGACTTTTGACCTATTTGTCTCACTAATTTCCTTGCAAAGGCAATTACACGACTGATTGCCATAAGATTGGCAGTTTTATTGCCTTGGTTGATTTCAACAGAACAGGCGGGCTTCATGAAAGGTAGAGATAATATTGAACAATTTCTGTTGGCTCAGTAAATGGTGCATGTATTAGATCAGCCTGTTCGATGAGAACATGTTATTATCAAGCTAGATATGTCAAAGGCTTTTGATAGGGTATGTTGGTCTTATCTTCAGCAGCTTTTGCTAAAAATGGGCTTTAATTCTCGTTTGGTGTGCATTCTTTTGAACAACTTGGCTGCCACAAGATGTTCGGTTTTAGTAAATGGGAAACCTGTGGGTTTCTTTTTGGTGTCACGTGGAGTTAAACATGGGAATCCTTTATCTCCTCTCCTTTTTATTCTTGCATCTGAGGATTTTCTCGAGGGCTAAAGGCACTTATAGAGTTTGTACATTTATCTGGCTTTCAGGCAGGCCGTGCCCCTTTGGTATCGCATCTGGGATTTGCCTATGATCTTGCTATTTTCCTAAATGGCTTTTTTCGTAATTTGAGTCATTTTTGCAATTTTTTAAAGACATGTTAGCAAGCCTCTGGACAACTCGTGAATCTCCACAAAAGTCAGGTAGTGGTAGGTGCAGAAGTCTTGGACCACGAGTTTCACAGGTGTTAGGTATACGTCTAACTACCTTAACAATCAAATATATTGGTTCTTTTCTTTATAATGGTATTAATCGAGTGGAATATTGTGTCTCATTAATTGCTCATTTTGATGCTAAACTAAATTCCTGGTCTTTAAAGCTACTATCAATGGCTGGTCATATGACTTTGATTCTCCATGTTCTATGCTCCATGCCATTACATATTATAGCTAGCTCGAGGTTGCCAAAAAGTGTAACTGCAACACTTAACCAGAAAATATCAAATTTCTTGTGGAAGGTTCGCCATCATTGCCAAACCTAGGATGTACCTGTCATCCTACAGAATATGGACGCTTAGGAATTAGGAATCTAATGTTTGTTCAGAATTGATTGTCTTCTGTGGTAGAAATATCATCATTCACACACATTGTGGATGGACTACAGCCGGAAAAAATATGGGCAGCGACAAACGATATATGCATATATTTATGATTCGGCTACTTGGAAACGTATTTGTCGAATATATGATTACATATCCCTTAGAGTGCAAAATTTACCAGATGGGCTGCATTGGAAAACTGATTCCTCTGGACAATTTACATTAAAGTCAGTTTATAATCTACTTGTGTCTGATTCGACAACATTGGATTACGCCCGATTTATTTGGTGGCCACGAAATCCTATGGGGTGCAGTATATTCATGTGGAAGCTCTAGATGAGATCACTTCCATTGGCAGACAATATTCGAAATTGGCAAATCATCTTTCCAACACAATGTGTATTTTGCCGAGTAAATTCGGATAGACAAGATCACATTTTCCTTGATTGTCCATTGATACAGCTGTTATGGCAAGAGATATCCATCTTGTTTTCTAGTACAATGCCTGGCAGCTCAATTATTCAAGTTTATCTATTGCGTTGGTGGCAAACCTCTTCAAAGCAACATATGCTCTGTCAGTTGAGAGTGGTGGTGCCATCATTGGTGACATGGGTCATTTGGAAAGAATATACAAGTATTCGTTTTAGGGTCAATTGCTTCTCATATAGGAGAATGTTTGAGTGTGTCCCTGATCATATTTATACTTGGTGTGAAACAACGCAGGGGCATAAATTCTCTCAACATATACCTCATTTGGTAGCGAGATATTTCTCTTTTAATAAGAATGCATCAACATAGAGTTGTCCGTTGGGAATTCCCACCTATGGACAAGTTAAAATTAAATGTGGATGCAGCGGTGGGTCGCAGTACAACAGTAGCAGGGGCGGTGTTACGAAATCATCAGGGAGCATTTGTCTCCGCTATTTGTTTCTCTTTACCAGGTTCATCACCATTGAGGGCTGAGCTTATGGCTCTTCAATATGCTCTCATTTATTCTGCTAGGGAGCATGATCAATTAATAGTTGAGACGGATTGCTGCATGTTGCTAAATTATCTTTCAGCCCCAGAGAGATACACATGTTCCTTGGCTGTAGACTTGAAACGCACCATACAGTTCCTGCGTATTAATGCTTCATCAATAGCTTACTGTCCACGGGAGGAAAACACGGCAGCACATACATTATCCAGAAATGGATACCATTCGGTAGGTTTGACTCTCTATACATCTTTCTCAGTCCTACCATGTGAAGTACGTGGAGCAATCACTTTAGATACCTCCGTCCACACATCCGTCTCTGATTCTAAATGTCTCCCAATGGGTTAGCGTGCTCACTACATAGTTGTCTATGTCAGCCTTTGGCATATGCAACATTGGTATGATATTTCTGCTGCCTAAATTATTCAAATCATTTTTTTTGTTGACGTAACCCTGTTTTATTCACTGCATTTAGTGGGGTGGCACACACTGTTGGGCACCATGCATTGCGTGTATTTGTGGAACAATTTCGCTGTGAACTCGTTGTTCTTGCATGCGAGTGGATGGAGTTGTCTTCCATTGGATTGGCTATATTGCTTTAACGTTGTCTGTATCAATGGCTGATGTAGGCAACATGGGTACGTCATTATTTCCTTACGTTTGCCTGCTTCACTATAATACATTTCTCAATACATTACTTGGTTAACTATGTCATTTCTTCCTGAATTTGAGGTTGGGTGCAATAATCTGCATCATCTGTTGCGCACACGATACATATGGCTGGCTATTCATCTGGTTGCCTGTGTTCATAATGAATACATGCAACATCAGTACGCATGGAGAAAATACAATATTGGATTATTTACTACCTCATTGCATTTTTTAACCCATTCTTTATTGTGGCACATGGACTGGACAAAAAAACATACATTTTGTTGGAGCATATGGCTGTCAACTTTGAAGTGTCTAGCGGATCTCACACGGCATAGTCCCATTACACAGGACAATGTATACCTTATTGATTTGTAATTACTTATTTCTGCACATACTTCTTCATTTTCTGCAGGTATTTTGTAACCATTACATCTTTTTATCGAGAGAGTCTCCCAAATCATATGTAACCACGGTATTCCTCCGCCACAAGTGAGGGTATTTTTTATTAATAAAATAACTGGATAGTACCGCCCGTCATTCACCTAAAAAAATATGGCATGTGTAACAGTGTGGAAAGAAGACTTTTCATTCCAAGTTTGTTGCCATATAGCTCTCTCCATATATGTCTTCATTTAATGAATTAGTTTAGCTCATTAATCATGGCACATGAAAATAGTGTCAAGACAACAAATTTTTGTCATATGATGTAAGCTTAATGATTCTTGGCAAGTTAGTACGACAACAATATGTATAAGCATATGAAGCATGTTTATCACATAAGCATGTCAAGCAGCACTTAATTCATGCATTTTTTAAACACGTAACATTTAAATCATGCATTTTCAAATTACTCAAACCCTCATTTCTGAATAATCTCCCCCTTTTGATTTGCAAAATAACATCTTTTCATGATCTAAATGTGATCGCCCCCCCTACAGCCATGCATAAATTAAAAAAAATTGAAAATCATATCGGATGCTCCCCCTTAATTTAATCTCTCTCCCCCTTAAATCATGATTTTCTCTCCCCTTTATTTTGTAAATCTCATAAAAAAACATTAGTCACAACAAAAAAAATTAGCAATTTATAACATATCAATGGAAATCATACCTAATTTAGAACGTAAACACTCATACGTGGCTTGATTAAGTGCTTTTGTGAATATATCGCCTATTGTGCTTCAGTATGAACATGTTCTATAAAAATATCATCACTGTTTACATGATCACAAATAAAATGACATTTTACATTTATATATTTTGCCTTAGATTGTAAAACAGGGTTCTTAGATAGATTAATAGCACTTGTACTATCACAGTAAATAGGGATGCGATTTACGACTATGCCAAAGTCTGATAGTTGTTGTTTTAACCATGACAGTTGTGTGCAACAAAGACTAAGTGCCATGTATTTGGCTTCAGTGGTAGATAATGCTACACTAGCTGGCTTTTTTTTAAAACTAGGTTATTAGTGAATTTCCAATAAATTGACATGTACCAATTGTACTTTTTCTATCTATTTTACATCCGCCATAGTCTGCATCAGTATAAGCATGCAAGTTAAATTCACAGTTTTTATCATTCCAAATTCCTAATGTGGGAGTGTGCTTAATATATCAAAATATCCTTTTTACGCCATTATAGTGTGAAACTTTAGGGTTACTTTGAAAACGAGCACACATACAAACACTAAACATGATATCAGGTCTACTTGCAGTAAGATGAAGCAAAGAACCAATCATAGACCTATACAAGCCATTATCAAACTCTTTCCCATTTTCATCTTTATCAAGATTAGTAGCTACACTCATAGGGGTGGTAGATGGTTTCAAGTTTTCAAAGTTAAACTTCTTAATCATGTCATTTATGTATTTTACTTGACTTATATGTATGCCTTTACTAGTTTGCTTAATTTGCAAGCCAAGAAAATAATTTAGTTCACCTAACATAGACATTTCAAATTTGGATTTCATGCAAGTTTCAAATTCTTCTACTAACTTATGACATGTAGATCCAAATATGATATCATCAACGTAAATTTGAATAATAAGCAAATCCAATTTTTCTTGTTTCAGAAATAAAGTACTATCTATAGTTCCTCGTCTAAATCCATTTTCTAAAAGAAAAGTAGCAAAGCGATCGTACCAAGTCCTAGGTGCTTGTTTTAAACCATATAGTGCCTTCTTTAGCTTATACACATTATCAGGGTATTTTATATCCTCAAAGCCAGGTGGTTGTTTTACATAGACTTCTTCTTGTATGAAACCATTTAAGAATGCACTTTTTATGTCCATTTGATACAGTTTAAAATTCTTTATTTAAGCAATAGCAAGTAATAATCATATAGCTTCTAGGCGTCCTGCAGGTGCAAATGTTTCTTCGTAATCTATTCCCTCTTCTTGATTATAGCCTTGTGTTATAAGCCTAGCTTTGGTTCTAACCACTTTAGCATCTTCATTCATTTTGTTTCTAAACACCCAATTTGTGCCTATTATTGTTTTATCTTATGGTCGGGGTACTAAATCCCATACATCGTTTCTTGTGAATTGATTAAGTTCATCATGCATAGCATCAATCCAAGAAGAATCATTTAAAGCATCAAGCACATTCTTGGGTTCTATTTCAGAGATCATAGCATGGAATTGATTTATTTCATCCTGATTTATTCTTCTACTTGGTCGTACACCTTGTGATATGTGAGCTATAATGAGGTCTTTTGGATGGTCCCTATGCCATCTTGGTTGATTGTTATAGAAGTTCTCATGTATTTCTAAGTGATCATGCATTTCTAGCGTGTCGTGTTCATCATGTACTATGTTGTCTTCTATATCATCAATTACTAGTTTTAGTTCAAAGTCATCATCATACTCTTTAGTTGTTTCAAGTTCACCAAATTCATTGAATTTCACATGGATTTCAAGATTTGGCTAGTAATAGGATCATAACATCTATATGCCTTAGAACTCACAGAGTATCCAACAAAGATGCATTCAATGGATTCAGACTCAAATTTATCTGGATTATCTTTTGTGTTTAATAAAAAGCATTTACATCCAAATCCATGGAAATAATCAATCTTAGGCATTCGATCATTTAAAATTTCATAAGGAGTTTTGTTTATTTTCTTTCTAATTGATAAGTGATTAATTACATAGCATGCACAATTTACGACTTCCACCCATAAGAATATAGGAAGTTTATTTTCACATAGCATGGTTCTTGCAATTTCTTGTAGTGTCTTAATCTTTTTTTCTACTACTCCGTTTAAATGTGGTGTTCTAGGTGGTGAAAACTCACGTTTAATTCCTTTTTCTTCACAAAATGTTATCATATACTTATTTTTGAATTTGCTGCCACTATCGCTTCTAATCTTTTTCACATTTAAACCATATTCATTTTCAAGTTGTTTTATTAATTAAGCAATCTCAACGGCACTATCATCTTTATTTCCAAGAAATAAAGTCCATGTATAGTGAGATAAATCATCAACCATGACACATGCATAGTATCGCCCACCAAGACTTCTAGTATTACTAGGACCAAACAAATCAATGTGTAGTAATTCTAAGATTCTAGATGTACTAATCTCATTCTTAGACTTAACTGATTCACATGTTTGTTTGCCTTTAATACAAGATTCAGACTACTTAAAGCTGTCTAAATCAAGTTTAGGAAATCCTCGTAGTAGATTCTTTCGTTGAAGTTTCTCAAGATTTGAGATGCCAATATGCCCTAAACGTCTATGCCATAAATTCACCTTTAGTTCATTTGACATAAGACATTTTACTTTAGTGTCTAACATATCATCTATAGATAGTATAAAAGTATTTCCTTCTCTTTTTCCTTTTAATATTGCTTCTCCGTTTTTATTACCCTATATTACAGTATGGATGAGAAAAACACACATCAAAAACATTATCAAGAAATTGTGAAATGCTAAGTAAGTTGCAGGATATATTACTTGCCAGGAACACGTTTGAGATTTGATGAGTACTCGAGTTTCCTACTTTTCCTTTTCTGATGATCCTTCCTTCGTTGTTGTCACCGAAGGTGACCGATCCACCTTTTGTAACCTTCTTCAACAATGAAAATAAGCTCAGGTCTCCCGTCATATGCCTCGAGCAACCACTGTCAAGGAACCACTTGATTGATGTGTCTTTTGATTATGTGTTCCCTGCAACGTGTAGAAGTAATTTAGGTGCCCTTTATTTTGGGTCCTTAAGGGTTAGTTGTTCTACCCTTTGAAAGAGTACCTTTTGGTACCCAAAGTTGGATGACCTTTCTTGGTCTTACAAAAGGTGAGAAAAGAGATGAAGAGGCAATATAATAAATGTAAGGGACATGTCTATTTGGCCTATGGCTGAGAATATCACTATGAGTATAATGCAAGTTTTGTTTTGATATGCATTTGTGTTAGTGGGCATGGTGCATGATCTAGATGCATTTGTGTTGTATGTATGTAGCATATGCATCAATGATTTCCTTTCATATCTATATGTCACATGATTATATTTTGTATGTGATGAAGAGGAGGGAGTACGATGTGATATGACGGGTGGTGCACTATGTATCTTCTTAGGCTGTATAGTTGCCTTAAATGCATACGGTTTCTTAGATGAAGATAGAATAAAGTTGGTTGACTTATTTTGTACTTTACTATCTTCAATGTACCATAATCCGGTTTTACCATTTTCATGCTTTTGACATGAAATGAGACGATCTAACATACAAGTACCCGTATCGAATTGTTTTACCACATTTTCTAAATCCGTGTTTCTTGATTTCAAATTTGAAATCTCGGATTTAATCTCATTATTTTTGGATGTTAATGCTGAAATCTCATATTTTAAAGCATCAATTGTGCAAGACGACTCTTCTTTTGAATCGTTTAATTGAGATACAAGATTCGTGTTAGAAGACTCTTCTTTTGTTTTCCCATCATTATCCATTTTGTTTCCTTAATTTCTTCTATTTCCCACACTTTGGGATTCATTCGGATGGGAGGCTTCTTAGTACCTCTTGAACCTTTTCCCATTATGAAAATAATTTTCCAAGAGACTCGAGAGAGTTGTAAATGTTAGAAAAGCGTATGTAGGACCTGTATAGCACCACTAGAAGGGAGGTTGAATAGTGGGTGCGAAAAAACAGGGTTTTAAAAACTTTTGGACCAATTACCCACTTCTGAAAACAGATTCTGTTTTCGGACCTGGTTTTTAATTAACTGAATGATTAAGTTGCAGACCTCCAAAAATTGTAAAATTTGGCGACAAAGTACTTTAAGATGCTATGTATGTGTCATATTCAGATTAAAATTAAAAGTATAAGACCTTCAAAAAACGTTTTTGCACAGATTGCATCAATCTACCAGAAGCTGTGATCCGAAATGAAAAATTTATTCCTATTAATTGACAAAACCAAATGATCTGAAATTTTTGTGATACGACCCTTAGGATATGTACTTTAAAGGGTTGAAACAATTTTTCAAGAATCCTTTGGCAATATGTCAAATACGTTGATTTTATCAATCTTTGCAAGTCTGAAAATCATATTACACTAGTCTCAGAACTATTAACGCTTGATTAACTTATACTTATCCAAATGAGGTAAAACTTATGCCAAATGAAAACTAGGACATGTGGTTATGTTTCTGCAAAATTTTATTTGAAAATCATTTGATATTTTTACCGTTGCGATAAATTCGATGAAGAAAACTGGAAACTGAAAGGAAAGTGCTGAAAAGTAAAAACACAAAGAATGTTGTACTGGTTCAGTCAAAACAATCTACTCCAGTATTCGAGGATACCTTTCTCGATTATGACCAATCACAAAAATACCTTACCACAAAGGTGGCTGGAGTTAAACACTAACTCCACCCTTTTATAATCACAACAATCAAGCAAATCAATCACGAACACCACCACCGATCGAATGAAGGTTTGATCACACCTTGATCAACTTTTTACATCCAATGAACATGTATAGGTGGTATATTCAAACCCTATATAATATTTGGAATATATGAACAATAGACTTGAGACTAGGAAGAAGAAGAAAGAAAGGAAGAAGAAGAGAGTAGTCTAGTTTTTTGCACTTGAGAGAATATGAATTGTAGCTTGGCTTTGTTTTACACTATCTTCTCCCTTTTATCATATACTGGCCGTCCCCTAGGGCTTTCTCCCTTCCTTGAGAATCGTCTTTAATGTCCTGGAAGATTTCCTTGTGTAGAAGATGACACAATCTTGCTTACTTGGTGCAATATGACTGGAAGGATGACTTGACCTTGCTTACTTGTCACTTGTTGATTGGTCCACCTTGGCACCCTTGTAGTGAGCTGTAAATTCTACAAAAAACTCTCAAAACATGTGCTAAAAATAAATTCAAACAATTACCATAACATCACATTTCAATACCTTGAATTTTGAGAGACAAGTTGAGGACCATTAAGATGATGAAAATCGCCCACTATGTTAGACATGTGCTGAAATTTTCAGCATGTGTCTATTTTGAATTCTTTCCTTATGTGGTGCCCTCTTCAATGTAACCAATCTTGTGTGGCATATTCTCCATCAATTGAAATGTCAAATAAGCTCCACCTAGGCTCCACCATGGCTGAAATAGGAGTGTAATAAGACTACACATGTGCTGAAATTTTATTTTAGCAAGCTTTGTCAAATAATGTACAATATTTACACATATATGATAGATAATAATCTGCCCTATTTTGAATTTTCTAGAACGCTTTAACATGTCTTGAATGTGTAAAAAGTGTCTAGATACATGTTACACCTATGCCAAAAACGTTCCATGTGTGTATGTTCGTAGAAAACCGAATTTTCGACTTTCGTTGGTTACGCGATTTTTCTCTGATTAATTTCAAACTTCTTGCACAAGTAATATATATTATGTCACACATAATATACATAGAATAAAGTGTATATTAAGCTTATGTGGCTAGAGAAAAATGTCCATGTGTCCAAAATAAATTGCAATTTGAAATCTCGACAAATTTACCCTACATTGTGGGTGATTTGTGTGTGCCAACATGGAATGGCTTAGTGGCTGTTTGTAACATGTGAGCCACGAAATTTTCGGCCATTTTTGAAGAATATGGGCTGGCCATCTTTATATGGCAAGTACCTGACACGTCAGTGAAGTTTCGGTAGTCATCCGATACGACAATTTTCGGTTTATGACCTTGTAACATGTCGTTATAATTTTTACATCACCATGACTTATATCATATGATATAAGACCTGAATATACTCATAAATATGAGTTGTATATAGTGGTGTGACGTTGGCGTACATTTATAATATATGTGACGTGTCGATGGTATGTTGAAATATATGTGTATTATGACTTTTCAAAAAAATAAGGATATATATATTAATTGTTAAAATGGCATCTAAATGCATACGGGGAGAAGACTTTCTATTTCCAAATTTGTTGCCATATAGCTTCAACAAAATATGTCTCCATTTAATGAACTAGTTAGTTCATTAACTTAAACACTCCACTTAATGAACTAGTTTAGTTCATTAATTGTGGCACCTAAAAATAGTACAAAGACAACAAATGTTTGCCATATGATGTAAGCTTTAATGCCTCATGGCTTGTTTGTATGGAAACAATATATGTAAGCATATAAAGCATGTTTATCATATAAACGTGTCAAGTAATAATTTATTAATGCATTTCGTAAACACATAGCATTTAAATCATGCATTTGCAAATCACTCAAAGCCTTTTTCTCAATAATCTCCCCCTTTTGATGATTTACAAAATAATATTGGTCCATGATTTAAATGTGATCGCTCCCTCTTCAATTGTGCATAAATTTGAATTTTGAATTTTGAATTCCATATCGTCTTGTGCTGCCCCTTATATCATGCTTCTCTTCCCCTTAAATCATGCTTTTCTCTCCCCCTTTATTTTGTAAATGGAATCAAAAGTACATGTAAGGATGGAATGAAATATCAATCTATAGCAAATTAACCGAAATCGTTCCTAATTTTGAGCTTAGATTTTCATACGTGGCTTCATTAAGTGCTTTGGTGAATATGTCAGCTACTTGTTCTTCAGTACAAACATTTTCTATAATGATATCACCACTGTTTACATGATCACAACGAAAGTGATATCGCACCTCTATGTGTTTTGCCTTAGAGTGTAATACGGGGTTCTTAGACAAGTTGACGGCACTCATACTATCACAATAAATAGGGATGCGATTTACCGTTATTCCAAAATCAGACAGTTGCTGTTTTAGATATAAAATTTGTGTGCACCAAAGACTAAGTGTCATGTATTCTGCTTCAGTGGTAGATAATGCTACACTTGCTTGCTTTTCCGAAAAACCAAGATATCAATGAATTTCCAACAAATTGACATGTACCACTTGTGCCTTTTCTATCTATTTTGCATCTCCGCATCAGTATAAGCATGCAAGTCAAAATCACAATTCTTATCATACTAAATTCCTAAAGTGGGAGTATGCTTAATGTATCGAAATATCATTTTTACAACATTATAGTGTGACACTTTAGGGTTGCTTTGAAATTGAGAACACATACAACACTAAACATGATACCAGCCTACTTGCGGTAAGGTAAAGCAAAGAACCAATCATAGATGTTGTACCCATCGTCAAACTACTATGTACCCCCGATGTATATGAAGTGGCTTAATAAAAAGTCCTAGTTCCCAATTACAATTTTCTACATTCCAATTAGTTTCTTTTTTTACATAGGTCCCTTAAGATAAATAATATTTTATAAGTAAACATCCAAATTATAAGTATGGATTATGCTGCATGATGAACTACCAATTATGCCCTCACAACATTTCGAAAAAAAAGGGGGAAAGAAAATCAGCCATGCTTAACAGTCTAGACCCCTCTACCCTTAATGATCCAACTAACCAACTAAAAGGAGCTTTTTATTGATTAATCCTTACAATTTTAACATCTATTAAGTAGCCAACATACATTCAACTCACTACCATGATTATGTTCAAGAACCATTGAAGAGTCCTTCTCTCCCTCCTCTTGAACCATCCGGCCGCCCACCCCCTTGAAGCCTCCATAGATTTTTCTTCAACCTCATAGCAAACAAGCTACATTTCATCCACATTCCATCCACTAAATTCCTCTTAAGGAAATATACAAACACTTCAAGAGATTCAAGTACTCAAGAAACCTCTTGAACTAAGGTGTTCTTAGAAGTACTCCAAGACCATCTCCTTCAATTCTCAAGCTTCAAGCTAGGTAAGCAAGTCTCCTAAACATCTCCTTTAATCCTAAGGTATCAACTTGTGAAGCTCACATTGTTCTCCATTTCCCCCAAAAACCCATGGCCTTGCATGTGCCCTAGGTGAAGAACCTTCAAGCTCCTTGGCGTAGGAGTCTGTCAAGTGAGCCATTCCAACACAAGTTCCATATTGGTAAGGATTTTAAACCTTTATATGTTTATTCTAACCCCCATGAAGCATAAATGCGGATGTCTCCTTAACTCCATAAACCGTGAGTCTTAGGAAGGAAAAGGAAGGTGATATCTTCCATCCTTCAAGCAAGTGGTGATAGTTCGGTGACTAGGTTGCAACACTAAGCTACTTTGGTAAGAAAATCTACCTTGAATATAGTTTATTTACATTTGGATTTAAGGATAATGCTAAGCTCCATCTTTGGCTTCAAAACCGTGTACACCACGGTGAAGTAGGATAAGATCTCAAGCCATTTGATCCACTCTAAACTAAGAAGAAATTCGGACTCAACAAAAAGGCAAGTATAAAAGATCTGAAAATTTGCATGAATCTAGTTCTTATCCTAATGAGCTTAATGAAGAAGTCTTGCATGATGTACTTGAGCATGATATGCATGAAAATATTGCTGAAATTTCTTTGGTTGAACATGATTTATATGATGTTAACAATGAAGAACCTACGGAAGATGTATTGCATAATCAAAGTCTTAACTTGCATGATGATTTGCTAGGTTTGAAAGATGATTTACCTATTGACTTGCATGACTTCGATGATGATTTAGATGCTGTAAACATTGTTGAATTTAAAAAGGATGATATGAAATCTGTTTTCCCCCATGATTTGTCTTGCTTAAATGATGATTCAATTGATGAACTAAGTGATATTTCAAGTGAAAGTGAGAATCATACTTTAGAAAAGAATGAATGGAGTATTTGTAATAATCCCTTATTTGAATGGCATGACAATGATGTTACATTATATGAAACTTCTAACTTGCACTCAAATGAAATTGCGTATGACAATCCTTTGTTCGATCATGAGTTTGAAACTGAAATCCCACTTGAAAACATATCACTTACTGATTTGAATGATAATGATGAGCTTGAAACCAATTGTGAACAAACTAATTTAGAAGAGATAAGCGCACAAGGTACGTTGCTTGTCCATTATGTTACACATTCTTTTGATTCCATGCATGATACATCTTATGTACAAAATGTGTTGCTTTATGTTCAAAGTCGTGAGCTAGACTGTCCTCTATTTGCATCTAGTCAAAATGATAGTTTGCATGGTCATGAATTCAGTCCATTGTATTTGTTTCTACAAAGTCCATCTTATGTGTTTGTGGATCTTTATGGATCCACATTTGCTGCTTGGTTTCATGAACATGAAGTTCAAATTCAAATACATGTGATAACAATTCTCATGCATCCAAAACACATAAAGAAGAAAGATGTTTTGAGTGTTTCATGTGGTCCATCATTCTTTGAGCTGAATTTTGAGAATTCCTTGTTTATGCATCCAAAACACACTAGGAAAAGGTGCTGGTTGCTAAGCATTCATTACAAAAGGTGCTACTATCTGTTGTTGGGTTGTGCTTCTTTATAGAGTTATTTATTCCCCCTAAGCATATTAGTATGACAATGTGCATGAAAGTTGTGTTTAAATTGTTTAAGTGTGTCTTGCATATTTACTGGATTGTTGTGGTTCCTTTTCCCTCATTGCATACATGTCAAGATTCAAGGATGAATCCTTTTGAGGAGGGAGGGAATGATGTGGTACACGTGCCGGGCTAGCAACGAAGGTGAGGTAAGTTGAGACCCAGTGACAAGAAGCATGGCAAAACGTTTGAGCCAAGAAGTTGATGCATTCTTGTTCAGACATGTGCGAGATGAGCCTATAAACAAAGAGTGTCATTGGGTTCACCTACTTGAGCCCGATCTTTTGAGTTTTTGTGTGTTGTAACATATATGAGTTATTTGTATTATTTCTTTCATTCCTTGAGCCGTTTGCTTAAAGTTTCTTGTTTGTAAAGGTTGTTCTTTCTGTCTTGCATGACCAAACCTTGAGTCTTTTAGCTTGTTAGGCCTTTAGGATTGTTTATTATGTTTCTATGTTTATTAGAATTATTTTAAGGACTTGTAAGGTTGTTGGAGACGTTGAAGACCAAAGGAGTTGAAGAGAAGCAAGCCCATTTCAGAATGTAATTTTCTGGCAGGACCAGTTTTTGTAAAACAGCCGTATCTCTTCAACCACAAGAGCAAATCAAGTGATTCAAATTTCGCTGGAAATACAAGATAAAGATTTAGCACATTCATGTTTCGCACATTTCCAAGATCTGTCGTTATAATGGCCAGAAAACAACATTGAAATTCAAGTACTGTTTCTGCCGAATTTTGTGACACATGTTTAGTAACTTGGACTTATCTCTTCAATGGGTGGGCCAAATTCAGAGAATTGCATATTTTGATTTTCTATACTCAATGGGCTACAATTCTCTAAGAGTAGTCAAGCCTAATTCGAGCTGCAAGTGATCCAAAAATAGGCCATAATTCATACAAGTTTTCAGGAGCCCATACTGAAAGCATTCAGGACACCCAAACTTTGGAGGGCCATATCTAACTTGTCCCATGTCCAAACGAGGTGATTAGAAAGCCCCAATTCAATTTTAGAACGTGATCTACAATTCTTAAGAAGAGACAAAGAACAGAATCGGCTTCTAGAAGGGGTCAAACCGTTTGCAAGTAGATTACACATTTTTATCCTTTTTTTGTAGCCTTTTGACTAGCCTTTTCTTTAGCTTTGTAGAATAGACTCTTTTTTAGTTTTCTTGGCCCTATTTAAAGGGGGCATGGACGTCCATATAGAGGAAAAACAGTTCGAGAATCGATTCATAAGAATTCTTAGGCAAAATCAACCTATTTTCTCTTCACAAACACTTGAGTTTTGTTTTTCATTCTTCTTAAGAACAAGTTGAGTGTTTCCTTTGTTTCATTGAAGATCAAAGTTAAAATCCAATCAAGGTGTGAGAAACCTTGTGGGGAATATCCAAAATCAAAGGTGTGGCCGTCGAAGAGGGTGCAAACTTGCTTAGGAAACGAATAACTTTTGAAGGAGGAAGGCTCAAACAAAAACCTTGGTAATCAACGGCTAGGAGGGAGTTAAACTCTTACCTACAACCGTTAAGGATCCAAGTGTTAAAAGGGACGATCC
>AP025052.1:10580420-10647053 GCA_036186865.1 Eustoma russellianum
CACTAACCAAAGCTTTCTTCTCTCATCTTCTTTGCCTTCCAACCGTAGAAACCAAGTCAAGAAGGAGAAGAAAACCTTCTATTTACAATCAACAATCAAGGGTGCAAGCACCCTAAATCTCAAGTTATCACTATATATATCTCTTCCACATCTTTTCTATCTCCTATTCTTCACAAAACACTCCACACCTCCCCATTCTAGGCTCAAACCGTAAATTTCAACAAGGAGGAAGGAAGAGTTGATAAGTTGAACAAAGTTGGAATCTTCAAGATCTTCAAAGGTAAGAACATTTAGAATTAGTTTTAGAACATCCATACTCCTTTCTTCTTCAAAAACAACTAACGTTGCCCCTCACATGGTCATCTAGGCCGTGTATCTCCAAGCGAAGGACAAAGAAGAAATCTTTCACTACCAAGTGTAAGATTCAAGTATCAAAGGCAAGTATTCTTCTTAGCTTCTTCAAGAATGCTTAAAAATGAGTCTCATATGTTCATATCAAAGAATAGATCATGCATGCATATGTATGAAGCTTATATTACTATGTTATAAAAAGTGTACTTGCATGCTTAGATTATGTATGCATGTATATTATTCTTGTATAGTTCATGAATATGGTTAATGATATTCAAATAGGACATGCATGACCAACAATCTTGGATGAACAGCCCCTAGGGGACGTGTGTAGCCTAAGAAATGGACAAATATGCATGTCTCATCTTCCATATAACATGAAGGCTAATGAGTACACTTTCTTGAAAAGTGTACTAAGAACTTCATTAGAACATCAATTTTGTAGTTGCATGTTAGAATGACTATCAATGCCTTGTTTACATATGTATAAAAGTACATTTGCATGATTAAGACCATAGTATAGCATGTCTATAGTACAATATAAAGTATATTACCATGCATGTCATAAAAGTTTCATCTTTAAGGACCAACAACACCTACTACTGTACGTCTTCTATGATGGGGCTATTTTGAGCCTTCGTCAAGGGCCATGGATTCAACACCATCATCATGATGTGTATTTTGATGACCAAAGTCTAAGAAAATGTTTTGGTATGGGTGTTGTTCTCCCATGAACTTGCATGTAAGCATAGCACTAACATCCTTAAAATATGAATCTTATGACCATGCTTATGATATGCAATTTTGTTTCAAGTGTAATATGTTGAAACCGTGACATGTATGCATCATCAAAGTATGTCTATCTATGTTAAAGTATGGTACAAAGAAATGTGTTACTTTTACAACTTGTATGCATTTAACAAGATGGACAATTCCAAGGTGTGCGTGAGCATGTGACTTTCGGCCAAAGATCCTTTTTGGCACCAATGTGATGATTACATTTAGATGTTTATATAATTATATGCATAAAAGTACATGGTATATATGATAATTCAATGAATGAACAAATTAATAAATATGAAAAAGGATAAATTAAAAAGATGGCAAAAGAAATTACAAAGGCTTAGTTGGGGTCATTAAAGACCCCAACCGCCGGCTAAATTAAGAAGGAAAGGGGGAAGGCTAATTAAGAGAAGGGTGGCTAGAAGTTAATGAGATGTAACCAGGATCCACTTCTTTTATTGAAAAACTTTTAATGAATAGGAGTGGAAGATCTTCAAAAAGACCAAAACAGCTTGCACCTCTTTCTTCAGCAGACTGCTGAATCAGCTATATACTTTTACCAGTGTGGAATTCAACCTATTTGACGAATTTTGCAACAACCAGCTGCATCAACCAATTTTTCCAGATTTTCAGTAAGCTGCTAGGTTGCTTGGAGTAGTCCCGAGCCCAAACAAGCAGGTGCATCACCTACTTGAAGGTAAACTATCTAGTCAGCACCACTTGCAAATATCAACCTCAAAAACAAACCAACCAGCTCCGCAACCTTAGGCGACCCACGTGGTTCATTAGAAGACATCTCAAGGTGCAAGAAAAGCTCAGCCAATAACAATTTAGAAGGCTAAATCAACTTGAAAGGCAAAGACAATAAACAGTCAAATTCTGCCAAGAGACAGTTTTCAATCTAGCTTTCCTTTTTCTTGTTTTTAGCTTAGATAAACTTTCTTATTTGCTCTTATTGGACCATGTACATATGTACCTTCCTTTATAATCTTAGTTTGGTTTATCTAGGGTAGCTTAGGATGTTTCTAAACTCAAATTTTCAATATACAACAAAACAACAACTTTGCACAAAAAAATTGTTTTCAGTTTTCTCATTTGAATCCTTTGATTCCCTTCAAGTTCTTGAATCAAACTTGATTGTATTGCTTCCTTAGATTGGTATGGATATTGTTTGGAAGGGTTTAGGGCTGTCCAAATAAGTTGAGATCATTTGATGAAGCTGATTGGTCTCCTCCACTGAATTCTTGACGAAAAAGTTGCTTTGTGTTCTTGGAATGTTTTGCATCTTCTTTTATGGTTCCAGCTGGGTTTATTGGGTGAACAAATATCCTTTAATTGGCTGCACATTTGTGCATCAGTATCCCCCAGGCATTTCTCGACGTCCTGATACATCTCGGTCCGACAGTCGGGAATGCACAGTCTACACCAACAACCCCACCGCCACGGCAGCAAATAGGCACCTGTTTCTTTTTTGGGTAGCTCAAGAGGGCGTGTGTACCAAGTTTTGAGGGGGGACGGGACCCCAATGAGACTGAGAAGTGGCTAGACTAGGTGGAGAATCGTTTGGATTTGATACAGGTGTCTGACGAGATGAAGTCATAGGTTATCCGGCCGTTTCTGATTGGCGAGGCCAATTAGTGATGGAAGACTAATATCCATCCACTGACCAAGCCAGTTGCTGGGCGTGATTTCTTGAGGAACTCCATAAGTTCTACAATCCTCTGTCAGTGACTATTCAGAAGATCGGAGAGTTTGAGTCGCTGAGGCAGGAGGCCGGTTTTTTTTTAGAGTATGCTAATCGTTTCATTGCATTAGGCCACTATGTTCCTTCTATTATGCAGACGAGAGGCTCAAGATGATCAAGTGTGAGCGTGGCCTGAATTCGAGGATCAAGACTTGGATTGTCAATGGAAACCCTAGTAACTTTGAGGAGCTATTAGATGCCTACTATAGAGTGGAGCGAGACATACTGAGGAGAGACGAGGAGGCCAGAGGCAAGAGGCCTTGTGATGCTATCGTTGATTGGTTCAGAAAGTGTGCAAAACTTCAAATGAGGCTCGGCAGGCGACCCCAGCACTAACCCTAGTTCAAACGTCTGCCACATCCACCTGCTATTCCGAGATGCCAAACTTGCCAGTGGCTTCACACCAGATGAGGACCAAAGCATGTTTTGGCTACGGTAAGACCAGACATACGATGAAAGACTACTTGGAGCAGAGAGATGGGCCGCAAAAGGATGGACAGCAGCAGAGAAGGCATCCACGGGCCAACGCCCGAGTGCATGTGATGACCGACATAGAGGTTTAGGGTGCCCCAGATGTTGTTACAAGCATATCCACTTACGCTCTCTTAAATGCGATTGTTATTTACTTGTTCTAAGATGTTAGGTGGGATTTGATGCTTATGTGTTTAGAAACCCTGTACTTGAACTGTTAATGTTATCAAGTACGATTTTAGTTAACAATATACCGGCAAATATGTTTTTTGACAGTGGCGCAAGCCAGTCACTTGTTTCTAAGAGGTTCGCTAGGAACCTGAGCAGCTATCCTACCTGCCTGAAGGCTTTGGATAGAGTTCACGCAGCAGGAGAACATGTCATTATTTCACACCATCTGTATAAGAATTGCGACATCGAGATGGAGGGACAGCAGTCCATGGCCACATTGATTCTGATACAGATAGGATATTTTGACATGATTCTAGGCATGGACTAGTTGTTCCACAACCTTGCCTATATCGATTTCCGGAGGAAGCGAGTAGTGATCAAAAATCTAGGTTGAGAGGAAGTTACCTGTCAGGGTAACAATAAGCTGAAGAAGGTGCTGCAAAATGTATATCTGACTGCAGCATAGGCTTACTAAGGATTGAGGAAAGGAGATGCAGGTTTTCTTGTGTACGCCCTCGATGTCGAGATTGAGACACATTCACTCGACAGCATCCTAGTGGTTCAAAAGTTCCCAAATGTTTGCTCTGATGATTTACCAGGCTTGCCACTTGACCAGGAGATTGAGTTTGGGATTAACACGGTACCCGGAGTAGAGTCGATCTCTAAAGCTCCAAATCAGATGGCTCTAGTTGAGATGAAGGAGTTAAAGGTAAAGTTGCAGGAGTTGATTGATAAGAAGTTCATTCGCCCCATCGTTTCACCTTCGGGAGCACCCATACTGTTTGTTAAGAGAAAGGATGGCAACCTGCGCTTATGTATAGATTACCGGGAGCTGAATAAGATCACCATTAAGAATAAATATCCCTTGCCTCGGATTGACGATCTTTTCGACCAGCTGATAGTAAGCAACTTACCTTGTTAATAATTCGTTAATAGTAATGTTATACGAACATAATCTGTAGACTTGAATGTAGGGACCTAAGGTGTTAAGTAAGATCGATCTTCGTTGTGGTTATCACTAGTTGAAGATCAAGGCAGATGACATTGTAAAGACTGCCTTCAGGACTTGATATGGTCATTATGAGCTTCTGGTAATGTCGTTTAGGTTGACTAATACCCCCGTCGCTTTTATGGATCTCATGAACACGATGCTTCGTGAGTAGATGGATAAGTTTGTAGTGGTCTTCATCGAAAATATTCTTGTGCATTTGCAAGACGAGGATGCCCACACCGAGCACCTGCGGATTGTATTGAGCATATTATGAGAGAAGCAGCTTACAACACGAAATTCAGCAAGTGCAATTTCTGGTTGCGCTGAGTTGCATTCTTAGGACATGTACTTTCAGAGGCAGGCATATCAGTTGATATCAAGAAGATCAAGGCTATCACAGAGTAGCCGCGACCCAC
Source organism: Eustoma russellianum (assembly GCA_036186865.1). Taxonomy (NCBI): domain Eukaryota; kingdom Viridiplantae; phylum Streptophyta; class Magnoliopsida; order Gentianales; family Gentianaceae; genus Eustoma; species Eustoma russellianum. The sequence continues at coordinate 10,585,348 of AP025052.1, forward strand.
AAATGTTACTGAGGTTAGGAGCTTTCTCGGAATGGCTGGTTATTATCGGAAGTTCGTAGTGGGATTCTCCAGGATAGCAGTTCCATTGACTAGGTTGACATAAAAGAAGAAGAATTTTGAGTGTTTTGATGACTACGAGGGGAGTTTCACGGAACTTAAGCAGAAGTTAACCTCAGCTCCAGTTTTACCGTAGCCTGTTTTTGGCGAGAGTTTTATTGTCTACAGTGATGCCTCCAGAAATGATTTAGGTAAACAAATAAGCGACTTTCTTTAGTGAATTCCGTATGCGGTAAATGCGTTAACCCATTCTTTGTAGGTTGCGTTCTGTTGCAGAATGATCGGGTGATTGCTTACGCGTCTAGACAGCTAAAGTCGTACGAGCATAATTACCTATGCATGATCTTGAGCTGGTAGCATTAGTATTTGTATTGAAGATTTGAAGATACTATAATGAAAGCATACACTCGCATAAAAGACTGAAGTATTTGTTCACCCAGAAAAAGCTAAATATGAGGCAGCACAAATGGCTCGAACTGATTAAGGGTTACGACCTCGCGATTCACTACCATCTGGGTAAAGGTAATAAGGTGGCGGATGCGTTGAGCAGAAATTCTAGTCACGCAAAACAGACTCCTCTTGAAAGAGTGATGGCTATGTTCAGATCGCATACGGTCGAGTCTAAAGCTAGTGTTATGGCCATATTATTGATTTCTCCAACTTTGATTGATCGGATTAAGGGTGCTCAGCGAGGTGATGCTGATCTGTTGAGGATTTCTGAGAAAGGAAAACAGCCACATGTTGATGATTTTCAGATTCAGAGTGACAGCAGTATGTGTTTCAGAGGCAGATTATGCGCACCTAACGATGATGAGCTTAAGAGAGAGATTCTGAAGGAGGCCCATAGTTCGCGACTGTCATTTCACCTGGGAGCTACTAAGATGTATCAAGATCTGAAGCAGCACTATTGGTGGAGCGAGATAAAGCGCCAGATTACCGAGTTTGTCGAACGATGTTTAGTATGTCAGTAGGTGAAGGCAGACATCAATGACCCGTTGGTCTTCTACAACCTTTAGAAATTCTCAAGTGGAAGTAGGAACATATGACTATGGACTTTTTCAACGGACTTCTTACAACTCGGAATGGCGTTAACACTATTTGGGTGATTGTAGACAGACTCAATAAATCGGAGCACTTTCTACCTATGTCTATTTATGCACCAATGGAGAAGTTTGTACAGATGTATATGGATGATATAGTGAGCATGCATGGAGTATCAGTGAGTATTGTTTGCGACCCATCACCGCACTTCACTTCGAGATTTTGGATAGCGGTTCAACATGCTATGGGGACCAAGATTTAGAAGAGTATCGTATTTCACCTGCAGATTGATGGGCAGACTGAGAGGATTATACAGATGCTCGAAGATATTTTACGTGGTTGCGTGTTGCATTTCTGTGGTAGTTGGGATAGATCAGTGAAATTGATGGAGTTTTCGTATAACAACAGTTACCACAGCTCGATCAGGATGGCATCATTTGAGACATTGTATTGGCGGAGGTGTCAGTCACCCTTATATTAGGATGAGGCCGGAGAAAGGGTGATTACTTGGCCAGAGTTAGTGGAGCAGGCAGAAGATAAGGTTCGGTTAATACGTGGGTGACTGAAGGTAGCCTAGGACCACAGTAAGAGCTGGGCAGACTCGAGGCGTCGACCTATCAAGTTTGAGATTGCTGAGAAGGCATATCTGAGGGTATCGCCGATGAAGGGGGTGATGCTTTTGGAGTTAAAGAAAAGTTGAGTCCTCACTTCATCGCGTCGTATGAGATATTAGAGAGGATTGGATTCGTAGTGTATTGGCTAGCACTGCGTCTATCACTATCGTAGATGCACGATGTATTTCAATGTATCACAGCTACGGAGAACGTGCATGACCCGAGTCATGTCTTTGGAGCATCAGCAGTTGAAGATTCGAGATGACACTTCTTATGATGAGCCAGAGAGGCAGATGGGGGCAGCATCCTTGACTTTTCAAATAAGGTACATAAGTTTCAAAGATGAAACTTTTTATAAGGAGGAGGAATGTTACACCCCCACTCCCGTTACGTATGGAAAATTTTTCTTGTATCGTTATACCATACTAAGTGCTACATGTGTGTTATATGTGCCCTAAATATAAATTTAAGACATGCCTAAATGACATAACATGTGTAGAAATAAGTAAATAGGAATATAAAATGGAAAACAAAATTTATTTACAATTAAATTAAAGAAAAAAGAATGTAGGACTTAGAAAATAAGATGGCCAAAATTTGGTCCTATTCGACCCACTAGGATACCCTATTAACCGACCCCTACCACGCAACAAGTGGAAGAATATTTTATATTCTTCTTCTACTATTAATTAGTTTTCTTGCACAATTTAGAAAAATTACAAGTGGGAATTCCTATCCACTTTCTTCCCACACTACTCTATTTTCCCCCCCACCCTACTTGACCATCCCCTTCACATGCAAAGACAAGTTGTCTTTCATTTTCACTCCATTTCCATTCTTTATTAACTTACACACTTCTCTTTCATCTGATTAAAATTCATGCATTCCCTACACTCTTACATCACCATCATTCTCTCTTTTCCCTAACAAGAAGTCACGATGAGATTCCTCACTCATCTCTTCGAAAATCTCAGCCATAACCTAAGGAAATGAGGCAAGACAGCCTCATTTTCACTTCACTTCTTCACTTCATCAAATTTTCTGCAAGAAAAACTCTCCCTTCTCTCCAACCTCACTCTCTCGCTTAAACAAAGTTTTCTCTCCCTCCCAAAGCCCTCGAAACATTGGCTTAGACAAGGCAAGAAGAAGAAAAATTCTTCGAGCTTCAAGTGAAGAAAACAAGTTTCCAAGTGTAGAAAATCTTGAGGTAAGAATCATATAATTCCTTCCAAGAATCTTTCCTTCATCCAACTCCCCCAAAAGACTCAATCTTCTCCCTCATTTCTCACCTAGGCCGTGATTTACATCAAGCAAGAAGGAGAAGTTCTTAGGTTGAAGAAGTAGGAACCTGCAAGGACTTTCAAAGGTGATACTTTAATTAAGATTGATGTTAGAGTTTCATAGTATTCTTTCCTTTAAAATGACCAATCTTTCTCCTATTTTTGGCTATTAGGCCGTGGGATACAAAGAAAAAAGGAAGGAATAAATCTTCCATTCTTAAGTCTAAAATTCAAGAAAAAGGCAAATATTCTTCTTGGTTTCTTCATGCATGTTCAAAATATACAATATATGCTTATCTACAAACATGGATCATGCACGCATTATGTTCAAAAAATATACAATATTCTTCCTACGAATATGTAAAAATTGTTCTTGCATGCTATATATGACCATTTGTGTATGATTCATGAATATATGCCTACTTCTGATCTTGATGATATGAAAGTGCCATGCATGTGAAATTTAGGACATGCATAAGTCTAAAGGAACATGCATGTTTCATGTAGTAGAAAAGAGCATGCATGCCTCATATCATGAAAAGTGTTGGTTGCATGTTACACTTTCTTGAAAAAGTGTACTAAGGACCACACTTTGAATCATATTCTTATTTTTTTATGATGATCATCATAATGTGTTTCTTGATTATTTTAGTGTTTATGCATGTAGATGGTCCTGATTTAGCATGATGTGGTGCATCAGGATTTATGGTATAATGCTTGGCCAGCAAAGATTGTTTCTCTGATGATCATCATGCCATTTTAATACATAAACATCCATAAGTGGGCTGTTTTGGGGCGCCACTTTAGGCATGCATCATCACCATCACTTTCATGTGTAATCTTAATGATAGTTGCCTAAGGATGTATATTTTTTATGGTTTCCATCACCATATGTATTTGTATATAAGTTTCATCATGATCATGGCTCTTATGTTTATGTTTATGATGAAAACCAACATGCATGAGTCTAAATGTGTTGGACGAAAAGTGTATAGGCCATGTATGTCACATATTATATGTCACCATTTAAAGTTGCATGTCCATGACTAGAGTATGTTAAGTACTAAAAAGTACTTTTACAATACTTCCATGTAAATAATTAAAATGAAAAATTATGCGTGTATGGCCAGGTAAGCTTCGGCCAAGTGATGAAATTGTGTGCCAATGAAGTTTTCTTGAAGCTTACTTGGTTATATGCACCTAAAAATATGTGTAGGACATGTTGTTTAAAGTGTTACATAAAAGATATGTTAAATAAGTAAATTAAGGAAATGGCAGTAATGGAATAGGCAAAAGTGGGCTGATTGAGGAACCATGAAATAATATGAGAATTGAACAAATTAAGATGAAAATTAGTGGTTTGAGCCCAAAAGTGGGCTCTTTTGATGCATAAAACCGAGAGTCCTTAGAAGGGGCATAATGGTATTTTAGTGAAGCTTAAGAAATGAAACATGAACTAAGTATGGAATAAATAAGTGTTGAAATTTTAGATGCATAAAACAAGACAAAACCGAGCCCACATGCATACTTAAACAAGTTAAAGTTCGGACATGAAATGATTTTATGACACGATGTTTTTACGGAATGTTTTTACCACTTGATACGTTTTAAAAGGATTTTTACGCAACACAACATGAGACAATTGATTCTGATGACACAGTCCATGTCATATGATGATATGTTATGATTGGTGCACCGGCCTGACATCGGGTCCAGGGTGGAGGATGTCAGGAGCATACAGTATGTTATCGATGACCGAAACGCCGCATGACATCGAAACCTAAGGAGGTTGGTGTCATGGGCATATATGTACCCTACCTTATTGGCCGAGTGTAACACCTTGTCCAGCACAAGGGATCTTTGACTTATCGATGTTACCGTTAGTTCTATATACATATGTTGTAACACTATGTTTGGAACATGAGATTCATATCGGTATATGTGACTACATAGGGAATCAATCGGTCTGTCGGATGTTATCATTCGTACATGAAAAGTGCTATATTCAAGTTGTGAAAAAGTCTTGATATTAAAAGTTACAAAAATGTTATGATTTGAAAATTTTCTGAAAAATGAGTCATGTTACATTTTCATCGAGCATATGACATGTCCCCCGAGTCACCCTATTGGACACATCCTTAGACTTTTGGTAGGCTTAAGTTGAAGAAATAGAGAGTGATTCGTGACATGAATATAAATAGTTTGGACTTAGCATAAGACACGAGTTAGAAGTAGATTGAATAAGTAAGGAATGGGATAATATTGAAAATTGTATAAGCTCAGTTGTGACTTTATTTTTCCTCACTTTATATGCTCACATGATGCTTATATTTACCTGCATTACTTGTCCCTTTATTTGTGAACGGATACGAATTACATTTCCTTATTCATACTGTATTTTATCACATCGTCTCTCATTCATGATCCACATAACGAACCGGATGGATATACCTGCTGGGCGATTCACTGTCGTTCATTCTTTATTTTATCATCTCTGAGCCCCGATACCTTGATCTGGACTTCGTAGATGACGAGCCAAGGGTAGGATACACGTGAGCAGATTAGAGGGCCATCTGATCTAGATTTTATACTTTTGTTATTCTAGTCATGTATTCATTTCCTTATGTACTGATGATACTCGTGATGTATTCAGAGTTAGATTATGATGTATGATGCATGTCAACATCACTTTGGCTATTTTATGATGCTTCCGCTATTTCGATACATGTTTCTATCGACATGCATATAGATGCTGTCGATACCTTGTATTTCTCGTAGCAGAGTACGTCGGACGCACCGTGTTGAGACCCTAGTCCCAGACGGTGCGCTACAAATAAACTTGCTAAAAAATCTTTTTAAAATGTAATAACATTGGCTTTTGTGTGTGTGATATGTGTATGGACACACATAAACATATATTCACGTATAAAATTCAAAATAATTAAAATTAAATTAATATGGAATGAAATTTGACGTCGTCAAATAATGTCATGATTGACTTGACTTCGTTAGAAATTCATTAAAAATAACGCATAGCAACTGAGAAAATTCGTAAATTTATTTGTTATATGACTTTCATTTTGCTACGAATTGACCATGAACGTCAGCCTATAAACCCACACGTCTCAAGTGCACAATACATGGACTTGAAACTAAAAGTCAATTTATTACTAGTAGTGCGTCCATGTTTACAAATGAAGAGTCATAATTGTTCGGTGGCCATGGCCTTTGGTTTGTTAATTTATTTGCTTTTGGATTCTCCAGAAATCTTAAAATGAATGTGTTCCAAATAAATGTGCACATTCGTTTTTTCAAGTTGGCGTTTTTTGTGGATAAAGATGCAAGCATATGTATGATAGTTCTGGTACGATATAAATTATTTATTGCTAATTTGTAGCAGTTTTATATTTTTAGGAGAAAAAAGACAAGTTTTTGAATGATGAAAGAGCATATAAGATCTGTTAAAATTATAATAAAAAACTAAACTGAAAATACCTATTATTTCATAAATATTATAACTCAAGCTTACCTTGTAATGCTCTTGCACACGGTTGTGAATTAGGGGTGGCAATTTTAGACACTACATGAAAACACGACCCGAACCTGACACGAATTTTCGCAGTTATAGGTATGACCTTGGATGGTTTCGTGTACAAATCGGGTAAGACCTGAACGATACGCAAGGGCGGATCGTGTCCGGATATACCCACGGGTACCTACTTATACCCGGAATACACAAAATTTAAAATATATTTTGAATAAAATTTATAATTAGTAAAATAAAAATAATAATTGTTCCAAAATAGAAAGACCTGATCTTGTAACTCTTGAATATTTGCCCTTGTCTGCTGCCTCTTCTTAATGTGCTACTTGGAATGTGACGGATTGGTAAAAGAATTTTATGCGTCGAAATTTTTCCTTTTCTCTCTCTTGTTTGTGTTATCTAGCTGGAGGACATATGTAAGAGAAAGTGCGTTGGGATCTTTGAGGTAGCTGATATCCTGTCCCCCGCCCGTAGCCGCCAGCCACTTCTCCTCTATCGCTCTTTTTGTCAACTTCATGGGTATACACGATACACGACATGAAACCTGACATGTAAGAGTTTGGGTATCTACATCCATATACACAAAGCAAATAGACAAGGTATGGGTATGGCACTTTGATATACGAAACCCGAAAAACACGAAACACGAAACACAATACACGACCTGTTTGACACCCTATTGTGAATATACCAAATATATACCGTTTGCAAAAATCTTAGGAAGATAAACATTTTTGGGAGAGATTAAAAACAACTAAATTTTTTTTTAAAAAGAAAACAAAAGGTTCTTTGCGCACTAAGTTGTAAAACAAGTGAAAAAATATTCTTAAAAAGTTTATATTTACTTACGTGATGTAAGTATAAGAAACAATTTTGGTTAAAAACTAAAATAAAAAAAGTTAAAGTATTGCTTTAGAATGAAAAAATATTTTATGGTTGATAATTCCTTTTCAGTTTGCAGTGGTTAAAGAAAGAAATGGAAGACATTGTTGTACTCATGTAAGTTTTGTGCCTAGCAATTAAATTTACGGAAATACAAATGCAACTCAGCAACTTATCAAACAAATTCTTTGTAACTATAAATCAGATTTTTTCTAAAAAAGAAGAAGGGCCTTGAAAAATACAATACAATAAAAAGAGAGAGCACAGTAACCAAACCTCGCTATGAATCGGTTGCAAAGCAATAAAGAAGAAAAGATAGTAGCTGAGATTGTATCAAAGGTCATTTGGAGAAAGTGAAAAGAAGAATTAAAGTGGGTATAATGCAATAGAAATGAAAATGAAAACCAGACAACCCCATGCACTTGTGCAAATGCAGCGCAGGTATCCAACTTAAGACAGAGAACATGGTCAAACGTGTCAAATTTAAAATATTGGGTTTGGTAATAGCAACTTTTGTGCGGATAAAGTTTTTTGAAATTTAAATATATTTGCTGAAATAACAACGACCAAAAGGAAAGTTTATTTGGTGGCTTCACGAACTGTTAGTTTTTTAAACAACCTTATCATTTTACCTATTATGGGATTTAAACAGGGATAAAGATTGTGAAGGATGGATGCGGTTAACGCAAATCAGGGGAAGAAATAGAAAAGGGGAAAAAAACTTTTTTAATAGCTAAAACTTCAAATTTTATTTATACATCGTTATCACAGTGTTTGAGAAATCGTTATCACATGACGAGTTCATGTCCAAAATTTGTAAGATCTCAAAGCCTGAGTGTTTTTTTTACCAGAGCAACATGGTGTGTACCACATTGTGTCGCGATGTGCACTTTATCATTATCATGGTGCTAGTGTTATCATTTTTGATGTAACAATTAGTAACACACACAAAATGTAAGAAACAATCAGAATGATCAAGCTATCTGATACCAGACTAATTATGTTAACGATGAAAGTTGTGATCAATGATCCGTAATACGTTTGATACTGTTGCTGTGAATTTGTGATAGCAATCAGTGATTGGATCAACTAAGTGATGAATTCAGTTGGTTGTGATGTCAGTTGCGTGAGTGTGCAACAGAGGAGGCAGCTGCACTAGGCAGAGGAGTTGCGCAGCGTGCAGTGAGGAAGAAGGTGCAGGAAGAAGGCGGGACCAGTTTAAAAGTAGCGAAATGACAATTTTGCCATTACTTCAGATTTTGTATTAGTGTTGTTTTAAGGGGTAGTTTGGTTTTTTTGCTCTTTATCTTCTACGCGAGGCGTATATAGTTGTTGTTCTATACATCAAACGGTTATCATCAAGAACTGAGAATTTTTTGCTTTTCTTCTCCAGAATTCTATCTGCCATCACGTGCTATTTTTCGGCACAATTGTTTCTCATGCATTTAATTTCTTGTGCGAATGCTTAGTTCTTGAATTTGCTAATGTTTTTGTTGAAGATCGTTGTAAATTTCACATGGTATCAGAGACTTAGTCCATGAACTTTGAAACTTTCATGGCGTCAAACATGAACAATAACAGTCCAATGTCAGCCTCTACATCCAATTCTGCTATTGATCCCGTGGATGATCCGTATTTCATTCATCCAAGCGATAATCGGTCAATAGCGCTGGTTTAGCCGCTGCTTGACGGAAACAATTATCACAGCTGGAGTAGATCTGCAAGAAGAGCATTGGAATCGAAGAATAAGGCTGCGTTTGTGGACGGTTCAATTGATAAACCAGCAAAGAACGCTCGCAGGTATCATGCGCAGCTTAAAGCCAATATATGGTAGTTTCTTGGTTAGCAAACTCTTTAATTCCAAACATTAAACAGAGTGTTGTATGGTTAGATTATGCGGTTGAAATATGGAATGATTTGAAGTCTAGATATGGAAATGTTGATTCCTTTAGACTTTCTGACTTACAGGAAGAGTTTTATGCTATTAGGCAAGAAAATAGTAGTCTAACCGAATACTACACTAGGCTTAAGAGTGCTTGGGAGGAATGGCTAGTTCTCAGGTCTATTCCTGCTTGTTCTTGCCGTAGGTGTACTTGTAATCTCCCAGTGGAGATTAATAAGTTTGTTGAAAATAATTATGTAATCAAATTTTTAAAAGGATTGAATGATGACTTTGAGGCTGTAAAGTCACAAGTCTTCCTATCTAATCCGCTGCCAGATTTGAAAACTGGGTTTGCAATGGCTATGAAGTTGGAGAGAAAATTGAACTATTCTGGTGCTCAAGGACACTTCAATAATAGTCCTTCGTCTGTGATGAATGTGAATAATGTGTCTGGGAATAATGACTATGCTCCTGGTGTCAATAATAAGTCTGCTGGTAGAGGTCAGAGAGAAGTGGATCAAAACCTTATCAAAATAACTCCAAGGTGCATGTATGTAGTTATTGCAACAAGTTGGGGCACACTGTTGATAAGTGCTATAAGAAACATGGATATCCTCCAGGATTTAAGTCCAAGGGTCAAGTGAACATGGTTAATGATAGTGGAGCAAGCCAGCAGGGTTAAAGGATCAGTCAGACAGACTGGGATGAGGAGTAGAATCACGGTAGTGTGAGGTCACCTGTCCTGACCCAAGATCAGTACGCTCAATTGATTCATTTGTTACATGAGCTTCAGGAAAACACCAACAAAGGTGTTGTTGTGGTGCCAAGCAACACAGTTGCACGTCATGCCGTTCATGTCTGCACAACAGACTATAACTTCTGCAAAGGAATCAGGTAAGGCATTGCAATTAAATTCGAATATATGGGTATTGGACTCTAGGGCTAGTGATCATGTTTGTCCTTGCATCAGCCTATTTGAGTCTTGTACTTCAGTTAATTCTGTCTCTGTTGAGTTACCTAACAAATCCTTTACAGAGGTCACACACATAGGGACGGTGAAAGTAAATCCACATCTGATCGTTACCAATGTTTTCTACATTCCTGCATTTTCTTTCAATCTCATATCCTTGAGTAAAGTCACATATCCAAACAAGTTTGAAGTTGTATTTAAGTCTAATTCTTACTTGATTCAGGACCTCAGAACCAAGAAGAAGATTGGTTCAGCTGAGGCAGATCAAGACTTGTACTATCTTCATGGAACATTCAAACCAGCAACCAGACACACATGCTACCTTCCCATTTCTTTGGCACATGTTGTAACTTCTTCAGACGCATTGTTATGGCATTCAAGGCTGGGACACATGTCCAGTCCAAGACTAAAAGAAATCCATAAAATAGATCCTCTTATAATCCCTAATCCGTCCCTGCAATGTACTGTGTGTCCTCTTGCTAAACAGAAGAGGACACATTACCCTGTTTCTGAGTATGTAGCTTCAGGACTGTTTTCTCTTGTTCATATGGACATTTGGGGCCTGTACAAGTTTCCTACAATGTATAAGAAACGTCACTTCCTTATTGTTGGGTCTATTTGATGAAGTCCAAGAGTGAAACTAGATCCATTGTGCGAAGTTTCTATCAATGTTTTAGTGCAGTTTGATGCAAAAATAAAGAAGTTCAGAACTGATAATGGACCTGAATTCATGATGAATCAGTTTTATGCAGCCAATGGTATAATCCATCAAACTATTAGTGTGAATACACCTCAGCAGAATGGTGTAGTTGAAAGGAAACACCAACACATCCTGACTGTAACAAGGGCACTTAGGTTCCAGTCATGCCTTCCTTCCTCATATTAGGGATTTCGCATTCAACACTCAGTTTACCTCATAAATATAACTCTCATACCTGTTCTTCATCAGAAAACCCCATATGAGATGTTGTACAAGGAAGTTCCATCATATAAAGATTTGAAGGTGTTTGGCTGTCTGGCATTTTTAACCAACACCCAAAGGCATAAGGAGAAATTTGCTGCAAGGGCTAAGAAAAGTGTATTCTTAGGGATGCCTTAAAATACAAAAGGATACATATTACTAGACCTTGACATAAAATGTGTCTACATGTCCAGAGATATTACCTTCTTTGAGACCATTTCCATTCAGTTCTCAGAGTTCTTTTGCACCTGAAAATTCAGCCATGTCAAATCCTATGTCTTCTTCAATTCCTTATCTGCAAAATGAACCGCCTTGTCCTGCAAACTCTCTTCTATCTGAAACCAATAATCAGTCATCAAATCTCCTTCCACCTGAAGACAATAATCAGTCACCCTTTCCAAATTCTCAGCACACATCAAATCCTATCCATACAAGTCCTCAGTCACCTTTGAATCTTAATGCATCTGCAAATTCACATGAGTGCCCATATGCTGAGTCTGATGACTACAATGCACCCGTGGGAGGTGGAAATATCACTATAGAATTACCACCTATTCGAGAACTATTACTTCATGACAGACCACACAGAAACAAATGATTACCTCTCTATCTGCAAGATTATCATTGTAACACTGTTATCTCTCCTGATCAGCATCATAAACATACTTCACCACATTCACTCAGTAAGATCATGACTTATGCATCATTAACCCCAAAGTACAAGTCATATATCTTGAATTTAAATGCACATACTGAGCCTAATAACTGTGCAGAAGCTTCTAGTTTATCTGTGTGGAAGGATGCTATGGCTACTGAGTTGGCAGTGTTGGAGGCTAATGACACATGGACTGTGGTACCCTTGTCTGCAGATAAGAAGGCCATTGGATGTAGATGGGTCTATAAAGTGAAACTGAGGGCAGATGGCACTGTGGAGAGGCACAAAGCCAGGTTAGTTGCCAAGGAATATACCCAACAGTATGGCATAGATTATATGGACACCTTTTCCCCAGTTGCAAAAATGACAATTGTTAGAGTAGTATTTGTTGGAGAATTTAAGGTTGGGCTTTGGCTCATCGTTGGAGATTGAAGATTTGGGCTTCGGCCCGTTAATGAAAGTTGCAAAACTTGGTTGTGCAACGTACTATGAGCTTAATGAATCCTTAACGAATAGTTAATGTTAGGATGTGATCTCACTCAATTATGTATTGTGTGAATGTGAAATTAATGCTCAAAGTAGATGGAAACGTTGTGGATGGGTGACGTGTCACCCGTGTGGAGGAATGCCACGTTGGATATGTCCATGTGGCGGAAAAAACTTCTGACGGACATCGATCGATGACTTCGATCGATCGATGTCATCGATCAAAGTGGATCAGAGGACTTCATACGCTTCTTAGATCGATCAAAGTGGATCAGAGGACATCGATCGATCACTTCGATCGATCGATGTCCCTTAGAACGATCAGGATGATCGAATGAAGTGTTCAGTCAGACATCGATCGATCACATCGATCGATCGATGTCACTTCGATCGATCGATGTGATCGATCGAAGTCTGACAGCAGGCGCAGATTTGATTCTGTTGGCAGATTTGATTCAAAATGAATCAAACTCTATCCTCCTCCATTCAAGATAAGATCATCTGTTGTGATCTAACGGTAGTGAGTAAAGCAGCTTGAATCTAACGGCCGAGATTTAAACTGTCTTAACCGCTTAACCGAATATGGTTTCCATCCAACGTTCCAGGTTTAAACCTGATAATCTATCTTCAATCTGATGGCTGAGATTAAACCATCCTAATCTGGATAGGAGGTTTTAATCCGACGGCTTAAATCAAACTTCGGTTTTGATCCAACGGTTACGGTACCTCCTACTCCCCTATATAAAGAGGGCTAATGGCTCTTTCATAAACACACCACCTACAAACAATTCAAGCATTGAAAGCATTTGCATTCATAGCACGTGAGTCTTGCATTTCGTCCGGGAGAAGTAAGGACATTCAAAGGTTCGAAGGAGTTCAAGTTCAGCAGTGCCGCTCAACTGAACAGGTACCCGTTGTATCCTGGGAGACGATTGCTCATACCGTTGGGCACAGTATACCTGTTGTACCCACATGATCATGTAAGTGAAAAACTATGGAATGAAAACGGAAATTTCTTTAGCGTATGTTACTTAAGTTCTTTTGAGTCTCTTTGCTTAATTCTTATTAAGGTGATACCAAGCCCAAATTAAATAAGGGAAACTTTAAGAGAATAGCACATGAGAGATAGGGTTACATGGGCCATACATATTAACATATATGTGTGCACGTGTGTGTGATATGTATGCATACATATGCTAATTTTAGAATACAATAAAATAGGTGAAATATATATTACATGAACTAAAGTTACAAGAAAACCAATTGGCCAAGAAGCCTAAATTCGGCCTATACATGGAGACTCTAGGAATTTCTAGCCAATTTTATTGGTTAAGATAATAAGATAAGTAATTACTAGACAAAGAATAAATAGAAATAAAAATGATACATGCACTTAAGGAACTAATTAAGACACCTCAATTAAGGAAAAAGTAGTGTGGTTGAGGTCATAAAGACCCCAACCAAGGCCGACACCCCTTGTCTAGGCATGGAGAATTTTAAATGTTTACATGATTACTATTCTCTAACCAAGGTTGATGTAACCATGGTAAACTAAAGTAACCTTGGTTAAAGCAAAAGTAACTTGGTTAAACAAAAGTAACTATGGTTGAGCAAAGTAATCAAGGTTAAGCTAGATTAACCTTGGTTAAGTTACAAGGAAGCCCTAATCTCCCCAATTCCCTCCCAAAAAACCGTCCCCCCTAAGCCTCCAAACATAGTTCAATTCAACTTCTAGAAGCTCTCTCTCATATTGCAAGACCAAGAACACTTAGCAAAATCTCCACCTTTCCTCATCAAGAGATTTCGGCCCTCCATCTTGAGGGCTAGGACTTCAAGTTCACTTCAAGACCTCAAGGAGACATCTAGGTAAGTGTTGTTCCTAATCTCCTTAAGAGAATTCTCACTTTTAAGAGAATGAAACTCACATGCATTCTCTTGTTTTATGCTAAAACCGTGGGTTCAAGGTGGAGATAGGGGAAGGCTACCAACTTTCTTAGGAGGAGATACATTGAGGTGCTTGAACCTCCATTTCAAGACTATTTGGTAAGATGCTCTAACTTAAAGATGACTTAGTTCTTTCATTTGAATAAAGAACTAACTTTTTACTTCACTCCCTCAAAACCGTGTACCTAGGTGAAAAGGGTGAAGGATCTCACCACATCTCACTTCCTAACCAAACAAAGGCAAAAGCTTTAGTTGAAGAGGCAAGTATACTTTAATTTCTTGTAATATATGTGAAATGTGCATGCATGAATGTCTAGAAGACTAGGTTATGACTTTAGTGAAAATGTCTAAGTTGCTACTCTTTATGTTTGAAATTGTTAAATTAGGGGACTGTTTTGTGGGGAATAATGAATAGCTCATGTGAATGACTTTTGCATGTAAAGAGGAGACTTGAAATTGTATAGGAGAGTCTTATTAAGTCTATTGAATGGTCATTAACTTGGACTATAGGCTAAAGAACAAAAGTAGGGAAGAAAAGATGTTTCTATGCATGTTGACTGAAAAGAATTCTGGACAGATTGTATGCCTAATTGATGGACTAGTTAAGGACCTTGTAACCGTTGGATTGAGCTTATTTTTGGTGTGGTCAGCTATTATGTCTAGTTTACTGTGGCTTTGGAATTTCTGGAAAATCATTTGTGGATTGGTCAGAAATAAAATTTTAGTACCAGTGGGTCAAAAAGTTTCTGGACGTACCACTTAGGAAGAAAAATTATTTAGTATCTTAAACATCTTGGATTGACCTGAAATTTTTACAGGAAGTACCTAAGACATAGAGCTAAGTTTCCATGTAAAGAAATTGACTTTCCTATTGATCTTGATGGTAAACTATTGAGGGAAGTTGGTGTAATATTCTGGAAAAACAGGACAGATTGACCCTATGTGCTTATATGAATTGTATATATTTATTTTGACTTGTTTTGGTGAATGGGTATCTGAATATTGTTCATAAGGAAACAGGGAAGATTTCCAGGTACTAAGTGAGCCCCATAATGAGTTATGGAAGGAGACAAGGTAAGGAATGGAGTCAAGGGTACAGCAGAATTCTGTTGCACCCATGTTGGGAGTTAATTTTTATAGAGGCACTTACACTTGTCAAGAGTTCATGAAATTTGTACAGAATATAGTCAAGATCATATGGTGCATGTCCATGTTTTTAATTTCTGGAAAATGGGCTCAAAAGATTGATTTTAAGGCCGGACCACACAGGACATATTGCTGAATTTTTCCAGCTCATGCAGAAAGTTGTGTGTGATATCACAAGTGCTTATATCATGTTGCATCTCATGCATTTGCATTGGCATGCTCATATGTTTCACGCCCATGATTTTGGTGATGTTTTATATAAAGTTTTGAAAGAATTCCGTCCCTTCTGGCCAGCTTAACCCGTACAGATCCGGGGTTAATTGATCTGAAGATTATAAGAACCGACCCAGGCCCGGTATAATAGGTCTGAAGATGATCATGATTATAAGAACCGATCCAGACCCGGTATAATAGGTCTGACGAGCCATAAGAACCGTACCAGGTCCGGTATAATAGACCTGAACGTGAACATGTTATAAGAACCGAGTCATGCCCGGTATAATAGGCTGACACTCCTTCTCGTTTTATGATGATTACGATTTGAAAGAAAGAAAGAAAGAACAAGTATTTTATGAGCATGTTTTCATTGAAATCTCATTGCATTCACATTTTCATACACAGTATGCATGATCATTCATGAAATAAGTTAACTATAGTACGTAGCATCTAAATTAAGTGATGACATTCAGACTTTGACTCAGTGTTGAGATGACTTTAAGTATGAGTTCCGAAAAGGTGTTGTCAGGTATGATTTAACTTAAGGATTTGGGGTTTGATTCTTGTATGCCATTTTCTCTTTATTGCATGGAGTTATTGTATACTTGCTGGCGAGTTGTCGCTCACCCATTTATTTTTCCCCAGAGCCAGGAAAGGAAGTCGAGTGGATTGAGGATGAGCCCCGAGTGCCACCCTTAGGCTATTGACGCCGCTGATAAGGAAATGAAGAAGAAATTTTTGATGAACCTTTGGGATGTATGGGACATAGCTATTTTGTTTCTCCTTCGGGTTATGTTGGTCTAATTTCATGGACTAGTACTATCGGATCAGTTTGTATAATTTTGCTATGTATTCGCGATTTGACGCTTTCGGATTAAGGTTCAAATTCTGCCGTATTTTATCAACCTGTTAAGATCGCGACTTTGTAATTCATGTTGTTCATGGATTTTACGAGTTAAGTATCGACGCTTTGTATTTTCCGAAGGGAAAGTACGGCGGGCGCACCGTACGAGGGTAGCCGAGTACGGGGCGCTACAGGTGGTATCAGAGCCCAGGCTCTAGATTCGGGCAGAACATAGAAGCTAAGTTACGATCTTAGAAATCTAAGAATTGATCTTAGACTTAAGTCATGACCTTAGAAGAGAGGTAACCTTAACTTAGACAACTTAGACTGGAAATAGGGCCCTAGTTGACCCGCCAGCTGACATGCCATATACATTATCTCTTTTCCTGCTTTGAAAATTCTTTTCCAAGCATGTCTAAATTCAGTCAGTTATTTCAATTTATATAAATATATCTCTTTCTGCTCCGTATACAGATGGTTCGGACTCGCGGTCGTGGTAGGCCTCGCAGAGATGCTACCCATGCACCTGAACCAAACCCTCCACAACCTCAAGATCCAGTTCCTCCGCCTCCTCCTCCACCGCAAAATGAGAATCCTCCACCAGTTCAAGGAAATCCTCTTCCACAAGTACCACTTATTATTCCAGATTTCCAAGCATTCTGTCAGACTGTAACACAAATTGGTCAAGGAATGATTCAACAAGTTGCCCCTCCTCCCCCTTATGAACCAATAAGAGATGCACAGTATTACTTTGAGAAGCTTAAGCGAGCGAATGTACCACCTTTTGAAGGCAAGTCTGACCCTGATATGGCTGAAAAGTGGTTAGATGAGGTAGAGAACTGCTTTGAATTGAATGGAGCCCCCGACCATATGAAAACCCAAGCTGTGAGACCCTTCCTCCTTGGTGAGGCAAACCAGTGGTGGAAGGCTAAACTGCAACCCTTGCCCCGACCGATTCCATGGGAAAGATTCATCCAGGAGTTCAATAAGTTCTATTTTCCCCCTTCCGTTAAGATGCAAAAGAGACATGATTTTGAAATGTTGAAGCAAGAGCCTGGTATGACGGTGTCTGAGTATGTGAGCAAGTTTCTGGCCTTGGGTAGATTTTCTCCGGCGTGATGAATGATGAGGAATCTAAGATGGTAAAGTTTGAGAGTGGGTTGAATCCCAGAATTCGTACTTGGTTGGTGAATGTTATCTCTGCGGATTTCGAGGCGCTGTTGATGCATGCTATCGGATAGAAAAGGATATCATTCGCCGCGATGCGACAGTGGGTCAGAAAAGAGGAAGGGACAATTCTGGTGAAAGAGAAAGGAAAATGACTAAGCAAAATTTTCATGGGAAGCAAGGAGACAACAGAATCAGAATCGTGGACAACGCCGGGGGCAGAATCAGGGTAATCAAAGAGGTAATCAAGAGAATCAAGGACAGCAGCAGCAGGCCATTCCCACGTGCCCCCATTGTAAGAAGAATCATTTGGGCGAGTGTTATGTACAAGCTGGTAAGTGCTTTGGTTGCGGCAAGACTGGTCACATAATCAGGGATTGCCCTGATAAGGGAGCTGCTTGTGCTGGATGTGGCAAGACTGGACATATTCTGAGAGATTGTCGTGAGCGTGGTGGCCAGCAGCAAAGGAACCAACGTCAGCGCTCGAATGCGCGTGTGCACTGATGACTGATGCTGCAGTTGAGGAAGCTGGAGACGTCGTGGCGGGTATGATTTAAAATTTATGCAATGTCAATTTGATAAATATTATATTGCTATGTAGTTAAAGCTTTGTATGATTCAGGCGCCATTCTTGTATGTTGTATACCCGCAAATGCCTTGTTTGATAGTGGCGCCAGCCACTCCTTTATATCTAAGAAATTTGCTAAGGAAATAGACCGTGATCCCATCCGGCTTAAACCACCTTATCGGATCCAAGCCGCTGGTGATCAAGTGCTTACGTCTCACTTTCTGTATAAGAATTGCGCAATCGAGCTCGATGATCATCGACGCGGCTGACCTGATTCCGATTACGATGAGTGACTTTGACATTATTCTTGGTATGGACTGGTTGTCTAAGAACCATGCCCATATTGACTGCAATCAGAAAGAGTCACTTTCAGAGTTCCGGAGCAAGAGGAAGTATCATTTCAAGGGGGTACTAAGTTGAAGAAGTCAGAATGTTTTTGTGAATATAGCTCGGGCTCGTCAAGCGTTGCAAAAAGGAGGTCAGGATATCTCGTTTATACTCTTAGTACCGAGCAGACAGCGGTAGACATTCTACAAGTTCCAGTAGTTCAAGAGTTTCTGGATGTCTTTCCAGAAGAACTACCAGGACTTCCTCCTGATCGAGAAATTTCCTTCGAAATAAATCTCATCCCCGGAGCTGAACCCATTTCTAAAGCTCCTTACCGCATGGCACCCGCTGAGCTGAAAGAACTAAAAGAACAATTACACGAGTTGTTGGAAAAGAAACTGATCCGTCCAAGTGTGTCACCGTGGGGTGCCCCGGTTTTATTTGTAAAGAAAAAGGATGGAGGTATGCGACTGTGCATTGATTATCGGGAACTCAACAAGATCACCGTAAAGAATAAGTATCCGTTACCACGGATCGACGATCTGTTTGACCAGCTTCGGGTCAGTAATTACTAAGCCTTATCTCAATATAATAATTCTGAATGATCTCTAAAGTATTCTAATGCAGGGAGCTCGGGTGTTTAGCAAAGTGGACCTGAGATCGGGATATTTTCAATTGAAGATAAGAACTGAGGATATTCCTAAGACGGCATTCAGGACAAGATATGGACATTACGAATTTCTCGTAATGCCTTTCGGATTGACCAACGCCCCCGCAGCGTTTATGGATCTCATGAATCGGGTGTTTCGGGACCAATTGGACAAGTATGTGGTAGTTTTTATTGACGATATCCTGATTTATTCACCCGATGAGGAAACTCATACAGTTCACCTGAGGGAAATACTCGGCATTCTCAGAAAACATCAGCTCTATGCAAAATTCAGTAAATGCGAGTTTTGGATGCATAGTGTGTCATTTCTGGGCCATGTTATCACTGAAAATGGGATTTCGGTTGATCCCAGAAAGATTGAGGCAATTACTGAGTGGCCAAGGCCGACCAATGTCACGGAAGTACGGAGTTTTCTCGGACTTGCCGGTTATTACCGCAAGTTTGTGGAAGGATTTTCAAGATTGCTATGCCACTCACTAGACTGACTCAGAAGAAGACGAAATTTTTATGGAGTGAGGATTGTGAAATAGCTTTTCTGAGCTAAAATCAAGGTTGACATCCGCACCCGTTTTGGCTCAACCCAACTCAGGAGAACCATTCGTGATCTACAGTGATGCTTCCAAGAATGGATTGGGTTGTGTTCTTATGCAGAATGGAGTGATTGCGTATGCATCTCGCCAGCTTAAGCCGTTTGAGCGGAATTATCCAGTACATGACCTTGAGCTTGCAGCAGTCGTGTTTGCCCTAAAAATTTGGCGACACTATCTGTATGGTGAGAGGTGTGAAATCTTCACGGATCATAAAAGCCTGAAATATCTCTTCACTCAAAAGGAGCTTAATATGCGCCAACGACGATGGCTTGAGTTGATCAAGGATTATGACATCTCTATTCAGTATCACCCAGGCAAAGCGAATAAGGTTGCTGATGCTTTGAGTCGTAAGACGAGTCATCCCCG
Source organism: Eustoma russellianum (assembly GCA_036186865.1). Classification (NCBI taxonomy): domain Eukaryota; kingdom Viridiplantae; phylum Streptophyta; class Magnoliopsida; order Gentianales; family Gentianaceae; genus Eustoma; species Eustoma russellianum. The sequence continues at coordinate 10,605,558 of AP025052.1, forward strand.
TCAACCACCTCTACAGCGTGATATGGAAGAGTTCGGTCTAGAGGAAGTAGATTCGATTTCCAATGTGCTTGCAAAGTTAGTCATGGTTCCTTCTTTGATCGACAGAATTAAGGAGACTCAAGTTAAGGATGATGCGTTAATGAAAGTTAAGAGCAAAGTGAAGGAGGAATCATCTGACGATTTTGAAATCCGTACTGACGGCAGCTTGTGGTTTAGAGGCCGATTGTGTGCCTAGGACGACGAGATAAGAGTGAAGTACTTCAGGAAGCCCATAATTCTCGATTGTCTATCCACCCAGGAGCAAATAAGATGTATCATGACTTGAAGCAAAAGTTCTGGTGGCCAGGAATGAAGAAGCAATAGCCGAGTTTGTTGAGAAGTGTCTTGTATGTCAGAAAGTCAAGGCGGAACATCAAAGGCCAGCTGGATTATTGCAACCACTTGAAGTACCCGAATGGAAGTGGGATCACATTGCTATGGATTTTGTGACAGATCTACCTAAGACAAGAAGTGGGTATGATACTATTTGGGTTGTTGTGGACCGCCTGACAAAGAGTGCTCATTTCCTGCCAATGTCGATTAGAGCACCCATGGAAAATTGGCTTCGATGTATGTGGATCAGATTGTATGTTTGCATGGGGTTCCTATGAGCATAGTTTGCGACCGAGACCCTCGCTTCACCTCTAGATTTTGGACGGCATTCCAGAAAGCGATGGGTACGGAAGTTCGCATGAGTTCGGCTTTCCATCCCCAGACCGACGGTCAATCAGAAAGAACAATACAAACATTGGAAGACATGTTGCGTGCCTGTGTGTTGGACTTTGGTGGTAGCTGGGACAAGAGTTGAAGTTGGTAGAGTTTTCATACAACAACAGCTACCACAGATCAATTGGGATGGCTCCTTATGAAGCCCTTTATGGAAGAAAATGCCGATCGCCATTGTATTGGGACGAGATTGGAGATAAGATTTTCACAGGACCTGACTTGGTGGAGCAAACCAAAGAAAGGGTTATGATCGTAAGACAGAGATTGAAGGCAGCGCAGGACCGAAGCAAGGCGTGGGCCGACGTGAGGCGTCGACCACTTGAGTTTCAAGTAGGGGATAAGGTATTCTTGAAGGTATCACCCTCGAAAGGAGTAAAGCGGTTCGGAATGAAAGGAAAGCTCAGTCCTAGATTTGTTGGACCATTTGAGATCTTGGAAAGATTGGAGAGGTTGCCTACAGACTTGCACTACCACCGTCGTTGTCTCAATTACACGACGTGTTTCATATATCTCAATTGCGTAAGTATGTGCACGATTCGAGCCATATTATGGATGACCCCCTTGAGGGTTGAAGCTGACATATCATATGTTGAGGAACCCGAAAGGATAATTGGTAGAGAGGTGAAGGCATTGAGAAATAAGTCTATTCCTATGGTCAAGGTGCAATGGAAGAACCGTACAGTTGACGAGGCCACTTGGGAGTTAGAGGAAGGCATGAAGCAAAAGTACCCACACCTCTTCGACAATTCATAAGTTTCGGGGACGAAACTTCATTGAAGGGGGGAAGGATGTTGTACCCACATGATCATGTAAGTGAAAAACTATGGATATGAAAACGGAAATTTCTTTTAGCGCATGTTACTTAAGTTCTTTTAAGTCTCTTTACTTAATTCTTATTAAGGTGATACCAAGCCCAAATTAAATAAGGGAAACTTTAAGAGAGTAGCACATGAGAGATAGGGTTACATGGGCCATACATATTAACATATATGTGTGCACGTGTATGTGTGATATGTATGCATACATATGCTAATTTAGAATACAATAAAATAGGTGAAACATATATTACATGAACTAAAGTACAAGAAATACCAATTGGCCAAGAAGCCTAAATTCGGCCTATACATGGAGACTCTAGGAATTTCTAGCCAATTTTATTGGTTAAGATAATAAGATAAGTAATTACTAGACAAAGAATAAATAGAAATAAAAATGATACATGCACTTAAGGAACTAATTAAGACACCTCAATTAAGGAAAAAGTAGTGTGGTTGAGGTCATAAAGACCCCAACCAAGGCCGACACCCTTGTCTAGGCATGGAGGAATTTTAAATGTTTACATGATTACTATTCTCTAACCAAGGTTGATGTAACCATGGTAACTAAAGTAACCTTGGTTAAAAAAGTAACTTGGTTAAAGCAAAAGTAACTATGGTTGAGCAAAGTAATCAAGGTTAAGCTAGATTAACCTTGGTTAAGTTACAAGGAAGCCCTAATCTCCCCAATTCCCTCCAAAAAACCGTCCCCCCTAAGCCTCCAAACATAGCTTCAATCAACTCATTCTAGAAGCATCTCTCTCTATTGCAAGACCAAGAACACTTAGCAAAATCTCCACCTTTCCTCATCAAGAGATTTCGGCCCTTCCATCTTGAGGGCTAGGACTTCAAGTTCACTTCAAGACCTCAAGGAGACATCTAGGTAAGTGTTGTTCCTAATCTCCTTAAGAGAATTCTCACTTTTAAGAGAATGAAACTCACATGCATTCTCTTGTTTTATGCTAAAACCGTGGGTTCAAGGTGGAGATAGGGGAAGGCTACCAACTTTCTTAGGAGGAGATACATTGAGGTGCTTGAACCTCCATTTCAAGACTATTTGGTAAGATGCTCTAACTTTAAAGATGACTTAGTTCTTCCATTTGAATAAAGAACTAACCTTTTTACTTCACTCCCTCAAAACCGTGTACTCAGGTGAAAAGGGTGAAGGATCTCACCACATCTCACTTCCTAACCAAACAAAGGCAAAAGCTTTAGTTGAAGAGGCAAGTATACTTTAATTCCTTGTAATATATGTGAAAATGTGCATGCATGAATGTCTAGAAGACTAGGTTATGACTTTAGTGAAAATATGTCTAAGTTGCTACTCTTTATGTTTTGAAATTGTTAAATTAGGGGACTGTTTTGTGGGAAATGAATAGCTCATGTGAATGACTTTGCATGTTAAAGAGGAGACTTGAAATTGTATAGGAGAGTCTTATTAAGTCTATTGAATGGTCATTAACTTGGACTATAGGCTAAAGAACAAAAATTAGGGAAGAAAAGATGTTTCTATGCATGTTGACTGAAAAGAATTCTGGACAGATTGTATGCCTAATTGATGGACATAGTTAAGGACCTTGTAACCGTTGGATTGAGCTTATTTTTGGTGTGGTCATAGCTTATTATGTCTAGTTTTTGTGGCTTTGGAATTTCTGGAAAATCATTTGTGGATTGGTCAGAAATAAAATTTTAGTACCAGTGGGTCAAAACAGTTTCTGGACGTACCACTTTAGGAAGAAAAATTATTTAAGTATCTTAAACATCTTGGATTGACCTGAAATTTTTACAGGAAGCCTAAGACATAGAGCTAAGTTTCCATGTAAAGAAATTGATTTCTCTATTGATCTTGATGGTAAACTATTGAGGGAAGTTGGTGTAATATTCTGGAAAAACAGGACAGATTGACCCTATGTGCTTATATGAATTGTATATATTATTTTGACTTGTTTTGGTGAATGGGTATCTGAATATTATTCGTAGAGGAAACAGGGAAGATTTCCAGGTACTAAGTGAGCCCCATAATGAGTCTATGGAAAGACAAGGTAAGGAATGGAGTCAAGGGTACCGCAGAATTTCTGTTGCACCCATGTTGGGAGTTAATTTTTATAGAGGCACTTACACTTGTCAAGAGTTCATGAAATTTGTACAGAATATAGTCAAGATCATATGGTGCATGTCCATGTTTTTAATTTCTGGAAAATGGGCTCAAAAGATTGATTTTAAGGCCGGACCATACAGGACATATTGCTGAATTTTTCCAGCTCATGCAGAAAGTTGTGTGTGATATCACAAGTGTCTTATATCATGTTGCATCTCATGCATTTGCATTGGCATGCTCATATGTTTCACGCCCATGATTTTGGTGATGTTTTATAAAGTTTGAAAGAATTCCGTCCCTTCTGGCCAGCTTAACCCGTACAGATCCGGGGTTAATTGATCTGAAGATTATAAGAACCGACCCAGGCCCGGTATAATAGGTCTGAAGATGATCATGATTATAAGAACCGATCCAGACCCGGTATAATAGGTCTGACGAGCCATAAGAACCGTACCAGGTCCGGTATAATAGACCTGAACGTGAACATGTTATAAGAACCGAGTCATGCCCGGTATAATAGGCTGACACTCCTTCTCGTTTTATGATGATTACGATTTGAAAGAAAGAAAGAAAGAACAAGTATTTTATGAGCATGTTTTTCATTGAAATCTCATTGCATTCACATTTTCATACACAGTATGCATGACGTTCATTCATGAAAATAAGAAGTTAACTATAGTACGTAGCATCTAAATTAATGATGACATTCAGACTTTGACTCAGTGTTGAGATGACTTTAAGTATGATGTTCCGAAAAGGTGTTGTCAGGTATGATTTAACTTAAGGATTTGGGGTTTGATTCTTGTATGCCATTTTCTCTTTATTGCATGGAGTTATTGTATACTTGCTGGCGAGTTGTCGCTCACCCATTTATTTTTCCCCAGAGCCAGGAAAGGAAGTCGAGTGGATTGAGGATGAGCCCCGAGTGCCATACCCTTAGGCTATTGACGCCGCTGATAAGGAAATAAGAAGGAAATTTTTGATGAACCTTTGGGATGTATGGGACATAGCTATTTTTTTCTCCTTCGGGTTATTTGGTCTAATTTCATGGACTAGTACTATCGGATCAGTTTGTATAATTTTGCTATGTATTCGCGATTTGACGCTTTCGGATTAAGGTTCAAATTCTGCCGTATTTTATCAACCTGTTAAGATCGCGACTTTGTAATTCATGTTGTTCATGGATTTTACGAGTTAAGTATCGACGCTTTGTATTTTCCGAAGGGAAAGTACGGCGGGCGCATCGTACGAGGGTAGCCGAGTACGGGGCGCTACAATACCGGAGCAATACGTCTTAAGGACAGAGTCCTTGACTCGCCCCGGGTTTGATTTATTTTGTTGTTTCATATACACACAGTGAACGATTGCGTCTTGGTACAGGATTGATTGTGCCAACAATCTTAAGACATATTTCAATTCAATTAATTTCTGTACCGTTTTTTTTTTTCACGAAAAAGCAGTTTCGTACTGTTTTGCAGTCTCTTTCTACTCATTCTTGAACCTGTGATAGTTCTGATCTCTACGTTTGATCTAACTGAACAGGAATGGAGAACGAGAGCTCAAACTCTGTTCACGGCTTCAATGGTGCTCACTCCGTGTCCGCACCAGAAGGGGCAAACAATGTTGCTGCCGGACCACAGATTAATGCGGTTCCGTTGGCACCTACTGGAGGGCCTCAAATGAATCCGGCTGCCACTGCTGCTCAGGTGGAGAAGCCGGAGAAATTTGCTGGAAGCTTCTTCAAAAGGTGGCAGCAAAAGATGTTGTTTTACCTCACCTCACTGCGTTGGGGTTGGCCAGAATGCTCAGCGAGGATCCACCTGTGGTTGAGCCTGTGGAGGATCAACAGCAGAATATGCAGAATGCCTTGGGTGCTGAGGCCTGGGCATACACAAACTTCTGTTGTTTAAATTTGATTCTTGGATGCCTAGATAATTCTCTCTATGGCATATTTTGTACTTTTAAAACTGCAAAAGCATTATGGTTGGCTTTGGACAAAAGTACCGCACAGAAGATGCGGGTACTAAAAAGTTGATAGTTGGGAAATTTCTTGACTATAAAATGTTAGATTCCAAAACTGTAATTTCGCAGGTGGAAGAAATACAGATGTTGGTTTCTGAAATGGAAGAGGAGGGCATGACGCTCAGTGAATCTTTCCTAGTTGCGGCTGTGATTGAGAAGCTGCCTCCTTCGTGGAGGGAATTCAAGAGCTATCTCAAACACAAGCGAAAGGAGATGAAGATGGATTTGATAGTCCGTCGTCGGATTGAGGAGGACAACCGTCGCTCCGAAAGAAAGCCATCCATGTCTTCTGGTCAAGCCAAAGCTCATGTGCTGAGGCAAAGAACAAGAAGAAGCATAACACTTTGAGTGTGAACTCCAAGGGCAAGGAAATTGCAAAGAAGTTCACAGGTAAGTGTTATAACTGTGGTAAACCAGGGAATCGAAGCAGTGAGTGCAGGAAGCCCAAAAGAATCAAAATCAGAATAAAGCGAAAGCAAATCTGGTCGACGCAATGGATGACCTAAATCTCTGTGCGGTGGTCTCAGAGTGTAATGCTGTGGGGAACGTACGCGAGTGGTGGCTTGATACTGGCGCCACTAGACATGTTTTGCTCCAGCAGAGAGATGTTCACGGAGTATCAGCCCGGGAACAATGAACAACTTTTTATGGGAAACTCGGCCTCCTCGAAGATTGAAGGCGAGGGCAAAGTTGTTCTGAAAGCTCACATCAGGGAAGCATCTGACTCTGCAGAATGTGCTACACGTCCCTGATATTCGGAAGAATTTAGTATCTGGATCTCTTCTAGTCCTGCATGGTTTTAGACTAGTGTTTAGAGTCCAATAAAGTTATTCTTTCGAAAAATGGCATGTATTTGGGGAAAGGGTACTGTCAAATAGGATGTTTAAATTGAATGTCATCACTATGTACCCAAAAGAGATTTGCCCGCAGAGGCTAATAAAATTGCTTCCTCTTCTGCTTACATGCTTGAATCTTCTTGTTTATGGCATTTTCGTTTGGGACATGTTAATTACAAGTCATACAACGTATGAGTAATCTTGACTTATTGCCCAAACTGGACTTTAATAACAGAGGAAAATGTCAAATATGTGTTTGAAGCGAAAATGGCAAAGGCGCCATTTCCTTCAATAGAAAGGAACACTGAACCTTTGGATTTAATTCATACCGATGTGTGTGATTTAAAGTTTGTGCAAACAAGAGGTGGTAAAAAGTATTTCGTAACTTTTATCGACGATTGCACACGATACTGTTATGTATATTTGCTAAGTAGCAAAGACGAGGCCCTTGATGCTTTCAAGGATTATAAAAATGAAGTTGAGAATCAACTTAGCAAACGAATTAAAACAATTCGTAGTGATAGAGGTGGCGAATATGATACACACACGTTTAATGAATTCTGTTCAGGCAGTGGCAATTATTCATCAAACAACTGCACCATATTCACCTCAATCGAATGGTATTGCTGAACGCAAAAACCGTACTCTAAAGGAGATGATTGAATGCTATGTTGATGATAAGTTCGGGTTTATCTCAGAACTTGTGGGGGGAAGCAATCCTCTCAGCCAACGTCATTTTAAAACAGGATTCCGTCCAAGAAGACGGATAAGACCCCATATGAACTGTGGAAAGGCTATAAGCCTAGTTTACAAATACTTGAAAGTGTGGGGGTTTCTGGCGAAGGTTGCAATACCTAAACCAAGACAAGTTAAAATTGGGCCTAAAACAGTTGATTGCATATTCATTCGGTTATGCAACTAACAGTAGTGCATATAGATTCTTGGTGCACAAATCGGATATTCCTGACATACATGAAAACGTTGTCATGGAGTCAAGGAATGCAGTGTTCTTCGAAGAAGTCTTTCCGAGGAAAGATAAAATTCAAGAAGTAACAAGACTTGGTAAGCGATTGCGTGAGGCGACTCCTCAAGGAGATGAGGAACTTCGTCAAAGCAAGCGTGCCAAAATGCCAACTTCGTTTGGACCGATTTTCTAACCTATATGATAGAAAATGAGCCAAGGAACTTTTCCGAGGCTATGTCAACTCCAGAGGCTCCATTCTGGAAAGAGGCAGTTGACAGTGAAAATAGACTCGATTCTTCAGAACCACACTTGGGAGTTGGTTAACCTTCCACCTGGAAGTAAACCACTTGGTTGTAAGTGGGTTTTCAAGAAGAAACTGAAAGAGGATGGGTCTATTGAAAAGTATAAAGCCAGGTTGGTAGCTAAAGGCTATCGACAAAAGGAAGGCTTTGACTTTTTTGACACCTACTCACCAGTGACTAGGATCACGTCTATAAGAATGCTAGTTGCAATTGCTGCAGTCTATAACTTGGAAATCCATCAGATGGATGGTAAAGACTGCGTTTCTGAAATGGTGAGTTGGAGGAAGAGATTTATATGGAACAACCCGAGGGTTTGTGGTTCCAGGACAAGAGTCTAAGGTTTGTAGACTCGTTAAGTCCTTGTACGGGCTTAAGCAAGCGCCTAAGCAGTGGCACTTGAAATTTGATCAAGCCATGTTAGCTAATGGTTTCAAGATCGATGAGTGTGACAAGTGTGTCTATATTAAGAGCACACAGAATTCTTATGTGATAGTGTGTCTCTATGTAGATGACATGCTAATCATGGGAAGTACTCGGGACATAATCTTGAACACAAAGAAGATGTTGACAAGAAACTTCGATATGAAGGATATGGGAGTTGCCAATGTTATTCTAGGAATAAAGATTTCTAGGATGACTGAGGGACTCGTGTTGTCACAAACACACTATATTGAGTCTGTCCTAAAACGGTTCAATATGGATGATGTGAACCGGTAAAGACCCCGCTCGACTTAAGTATACACTTAAGAAAGAATCGAGGCGAACCTGTTGCCCAGCTAAAATATTCTCAGGTAATCGGGAGTCTGATGTACATAACGAATTGTATAAGACCAGACTTAGCTTGTTCAGTAAACAAGTTGAGCAGATTTACCAGTAATCCAAGTGATGATCATTGGAAAGCTCTTAACAGAGTGATGAGGTATCTGAAATACACAATGTATCTTGGATTACATTATACGAGATATCCAGCAGTGTTGGAAGGATACTGCGATGCAAATTGGATATCAGATAGTAAGGACTCGAAGTCCACCAGTGGGTACGTGTTCACTATTGGTGGTGCTGCTGTGTCGTGGAAGTCCACGAAACAAACCTGTATAGCTCGGTCCACTATGGAAGCTGAGTTCATAGCGTTGGACAAAGCTGGGGAAGAGGCTGAGTGGCTTCGGAATTTCTTGGAAGATATTCCGTGTTGGCCTAAGCCAATCGCTCCTATTAGCATACACTGTGATAGTCAGTCAGCTATAGGACGTGCTCAAAGCAGCATTTACAATGGTAAGTCACGACACATACGTCGGAGACATAACACCATTAAACAGTTGATCTCTATGGCGTGATTTCCATAGATTATATAAAATCAATGGAAAATCTTGCGGATCCGCTTACAAAAGGCTTGCCTAGAGATCAAATGTCAAGATTGACAAACGGAATGGGACTTAAGCCCATAATGCATGAATCTTTGTAATGGTAACCCAACCTTGTTGACTGGAGATCCCAGAATCTTGGTTCAATGGGACAACTAAGTTATGAAGGTTCAGTTAGCACTTACTCATTCCGTCTGATAAAAGTGCTGTCTGCAGAGAATTTAGGGTAAGCTAAGGCTTTTAATGATGTCCTATATCTTGATACGTCAAGTGGAGTATGGCAGAATACTCTTGATAGGAATCACCTATGTAAGTGTGAAGTGGGGCCGCTTCTATGAGAAAGTCTAGGTGGCAAGATTTCTCTAAAACACTTTCTGAAACCAGGTTGTTCATGGCCAAAACGAACACAACCATGAGAACCAAAAGGGTGTTAAAGGAAATATTGTGTGAGTGTCATTGTCTTGGTTCACAACAAAGGCTGACTAGTTCAAGACATCAAGTCACTACTTAGCCGAGTGGATCCGATGATACATCACTAAGAAAGGTTCAAAGCCAGAAGCTACCTCTTCTGATGCAATATTTTCTTGTCTGACTTCTCCTCAGAGTTTGCATAAGTGTCTGCATTAATTTACATTCATGTGGGAGATTGTTGGAGAATTTAAGGTTGGGCTTTGGCTCATCATTGGAGATTGAAGATTTGGGCTTCGGCCCGTTAATGAAAGTTGTAAAACTTGGTTGTGCAACGTACTATGAGCTTAATGAATCCTTAACGAATAGTTAATGTTAGGATGTGATCTCACTCAATTATGTATTGTGTGAATGTGAAATTAATGCTCAAAGTAGATGGAAACGTTGTGGATGGGTGACGTGTCACCCGTGTGGAGGAATGCCACGTTGGATATGTCCATGTGGCGGAAAAAACTTCTGACGGACATCGATCGATGACTTCGATCGATCGATGTCACTTCGATCGATCGATGTCATCGATCAAAGTGGATCAGAGGACTTCATATGCTTCTTAGATCGATCAAAGTGGATCAGAGGACATCGATCGATCACTTCGATCGATCGATGTCCCTTAGAACGATCAGGATGATCGAATGAAGTGTTCAGTCAGACATCGATCGATCACATCGATCGATCGATGTCACTTTGATCGATCGATGTGATCGATCGAAGCCTGACAGCAGGCGCAGATTTGATTCTGTTGGCAGATTTGATTCAAAATGAATCAAACTCTATCCTCCTCCATTCAAGATAAGATCATCTGTTGTGATCTAACGGTAGTGAGTAAAGCAGCTTGAATCTAACGGCCGAGATTTAAACTGTCTTAACCGCTTAACCGAATATGGTTTCCATCCAACGTTCCAGGTTTAAACCTGATAATCTATCTTCAATCTGATGGCTGAGATTAAACCATCCTAATCTGGATAGGAGGTTTTAATCCGACGGCTTAAATCAAACTTCGGTTTTGATCCAACGGTTACGGTACCTCCTACTCTCCTATATAAAGAGGGCTAATGGCTCTTTCATAAACACACCACCTACAAACAATTCAAGCATTGAAAGCATTTGCATTCATAGCACGTGAGTCTTGCATTTCGTCCGGGAGAAGTCAGGACATTCAAAGGTTCGAAGGAGTTCAAGTTCAGCAGTGCCGCTCAACTGAACAGGTACCCGTTGTATCCTGGGAGACGATTGCTCATACCGGTTGGGCACAGTATACCGGAGCAATACGTCTTAAGGACAGAGTCCTTGACTCGCCCCGGGTTTGATTTATTTTGTTGTTTCATATACACACAGTGAACGACTGCGTCTTGGTACAGGATTGATTGTGCCAACAGTATTGGCATTAGCAGCCAGATTCCATTAGCACCTTCATCAATTAGATGTCAATAACGCCTTCTTACATGGTGATTTGCATGAAGAAATCTACATGTTACCACCTCCTGGCATGACAGTAGGCGGTCCAAATATGGTTTGTAAGCTCAACAAGTCACTATATGGCTTGAAGCAGGCAAGTAGGGAGTGGAATGCCACTCTGACCAAATTTCTGTTGTCAATGGGATTTCATCAATGTAAGTGTGACTATACTCTCTTTACCAAGACTGTTGAGACAAATTTTATAGTACTCTTGGTGTATGTTGACGATATCATAGTGGCATCCAGTGATGAAGGTCTTATAGCTGAGATCAAGAAGGCGCTACACCAGGCATTTCAAATTAAGGATCTGGGCCTTCTCAGGTTTTTCTTGGGCATTGAAGTGGCTCAGGCTAAGGGGGGAATTAGTGTGAATCAACGGAAGTACACTCTGGAGTTTCTGGAGCATGCTGGTTTCTTAGAAGCCAAACCAGCTAAAAGTCCAATCAAAAGTCATCTTAGCCTAACACACAAAGATTCTCCAGAATTGGCGGATGTGATGCATTACAGGAAGTTGATAGGGAAACTTATTTATCTTACCATCACTAGACCTGACATTGCATTTACAGTCCAGCAATTGAGTCAGTTTCTTGACTACCCTACTGAGAATCATCTTAAGGCTGCACATAGACTCCTTAGATATGTCAAGAGTACCATAGGACAAGGACTGTTGTTTCCCAGAAATGGCAATTTGAAGCTAAAAGCCTTTGTGGATGCTGATTAGGGGGTGTCATGAGACTAGAAGGTCAGTCACAGGGTACTGTGTTTTCTTTGGAGATGCTCTAGTTTCTTAGAAAGCAAAAAAGCAGATAACAGTATCCAGATCATCATCTGAAGCAGAGTATAGGGCTATGGCGATAGTCACTTGCGAGATACAGTGGCTCCTATATCTTATGAGTGACTTGGGACTGAAGGATCAAACACCAGTAGAGTTGTTTTGTGATAGTAAAAGCGCAATTTACGTTGCTGAGAACCCTGTTTTTCATGAAAGAACAAAGCATACAGAAATAGATTGCCATGTATTTAGGGACAAAGTGCAAGAAGGCGTGAAAAACTTGATGCCTAAACATACAGAGATGCAATTGGCTGACATATTTACGAATTCCTTAGACTCTAAGAGGGTGGCACGGTTGATAAGATTACTTGGGGTTCATAACCTCTGTGACAAGCTACGCTTGAAGGGGGATGTTAAAGATGAAAGTTGTGATCAATGATCCGTAATACGTTTGATACTGGTGCTGTGAATTTGTGGTGGCAATCAGTAATTAGAACAACTAACTGATGAATTCAGTTGGTTGTGATGTGAGTAAGTTGCGTGAGTGTGCAACGGAGGAGGCAACTGCACTAGGCAGAGGAGGTGCGCAGTGTGCAGTGAGGAAGAAGGTGCAGGAAGAAGGCGGGAGCATTTTCAAAGAAGCAAAATGACAATTTTGCCATTACTTCAGTTTTTGTATTAGTGTTGTATTAAGGGGTAGTTCGGTCTTTTTGCTCTTTAATTTTACGCGAGGCGTATATAGTTGTTGTTCTGTACATCAAACGGTTATCATCAAGAACTGAGAATTTTTTGCTTTTTTCCTCTAGAATTTTCTCTGCCATCACATGCTATTTTTCGGCACAATTGTTTCTCATGCATTTAGTTTCTTGTGCGAATGCTTAGTTCTGGAATTTGCTAATGTTTCTCTTGAAGATCGTTGTAAATTTCACAAATTATGATCATGGTGTACATTGATACCGTGATGTTCGTTGTATGCTTTAATAATCAACTCATAGTCATCACATATAGACGTGCTACATACAACACATCCTATAGAGCCCCATCCGAAACTAGGGTATCGGCCCGGTGCATCCGTCGTATCCTACTAAGAGGAGCACAAGACGTCGATACCACAAGTCGACATGAATAATAAATCGAATAGCGGAAGCAACATAACGATAAACATAAGACATGCATCATAATACAAATTGCCATAAGTGTGTATAAATCCTAATGTACAATGTCACAAAATAGCCTAAGTACATCATGATAACAACTCCAAAATGATCCGTACATAACTCCAACCTATAACTCAGCTCACGGATGCTCTAGCCGGGGTCCTTCCTCGACAAACAAGGTGCCAGGGTCCTTGTTCTCTATAATGTGATAAAGCAAGTATGAGCGATAAAACACTAATCGCACAACAAGCAATCCGTCTAGATACGTCACGTGGATCACACACAAGAGATGGGGTAATAAAATAACGATATATAAATAGATAACATAACAATTCACGTCTCCAACGTAAATAAAGTGCATAACAGAAAGGTAAATAAACAACATTTATCACATACATCGTGTCACGTAACCTTCTAAATTATCAAGTCTCTAGAAAAATGCCACTAGCATATGTTTCCATACTTAGAATCTCCTTCCAAGTCTAAGACATCATCTTCCATATTCTCATCATCTATATACATCAGGACCTATAAAAATCATGCCAATATGATACATGCATGATGAGATGTCGGTAACCAATGTGATAAACATAAATTGTACTCATGTAGTCACCTTTCATTTCTTGAAACATATAAAAACAAACCTTTTCATAAAACGACCATCTTTCAAATAATAACTGTGAAACTAACCATGTACTATCGGTAAGTCGGTATGTCCGGTGATCCTTTGTCCGTCAAGAAAGAATACGCACAAGCCGATATACCCGTGACATCAACCCCCTTGGGTTCCAATATAATGCAGTGCTCCAAACAATGACATCTTCCATGCCCCATAACATCAACCACCTCAGTTCCGATGTTATGATGGCGCACCACTGAACATATAGATATTGTAACATGACATAAATATCTGATAAATTCTACGTGCACGGTGAGCTTTTCAAACACTTTATGAAGGGTAACAATGCTTGCATATGCCTTGACTAACTCTTACATTTCATCAACTTTAAACAATTAAACCTTCTCATATCACCACATTCTAAAACCCCACATACATATACATAACATATGCCTCAAATCATGAAAATTACGCTTTGTTTTCCTCCATCAAGATTTCGGCCAACATCCTACTTTTCTTCATTATTTCCTCAAATTACACCTCTTAACCTAGTTGTAATAATCCACAAAGCCCTAATTTTTTATTCCTTTACCCGTGATTATATATTAAACAATAATACATATACAATAGTCACATTTTCCATTATGCATTACTTTATACATATCTATATCCACGAATGTGTCCAAGGCTATTTATTTCTTATCAACCATGTATTTAAAGCCAAAACTATATATATGTGTGCAAGATGGCCATTTGGCCGAATATATACATATATACATATTTATATTTTCTTTTTATACATTACACCTCCTTTATTCCATCTTTTAATTTCATCACTCTTTCTTTTTAGATCAAATATGTTCATATTTATTATGTGACATAAAATTTATACTTTCACTTCTTTTTACATTATGGCCAAAAATATATGTGTATATATATATATATACACACACTAATAATTCCTTGCCCTTTCATCTATTTCATTTTTTCCTTCGATATTTGAATTATTTATCTCCCATTTATTATATTTAACCGTGGCATATATATATATATATATATATATATATATATATATATATATATGTATTATTTTGGCCCATGGCGAAATATTTATATCTATGCATATATATTTTGTTTTTCATTTTATACACTTCATTTCTTTAAAAATATCTTAATCTTATAGATATTTCTTTTCATATCCAACCTTCTTATAATTATAATATGTCAAATAATTATTTTTCTTCCCTCTTTTCATAGTGGCCGAATTTAGGAGAGGGTTATACCTATGATATAAACCCTTTTCATTTCATCTCTTCTATTTATATATTTACTCAAGTGTTTATTACAACTATCATATATATATATATATATCTCCTTCCTTCATATATATATATATATATATATATATATATATATATATAAGAATCCTGCTCCGGCGATTTCGGACCCTGACGCACGCCGCCGGCCCTGCGGCTCTGCCACCGCCGTTGCCCTCCGTTGCCACATTTTTCTTTGCCGCCGCCGTTGACTCTCGCAATCACCCTTCTCTCAATTTCGATCCTCCAGTTATTTTCGCAATCTTCTTCGCATAAAGCATTAATCTTTTTGATCATATTCAATGTCGTCGCCGCCATCCTTTGCTGCGGTGGTGGCGGGTGCCGGCTCTTCTTAGCGCATCAACATATCACCAAAGACCGTATCATGTTATAAGGGCATCCCCATGATATCATTTCTTGACTCAGAAATTGATGCTCTTGCTGCTCCGTTTCGGCATTCCTTGGTTGGCACTTTTTGGAACGGATGTCCTCCATTAAAGGTGATCCGAGAGGTATTCGAAAAGATTGGTTTTCATCACGATTTGCGCATAACTCTTATAGATCAATCGCATATCCTCCTGAATTTTCGCAATGAGGCAGATTATTTACGATGTTTTTATCGCCGTTCTTGGCACATATCCGGTTGTCACATGCGCATTACAAAATGGACTGTTGATTTTGACCCTGCTGCTGATGTCCCTATTGTCCCGGTTTGGATTGCATTTCCTGCCTTACCAATTCATCTCCATCATCGAGAATCACTGTTTGAAATAGCTCGAACCATAGGAACGCCGATCAAGCTTGATGTTGCGACGACGGATGGGTTACGACCGTCAGTCGCACGTGTATGTGTTGAAGTGGATGTCTCGCAAGACTTGCCATAGAAAATATATTTGCAGGCAAAAAATCGTCTGATCTTGCAGTCTGTGGTTTATGAAGATTTGCCTCAATTTTGTACTTCATGCAGGCGATTGGGCCATGCAGTTTCGGATTGCCACCCACCAGAGAAGGCCTCAGTACTGCCCCCGCCGCCGCCTCCACCACCCCGTCCTCGGACACAACGTTGGACGCCTGTTAAACGTAAAGAAAGCAACCCTCCCGCAATAGATGCACCTTCACCTCACAATCCAGTGCATATACCTTCACATCCATCAGACGTTCCATTGCCTGCTGCTCCAGCTAGCGATACCCCATCACAGAATTTTGATGATCCACCTCTCGTGGATGCTACGGCAGTCCCTCAAGATGACTCAGAAAATTGTGACCTTGGACACTGTTCTGACAATGAGTTGCCAGAACAAGATCATCAGACGGATGTCACTACTGTCCCCGACGATGTGGTCAGACGTATGGAGATGATCCCTCCATCGCCAGACGACGATATTCTATTATCACGGCTGCAGGATTCAACTGAGAATACAGATTTTATTACGGTTGTTCCTCGCCGGAAGCGTCGTGCAAAAAAAGATCTTCCTCCTTTGCCGCCCTCCACGATCTTGACTAGAAGTGCGTCTCACGCAATTCAGGGAAGTGCTCCAACTCTGTCTCAATGAATATTTTAGTATGGAGTATATGAGGCATGCATGCCTCCTTGCCTAGATTGCATAACTTGATACATGAACATCGTTTAAACTTAGCTGATGTGATTGAACCGAAGCATTCACCATCTCAAATAGTTCGTTTTGCTATGGATCTTGGATTGTCAAATCATTTCGCTTCACTATCTGAACGTATTTGGTTATTTTGGCGTGACACGGATTATCATTTGGTTGGTTCACAAGATCAAAATCAAGTAGTTCACTTTACACTCCTTTATCGCCATCTTCAACAGCAGTTTGTCTTTTCGGTGGTTTATGGCAGTCATATAGTGTGTCTGCGTCGTTCATTATGGGACTCCATATCTAATTTCTCAAAGTCAAATACTTTACCATAGCTTATTGGAGGTGACTTTAACACTTTTCGTTCTATGGATGATCATGCAGGCCGATCCCAACCCTCGATCTCATCCATGCAAGATTTCAATGATTGTATTGAAATATGTTCCCTGATGTCTACTAAAACCTTCAGGTGAAATAATAAATAGCAGCGGGGATAAAGGATCACCTTGTTTAACACCTCTATGTGGACGGAAAGAAGCTGAGGGCTGACCATTAACGAGCACTGACAATGTTGTAGCACGCAGATGATTCAAAATAAGCCGAATGAAAAACTCCGAGAATCCGAAAGTCCAAAATAATCTCTCCAGATACTCCCAGCTTACTCTGTCAAAATCCTTCATCATATCTAGCTTCAAGCATAGTTGAGTTCCACCCTTATCCAACATGTGTATCATCTCTCTAGCCATGAGAACTTGAGTTGAAATATCCGAGCCCAAAAGAAAGCCAGTTTGTTATGGCGAGATTATCTTGGGGAGCAAAGTATTAAGTCTAGTCGCAATGATTCGCGTGTAGACCTAGCTTAAAAAATTGGTGAGACAGATGGGCCGAAAATCACTAAATGTGTCAGGTGATGATTTTTTCGGGATCAATGTGATTAGAGCACTAGCCATGACAGTTGGCTGAGGGATTCTTAACCGGGATCATCCTTAAACTTCATCATACTGTACGACATCAAAATGTGGTGTAAATCACTAGCTGGTTCTAAATTGTTGACTGGTTCGCGTCAGCCCTTTCCTTGTGTTCCCCCACTTCAGCATCCACGTCCAATTCTGATTCGATGGAGGTTGCCACCATCTGGTCGATTCAAGTTAAACACAGATGCCGCGGTTGGAAAGCACTATAGTGCAGGTGGTGCTATATTACGTGACCATGCTGGTGCATGTATTGGTGCAGTTTCCTTTCGCTTACCACCTAGTTCGCCCATTCACGCAGAGATACAGGCTGCCGTTTTTGGTTTATTGTACTTTCTGCCACTATATCGATTGATTATATTAGAATCAGATTGTGCACTGATTATCACTCGGTTGTCACACCCGCAACTGGTTCATGGAAATTATTGCCTCCAATTGCTGCACACGTTAGTGCGTCTGCATCATCTGGACTACCATTACATTTATCGGGAAGCGAACATGGCGGCACATTGTCTTGCACAGCATGCTATGTTACATCCATGTACTCAAGTATACAGCTCCCGTACACTTCCGCCACTAGTGCGCAGTTCTGTCTCCTTGGATCTTTCTTCAGTACATTTGCGGGTTCCATGATATATATAAGTCTTCCATATGGTTGGGTATGATTTTTTGCCTGCTGATTTCTTTTCTTGACATATGCTGGCTGTTTGTCGATAACATTGTTGTTTTCTGTCTTTATGTATGGTTCGGACATTTTCATATCATGGTCGAGTGGACTTTGGCTGCCATGCTGCTAGGACGTTGGATCCATATGGCTACAGCATATGTTTCTTCTTCATCGTCATTTGGCTCTCTCTATATAGAGCCATTCAAGTTGCTGGGATTTCAAATTAATCATCCTCCGGTCTTCCAAAGGGATTGGCACTCTCTCACTATCTCTGCCTGTCCCCTAGTCGGGGCAGGCGGACTTGGTATGATATACTTTCGCTCTATCATAAGCCATCTAACGTGTTTTGTTTGTCACCATCACTTCGTGATCTCACTATTTTCTGCATGGATTGACATTTTCCTTTTCATTGCTGGCCGCGGTGACGATACCTATCATTATATGGAGATGAGAGACTCCAACATCCAAGCGCAAATTCCTCTACTGTTGCATGTCTTCCAAATGGATTGGCATACATTCAATGCTTCTGTCGGTCCCTTAATATGTGCCGGCAGACCCGGTATGATCATCATTTCGTTTACCCTCACCTTTTCTGTAAGTCGGTTGTATCGTGCTTACTCAATTATACTTTCCTATTGTGCATGGACGGGATCCTGTTTCTCTTTGGCCTCCAATATCATCAACGGTGAGATTCTTTATAATGAATCACAAGTTCGACATGTTCCTTTCACTGACGGGACTGCTTTTTGTTGCGGAATTGGCCTACACCATCACGCTTGGGGTTTTCTGCGGTTTATACATCATTCGTTCCATATGTGTCATATGTGGGTTACTATAATTATCTTCTTCCACTGTAACATCTATCAACACTCCAAACATATAAATATGTACGCTTTTTCCTTCGCCAAGGTTTTATCCACAAGGGTGGTTTTACTTGGCAAGGTTTTAATGTGGCATATCGTATATGGTTTGGATGTTGATAACACTCATTTTCTTTGCGCGTTATACTGTATTTCGATGTAATAAGGTTTTCCTCCACCTTAAGTGAGGCCCAATCTTTAATAAAATCTCTCTTTTAAAAAAAATATATATCTCCTTCCTTCATTATAATGACTTTAAATAATCACCTAACATACTTAACATGTATAACATGATGGAATCATAAAAATGAGATAAACAGGGTATTAAACCCTCACTTGGCCGCATTCAACATATACTGACATAATCATATTTTCATCATTTATACACATGGTATTCACACATTCTTGATATAAAACCTTAAACATAACTCGTGAATGATCTATTTTTATATGAACATAAGAACACAGATCTTAAGAAACCCATGAAGGATCTAATATGAATCTTGCCTTTATCACTTAACCTTTTATATAAGTGAAGATTTCTTCACTTGGCTTGAAGAAAAACCCTTCTTTTCCTTCTCTATAACCCTCGGTTTTTTGAGCAAAATGGAGATTAGTGTGCAACTATGAAGATGAAGAAATGGAAGAAGAATAACCTAATACAAATGGTGTTCTTACCTTGGTGATCCTCAATTTTTAACTCAACTATACTTTGCATCCTTGGTGCTTGGATGTAGGAAGATGTTATGGCTAATGTGTTAGGTGAAGAAATGAGATGACGAGAAGAGTAGAAAATGTCCTCCTTGCTTGAAGAAGTCTCGGCCAAATTGAAGAGAAAATGGAGGAGTTGAGGAATTCGGTTTTATTTGAGGAGAGAGAAGGGAGAGTTTTTTGTGTAATGTAAGAAGTGAGAAAACTCAAAGTGTTCCCTTCAGCATATTTCGACAAAAAATTATAGAGGGAACGAGGGAGAAAAATCTTGGGGTTGATCGGGTTAGGTTGTAGGTAAATGATTAGTTTGGAGGACTGTGTAAGGGGATAAACGAAACGAGATGTTTTGTCTCCTTTCTTTGCTAAGCTGACCGGCCTCCTTCGGTGGGAAATAGGAGGGTTTTTGTCTTTTATACCATGTAGGATAAAGTGTGATAATTAGGATAAAAGTGCGTAGGGTTTTGTTATGTAGTAGAATACAAAATGGAAGAAATCCTTTCTTCCCACTTGTATATAATTCGGCCATTAGGGTTCTTAGGTGGGTAGGATGGGACAAAATACTATCATTTGGTTTCTGAACAATTTTCTACACTTAGCATTTTGATAGGGTATTTTCCTAGTCACAATTTTTCTTTCTTTTTCCTAAATTAAACTGTGTATATATATGTATACACATGCATATTCATTTTCTTTTTCTTCTTGTCCAAGATATTTAATTATATCTTGTTTAATTTTCCCATTTGTTTAAGTAGCTAAATTTTTCGCGTTACGTATTTTCATTTGATTTAATTTAGCCTAATACGTAAGTCGTTATGACAATTTTTGATTAAGTTTTTGAGTATGTTTGATAATGTTCATTTCGTTAGGATTTTGACATATTGCAGAGTTTAAAAGTGCCCGCAGGTGAAAATTAAATCTACGGAGTGAAAATATTATGACGCAATGAAAAAAAATTTCGTGACGTAACATTCTCCCGCCCTCTTATGAAAGTTTCGTTCTCGAAACTTATGTACCTCTAATCAAAGAGTCGTGGATATTGCTTCCTCATCTGCTGTTCAGGCTCCCATGTCACTTCACGCTCAGAATGATTGTTCCACTGTACCTTAACGAACGGAATTGGCCGCCTCCTCAATATCTGCTCCTTGCTGTTCACGATCCGTACCAGAACCTCCTCATATGTAGCATCTTCTCTAATCGTCAATTGCTGCTGCTCTAGTACATGGCTAGATCGTGTACATAAAGCTACAACTATGATACGTGAAATACATTATGCACCTGTGATCATGTAGGAGGTAGGACTAACCGATAAGCAACAGCTCTAACTCTCTCCAGAATCTCATCTGGGCGAATGAATCGAGGGCTTAACTTCCCCTTATTAAAATCTCATCACGCCCTTGGTCAGTGAAACCCTCAAACACACCTTCCCGCACACCTCAAACTCATCTGGTCGCCTATTCATGTCTGCCGAGCTTTTGCTACGGTCTTGAGCAGTAGAGAATCAACATGACCTTTCCCACGGTCTATTATACCAACTCCGGTCCCATAATCGCTCTCTCTCTTACATTGTCCCAATATACCGGATATCGAAATTTACATCCATACAGTGTCTGGAATGGTGCCATGCCAATAGAACTATGATAACTTTTATTATACAAGAACTCAATCAACCTCACTGATTTATCCCAGCTAGGCTTAAAGTCCAAAGTGCAAGCACGTAACATATCCTTCGATGTCTGTATGGTATGCTCTGACTGCTTGTCGGTCTATGGGTGAAACGCGGTACTCATCCAAATCGCAGTACCCATAGCGTGTGGATAAGCCCTTTAAAATCAAGAAGTAAAGCACGAATCTCGATCACATAAAATACTGACAGGTGTCCAATGCAAGCTGACGATATCATCCATATACATATTCATTAGCTTCTCCATAGACGCCTTGATCGACATAGGTAAGAAATGTGATGATTTACTGAGTCGAATGACGATTACCCAAATCGTATCATACCCGACGTGAGTATTCGAGAATCCGATAGCAAAATCCATCGTGATATGTTCCTACTTCCATTCTGGAAGTATGACATTTCTCTATAAACTCCACAATCTAACGTTTCATGTCGTTCCATCAGTAATTTCTTTTAAATCCTGATACATCTTGGTGTCTCCTGGATGAACTAATAATCGCGAACCGTGGGCTTCAGTCATAATCTCCCTCTTAATCTCATTATGTCCAGTACACACAATCTCCCACTGAACCAAAGGCTACTATCCTCATGAAGCCAAAAATCTTTCCCTGGCTCTTCCTTAAACTGTTCAACAACCTTCTTTAAACCAGGATCACTCTTCCGTGCCTCTTTAATTCTGTCAATCAAGGTAGGAGTACTCATCAATGTAGCCAGAATACTCACAGTCGAATCAACCACATCCAATCCAAATTCAGCTATCTCCCTCTCCAAAGGTGTTTGTCAGGCATGGCTCGGTTTCCTACTTAGTGCATTTGCTACCTTGTTTGCCTTCCCTGGATGATAATGAATCGATAAATCACAATCTTTTATCAGCTTGAGCCATCTCCGCTGTCTCATGTTTAATTCATTCTGGGTGAACAGGTATTTCAAAACTCTTATGATCTATATAAATCTCACACCTTTCACCATACAAGTAGTTTCTCCAGATCTTCAACGCGAACAATACCTTCTGCCAACTCCAAATCATAAATAGGATAATTTATCTCATAAGGCGTAAGCTGTCTCGAGGCATAAGCAAATACCGACTCCCTCTGCATCAGTACGCAACCTACAAGAAAAAGGTTAATGCATATATATTTTATGAAATTTAAAATAATGAATTCGTTTATTCATTTACCTAACCCATTCTTCGACGCGTCTCTGTACGCTATGAAATCCTCACCGGATACGGGCTGTACCAACACTGGAGGTGATGTCAGTCGTTTCTTAAGTTCAGAGAAGCTTTGTTCACATGCTGCAGTCTAATCAAACTTAGTCTTCTTCTGTGTCAATTGGGTTAATGGAAATACAATCTGAGAGAAATCTTCGACAAACTTCTGGTAATATTTTGCCAACCACAAGAAACTCCGAACTTCTATCACATTGGTCGGTCACGGCCACTCAGTAATAGTCTCAATCTTCTAGGGATCTACAGATACACCATCTTCGGAAACAACATTCCCTAAGAATGCTACACTTAAACTCACACTTGTTGAATTGTGCATATAACTGCTTCTGTCTCAGTACATTTAGCGCCACTCTCAGAGGCTCTGCGTGGGTTTCTTCATCTGCTGAGTAAATCAGAATATCGTCGATGAAGACAATTACGAACTTATCCAACTGATCTCGGAACACTGTGTTTATCAGATCCATAAACGCTACCAGAGCATTAGTCAAGCCAAACGGCATCACCAAGATCTCGTAACGTCCATATCGTGAATGAAAAGCAGTCTTAGCAACATCTTCTGTCTTGATCTTTAATTGATGATATCGAGAGTGAAGATCAATCTTGTTGAACACATTAGCACCATGTACGAAAGGTTATATTCACAACTTATCGAAGAAATTGTCGATTCTGGACAGTGGATATCGATACTTTATAGTAATCTTATTCAGCTCTCGGTAGTCAATGCACAGTCTCATACTGCCATCATTCTTTTTAACAAACAATATTGGAGCTCCCCTGGGCAATACACTATGATGTATGAATTTCTTCTCAATCAACTCCTATAACTGCTGTTTTAACTCTTTCAGCTTTGCTGGTGCCATTCGATACGGTGCTTTGGAGATCGGGTCAGCCTCTGGAACTACATTAATCTCAAACTCGGTCTCTCTATCCTGAGGTAAACTTGGAAAATCATCTGGTAAGACATCGGTAAACTCTCCGACCACCGGAATACTATCAATCGATGGCGTCTCTGACTCGTCACTAGTGCATGAACTAGAAATCCCTCACCGCCTTTTCGCAGTGCTCGAACTGCCTGTATTGCTGTTAAATAAATATTTTGCAGTACCTTGTGCAACTTGGAATTCCCTTCATAGATCATTTCTTCGTGCGTCGGGTCCTTAATCATCACTCGCTTACAACGACAATCAATGTAGGTATGGTGCTTGAATAGCCAATCCATACCTATGATAATATCGAAGTCCCCGATCTGTATAGGAATTAGGATAGCCTCGAACTTCTGCCCTCATATCTCTATCTCACAATCCTTATGCAGGTGATGTGAAATCAGAAATTTCTCGTCAGCTACCTAAACCCGATACGGTGTCTCCAACCACGTCGGACAGCTACTAAGGCTCTTAGTGAACCTCTTAGACACGAAAGAGTGACTCGCACCACTATCACACAGTACATTCGCAGGTACATAGTTTACTAATATAGCACCTGATACAAATAACAATTCAAGTAGGGAATACTAAACAGGTATAAATTAATAACAGTTAAATTACGTAATTAAATATACATGTCACTACGTCGGGTGCATCTACAACGTCAGCATCGGTCATCACGTGAACTCGGGCATTGGCCCATGGAGCACCTCTATGCAGTTGTGCATCCCTCTACTGTCTATCCCTTGGCATTGGACAGTCCTTCATCATATAACTGGTCTTACATCATCTATAACAAGCACTGGTCAACCGTGGACACTCTCCAGTGTGCTCTCCATGACAAGTGGGGCAAGGAGGAATGGCTACCTGTGGTCTCGCCACGTACTACTGTGGCTGCTACTGTGGCAGCCATGGGGCCACTGTAACTATAGCTTCCTCTGAAACTGTACTTGATGCTGAGGCTGCTCTCTAGGTTGAGATCTGCCACTGTGTCCCCACTGTACCTTGGTCCACTGTCCGGACCTATCACCTCCAATCTCCAGTATCCTCTTCCCTTTCATCTTTACATCTCGCCTCAGGATATCACGCTCCACGCGTTAGAAAGCTTCCAATAAAGCTCCGAAATCCTTCAGATTTGCATTCACGATCTAAGTGCGGATACGTGAATGTAAACCCCTCTCAAACTTTATCATCTTCAGTTGTTCATCCCCCTTAATAGCCGGGACATACCTCCGTAAGGCGGTAAATTGGTTGGCATAATCCGCCAATGTCTTGCCTGGTGCATGCACCAAGGACTCAAACATCTTAATGTTCTGTAACAGGAACTGGTATATGCTACAAACTAGTGCCCCACCACTAATCAGGCTCCCCAATCATAAAAGGACAGATAGCCTGCGCCTTTATCTCATCCAGAATATGTCGCAGATCAAAATTATTCTGCACCTCTTTCAGCCATCTCTCATTTACATCCAGTCAGATCCACCATCACAATTAGGCACCCGGGCCCTCTTCATCTCTACATAAAAGAAACAAGTACCATGCCGCGGTAGGGGTGGTGGCGGTGGCAGCAGTGGAGGTGTCGCGTGCTGTTGGTGGATGTTATTCCCAACGGCCCGTCTGATATGTACTAGGGCCTGTAGAACATCATGCTGAAAATCCCCCTTACGTGGTTGTTGTGGGGGTGGAGGTACAGGAGTCGCAAATGGTGGTACCAGCTCTGCCGGTAGAGGTACCTATGGCGGTGGAGGTGGGGCCACTAGGCCGGTCTGTCGGCGCATGGTCTACCTCGAGGTCATGCAGACATCCTGTCAAAAGCAGTCATAATCAACAATGAGTTATATGTATTAAATTTGTTTACATATATCGAATTCTAAAATTAGGGTTTTAACGCAACACTTAATAACTTAAGTAAAATTGAAATTTATCCGACTTTTCCTAACCATTGTAGGGATCCTAATCTAATGATATCAATCTCAGTCTAAGATCATCACTTAATTTCTAAGATCATCACTTAAAGTCTAAGTGTTTACTTTGCTGTTTCCGTTGTGGATCTAGAGCCTAAGCTCTGATACCATTTGTCGCGCCCTGCCCGAAACTAGAATTTCGGTCTGATGCATCCGCCGCATCCTACTAAGAGGAGCATAAGGCACCGATACCATAAATGTGCAAGTCGACATGAATAATAAATTGAATAGCGGAAGCAACATAAAGATAAACATACAACATGCATCATAATACAAATCGTCATAAGTGTGTACAAATCCTAATATAAAAGGTCTCAAAATAGTCTAAGTACATCATGATAACAACTCCAAAATGATCCGGACATAAATCCTACCTACTAATCAGCTCAAAGATACTCTAGCTGAGGTCTTTCCTCGATGAACAAGGCGTCAGGGTCCCTATTCTCTGTAATGTGATAAAGTAAATATGAGTAACAAAACACTAATCACCCAGCAAGTAATCCGTCTAGATACATCATGTGAATCATGCAAGGGAGACGGGGTAATGAAATGACGATACATAAATAGATAACATAACAATTCACGTCTAAAATGCATAACAAAAAGGTCAACAAACAACATGTATCACATACATCGTATCACGTTTATAACCTTCTAAATTATCAAGTCTCTAGAAAAATGCCACTAGCATACGTTTTCATTCTTAGAATCTCCTTCCAAGTCTAAGACATCATTTTCCATATTCTTATCATCTATACACATTTGGACCTATAAAAATCATGCTAATATGATACATGTATGATGAGATGTCGGTAACCAATGTGATAAACATAAACTGTACTCATGTAATCGTCTTTCTTTTCTTGAAACATGCAAAAACAAACCTTTTCATAAAACGACCATCTTTCAAATAATAGTTGTGAAACTAAACATGTACCATCGGTAAGTCGGTATGCCCGGTGATCCTTTGTCCGTCAACAAAGAATACGCACAAGCCGGTATACCCATGACTTCAACCCCCTTGGGTTCCAATATCATGCCGTGCTCCAAAAACTAAAATCCTGTATGCCCCATAACTTCAACCACCTCAGTTCCGATGTTATGATGGCGCACCACTGAACATATAGTGTTATGACCCGTGTCTTGTAGGCTATACACATGCATGCACACATGTTAATAACATGAAATAACAAAAGATATATATATTATGTATCACTACACACACGGTCAAAAAAAATAAGAGGAAATAAAATAAAATAAAAACTCTAGAATCCTAAGTTGACTAGAAAATAAATAAAAGATAAAGTGTAAATCAAATTACAAATTCAAATTAGAACAAGATAACCTAAACCCCTAAAGATTCTACTCTACATCCCTCTACATCTATACACACATTCAACACAAAATCAAAAATCACCATCTTCATTAAAAAAAAACTTTCGGCCCTATTCTTGAGAGCTTCGACGGCAGTCCACCCTTTATTTTATCAAAAAGAAAAAAAAGAAAAAAAAAGAGAGAACAAAATGGCTGCCTATTTCTCCCAAAGATCAACTCCATATTCTGTATATTTCAAAAGCAAAGGCAGCACCATCCTTTATTCTCCCAGACGATCGCCAGCAGTTAGGAAGGAATTCAACCAATTTTAATCGTTCTTCATCCATCCTTCGTATATCACGTTTAATCAAGATACGAGTCAGGTATCCTTGTTATATTTTCTATGTTTTTACAAAGTTATTATGCTATTTTCATATCAAATTAGATCATGCATACGTAATTGTGATTTGTATAGATTGATGTAGTATATTTTAAAAGAGCGGATCCTTTTCTTTTTACAGAAGCATTATATTTTAGATAAAGTATTTGACGTTTTGTCGACATCGTTTAGTATAAATAAAATAAATAATTATATTTGAAATGTTGTGTGGCTAGATTATAGTATAAGGAAATTGTGTTTTGATGAGAAAAAAAGAGCCGAGAATTTTAAGAGTGTTCAGTGGGTGTATTTTGGCCTTATCATTGGTTGTATGTTGAATGTTCAAGTTTTCAAAATATATGATTTTCAAGCTATATAGGATATGTATGGTGTATATACGAATTGGATATATGTATATAAATGAATTAAAAAAATCAAAGGTGAAGTTCTATTTCGCAACGCTGGCCAAACAAAATTAAGTTAAGTCTGAAATTGCTATTTTGTAATATATATGTATATATTGGTTTGTGCAGTTGTTAAAAAGGGGCCAAAAGATTTGTAAAATGGTGATTTCATATTTTATAATATAAAGTATAAGAATATATATATGTGTGTGTGTGTAAATATATATGTTGATATGACAAATAGGAAAAAGAAAATAGAAAGGTAGGAACTAATTATATTAAGTAAGTCAAATTAACCTTTATTATTAGGTATTGATGTTTATACTACAATTGTTTAGATTCGAGCCTAGAGGAGAAGGAAGTTAATTCGTCAAAAAGGTAGGTGCCTCTTCCCCCTCAAACGGATATGATTCATGCATGCTTTGATGGTATACAAATGTGTTTCGTTGTTTTATTTGTTTTAGTTGTAAATTTTGTTTCATTGTTTTTATTTGTTTAAGTTGTAAATTTTGTATATGTTGGAAAGCATGAGATATATTATTTATGGCTGCTATGAGCGTGTATGTGTGTGTGAAATTGGTGGTATGATTGAATCGAAAACAAAATATCCTTAAAAATTGGGAAAAAGGGGAACTTTTACATTAGGAGTCTTTAAGAAGTTGTGTTTTGGCCTTAGAATAGGTTCCTATAGACTGGAAATAGGAGGAAATGGGGGTTGAGATCGAAAAACAAATCACAGTGCGCGTTGCCACTGGTGGAACATCAAATTAGATAAATAAATAAATAATTAAATTAAAGCAGAGAACAGGCCGGCCAACGGACCGGGTCGACTGGCCAGCGGGTCGGACCGAAGGCGGCCCATTAACCTCTTAAAAAAATAATGTATCGGGTCTGGTGGATCAGGCCAGGAAAATATAATTAAATACCAATAAGAATTCAAATAAATTCCAGAAAATATAAAAGCTTAAGATTAAATTATTTTCACTTAATTTCTGAAGTTTGGTAAATTTAAATAATTAAAAATTAATAGTAATAAATAGAATTAAGTAAGGGAAACATAGGGGAAATTAGTAGAAAATTCTAGTAAATTAATACAAGCTAAGGAAAAATAAAGGTGGTGATAAATAACAGCTTTCCAATATTCGAAAATTTACGAAACCAAATATTGAGTGCCGGAGACGGTGAGGATGGGCGTACGGGCCACAGGCGATTGTGTTTTTGCATTCATGGCACGTGCATTGCATTGATGGCGGGTCGTGACGTACGGGTCACGGGCGCTCAGGATGGTGTACGGTGGCGGGGCCACGACACTCAGGATGGTGTGCGGTGGCGCGGCCATGCACACTCAGTATGGTGACTGTGGGGTGTACGACCTGCAGCCACTCAGTAGGACCCGGGTTCATGCATTGCACGGTATGGATATTGGCATTATGTATGACATGACTTTGTTGCGTGTGACACGTTGATTGAGCATGCATCACGTACCTGCGCATTTTTATGTGGAGTGCTTTACTTACCGCATTTACTTTATCTTATGCATGTTATTTTATATTTATGTGCTATGTGGTTATATCATGTCTATGTGCTATGTGGCTATATCATTTCGGTATGTACGTTTTGTATTGGTTTGAGGCGGGCATCTACTGGGTGATTTTTTGTCACTCATCCCTACTTCCCAGGTGAGCCGGATGAGGACTACGAGCACATCTTTGTTGAGGACGGGACGGACATAGCTGAATGGGCTGGTTGATAGCTGCAGCTAGGATACGAGGGGAACTCTGCAGCTGATTTTTCGTAGTTATCTTTTGGGGATTTTCACAGACTTCTTTATTACTTTTATTATCAGAATTTTTATTCAGTAATGTAATGACGATTATTGGAGTTTAATTTAAGTTACGATTTACGTTTCTGCGAGAAAAACTTTTTTTACGTCATTTCTGACATGTAAAAGATTGATTCGAGGCCTTGTATTCTCCTTAGTGAGATACGGCGGGTGAACTGTTCCCGATGTTAAGGCTCGGGAGTGGAGCGCTACAGGTGGTATCAGAGCTGAGGCTTCAGATCCACCTCGGAAACGCAGGATTAACTAGTTCACCTAGACATAAGCTACGATCTTTTCGTAAAATAACAATTTTACCCCTAATAAACAAAGAAGACTTAAGAGATGATTTTAGACTTAGGCTATGATCGGGGTATGGGAGGGTGTGCCGATGGTGAGCTTTTCCTGTCTAATTACCATTTTACCCCGGGTCCAACCCCCTTAACTCGCTATTGACTAATCTAATTTCTTTTCATGAACTGGAATTACAGAAATGCCTCTACGACGTGAGCCAGCTGGAAATGGTGCTGAGAACCACCAGAATCAGGGGATCATCCGTAAGCACTTGAAGATGCCATATTCACCATGACCAACACCTTAGCACAGTAGCACCAGTTGCTGAACTAGTATGCACCGCGTACCACCATCGCAATCGGACCTGAGATTCTTCGGCAAGGAGATGCAGAGGAGTGATGGCGCAACACAACTGACACCGCCGACCACTTGGATCTAATTTCGGAATATGTTTAAAAAGTACTACGTGTTAGACAGTGCAATCACCCAGAACATGGTTCTAGATCCACGGCAGAAGCATAGGTTTAGGTTATGATCTTAGAAATTAAGTTATGTTTTGTCTCTAAGTCACGATCCTAGACATAAGTACCGATTTTTTTTTGCCGTAAGCAATGATATATATTGGAAATAAGACGTGACTTTAAAAGTTAAGTGATAACCTTGCCTACAGGTTACGACTGTAGACTTAATGAATGACGATGCGAAATATCAGCTCTAGAAATTAAGTGGTG
Organism: Eustoma russellianum; assembly: GCA_036186865.1. Classification (NCBI taxonomy): domain Eukaryota; kingdom Viridiplantae; phylum Streptophyta; class Magnoliopsida; order Gentianales; family Gentianaceae; genus Eustoma; species Eustoma russellianum. Next base: position 10,636,052 of record AP025052.1, read on the forward strand.
ACCTGAACATTAGGTGATGATTTGAACATAAGGACTGATCTTAGTCATAAGAGATGATTATACTAAGTAACGATCGTAGACATAACCGATGAGTATATTCTAAGTATTGAACTTAGAGATAAGTTATGATTTTAGACGTAAACAATGATGACACCGAGTATCGATTCTAGAAATAAGGCATGACATTAGACCTAAGTGATGATCGGATAGGGGACATGCCCACGTATACCTAGGACACTACATATGACTTTGAATTATTTGTCTTACCTGAGTGTTGATTATAACCATTTGCATAAATCCTCAGACCGACCCCTGCAAACCATTACCGTTATGATAAATGAAGCGGGTTCACGCCTCTACCTCAACAGTAGTGTCAGAATGCGATTAGGTCTAAGTGGGGATCACAGTTTCTAAGCAATGATTTATAGTAGAATGTTAGGTACTAAGAAAGTATTTATTAACGTTATGATCCGTAGAGTGTAGCAAAGAATATCGTATAAAGGGCTTTATAGTTACGATTAAGATGTTGAATTTTAGAGTCTCAAATAAGCCAAAGATATTGGTCCTATTAGAGATCTTAATTGATAGTGATAAGTGAGCACTACTAAAATAAGTATAGTGGAATGACAAATTATTACAAATCTAAGTATTGATTCATAGGAACACGTAAGTACTGATATATCGAGTAGGCTTAAACTGAAATAGAGTAAGTATGAACAAGTAGTGGGTGCATTTCAAGTGAGATCTAACTAAAGTAGAATTAGCGGTTGAAATAACCAAGTGAAGAAATACAATGGACCAGTGTCGCATGCGGGAGCATGTTGGATTAGAATGTTCTAAGTCAATCAATAGTTACTGTACTATAAGAAACAGTACATATGTGGATTTTTCCATTGACATTAAGGGATGACTTAGAAAAAAAATTATACGAAGTATTGGACTACTTTTTTAAGTAGTTAAACGTTTTTTTTGTATAAGCACGGACACCAAGATATATCCTACATATCAAAGGTATTTCAAAGGTTTTTGCTTCTAAATATTTCAACTACTCTCACTATTCTATACAATATGCTATTTTACAAGGCTATATTTCTTTTCGAATTCGTATAGCAATCTAATGGAATTTCGACTACTCCTGGCAAACAGATATTTTTCAAAATATTGATGTTTCGAACAATAATATACTTATATACCTGTTATATTTCTCAAACTTTTGTTTAGCTATATTTATTTTGCCACAATAATTTTATTTGTCAACTTTAGATACTTCAAGCATTTTACCATTAAACGCTTTTGAATATATTTATCTACTTGTGATGAACTTACTCAAATTTGCGAAGGAGAAAGAGTTTCAAAAGATATGCACATATTTTTGGAAATGAGAGGTACCATATTCAAAATTTTTTTATATAACTTTATAATTGCCGAGTTTTCGATGGTTGTATTTTGCGAAACAAAACATAACTTTCAAAATATATATTTCGTTAAAAATAAAAAGGCACCGCATTCAAATCATTTTTTTTAAAAAAATCTTTTTTTTACAAATGTTGTGTCTCAATTGTTTTAAAGTGGTTTTAACCGTAATGTTTGCGAACCAATTATACGATTGTTTTATAAGTGATCATTTAAGACACCGTGTTGTGAAAACAAATGATATTTTGGTTTGTGTTTACAAAAATTAGAAGGTATATTATTTTAAACAGTTAAAGCTATACTTCAAATTATAGCTACGTAAGTTACTTTCTCTAAATTAAAGAAAAATATGTCCATACACATATTTCGTATAGTAGGTTGGTGATGATATCTCTGTAAAAGTAAGAGCATGATTATAAACTAGATCGTAAGTCTAAGAATTGATTTCAAGAATTAGATGAGAACGGAGAGTGTTGGATATCATATTGGAAAACTTGGTGAATATTTCGGAAGGTCGTGTAACTAGGTAATATATCATATATGATGAGTTAAGTATTCAGAATTGTAGATTACATGTATATAAGTTGAATAATACATGTCAAGCGGTGTAAGTAGAAGTTTATAAGTTGTAATTATAGAGGATTAAGTTAAAGATTATAGTACACCTAAAAACTGATTTTAGAGGGCTGCTGATGATCACATATATAAGTACGTTATAAACCAATAATTGGGATACGAAACCCCCGGTATGATGACAGTACCTCTAAGTTGATCTTAGAATTTTAAGAAGACAGGTTATTATCTTAATACGCAGAGAATAATGAACTTAGAAACTACTCTGTTGGGTACAAGGAATGATTTTCGAGGACTTAGCCTATGATAAGGAAGTGAAATTTTCAACGTATCACAATATATAACGGATATTTAGCATGGTCATTATCATAGGTGAATGGATCAAGTAGAAACATACTAGGTCATAGAGCACGTCATACACAAGTTCCGAAGACGAAACTTATTATAAGGAGGGAGGAATGTTATGACCCGTGTCTTGTAGGCTATACACATGCATGCACACATGTTAATAACATGAAATAACAAAAGATATATATATTATGTATCACTACACACACGGGCAAAAAACATTAGAGGAAATAAAATAAAATAAAAACTCTAGAATCCTAATTTGACTAGAAAATAAATAAAAGATAAAGTGTAAATCAAATTACAAATTCAAATTAGAACAAGATAACCTAAACCCCTTAAGATTCTACTCTACATCCCTCTATATCTATACACACATTCAACACAAAATCAAAAATCACCATCTTCATTAAAAAAAACTTTCGGCCCTATTCCTGAGAGCTTCGACGGCAGACCACCCTTTATTTTATCAAAAAGAAAAAAAAAGAAAAAAAAGAGAGAACAAACTGGCTGCCTATTTCTCCCAAAGATCAACTCCATATTCTGTATATTTCAAAAGCAAAGGCAGCACCATCCTTTATTCTCCCAGACGATCGCCAGCAGTTAGGAAGGAATTCAACCAATTTTAATCCGTTCTTCATCCATCCTTCGTATATCACGTTTAATCAAGATACGAGTCAGGTATCCTTGATATATTTGCTATGTTTTTACAAAGTTATTATGCTATTTTCATATCAAATTAGATCATGCATACGTAATTGTGATTTGTATAGATTGATTTAGTATATTTTAAAAGAGCGGATCCTTTTCTTTTTACGGAAGCATTATATTTTAGATAAAGTATTTGGCGTTTTGTCGACATCGTTTAGTATATATAAAATAAATAAATATATTTGAAATGTTGTGTGGCTAGATTATAGTATAAGGAAATTATGTTTTGATGAGAAAAAAAAGAGCCGAGAATTTTAAGAGTGTTCAGTGGGTGTATTTTGGCCTTACCATTGGTTGTATGTTTAATGTTCAAGTTTTCAAAATATATGATTTTCAAGCTATATAGGATATGCATGGCGTATATACGAATTGGATATATGTATATATATGAATTTAAAAAAAATCAAAGGTGAAGTTCTATTTCCCAACGGTGGCCAAACAAAATTAAGTTTGAAATTGCTATTTTGTAATATATATGTATATATTGGTTTGTGTAACAGTTGTTAAAAAGGGGCCAAAAGATTTGTAAAATGGTGCATTCATATTTTATAATATAAAGTATAAGAATATATATATATATATATATATATATATCTGTGTGTGTGTGTGTGTAAATATATATGTTGGTATGACAAATAAGAAAAAGAAAATAGAAAGCTAGGAACTAATTATATTAAGTAAGCCAAATTAACCTTTATTATTAGGCATTGATGTTTATACTACAATTGTTTAGATTCGAGCCTAGAGTAGAAGGAAGTTAATTCGTCAGAAAGGTAGGTGCCTCTTCCCCCTCAAACGGATATGATTCATGCATGCTTTGATGGTATACAAATGTGTTTCGTTGTTTTATTTGTTTTAGTTGTAAATTTTGTTTCATTGTTTTTATTTGTTCAAGTTGTAAATTTTATATATGTTGGAAAGCATGAGATATATTATTTATGGCTGCTATGTGCGTGTATGTGTGTGTGAAATTGGTGGTATGATTGAATCGAAAACAAAATATCCTTAAAAAATGGTGAAAGGGGGAACTTTTACATTAGGAGTCTTTAAGAATTTGTGTTTTGGCCTTAGAATAGGTTCCTATAGACTGGAAATAGGAGGAAATGGGGGTTGGGATCGAAAAACAAATCACAGTGCGCGTTGCCACTGGTGGAACATCAAATTAGATAAATAAATAAATAATTAAATTAAAGCAGAGAACAGGCCGGCCAACGGACCGGGTCGACTGGCCAGCGGGTCGGGCCGAAGGCGGCCCATTAACCTCTTAAAAAAATAATGTATCGGGTCTGGCGGATCAGGCCAGGAAAATATAATTAAATACCAATAAGAATTCAAATAAATTCCAGAAAATATAAAAGCTTAAGATTAAATTATTTTCACTTAATTTCTGAAGTTTGGTAAATTTAAGTAATTAAAAATTAATAGTAATAAATAGAATTAAGTAAGGGAAACATAGGGGAAATTAGTAGAAAATTCTAGTAAATTAATACAAGGTAAGGAAAAATAAAGGTGGTGATAAATAACAACTTTCCAATATTTGAAAATTTACGAAACCAAATATTGAGTGCCGGAGACGGTGAGGATGGGCGTACGGGCCCCAGGCGATTGTGTTTTTGCATTCATGGCACATGCATTGCATTGATGGTGGGTCGTGACATACGGGTCATGGGCGCTCAAAATGGTGTACGGTGGCGGGGCCACGACACTCAGGATGGTGTGCGGTGGCGCGGCCACGCACACTCAGTATGGTGACTGTGGGGTGTACGACCTGCAGCCACTCAGTAGGACCCGGGTTCATGCATTGCACGGTATGGATATTGGCATTATGTGTGACATAACTTTGTTGTGTGTGACACGTTGATATAGCATGCATCACGTACTTACGCATTTTATGTGGAGTGCTTTACTTACCACATTTACTTTATCTTATGCATGTTATTTTATATTTATGTGCTATGTGGTTATATCATGTCTATGTGCTATGTGGCTATATCATTTCGGTATGTACATTTTGTATTGGTTTGAGGCGGGCATCTACTGGGTGATTTTCTGTCACTCATCCCTACTTTCTAGGTGAGCCAGAAGAGGACTACGAGCACATCTTTGTTGAGGACGGGACGGACATAGCTGAATGGGCTGGTTGATAGCTGCAGCTAGGATACGAGGAGAACTCTGCAGCTGATTTTTCGTAGTTATCTTTTGGGGATTTTCACAGACTTCTTTATTACTTTTATTATCAGAATTTTTATTTAGTAATGTAATGACGATTATTGGAGTTTAATTTAAGTTACGATTTACGTTTCTGCGAGAAAAAAAATTTACGTCATTTCTGACATGTAAAAGATTGATTCGACGCCTTGTATTCTCCTTAGTGAGATACGGCGGGTGCACTGTTCTCGATGTTAGGGCTCGGGAGCGGGGCGCTACATATAGATACTGTAACATGACATAACTATCTGATAAATTCTATGTGCACGGTGAGCTTTTCAAACACTTTATGAAGGGTAACAATGCTTGCATATGCCTTGACTAACTCTTACATTTCATCAACTTTAAACAATTAAACCTTCTCATATCACCACATTCTAAAACCCCACATATATATACATAACCTATGCCTCAAATCATGAAAATTACGCTTTGTTTTCCTCCATCAAGATTTCGGCCAACATCCTACTTTTCTTCATTATTTCCTCAAATTACACCTCTTAACCTAGTTATAATAGTCCACAAAGCCCTAATTTCTTATTCCTCTACCTAAGATTATATATTAAATAATAATACATATACACTAGTCACATTTTCCATTATGCATTACTTTATGCATATTTATATCAATGAATGTGTCCAAGGCTATTTATTTCACATCAACCATGTATTTAAAGCCAAAACTATATATATGTATGCAAGATGGCCATTTGGCCGAATTTATACCCATATACATATTTATATTTTCTTTTTATATATTGCACCTCTTTTATTCCTTCTTTTAATTTCATCACTCTTTCTTTTTATATCAAACATGTTCATATTTATTATGTGACATAAAATTTATACTTTCACTTCTTTTTACATTATGGCCGAAAACATTTACATATGTATTTATATAAATACTAATAATTCCCCCTTTTTCATCTATTTCATTTCTTTGTTCTATATTTGAAATATGTATCTCCCTTTTATTATATTTAATCGTGGTATATATATATAGGTATATATATGTATTATTTTGGCCCATGGCCAAATATTTATATCTATGTATACATATATTGTTTTTCATTTTATACACTTCATTTCTTTAAAACATATCTTAATCTTATAGATATTTCTTTTCATATACAACCTTCTTATAATTATAATATGTCAAAATAATTATCTTTCTTCCCTCTTTTCTTAGTGGCCGAATTTAGGAGAGGGTTATACCTATCATATAAACACTTTTTCATTTCATCTCTTCTATTTATATATTTACTCAAGTGTTTATTACTACTATTATATATATCTTCTTCCTTCATTACAATGATTTTAAATAATCACCTAACATACATAACATGTATAACATGATGGAATCATAAAAATGAGATAAATAGGGTATTAAACCCTCACTTGGCCGAATTCAACATATACCCACGTAATCATATTTTCATCATTTATAAACATGGAATTCACACATTCTTGATATAAAACCTTACATATAACTCATGAATGATCCATTTTTATATGAACATAAGAACATAGCTCTTAGAAAACTCATGAAGGATCTAGGAAGAATACCTGCCTTTATTACTTAGTCTTTTATAAAAGTGAAGATTTCTTCACTTGGCTTGAAGAAAAAATCTTCTTTTCCTTCCCTATGACCCACGGTTTTTGGAGCAAAATAGAGGTTAGAATGCATCCATAAAGATATAGAAATGGAAGAAGAATAACCGACAGAAGCAATTGGAACTATGCTTGTGCCTTAATTGAAATTGATCTCAGCAAAGAATTGTTGACATCGGTGGAACTACTGCTCTCAAATGACACCACAATAATACAGAAGGTGGAATATGAGAGGATGCCGATGTTCTGGAGGGACTGCAGGAAGCTCGGCCATAGTGCAAACTCTCACAAACAAGCTGGTCATCAAAAGAACCCCGCTATGGCCGAGCTGCAGACAAACCAACTCATCTTGGCAACTACCATGTCTGTCGATCCACAACTATAACACTTGCTCCCATCCCTCCTACAAAAAAACCCTCCAGACCTGGACCTAGCTCAACTCGGCCGAAACAGCCTAGCTCGACCCAGAAACACATGGCCCTAAATTCAGCCAAGGCACTACCAGAAACAGCTCGGACGTCCTCTAGCTCAGCTCGGCCTGTCAGCTCAGCATGTCCTTCCACCTCAGCCCTGCCAATCACACTTATGCATTCTGATTCTTAAATAGGTTTTGACCAGATAATGGTAGGAACAATTTGCTTTGCCGAAACCAACACAGATAAGCTACATCAAGGCTAGCAACATAGTGTTTACGTGGAACACCATGTGGAGAGAATCAATTCTCTACTCTAGGATGGATTCACTTAGGTGGTATCGAAATCTAAGGCGCTTGCATAGAAGAAAAAGCACAAGGCACCTCAAGGCAAGGTCAAGGTAAGACCAACCACTTAACCCAATGATAAGAATTTTTTGGAATATTAGGGGGGCAATAAACCCTAAAACACAACGGTGTTTATAATTTTGGTAGAAAACACAAAATAGATATCAACAGATTATTAGATACTAAATTGAACAACAAGATGTATCGGTCCCTCAAACAAAAGTTTGCAAGATGGGAGTTCGTAAATAATTTTGACTCTCATGTGGGCAAGCAAATTTTGGTATGCTGGAATCCGTCCTCAGCTGCAGTCTAGGTCATCTCAACTGATCCCCAGACTATGCACTGTAGAATCACATCTCTTGTGACTGTGCTGAACTTGCAAGTCACATTTGTCTATGGCTTCAACACAATTGTTCATAGGCAGCCACTGTGGAACTCCATTATCAACCAGATTTAAGCACAGGATTAGATTTTCGTAGGCGATTTCAACTATAATTTTAAGTGAAGAAGAGAGAACAGGGGGCAGAACGACAACGAACTGTGAACTCCAGGACCAGCTCAGCTTCTTTCTTCTAAGTGGCTTAATGGAGCTCAGCTCGTCTGGATGCTTCCACATGTGGGATAACGGCTTTATCAAATCTCGATTTGATAGATTTATGGCCAACACCAACTTCTTGGAGACAACCCCCATGTCAAAGGTACATTTCTACCCTACTAGATGCCTTTCTGACCATTCAGCAGATGTGCTCAGCCTTGACATCTCCAGCCCAACAGTCAGGAGCTCCTTCAAATTCTTCAATATGTGGGCTGATCATGAGGAATTTCTCCCTCTTTTTAGATCACTATAGAGTCAACGGATCCATGGCTCAGCCGTGTTTCAGATATGCAAGAAGCTGAAAGCCCTGAAGGCCCCCTCAGGGAGCTGAACAAGAAATCTTTCTCGCACATCTTTAGCAAAGCTGACCAGCAGTGGAAGAGCTCGAGCACATGAAGGAACACCCAGAAGGTCAATGAGGCACACCTGACTAGATGAACAAACTACAGAAACAAAGGCACCTGGCCTTCAACCTTTCGGAGGATGAAAGGAAATTCTTTTATCAGCTTGCTAAAGGTAACTATTTAATTTCGAGTGACAGGAATACAAAATTCTTACAACCCATAATTAAAAGAAACAAGGCAAAGAACAATATCAATGGAGTTCAGCTCGGTGACGGCACTATGTCCTCATTTATCGAGCAGGCAGCTCATCAATTTGTATCTTACTACACTGACGTTCTTGGCTCAGCTTGGCCAATCCAGCCCACCAGAACACAAGTCTTGAATAGAGGTCTAAGGCTCTCTGCACAGCAAGCTGACTCATTAATAGCCCTAATACAATAAGCTGGGATAAAAGCAGCTCTGCACTCCATTAGGAAGGACAAAGCGCTTGGACCTGATGGCTATTCCTTTTAGTTCTTCGTCAAAGTCTTGGAGATAGTAAGGGCCGACCTGATTGCTGTAGTGCAGGAGTTCTTCAGGAATGGCTAGTTGCTTAAACAAGTCGATCACACTACCATTGCTCTAGTCCCCAAGGCTACCCTTGTCACCAGAGTTGGGGATAACCGGCCACAACGTGATCTACAAGATACTCTCTAAGATACTTGCAATGCGAATGACGATAGGCATGGCCCCCCTCATGGATCCTGCTCATGCTGGTTTCTTTATGGACATATCCATGATGAGCAATGTCCTCTTAGTCCAAGAGCTAATTAGAGACTATGGGAGAAAAAGGACAACTCCAAAATGCATACTTAAGGTAGACATCAGGAAGGCTTTCGACTCCATCAGTTGGTCCTTCCCCAAAAAAATGCTTATTGGACTATGATTTCCCTCTATCCTCATGGGTTGGATCATGGAGTGCGTGAGCACTACCAGCTACTCTGTTTCTCTTAACGACAGGCCTTATAGGTTCTTTCAGGGCAGGTGGCGCTTGAGACAAGGATACCATATCTCTCCCTTCCTATTCGTGATTTGTATGGAATATCTATCAAGACTGCTTCGTGTACTAAGTTATGATAAGGAGTTCCACTACCACGCTGGATGTGTTGAGCAAAAAATAACTCAACTCTGCTTTGCAGATGACCTTATCCTATTCTCCAGAGGTGATGTCAGCTCGCTAAAGAAAATTATGGAAGCACTGGCTGACTTTGGTGACTGTTCTAAGCTCAGATCAAACCTGACAAAATTTAAGTTCTTCCACACAGGCATTGGTGGCACAATTAGGTGGTTGCATGTCAGCATAGGATTCTCAGAAGGAACCATGCCTTTCAGATATTTGGGCATACCTATAGCAGGCCGCAAGATGTAGACCTCACACTATACACCTTTCGTCAAAAAACTTATGGACAAGGTCGTGCAATAGAAGGCATCAAGTCTCTTATACACTTGCAGATTACAACTGATCAGGTCAGTTTTGTAGGGCGTGAACTGTTTCTAGCTAAGCGCATTACCTGTTCCAGCAACAGTCAAGACTGGTAAAAAGGATTTGTTTGCACTTTTTATGGGGGAGTTCCTCAGTGGGCTCCAAAAAGGTCAGGGTTACTTGGTCTCAGGTCAGCCTACCCAAAGAAGAAGGGGGATTAGGAGTTATCCAATGAAGCTGTGGAATATGGCACTGCCATCAAAGAACCTGTGGGATCTGCACCACAAGAAAGACACACTCTGTGTTGCAGTGGATGAATCATAAGTATAGACTACGAGGTATGCTATCGTTGAGGACAGAGAGAAGCTCATACTCACAACTCCTAAAGAAACTTATGGAGATTCAAAACCAGTTGCTACTTAGGGAAGGCTCCTATAGCTTGGCAATTGAGACAATTGCCTCATGGACTGTGGAAAAGACTCTCAAGCCCTACATGGCGTATGAGTACTTCAGAGAAAAGGGTAGTAAGGTCAGCTGGAGCAGGATTGTCTGGGACCCAGCAATTACTCCTAAACACTCCTTCATACTTTGGCTTGCCGGGCTGAACAAGCTTTCCACTAAAGAACACCTTGTTTACCTAGACAACAGAAAATATCACCTCTGCTCGGCTAAACAAGAGACGCTGCAACACCTCTTCTTCTCCAGCTCAGATAGTGAGCTAATTCATGAATTGAATCAAATAGTTTAACTTAACTAAACTAAAGAGTCATGCCCTTTAAACGCCTTAAGAAAGAGGCTTAAGTAATCGCTTCAAATCTTTTAGAAATTTTTTTCCACGAAACTCCTGTCTTAGTCTTCATTTTTAAGCAGAGGATATAAATATGAAAAAAAAGCGCCTGGCGAGTCGTTTTTTTTTTAGTTTTAAAGTTGAATGTTCATTATGATGATAAGTAGTCGATTAGGAGAACTGCTATGTC
>AP025052.1:10647063-10775622 GCA_036186865.1 Eustoma russellianum
TAATGAAATTATATAGATTGTTAAATACAGTAGACTCATAGTGAGCTAATTCATGAATTGAATCAAATGGTTTAACTTAACTAAACTAAAGAGTCACGCCCTTTAAACGCCCTAAGAAAGAGGCTTAAGTAATCGCTTCAAATCTTTTAGAAATTTTTTTCCACAAAACTCCTGTCTTAGTCTTCATTTTTAAGTAGAGGATATAAATATGAAAAAAAAGCGCCTGGCGAGTCGTTTTTTTTTTAGTTTTAAAGTTGAATGTTCATTATGATGATAAGTAGTTGTTTATAAAGTCTCCTGGCGGATGGGTAATACCCGCTAGCCAACAAATTTGGCTTAATATCTCTTCATGGATGGTACTCCCACGCAGTTTCCAATATATAAACAAGATATTAGAATGGGGATCGAGAAAACTCAAAGGAAAAGTATTGAAAGTCAAGGCAGCGAAAATTGTCTTGGCTGCAGCAGTGTATTTTATCTGGCAAGGTTGTAAAAGATATATTTTTGAAGGAGAAGCATTTGTGTCTAGGGATGCAGCGCATAGATTATACACTCATGTATATAGAGTGATGTATAAGCTCTATCCACATCAATTAGACATAGGCGCTGCTCATATGTTTTAAGATTGCTAGACATTACTAAATAGAACATGTAGGTCAGTATGCAAACCTACAAGTAGAGCTATTGCATGGGTTGCATCCCCTTGATGTCTTGATTTCTCTGGTTAATTTAGCATTTTAACTAAGAAAAAGGAAATTAAGATGGTCATTTGATGTTGAGCGAATTGATAAGATAAGCAAGAACGCGTGGGATTATAGGGAATATAGGATGGTAAATTAAAAATAAAAGAGGAAAAAAAGGAAGTAAAAGACTTATAGAAAGAGCTGGACTTCGACGTTTATCACAAAAAGGGCAGCCTCAGGGGTGCTGTGGGACAAGAATTTTCCAATTAAATTAAAGGGAAAATTTTGTAGGGTGGCAGTGCGGCCGGCAATGTTATATGGAACAGAATGCTGGGCCATCACGAGGACACAGTCACAGAAGATGGAAGTGGCAGAGATGAAGATGTTGAGGTGGATGTGTGGGCATACAAGGCTAGACAAGATAAGAAATGAGGTATACAGAGAAAGTTTAGGGGTGACTAGTGTAACATATAAGATAAGAGAGGGAAGACTGAGATGGATTGGGCATGGCAAGAGGAGACAGACAATAGCGTCTGTGAGAGCAATTGGAAACCTCATTGTAGAAGGGAAGAAGAGTAAAGGCAGATCCAAACTGACGTGGGATGAGCAGGTTAGGCATGACTTACTAGATTTGCACCTCTCTGAGGACATGGTACAGGATAGGAGTTCATGGAGGCAGAGGATTAAGGTTAAGGAGGGATAGACATGATATAGGGCATCTTACAGCATACTTAGAGGATTAGATAGTATTTGCACTTTAGTTTGACTTTGCGTATTTTGTTTTGGCCTTTTTCTTTCAATTATTTGTGCATGTGCACTATTATGACTATTTTAATAGCAGAAGACTTTTGTATATGTTTAAGTTGACTTTGCACTTGTTTGTTTATGTTCTGCCGTTGTTTTATATTATATGTACATATACACGTTAGGAGTATTTTAATATCGGCAGCCTCCTTTTTGTATTTCTTGAATTACCTCACTGACACACTAGCACATCATATCTGTATTATTGTGCCGTTTATGCAGGTACATATAGAGCCGGAGGTCTCACTGGAAGCCAACTCTCTATCCCTTGGGATAGAGGTATTGTTTGCCTGCCATTTATCCTCCTCAGACCCTAGTCATAGCTTTTGCTGTCGTTGAGAAATACTGAGTTCGATTGATTGATTAGTAAGGATATGTATGTTATTTGTTTAGGCGATTGAAAAATACACATCTTAATTTTGTAAAAACACAATATCTTTATTTTCATGTCATTGATCTCAGCTATGATTCATTTTTGATCTTGGATTGAAGAAAAATTTTGTTCGCCATGTATTTATCATAATTCTTTTCTTACTTTTATGTCACAACTTTGGTACCAAAACAGACTCAAAACCGGTCATGACTCTATGTCCCATATAATCAATTTATAGTTATTATAATATAGACCTAATTTTATATTTATGGACTTGATAGCCTCCCAAACCCCGCTTACTCCTAAACCATTTAACTGACTTGAACGCCGGAAGGTTCCTCAGTCTAAAATTATACATTAGAGACTCTAACCTTTGGCTATTTTGCAGGTTACATTCATCAAAAGGTTTGCTATTTTGCAGCTTACATTCATCAAAAGGTTCATTCAATTGCATAATTACCCAAATTTCAAACCCATTTGCGTAAGATTGTCTTATGTCCATACACCTTAACCTCGAATGGTTATTGTTAAGTCCATCTCTTAATTAGTTTAAAGTGTTTCTACCATTGAAATTACTAGTACATTACGAAAATGATCCTGGATTTATCATTTAGCGGTAGAAGGATGATCATCTAGTCTCGAAGTTTACATTCTTTTCTCACTTTTCGAACTTTGTTTTTCAACAAACATGGTCGAACGCATAGAAACAAGTAGCATTTGAGAAAAGATTGGTCAAACTAATGACAAACATAGAACCAATGATAAGGGGAGTGTAAGGTCCGAAGAAAGGCAAGAACCGTTTGTTCGTTCTCCACCTTCGGCTTGAGCCAATTTTTCCAAGGGTTCCTTATACATAAGAGCAAATATAAGAGTTTCTGCGACTCTTGATAATGAATCATCTTCATCATTGCGACTGAAATACGTCCCCCAGGAATATCCTAATGTTGCTGGGATCTCTATCCATCCCTACCAAGATGACCCAAAACAAATCTTTTTACACATCTTGCGGCATCTGTGGCTGAGTCTTCTCATCCCTCCAGATGGGTATAGAGCCTGCTTGAATTAGGAGGGAAGGCTCAGATAAAAAAGCAAAGATTGAAGGAGCGCAAATAAGAAACCCTGGTATTAAAACCTCCATCTATTGTTGGTTCTAATGGGGTGAGATAAAATGAATCTCGCACTAAACAACCAATGTTCTAAGCAAAGGTGCACGTAATGACTGCATGCAACAAATAGTCATCCCACCTTCGCGTTACATTGAAATTGTTTGTCAGAGTCCAACCGTACGTGGCATCGACACTTTTGCAGCTCTGTCCGGTTTTGAAGTTCCTAAGTTAAACCAACATAACGAAACAACAAATATTACGGATTACTTGTTTCAATTTGAGACAGCCATAAGCTTGATGAATGTTCTGGACCTGCTCCACTATAAAACTTTCTCATTTCATTATAGAAAAAATCTCAGAGATGGTTTCAGGAATTTCCCGACAGAAATGTGAAGTCCTAATCCTAGATTGCGAAGATGTTCCACTCTTAGTTTGTTTCATCCAAACCATTTGACTAGAGCTATTGTTCACCTCATGACCATCAGACAAGAACCTGATGATCCTATGACAAAATGCCTGCAAAGATTGTTGGAGAATTAAAAGCTTGGGCTTTGGCCCATTAAGGAAGGTTGCAAAACTTGGTTGAGCAACGTACTTTGAGCTAAATTATGATTAGTTTCCGATAATGAGAATCGAAAACTAATGGGTCCTTAACTATCTACGTAGTAGTTAATTTTAGGATTTGGATTCACTCAATTACGATACCGGGTGAATGAGAAATTAATGCTCAAAGTGGATGGAAAACATTGTTAATGGGTGACGTGTCCTATTCTTAGGAAGCCACATCACCCTTATGGAGGAATACAACATTGGACACTTTAGATGTGCCCTTGGGGCATGAGAAGTTTTTGACCGGAGGGAGGACATAGTTCGTTCTATGTAAAGTACATCGATCGATCACATCGATCGATCGATGTAACTTTGATCGATCGATGTAATCGATCGAAGCCGGACAGAAAGCTTCAAGATCATTCTGCCTTACATCGATCGATCACATCGATCGATCGATGTCACTTCGATCGATTGATGTAATCGATCGAAGCTGGACAACAGAACTTTTCATGCTGAGCGGTTGTGTTTCAAACTTTTCAAACGGTATCCTCCAGTATGCGATAAGATCAATCGGTTTTGATCTAATGGTGGCGGAAAAGGCAGCTTTGATCCAACGACTGAGATTTAAACTGACCTAACCGCCCAACCGAATGTGGTTTCCGTCTAACGCTCCAGGTTTAATCCTACGAATCGGTTTTCAATCTAACGGCTGGAATTTAAACCTTCCATAACCGCTAGGATGTTTTAATCTGACGGCTCTAATCGATCTACTGTTATGATCTGACGGTCACGATTCCATCTGCGAAAACTGACTTTTAACCGACTCCCCTATATAAACAGGGCAAGGGGTGTGCATTCTACACACACTTGCTCTCGGAATTCGTAGCATACAGCATTCATAACATTCGAGTTTTTGCATCACATCCAAGAGAAGTTAGGACACTCGAAGGTTCGCAGTAGTTCAAGTTCAGCAGTGCCGCTCAACTGAACAGGTACCCGTTGTATCCTGGGAGACGGTTGCTAACTTCGGTTAGGCATAGTATACCGGAGCAATACTTCTTAAGGACAGAGTCCTCGAATCGCCCCGGGTTTGGTTTATTTTACTGTTTCCATACGCACACACCGAACGACTACGTCTTAGTACAGGATTGATTGTTTCCAACAATCTTAAGACGTACTCCCGATTCAATTACTTCCTGTACCGTTTTTTATTTACGCAAAGCAGTGTTCATACTGATTTGCATTCTACTTCTACTCATTTCTTAAATCTGATTCTGTTCTGATCTGTACGTTTTGATCGAACTGAACAGGAATGGAAAACGAAAGCTCGAACTCTGTTCAAGGCTTTAACGGTGCTCACTCTGTGTCTGCACCTAACGGGGCAAATAATGTTATTGCCGGTGCGCCGTTCAACACGGTTCCGTTAGCACCTACCGGAGGGCCTCAGATGAATCCGGCTGCCACAGCTGCACACGTGGAGAAGCCCGGAAAAGTTCACCGGCAGTTTCTTCAAGAGGTGGCAGCAAAAGATGCTGTTCTATCTCATAGCGCTGGGATTGACCAAAATGCTGAGCGAGGATCCGCCAGTGGTAGAACCTGTGGAGGATCAACATCAGAACATGCAGAACGCCTTGGGGGCTGAAGCATGGGCGTATGCAAATTTTTGTTGTTTCAATTTGATTCTGAGTTGCCTAGATAATACTGTCTATGGCGTGTTTTGTACATATAAAACTGCAAAAGCTTTATGGTTGGCTTTAGATAAAAAGTATCGCACAGAAGATGCTGGCACGAAAAAGTTAATAGTTGGAAAATTTCTCGACAATAAAATGCTAGATTCCAAAACTGTCATTTTGCAGGTTGAGGAAATACAGATGTTGGTATCTGAGATGGAAGAGGAGGGCATGACGCTGAGTGAATCTTTCCAGGTTGCGGCTGTGATTGAGAAGCTGCCTCCTTCGTGGAGGGAATTTAAGAGCTATCTCAAACACTAACGAAAGGAAATGAAGATGGAGGATTTGATTGTCTAGCTTCGAATTGAAGAAGACAATCGTCGTGCCGAGAGAAAGCCAACCACTCCGTCGGGTCAAGCCAAGGCTCATGTTGCTGAGGCGAAAAACAAAAAGAAAAATAACACTTTGGGCGTGAACGTCAAGGGCAAGGAGATTGCAAAGAAGTTCACAGGTAAGTGTTATAACTGTGGAAAACCAGGGCACCGTAGCAGTGACTGCCGTAAGCCCAAAAAGAATCAGAATCAAAACAAAGCAAAAGTGAATCTGGTCGGCGCAATGGAAGATCTGAATCTCTGCACAGTGGTGACCGAGTGCAACGCAGTGGAGAACCCGCGTGAATGGTGGGTGGACACAGGGGCCACTCGACATGTTTGTGCGAACAAGGCAATGTTCAGAGAATATGTACCCACGACGAACAATGAACAACTCTTCATGGGAAACTCTGATATCTCGAAGATCGAAGGATCGGGCAAGGTAGTTTTGAAACTGACCTCAGGACATGAGTTGACCATGCAGAATGTGTTGCATGTTCCTGACATCAGGAAAAACTTGGTTTCTGGCGCACTGCTAGTTAGTCATGGTTTCAAGCTTTTTTTGAGGCAAACAAATTTACACTTTCTAAGAATGGCATGTATTTGGGAAAGGGGTACCTTATTGATAACATGTTTAAGTTAAATGTTATGATGATTCTACCCAAGAAAGTTGCGCCCACTGAGGCTAATAAAATTGTTTCCTCTTCTGCTTACATGCTTGAGTCTTCTTGTTTATGGCATTTTTGTTTGGGACATGTTAATTACAAATCAATACAACGAATGACTAATCTTGACTTATTGCCCAAACTGGACTTTAATAATAAAGACAAATGCCAAATATGTGTTGAAGCAAAATTGACAAAAGCGTCATTTCCTTCAACAGAACGAAACACTGAATCTTTGGATTTAATTCATAAAGATTTGTGTGATTTAAAGTTTGTGCAAACAAGAGGAGGTAGAAAGTACTTTGTAACTTTTATCGACGATTGCACTAGATACTGTTATGTTTATTTGCTAAGTAGCAAAGATGAGGCCATCGATGCTTTTAAAGATTATAAGAATGAAGTTGAGAATCAACTTAGCAAACGAATTAAAACAATTCGAAGTGATAGAGGCGGGGAATATGACGCATCGTTTAATGAATTCTGTTCAGAACATGGCATTGTTCACCAAACGACTGTATCATATTCACCTCAATCTAATGGTATTGCAGAACGCAAAAACCGTACCCTAAAGGAAATGATGAATGCTATGTTGATAAGTTTGGGTTTACCTCAGAACTTGTGGGGGGAAGAAATTCTCTCCTCCAATGTCATTTTAAATAGGATTCCGTTCGAGAAGACGGATAAAACCCCATATGAACTGTGGAAAGGCTATAAGCCTAGTTACAAATACATGAAAGTGTGGGGTGTCTGGCGAATGTTGCTATACCTAAACCAAGACATGTGAGAATCGGGCCTAAAACAATTGATTGCATATTCATCGGCTATGCAACGAACAGTAGTGCATATCATTTCTTAGTGCACAAATCGGACATTTCCGAGATACATGAAAATGTTGTCATAGAGTTGAGGAATGCAGTGTTCTTTGAAAATGTCTTTCCTAAGAAAGACAAAGACAGTGAATAAGCTAGCACTAGTAAGCGAGTGCGTGAGACGACTCCTCAAGAGACTGAGGAACCTCGTCAAAGCAAACGAGTCAAAATACCGACGTCTTTTGGACAAATTTTCTAACCTACATGGTAGAAAACGAGCCGAGATCTTTCTCTGAGGCAATGACAACTCCAGAAAATCCTTTATGGAAAGAAGCAGTGAATAGTGAGATAGATTCCATTCATCAAAATCACACTTGGGAGCTGGTAGATCTTCCTCCAGGAAGTAAAACACTCGGATGCAAGTGGATTTTCAGGAAAAAACTGAAAGAAGATGGATCTATTGACAAGTACAAGGCCAGGTTAGTAGCCAAGGGATACAGACAGAAAGAAGGCTTTGACTTCTTTGATACCTACTCACGAGTGACTAGGATCACTTCCATAAGAATGCTAGTAGCTGTTGCTGCAGTCTATGATTTAGAAATCCATCAAATGGATGTGAAGACTGCCTTTCTTAATGGTGAGTTAGAGGAAGAGATTTATATAGAACAACCCGAAGGGTTAGTTGTTCCAGGACAAGAAAGGAAAGTGTGTAGACTTGTTAAGTCTCTGTACGGACTTAAACAAGCACCCAAGCAATAGCATTTAAAGTTTGACCAGGTAATGATGTCAAACGGCTTCAGGATCAATGAGTGCGACAAGTGTGTGTACATCAAGAGCACACCAAATGCCTATGTAATAGTATGTCTCTATGTAGACGACATGCTAATCATGGGCAGTACTCCTGATATCATTTTGAGTACAAAGAAGATGTTAACATGAAATTTTGATATGAAAGACATGGGGGTTGCCAATGTTATTCTAGGAATTAAAATTTCTCGGATTGCTGATGGTCTTGTTATGTCGCAAACTCACTATATTGAATCTGTTCTCAAACAATTCAATATGTTTGAAACAAAACAAATAAAGACCCCACTTGACTTAAGTATACACTTAAGGAAAAATCGAGGCGAACATATAGCTCAATTAAAATACTCTCAGGTAATCGGGAGTCTCATGTACATAACGAATTGTACAAGACCAGACTTAGCTTGTGCAGTAAACAAATTGAGCAGGTTTACCAGTAATCCAAGTGATGATCATTGGAAAGCTCTTAACAGAGTGATGAGGTATCTGAAATACACAATGAATCTTGGATTACATTACACGAGATATCCAGCAGTATTAGAAGGATATTGCGATGCAAATTGGATATCAGAGAGTAAGGACTCGAAGTCCACCAGTGAATACTTATTCACTGTTGGTGGTGCTGCTGTGTCGTGGAAATCTACGAAACAAACGTGCATAGCTCGGTCTACTATGGAAGCTGAGTTCATAGCACTGGATAAAGCTGGGGAAGAAGCTGAATGGCTTCGGAATTTCCTAGAAGATGTTCCATGCTGGCCTAAACCAATTGCTCCTATTAGCATACACTGTGATAGCCAGTCAGCTATAAGACGTGTTCAAAGCAGCATCTACAATGGTAAGTCTCGACACATACGTCGGAGACATAACACCATTAAACAGTTGATCTCTAATGGCGTGATTTCCATTGATTACGTAAAATCAATAGAGAATCTTGCGGATCCGCTTACAAAAGGCTTGCCTAGAGATCAGATGTCAAGATTGACAAACGGAATGGGACTAAAGCATATAATGCAAGAATCTTTGTAATGATAACCCAACCTTGTTGACTGGAGATCCCAGAATCTTGGTTCAATGGGACAACTAAGATATGAAGCTTCAGTTAGCACTTACTCATTCCGTCACATAAAAGTGCTGTCTGCAGAGAATATTTTGGGTAAGCTAAAGCTTTTAATGATGTCCTATATCTTGATACATCAAGTGGGGTACGGCAGAATACTCTTGATAGGAATCACCTATGTAAGTGTGAAGTGGAGCCGCTTCTATAAGAAATCTGGGAGGCAAGATTTCTCTAAAACACTTTCTGAAACCAGGTTGTTCATTGCCAAAATGAACACAACCATGAGAACCAAAAGGGTGCTAAAGAAAATGTTGTGTGAGTATCGTTGTCTAGGTTCACAACAAAGGCTGACTGGTTTCAAGACATCAAGTCACTAATTAGCCGAGTGAATCCGATGGTACATCACTATGAAAGGTTCAAAGCCAGAAGCTACCTCTTCTGATGTAATATTTTCTTGTCTGACTTCTCCTTAGAGTCTGCATCTGCATTTGCATGAATTTCCATTCATGTGGGGGATTGTTGGAGAATTAAAAGTTTGGGCTTTGGCCTATTAAGGAAGGTTGCAAAACTTGGTTGAGAAACGTACTTTGAGATAAATTATGATTAGTTTCCGATAATGAAAATCGAAAACTAATTGGTCCTTAATTATCTACGTATCGAGTAGTTAATTTTAGGCTTTGGATTCACTCAATTACGATACCGGGTGAATGAGAAATTAATGCTCAAAGTGGATGGAAAACATTGTTAATGGGTGATGTGCCCTATTCTTAGGAAGCCACATCACCCTTATGGAGGAATACCACATTGGACACTTTAGATGTGCCCTTGGGGCATGAGAAGTTTTTGACCAGAGGGAGGACATAGTTTGTTCTATGTAAAGTACATCGATCGATCACATCGATCGATCGATGTAATCGATCGAAGCCGGACAGAAAGATTCAAGATCATTCTGCCATACATCGATCGATGTAATCGATCAAAGAACTTTTCATGCTGAGCGGTTGTGTTTCAAACTTTTCAAACGGTATCCTCCAGTATGCGATAAGATCAATCGGTTTTGATCTAATGGTGGCGGAAAAGGCAGCTTTGATCCAACGGCTGAGATTTAAATTGACCTAACCGCCCAACCGAATGTGGTTTCCGTCAAACGCTCCAGGTTTAATTCTACGAATCGGTTTTCAATCTAACGACTGGAATTTAAACCTTCCATAACCGCTAGGAGGTTTTAATCTGATGGCTCTAATCGATCTACTGTTATGATCCGACGGTCACGATTCCATCTGTGAACTGAATTTTAACCGACTCCCCTATATAAACAGGGCAAGGGGTGTGCATTCTACACACACTTGCTCTCGGCATTCGTAGCATACAACATTCATAGCATTCGAGTTTTTGCATCACGTCCAAGAGAAATCAAGACACTCGAAGGTTCGCAGTAGTTCAAGTTCAGCAGTGCCGCTCAACTGAACAGGTACCCATTGTATCCTGGGAGACGGTTGCTAACGCCGGTTAGGCATAGTATACCAGAGCAATACGTCTTAAGGACAGAGTCTTCGACTCGCCTCGGGTTTAGTTTATTTTACTGTTTCCATACGCACACACCGAACGACTGCGTCTTAGTACAGGATTGATTGTTTCCAACAAAGATATAACGATGAGTGTCTTGAAGTGCATAGCAAAGATGGAAGCATCTTCATAGCTGCATTGTCCGAAGAACCATCCAATACTGTGTGCTTTTCAGACAAGCCACATGAATACGCGTGCGAGGAAGAGGTCAATAGATTGAAGAGGGAAGCTGAACAACCCTACAGAAAGAGAAAAGAATAGGGAGTCAGGTAAGAAGGAAACAAATTGAAATTGAGCGCTTAGGTAGAATGGAGCTCTTTCAGGATTAGAAATACCTTCTTCTCAATGTGTCTCGAGCATAGATCCTCAATGTTGTTAAATATGTAGGTCGAAACAAAGTACCTCCGCCTATGGGCGGACCTTAGAGCTAAAGAAATAGCAAACGCTGTTGTGCATTTAATGAACATATGGGCCATGAGAAAGAAGATTGCATCAAGTTAGTAGGCGAGATTGAGAGGTTACTCAAGCGAGAGCACCAAAAATCTCAAGTACGTTTCCAATTCAAGATTTAAGGCTTGATTGGACTTTAGAGGACATAAGCTAGAGGAAAAATAAAAAGAACATAAGCTATGCCCACAAGATTATTTGAAGATCAGGATGATGACCTATGATTCGGATGGCAAACCTGGATGCCAGATTGCTATGGTGAATGATACCATCGGTTGAAGATATGAGCAGTTTGATCAATGGAGGACAAGATGGCAGCTGGGTGAAAGACTTGGACAGTAATGAGCGAGAACGCAGCAATCCAAGAGGAAAATCATCTGGATCTTTAAATGAGAGGTTAATCTACGGTGTGCACCGGTTACGTTGAACTTTAAGCATCTTAAGGTGAAGATCACGTGAAAAATTGAGGAAAAAACGTGTAGGAGCAGAAGAAGGATGGAGGAGGAAGATAGCAGCAAAAAAAATTGAAATAAGAGTGGAATTATGTTTTTACCCTTATGACTTGTATTGTACTGCAGTTAGTAGGGACTTTCTTGTAATTTGACGTGTATTCTGTTAAGTCCTTCTCCTTCCCTGTATAAGTTCGTTCGACGTAATGAAATGAAAAGGAGAAGAATTCTTGAGCAGTTATTCTCATCTTTCTCTCCCTCTCTGTACCCTCTCTTGTGTATTCCTCTCCTCTCATGCGATCTATTTCGTTTTATGAACAATTGATCGTTAATTCAAAGTTGTGATTAGTTGATTGTGTACATCAGCTTGTATACTAGCTCTAAATCTTGATTGTTTTGTATCGTGAATTTTCACATGGTATCAGAGCGTTTGTCGATTGATCAATGAACTTTGGTACATTCATGGCTTCAAATCAGAGTTCACGTAGCAGTTCAAACAATTTTCCCACCAATGTGACACCTAGAGCAGTAGATCCTTCAGAGGATACGTTGTACATACACCCTAGAGATAGTCCTTCTCTAGTACTTGTTCAACCGTTATTGGATGGAAACAACTATTACGGCTGGAGCAGAACACTTCGTAGAGCACTTGTGTCAAAGAATAAGGTTGGCTTCGTCACAGATAATATCCTCAAACCTATGGAGACTAGTCGAAAGTTTGCTGCCTGGGCCAAGGTAAATAATATGGTTGCCTCTTGGATTGTAAATTCTGTTGTACCTTCTATTGGACAAAGTGTGATGTAGTTTGATAATACGTTAGATATCTGGAATGATTTGAAACATAGGTATGGCGAAGTTGATGTGTTTAGGTTGTCAGATTTGCAAGAGCAATTTTATGCCACGAAACAAGACAATGGCTTTGTGACTTAGTATTACACTAGGCTTAAGGTCCTGTGGGAGGAACTCATGGTGTTGAGAGCCATTCCTAACTGTGTATGCAATAGGTGTACATGTAATGTTTCTAGTCAAATTAACAAGTTTATAGAAGATGATCATGTTATCAGATTCATAAAAGGACTTAATGATGAATACGAACCTAAAAAATCACAAGTACTATTGTCCAGCCGTTACCAGATTTAAAAACTACATTTGTTATGGCAGTAAAGTTGGATAGAAAATTGCACTATTCTGGAGGTCAGAATCAATTCTCAAACAATCAGTCACTAGTTCTTAATGCTAATGGTGCACCTAGGTAAGGAAACTATGGATTTAGACATAGAAGTCCTAGCGGTGGTAATGATGGTTGGCAAAAACCTGGTGGTAGAGGTGTTAGGAGAGATTTTCAGAACCAGAAGTCTGGTTATAATTCTAAAGCTCATGTGTGCACACATTGTAATATGATAGGACATACAGTTCATAGATGTTACAGGAAGCATGGGTTTCCTCCAGGGTATAAAGGCAAAGGACAAGTGAAATATGTGGGTAATGAAGCCAATGTGCCACAAGATTCATATGTGTATAACCAATCTGATTGTGATGCCTATCAGGTTAATGAAGTTGTAAATGACAATGTTGTACTAACATCCACACATGTAGCTCCTTCTTTGACCCAAGAGCAGTATATGCAATTGATCAACATATTACAAGAGCACAAGGTGTAGAGAAAAGGGGGTTTGAGTGATTTCAAAATATATGATTTAAATGAATAACATACACAAACGTGCATGATATATACATGTATGCATTATATGTTGCTTACTACTTGCCTTATTTAGCTTGTATATAATGTCGTCGTACTAACGAGCCATGAAGCGTTAAAGCTTACATCATATGACAAACATTTGTTGTGTTTATACTATTTTCAGGTGCCACCATTAATGAACTAAACTAGTTCATTAAGTGAAGTACTTAGTTAATAAAACTAAGTAGTTCATTAAAGGAAGCCACATTTGGAAAAGACACAAAGGCAACAAGGCTAAGGAAGGAAAGTCTTCTCCTCCTCCCCTCATTAATACACACACACCATATACATATATAATACACATATTTTCAGATTTATTTGAAAAAGGCACACGCACATGTATTCCAACGTACTACCGACACGTTATATATTTTACGTACGTATGTTAACGTCACACCACTATACTTAACTCATATTTATGAGTATATTCAGGTCTTATATCATATGATATAAGTCATGGTGATGACAAATTAAATACGACACGTTAAAAGGTTCTAAACCGAAAATTGTCGTATCGGACGAATACCGAAACTTCGCCAACGTGTCATGTACTTGCCATAAATAGATGGCCAGCCCCTACACCTCAAAAATCATCAAAAATTTCGTGCTAATGGTGATATTTCCAGACAAAAATTCTTTCCATGTTGGCACACACAAATCACCCCACATTAAGGCCAAAATATGAAGATTCCAATTTTAATTTTGTCACATGTTAATGGCGCCACTCTAGACCAGCCAAGTGCTGAGAATTAAAGTTTATATTATATATATTATGTGTAATATAATATATATAACATGTGCAAAAAGTTGGAATTTAATTAGAGAAAAATCGGATAATCGATAAATAGCGAAAATTCGGTTTTCTACGCACACAACACATGGAACGTTTTTGGTACATCATATGACACGTATCTAGACACTTTTTACATATGTTATACATCTTAAAGTGTTCAAGAAAATTAAATTAAGGGCTGATTGGAATATAAAATGTGTGTATTATTAAATGTGCACTATTTTACAAAGTTAGCAAAAGTAAATTTCAGCACATGCACATACACTATCTAACGCCCCTACAGCTGAGATGGACCTTATTTGGAGCCTTGTTGACATATTGATTGGTCAAGAATCAACCATGCAATGTTGGTGAATTAAAAAAAGAAGCTACAAATGGTAAGATTTCAAACTTTGTCTCACTTATAACACATGCTGAAATTTTCAGCATGTGTAAGTATGGTTGACCGAAATTCTCACATTAAAAGGCTATATTTTATCATCTTGAATTATGTGATTGTTTGGGAGAAGAAATGGAAGTAACTTGAATATTCTTTAAATTCAAAAATTGTGATATTTTATATATCACACATGCTGAAAATTTTTCAGCATGTGTGAGAGGTGTCATGGCCGAATGTGAGGGCATAAAAGTGTCCAAATTCATTTCCAATGTGATAAGGGTATTTACCATCAATTGGTGATTTATTTTAAAAAGAAAAATCAAAGAAAAATGGTAATATTTTGAACTTTATCTCCATGTGTCACATGCTGAAAATTCAGCATGGTATATACTCATTATGGCCGATTTTTTGGCTTAGTAAGGAAGAAATTTTGTCTTGCAACATTTATGTGACAATCTTGAGCTTGATGGAAATTATTTTGTGATTGATATTGGCACATGTTTGAGTGATATATTCAGATTATTCCAAGTCATCAATGATGACAACATTCAACCTATCATGAAATGCCAAGTAAGCAAAGCTTAAATGATCATCCAATGAGAAGGTGACAAGTAAGCAAGACCATGTCACAATGATGTGTTACATTCTCCTAAGGACTTAGAAGGTAATTTTCAAGAGGGGGAGGACTCAAGGGGGACAGCTGCAACAAGATTAAAAGGAAAGAAGATGAGCAAAAACAAGACAAGCACAAGCATTGCAAATCAAAGTGATCAAACGCTAGCCTCTTCTTCTTCTACACTCTCTTTCTTTCTTTCTTCTTGAAAGCCTATTGTACTTATATTTCTATCCTTGAATAGGCTTGTATTATACCACCACATACTCTTTATCTTTGTAAAAGATTGATCAAGGTGTGATCAATCTTCATTCTTGCAAGGTGGTGGTGTTCGTACGTATTGTATTCAACGTACAAGGTTTGTAAAGGGTTGGAGTTGGTATGTAACTCCATCAACCCTGTGGTAAGGTGTATTGCGTGTGTGTGACTAGTGTGAACCAATGAAGGTGTTCCTTGAGGACTGGAGTAGGTTGTTTATAACCGAAGTAGTATAAAATTCTTGGTATCATTTACTTTCAGCATTTTCTTTCTGTTACTGCACAGTTTACTCTTTTTGTTGGCGTTCGTAAAAATAGTAAATGACTTTCAAAAATCACGCCAATTTTCAGAAACATAGTCACACGTTCTAGGGTTAATTTGGCATAAGTTTCAACCCTTTTGGATAAGTATAAGTCGATCAAACATCAAAAGTTCTGAGACTAGTGCAGTCTGATTTTCAGATTTGCAAAGGTTGATACTTTGATTGTAATTGACCTACTTCCCAAAAGAATTTTGAAAAACTGTTTCAACACACTTAAATATAGTATATAAGGAGTTAGTGGTTAAATTTTTAGAGCATTTGGACTTACACACAAATAGGAATAAATTTTTCAAAACTGTCTACCGCTTTTGGCAGATTCGCACAATCTGATCACCAACGGTTTTTGAAGGGGTTAAAGGTTGAATTTTATTTTGAAATTTTTAGTGGACCCTCATAACATCTGAGGCTAAGTTCTCTGAAAATTTCATAATTTTTGGAGACCTATAACCTGGTTTTAAAAACGTTTTAAAACTTATCCTGAAAACATAATCTGTTTTCAGAAGTTGAGTTGTTCAGTTTTAAACAAATTTTAAAAACCACACTTTCCGCACCACCTATTCAACCCTCCCCCCTTCTAGTGGTGCCTTGCAGATCCTACAAGTGGTATCAGAGCGCAGGAACACTCACTTCAAAGAATCCAACGATTCAGTGAGATGGCAACCACAAATCTCAAAACCGAGCAAGAAGGTATGTCGAGCCAAAGGCCTCCACTTTTTGACGGTGAGTCATTTATTCAGTGGAAACTTAGGATGAAGTTTTTTCTTATGGCTATAGACATAGATCTTTGGTCGATAATAGAAGATGGTCCTTTTGTCCCATCTAAGTTATCTACCATAGACGGAATCACATTAGAAGTCGTCAAATCTAGACAAGAATATACGAGTGATGATAAAAAGAAACTAAATATGAATGCTAGGGCTATGCAATTGCTCCTAAACAG
Source organism: Eustoma russellianum (assembly GCA_036186865.1). Lineage (NCBI taxonomy): Eukaryota > Viridiplantae > Streptophyta > Magnoliopsida > Gentianales > Gentianaceae > Eustoma > Eustoma russellianum. Next base: position 10,663,466 of record AP025052.1, read on the forward strand.
ATTAAGTAAAAGTGAGTCTAGTTATGTCTCAAACTGTTCGAGTGCACAAGAAATGTGGAGTATACTAGAAATGAAACATGAAGGCACGAGTCAAGTAAAAGAGTCAAAAATAAACATGCTTATGTCCACACTTAAGTCGTTTAAATTGTTGCCTAATGAGTCTATTGTTGACATGGATCTTCGTTTGACTAACATCTAGAAAACTCTTGAGTCTCTTGGTAAAGCTTTTACCACGCAGGAAAAGGTACAGAAAGTCTTACGAAGCCTTCCATCTGAGTGGGACCTTAAAGTGACCGCCATAAAAGAAAGCAAGGAAACTAAGTCAATAAAGATGGAAGAATTAATCGGATTACTTAAGGTCTATGAGAATAAACTCACCATACGGAAATCGGAATCATCTAAACAAGGTAAAGCTATTCCTTTTAAATCAAATGAATACGTCTCTTCTACTTCCAATCACGTAGATGATAGTGATTCTGAATCGGATAACGATGACCTAATTCTATTGGATAAAGGCTTAAGAAAATTTATGAGAAGGTCATTTAGAAACAAAAATAAGGGTACTACAACTAAGAGAAATAAGAACAAGTCAAATGATAAAGACGTTAAATGTTATGAATGTGGCAAACTCGGACACTTATCATATGACTGCCCCAATAAAGAAAAGCAAATAACTAAATACCCTGACAAGGAGCAGAACAAAAATAGACCCGTCTCAGAACCCAAGCAAAGGAAACGTGCTCTAAAGGAATACAGACTTAGAGAAAATGATGAGGTATCATCTGATTCTGACTCTGACTCTGAACCTTCCTATGATGATCTTTTTAGTCAGTATTTAGAACTGCATAAATTCACTAAGACTCTCGCTAAGGAAAAGAAGCGATTATTTGAAGACAAGAAACTGTTAGAATCTTCTAACGAGAATTTTGTCGCTCAATTAAGCGATTCAAAGAAAGAGTCATCATGTGTCATTACTGCATTAAAGACAGAGATTTCATCATTGACCACTCAAAATAATGAAATGAAATCCGAGATTTCAAGTTTGAAATCAAGGAATACAGACTTAGAGAAAATGATGAAACAGTTTGATACGGGATCCAACATGCTGCATCGCATTATATTATCACAAAAGCATGACAGTGATAAAACGGGCTTGGGATACGTTGATACTAATGAAGTATCAACCAAACCAACTAAGTTTGTGGCGTCTAAGAAAGTAGACACTCCAAAGCCCCAAATGGCGTCTAAGATGACGCAAAAGCCACTCTTTCCCTCATCACGCCCCACTTCCTCTTCATATCATGAGAAATACAACTTTGTACCATATATATATGAAAAGAAAAGAGTGATGCATACACGGCATTCATTTCATCCACGCACTACGCACACACACAAGGACATATCAAAAGCATCCTTCATTCAATGAGTATAAAGGAGTCCTTGGGCAAAAGCCCAAAGTGCATGCACCACATGTCTACTATATCGCACCTTCATCTACATTCTTGCCATTTGATAGACCAAAAAAGATCACCCAAGTATGGGTACCGAAAGGTACTTTTACCAAGAGGTGATTAACTAACTCGAAAGGACCCAAAGGTAAAAGGGTACCTAAATCATTTTTACACATTGCAGGGAACCCACACATCAAAAGAAACAACTATAAAGTGGTTCCTTGACAGTGGATGCTCGAGGCACATGACGGGTGACCCGAGCTTGTTCACCAAATTAAAGAAGGTCACAAAAGGCGGATCCGTGACCTTTGGAGACAACAATGAAGGCAAAATCATCGTAAAAGGTACGATTGGAAATCCAAGCACTCTCCAAATGTCCAACGTCTTTTTGGTAAGCAACTTATCCTACAATCTTCTTAGCATTTCTCAATTTGTTGAAAATGGTTTTAATGTGTGTTTTACTCACCCTTATTGCAATATAATAAATAAAAATGGAGAAACCGTTTTAAAAGGAAAATGAGAAGGTAATATTTTTACGCTTTCTATGGATGATGTGGTAGACGCTAAAGTTAAGTGTTTTATGTCAAATAAACCCAATGTGAATTTATGGCATAGACGTTTAGGACACATTGGTATCTCCACACTAGAAAAACTTCAACGAAAGAACCTAGTACGAGGATTGCATAAGCTTGATTTAGACAACTTTCAGTTGTGTGAATCTTGCATAAAAGGCAAATAGACACGTGAGTCACTTAAGCCTAAAAATGAAATAAGCACGACTAGAGTCTTAGAACTATTACATATTGATTTGTTTGGTCCTAGTCGCACTACAAGCCTTGGTGGGCGCCACTATGCATGCGTGATTGTTGATGATTTTTCACGTTACACTTGGACTTTATTTCTTGCACATAAGGATGATAGTGCCATTGAGATTGCAAAATTAATCAAACAACTTGAAAATCAATACGGTGTCAATGTGAAAAAAGATAAGAAGCGATAGAGGCGGTGAGTTTAAAAACAAAGAGATGATTTCATTTTGCGAAGAAAAAGGAATCAAGCATGAGTTTTCGCCACCTAGAACTCCACAATTAAATGGAGTAGTAGAAAGAAAGAATCGTACATTACAAGAAATCGCTAGGACTATGTTATGCAAAAATAGATTGCCTAGATTTCTGTGGGCAGAAGCCGTAAATTGTGCATGCTATATTGTAAATCGCCTATCTATAAGAAAGAAAATAAACAAGGCGCCTTATGAGATTTTGAATGATCGCATGCCTAAGATTGACTATTTTTGTGTGTTTGGATGCAAATGTTTTGTTTTAAATACAAAAGATAATTTAGACAAATTTGAATCCAAATCAATTGAGTGCATTTTTGTTGGATATTCTATAAATTCAAAGGCATATAGATGTTATGATCCTCTCACTAGACAAATCATGGAATCTATTCATGTGAAATTCAATGAATTTGGTGAGATTGATAAAGATAAAGAATATGACGATGACTTTGAACTGAAACCCGTGTTGAATGAAGATGATGGTACATTTGATATGCATGATATGAATGACACACTAGAAATGCATGATCACATAGAAATGCATGATAACATATAAAATAATCAACCAAGATGGGATAGAGATCACCCACATGATCTCATCATAGGCGACCTCACTCACGGTGTGCGAACACGTAGAAGAATTACTTCAGACGAAATAAATGAATTTCATGCTATGATTTTGAAATTGAGCCCAAAAATGTGCATGATGCTTTGAGTGATTCTTCTTGGATTGATGCCATGCATGATGAACTTAAGCAATTTGTTAGAAACGATATATGGGATTTAGTGCCACGACCACAAGATAAGACGATAATAGGCACAAAGTGGGTGTTTAGGAATAAAATAAATGAAGAAGGAAAGGTCGTTAGGAATAAAGCAAGACTTGTAGCACAAGGGTATAATCAAGAAGAAGGAATTGACTACGATAAAACATTTGCACCCGTAGCACGTTTAGAAGCTATACGACTATTACTGGCTATTGCTTGCATGAAAGTTTTCAGATTATATCAAATGGACGTAAAAAGTGCATTCCTAAACGGATTTATACAAGAAGAAGTATACGTGAAGAAACCACTCGGTTTTGAAGATTTGAAACATCCCGATCACGTGTACAAACTAAAGAAGGCACTATACGGCCTAAAGCAAGCACCGAGAGCATGGTATGATCGTTTTGCTACTTTCCTTCTAGAAAATGATTTCAAACGAGGTACTGTAGATAGTACACTATTTTTGAAACAAGATAAATCGGATTTACTTATTATCCAAATCTACGTTGATGACATTATTTTCGGTTCTACCTCACATATACTTGTTGAAGATTTTGAAAATTGCATGAAATCTGAATTTGAAATGTCTATGGTTGGTGAACTTAATTATTTTCTTGGCTTGCAGATTAAGCAAACGAGTAAAGGGATTCACATAAGTCAAGCAAAATATGTCAATGACATGATTAAAAAGTTTAACTTTGAAAATTTGAAACCATCCCCCACCCCTATGAGTGTCACTACTAAATTGGACAAAGACAAACATGGTAAAGACGTTGATAATGGCTTATATCGATCGATGATAGGTTCTTTGCTATATTTAACTACTAGTAGGCCTGATATAATGTTTAGTGTATGTATGTGTGCATGATTTCAGAGTCAACCTAAGGTGTCTCACTCTAATGCGGTAAAAAGAATATTCCGTTATATTAAGCACACGCCCACCTTAGGAATTTGGTACAATAAGGATTCCACATTTAACTTACATGCTTATACTGATGCAGATTATGGTGGCTGCAAAATAGATAGAAAGAGCACGAGTGGGACTTGCCAATTTATAGGAAACTCACTCATTTCATGGTTTTCCAAAAAGCAAGCAAGCGTTGCTTTGTCCACTACTGAGGCTGAGTATATGGCACTTAGCCTTTGTTGCACACAGTTGTTGTGGATAAAACAGCAACTTTCGGACTTTGGAATTACCGTAAATAGAATTCCTATATATTGTGATAGTATGAGTGCCATTAACTTGTCTAAGAACCCTGTGTTACATTCTAAGGCTAAGCATATAGAAGTACGTTATCACTTTCTTCGTGATCACGTAAACAATGGTGATATCGTCATAGATCACGTATGCACAGAAGCACAAGTAGCGGATATTTTTACAAAAGCCTTAAATCAAGCCACGTATGAATCTCTTCGTTCTAAATTAGGCATGATTCCAGCTGATATGATATGATTTGACGTGATTTGATTTTCTTTCCTTATTTACAGGAATCTTTTGATTTACTTTCCAAAATAAAGGGGGAGAGAGACACTAATTGATACTGATTGCACAAATCAAGGGGGAGCCGGATTTGAAATTTGAAATTCAAATTTCAAATTTATGCATGCTTGAAGGGGGAGCGATAGCATTTAAATCATGTGCATAAGTTATTTTGAAAATCATCAAAAGGGGGAGATTGTAGAGAAAAGGGGGTTTGAGTGATTTCAAAATATATGATTTAAATGAATAACATACACAAACGTGCATGATATATACATGTATGCATGATATGTTGCTTACTACTTGCCTTATTTAGCTTGTATATAATGTTGCCGTACTAACGAGCCATGAAGCGTTAAAGCTTACATTATATGACAAACATTTGTTGTGTTTATACTATTTTCAGGTGCCACCATTAATGAACTAAACTAGTTCATTAAGTGAAGTACTTAGTTAATAAAACTAAGTAGTTCATTAAAGGAAGCCACATTTGGAAAAAGGCACAAATGCAACAAGGCTAAGGACTCCTCCTCCCCTCATTAATACATACATGCCATATACATATATAATACACATATTTTCAGATTTTTTTGAAAAAGGCACACGCACATATATTCCAACGTACTACCGACACGTTATATATTTTACGTACGTACGTTAACATCACACCAATATACTTAACTCATATTTATGAGTATATTCAGGTCTTATATCATATGATATAAGTCATGGTGATGACAAATTAAATACGACACGTTAAAAGGTTCTTAACCAAAAATTGTCGTATCGGGCGAATAACGAAACTTCGCCAACATGTCACGTACTTGCCATAAATAGATGGCCAGACCCTACACCTCAAAAATCATCAAAAAGTTTGTGCTAATGGTGATATTTCCAGCCAAAAATTCTTTCCATGTTGGCACACACAAATCACCCCATATTAAGGCCAAAATGTGAAGATTCCAATTTTAATTTTGTCACATATTAATAGCGCCACTTTAGACCAGCCAAGTGCTAAGAATTAAAGTTTATATTATATATATTATGTGTAACATAATATATATAACATGTGCAAGAATTTGGAATTTAATTATCGATAAATATCGAAAATTCGGTTTTCTACGCACACAACACATGGAACGTTTTTGGTACATCATATGACACGTATCTAGACACTTTTTACATATGTTATACATCTTAAAGTGTTCTAGAAAATTAAATTAAGGGCTGATTGGAATATAACATGTGTGTATTATTAAATGTGCACTATTTTACAAAGTTAGCAAAAGTAAATTTCAGCACATGCACATACACTATCTAACGCCCCTACAGCTGAGATGGACCTTATCTGGAGCCTTGTTGACATATTGATTGGTCAAGAATCAACCATGCAATGTTGGTGAATTAAAAAAAGAAGCTACAAATGGTAAGATTTCAAACTTTGTCTCACTTATAACACATGCTGAAAATTTCAGCATGTGTAAGTATGGTTGGCCGAAATTCTCACATTAAAAGGCTATATTTTATCATCTTGAATTATGTGATTGTTTGGGAGAAGAAATGGAAGTAACTTGAATATTCTTTAAATTCAAAAATTGTGATATTTTATATATCACACATGCTGAAAATTTTTCAGCATGTGTGAGAGGTGTCATGGCCGAATGTGAGGGCATAAAAGTGTCCAAATTCATTTCCAATGTGATAAGGGTATTTACCATCAATTGGTGATTTATTTTAAAAAGAAAAATCAAAGAAAAATGGTAATATTTTGAACTTTATCTCCATGTGTCACATGCTGAAAATTCAGCATGGTATATACTCATTATGGCCTATTTTTTGGCTTGGTAAGGAAGAAATTTTGTCTTGCAACATTTATGTGACAATCTTGAGCTTTATGGAAATTATTTTGTGATTGAAATTGGCACATGTTTGAGTGATATATTTAGATTTTTCCAAGTCATCAATGATGACAACATTCAACCTATCATGAAATGTCAAGTAAGCAAAGCTTAAATGATCATCCAATGAGAAGGTGACAAGTAAGCAAGACCATGTCACAATGATGTCTTACATTCTTCCAAGGACTTAGAAGATAATTTTCAAGAGGGGGAGGACCCAAGGGGGGACGGTTGCAACAAGATTAAAAGGAAAGAAGATGAACAAAAACAAGACAAGCACAAGCATTGCAAATCAAAGTGATCAAACGCTAGCCTCTTCTTCTTCTACACTCTCTTTCTTTCTTTCTTCTTGAAAGCCTATTGTACTTATATTTCTATCCTTGAATAGGCTTGTATTATACCACCACATACTCTTATCTTTGTAAAATATTGATCAAGGTGTGATCAATCTTCATTCTTGCAAGGTGGTGGTGTTCGTGCGTATTGTATTCAACGTACAAGGTTTGTAAAGGGTTGGAGTTGGTGTGTAACTCCATCAACCCTGTGGTAAGGTGTATTGCGCGTGTGTGACTAGTGTGAACCAAGGAAGGTGTTCCTTGAAGACTGGAGTAGGTTGTTTATAACCGAACCAGTATAAAATTCTTGGTGCCATTTACTTTCAGCATTTACTTTCTGTTACTGCACAGTTTACTCTTTTTGTTGGCGTTCGTAAAAATAATAAACGACTTTCAAAAATAACGAAAATTTCCAGAAACATATTCACAAGTTCTAGGGTTAATTTGGCACAAGTTTCAACCCTTTCGGATAAGTATAAGTCGATCAAACATCAAACGTTTTGAGACTAGTGCAGTCTGATTTTCAGACTTGCAAAGGTTGAGACTTTGATTGTAATTGACCTACTTCCCAAAAGAATTTTACAAAACTGTTTTAACCCACTTGAATATAGTATATAAGGAGTTAGTGGTTAAATTTTCAGAGCATTTGGACTTACACACAAATAGAAATAAATTTTTCAAAACCGTCTACCGTTTTTGGCAGATTCGCACAATCTGATCACCAACGGTTTTTGAAGAGGTTAAAGGTTGAATTTTAATTTGATATTTTTAGGGGACCCTCATAACATCTGAGGCTAAGTTCTCTCAAAATTTCAGAATTTTTGGAGACCTGTAACCTTGTTTTAAAAACGTTTTAAAACTGATCCTGAAAACAGAATCTGTTTTCAGAAGTTGAGTTGTTTAGTTTTAAACAAATTTTAAAAACCATACTTTCCGCACCACCAATTCAACCCCCCTTCTAGTGGTGCCTTGCAGATCCTACACAAGGACAAAAGAATTTTGATGAGTCCAAGTGCTGTATAGATGACAAAGAATCATCATACTGTGTTGTCAGCTCAACAAGTCAATGACTCTGGTAAGTGGAAAGGTAATGTAATGCCTAATATTTCTAACATATGGATTTTGGATTCTGGTGCTACAGATCATATATGTTGTTCCCTTTGCCTCTTTGAATCCTAACAGCCTGTAATTGACATGTCTGTTAAATTACCTAATAATTAGTCAATCACTGCAAGCACATTGGGACAGTGAGTGTCTTTCCCAATCTCAAACTGCATAATGTCTTACATATACCTCCTTTTACCTTTAACCTTCTATCACTTAGCAAACTCACTATGGCTAGTGATATTGACTTATCATTTCACTCCAACATGTGTTATATTCAGGATTATGTGAACAAGAAGATGATTGGTTCAGCTAAAGTGTATCGGAGGCTATATCATCTACCTGATCAATCACTGAATAATGTTCCTTTATCCAAATCTTAGCAAGCATTTGCTGTATTCACTCCTACATCTTTTCTTTGGCACTCCAGGCTTGGGCATCAAGCATCATCAAGAATGAAGGAGATTAACAAAATTGATTCCTCAGTAGATGCTGCCTTCAGTTCTGAGTCATGTACCATCTGTCCACTAGCAAAGCAAAAAAGACTTCCCTTCCTTATATCCCATTATGTAACTCATTCTCCCTTTTCTCTTATTCACATATCTAGGGTCCGTATAAACACCCCACCATGTACCATCAACGTTATTTCCTTTCTATAGTAGATGACCATAGTAGGTACTGGTGGATATACTTGATGAAGGCAAAATCAGAAACTAGAAGTATTATTGAAAGTTTCTGGAATTGTATACAGGCACAATTCATACCAAAATAAAAATACTTAGAAATGACAATGGCCTTTGAGGTCAGAATAGATTCATTCTTTTCTTCTAAAGGAATAATACACCAAACAAGTTGCATGTACACACCTCGAAAAAATGGGATTGTTGAGAGGAAACATCAACATATACTGAATGTAGCTAGGGCTCTTAAGCTTCAATCTCAGATTCCCAGCTCTTATTGGGGCTTTTGTGTACAACAGTCTATGTATTTGATAAACTTCACCCCTACTCCTATACTGAATCACAAAACACCCCATGAAATGCTCTATAATACTGCCCCTCCTATAATACACTCAAAATATTTGGATGTCTCTGTTATACCACCATCACTACACCCTCAAAAGATAAGCTTAGTCTTAGAGCATGGAAATCCATTTTTCTGGGATTTTTTTACAGTACCAAAGGCTACATTCTTCAACCCACTCAATACCACCAACCTAAACAATCTGACCAACACCACTCAACACGATCCTCTCAAACTAACCAATCTGACTAAACAAAAATCCTCTCAACCTAAATGTCTGATCAACCATCTCATCAACCTATCTAACAATCTTCAAATAACCAACCTTCCTATTCTCTCAACAATTCTCCCATCAGTCCCATAAGTCAATCATCTTTCCCAGAGCAACATATCTCTTCAGACACTGAAATAAGCAGCAACCCTAATCATAATGCACCAGTTTCCATTCCCATCAGCTCCATTGATATACAAATTCCCATTACAAGGCCTCACAGAACCAAACAACTTTCTTCTTATCTGCAACAATATTACTACAGTCAGGTGACAAACCAGCCAAGAACAATGCCACTCTTAGTTAAGTCATCTTCCTACCTCAACACGCAAAGTACTCCTGGCCACACATCCCCACACTCTTTACACAAATACTTCACCTTTGATCTGCTAACACCAAAATTCAAAGAATATGCTTTAAACATTAGTGTGTGTACAGAGCCCAAAACTTATGCAAAAGCAACTGGCTCTGTTGAATGGCAAAAGGTTATTGAGGCTGAGATAACCGCATTACAAGATAACAAGACATGAACACTAACAGCATCACCACCTAGAAAGAAGGCCATTGACTGTAAGAGTATACATAAAATAAAGCGCATAAAGCTGATGGCTCAGTGGAGAGGTTTAAAGCAAGGCTGGTTGCTAAGGGCTATACACAGCAGCCCGGGGTGGATTACCAAGATGAATTCTCACATGTGGCAAAGCTGAGTACTGTGAGAATGTTGCTGGCCATAGAAGCTAGACAGAAATGGCATGTACATCGGCAAGACGTGAACAATGCATTCTTCCACGGTGAACTGCGTGAAGAGATATATATGGTACCAACTGAAGGATTGAGGTTACCACAGGAAGGATTGGTCTGCAAGTTAGAAAAGTCTCTCTATGGATTGAAGCAGCCCAGTAGAGAATGGAATGCTAAGTTGACAACCTTTCTAATCTCAATGGACTTCTCACAATCTAGAAATGGACTACGTCTTGTTCACAAAAAGGACAGAAGGCTCATTATTAGTACTTTTGGTGTATGTGGATGATCTGATATTATCCTGTAATGAATTGCAAGCAATTGAGGTGATTAAGGAGGCTTTGCATAAGGAGTTTAGGGTAAAGAATCTTGTTGACTTGAAATTATTCCTGGGTATAAAGGTTGCAAGATCACAAAAGGGTCTGTTGATCAACCAAAGAAAGTATACATTGGAATTAATGGAAGAGTCTAAGTTTTTGGAATGCAAGCTAACTGTCAGTCCAATGGAGATTCACTTGAAGTTAGTCCACAACGACTTTGAGCCATTTGAAGATACTTTTGCCTACAGAAGACTTATAGGCAAGTTAATATACCTGACTATTACTAGGCCTAATATTTCATTTAGTGTGCAGCAACTAAGTCAATTCTTGGATTGCCCCACAGTTAATCATTTGAAGGCTGCCCTATAGGGTCCTGAGAAATCTTAAGGGTACCACATTGGCCAGGGACTCTTGCGGCCCAGTACATGTGATATGAAGTTGAGAACATTTGTGGATTCTGATTGTGCTGGATGTAATGAAACTAGTAGATCTGTATCCGGATATTGTGTGTTTTTGGGAGAAGCTCTGGTTTCTTAGAAAGCAAAGAAGCAAACCACAGTTTCACATTCTTCAGCGGAAGCGGAGTATAGAGCTATGGCATCAGCTATATGTGAGATCCAATGGTTACTCTATTTGAGCAATGATTTGGGGCTTAGGAATCAGGAACCTGTTAAGATGTTTTGTGACAGTAAAAGTGCTCTGTATATTGCTCAGAATCCAGTCTTTCATGAGCGTACAAAACACATTGAGATTGATTGCCATATTGTAAGAGACAAGGTTCATAATAAAGTAGTTAAATTGATGCCAGTGAGGACAAAGTCTCAACTTACTGACTTGTTTAACAAAGCCTTGGATAGTAGACGTTTGAATGAGTTGTTGAGAAGACTTGGAGTGTATAACATCTATAGCAAGTAATGCTTGAGGGGGGTTGTTGAAGATATGAGCAGTTTGATTAATGTAGGACAAGATAGCAGCTGGGTGAAAGACCTGGACAGTAATGAGCGAGAACGCAGTAATCTAAGAGGAAAATCATCTGGATTGTTAAATGAGAGGTTTAATCTACGGTGTGTGATTATTGCGTTGAACTTTGAGCATCTTAAGGTGAAGATCACGTGAAGAATTGAGGAAAAAACGTGTTGGAGCAGAAGAAGGCTGGAGGAGGAAGATAGCAGGCAGGAAAGATTGAAATAAGAGTGGAATTATGTTTTTACCTTTATGACTTGTATTATACTGCAGTTATTTAGTAAGGACTTTCTTGTAATTTCACGTGTATTCTGTTAAGTCCTCCTTTCCTGTATTAAGTCTGTTCGGCGTAATGCAATGAAGAATAGAAGAATCCTTGAGCGGTTATTCTCGTCTTTCTCTCCCTCTCTGCACTCTCTCTTGTGTATTTTTCTCCTCTCATGCGATCTATTTCGTTTTCTGATCAATTGATCGTTAATTCGAAGTTGTGATTAGTTGATTGTGCAGCAGCTTGTATACTAGCTGTAAATCTCGATTGTTTTGTATCTTGAATTTTCACACCATCTCCAGAGGCTTGCCTGTGAACGTGGCTCCCTCAAAATGATCAAGCAAAACCTCTGAGTGGAAGCAGCCAAAAAAAGGATGAACTTAATTAAGACATTAAGTTACTGACTTGAGGACAAGAGTACACAAAATGCTGGAAATGATGGCCTTGTGATAAATGTGGTTGTTGACTCGCTAAAGAAATATTACAAGTGAAAAGAGTCTATATTGGCACTATGAAGAACATGTTCTATAACGTTTTCAAAGAAAGCGGAATTACCCAGGCGTCATTCGAAGCTATATTAGTCCCTCCTTTTGGATTTGTAGAAAATATGGTGTAACACTTATGTTTGATTACACGAATGACTACTTTCGGAGCTCCGCCTAAGAGCATGCCTAGCGTGCCCCTTCTTATGCACTTCATGGTGGTCTATGAGGCTTTTGCGTATAATATGTTAATTTGCAGACCTCCACTAACTAGTCTTAGAGCAATTATTGTTGAATATTTAATGAATTTTCATCCATTCAAGTTAAAAGTAACTTACAAAGTTGTTTCCCTTCATAGGGAGTAAATTCTAACTCTAACGGTTGTTTTTCACCACTTGGACTGCGGTTACTGTTTATCTATGGTGATCTACATTGAATTATAATGTTAATGGTAACGGCTAGTTACCAGTGCAGTCCTGCTATGTATACTAAAATTATTCTAAGTTACAATATTTAAACGCTTAAGTATAACAGCTCAGCCGGCTACGTTGCTGCCTTGATTGTGCTTCACCTCGTCACCTCGGCTCAGTATTTCTTCACTTAGTCTTCGGTTGTTGCCTTGATTGTGATTCACCTTGGCTCAGCACTTTTTTTCTTATTCTTCAGCACAATTGATCTTCTTCAGCTTAGCTCATTCTCCTTTCACCTTTATCCTCTAACTCCAGCATTCCTATGCATGTCAGCTTAGCTGACTGACTTCGTCATTTTCCAACATCGTTCTGGCCTTCGTCCAGGCCAGCCTAGTTCAGCTCGGTACACTTTCGTCTAGGTCTGCCTTCTTCAGTTCAGCTCGGCACACCTTCGTCTAGGTGTGCCTTCTTCAGTTTGACTCGGCACACCTTTGTACGGGTCTGCCTTCTTCAGTTCAGCTCGGCACATCTCAGCTGAACTTATTTATACACTACTCCTCAAGCTTAGTTGTATATATTCATACAACCAAGCTTGGAAATTAAGTATTGAAAAACCTTTGTTGAGACAGGTTTGGTTAAGATGTCTGCTATCTAATTTGTTGTGGGAATGTATTGTATGCTGGCCTCATTTACTTCAATTTTTTCACGGATGAAACGTCTATCTATTTCTACGTGTTTTGACTTATCGTGTTGAACTGGATTTTATGTCATACTTATGGTGGAGACACTATCACAAAAGATTTGTATGGGTAGTCTTGTCTGAATGTAGAGATCTTCTAGAACACTTCTAATCCATATGCCTTCGCAGATTCCTAGTGCAAGTGCTCTCAGCTCAGCTTCTGCACTGCTTCTTGACACAACTAGTTGTTTCTTTCTCCACCATGTTACTAGGTTGCCGCATAAGAAAATTCTATAACCTGTTGTTGATCGTAGATCAGTTTTGCATCCAGCCCAGTTTGCATCTGTATAAATCTGGATGCCTTGATCTAAGTTCTTCCTAAAGCATAGTCCATGTTCTGGTGCATTCTCGAGACACCCGAGGTTTCTAAATGTAGCTTGCAGATGTTCATTAGTAGGACAATGCATAAAATGTGATACAAGACTCATTGCATAGCAAATATCCGGTCTAGTATGAGACAAGTAGATTACTTTTCTAACTAATTTTTGATAACTTAGTTTATCTATTGGGGTGTTATCTTATTGATCCATGGGCTTGTATCTTGGTTCAACAGGGTGCTGGCTGATCTGCATCCGAACGTACCAGTTTCTTTAAACAGGTCTCATATATACTTTCTTTGAGATATATAGAGTCCATCTTTGTTTTTTGCAATTTACATTCCCAGGAAATACTTTAATTTTCCTATATCTTTCATTTCAAATTTTTGTGATAATCTAGTCTTAATATTTTCTATGTCATGTTTATCCCTGCCAGTTATTATAAGATCATCTACATATATAATGATGATAGTTAGCTCCCCCTGAGCTGAAATTCTAGTGAATATGGTGTGGTCACTATGTTTTTGATTGAATACTAGCTCAGTCACTGTCTGAGTGAATGTTTTAAACAATGCCCAAGGTGACTGTTTTAGTCCATATAATGACTTTCTCAACTTGCAGACCTGACCTCTATTAGTTTCATTTTTAAATCCTGGTCGTATAATCATATAAACCTCTTTAGATAGATCCCCATTTAAAGTGTTCTTTATATCCAATTGATGCAGTTTCCATACAAGGTTAACTGCTATAGAAAAAATTAATCTTAAGGTATTTAACTTAGCCACTCGTGCAAATGTTTCTAAGTAATCTATTTCGTAGGTCTATGTTATAGGACCTGTAAGGCACCACTCGAAGGGCAGGATGAATAGTGGGTGCGGAAAATTTGGTTTTTAAAATGTTTGAACCTAAAAACCCAATTTCTAAAAACAGTTTCTGTTTTTAGATCCTATTTTGTAGCATTTAAAAAACAAAGTTACATGCCTTCAAAAATTCTGAAATTTGGATACATTCTACTCTCAGGTGTTCTCAGTATCCTCTAAAAATTTCAGATCAAAATTCAATCTCTAACCCTTCGAAAATTTGTTTGTGGTCAGATTGCGCAAATCTGACAGAAACAGTAGTCTGATTTGAAAAATTTATTCCGATTAATCCGTAACTCCAAATGGTCTGAGAATTTAATGACAAACCCCTTAAGATATTTATTTTAATGGGTTGAAACAGTTTTGAAAAATTTCTTTGGGAAGTATGTCAAATACGTTCAAGTTCTCAACCTTTGCAAGTCTGAAAATCAGATTGCACTAGCCTCAGAACTATTAATGTTTAATTGACTTATACTTATCCAAATGGGTTGAAACTTGCGCCAAATGAAATTTTAGAGGTGTGGCTATGTTTCTGAAAAGTTTGGTAATTTTTGGATGTCGTATCCCGGACATTCGCAGGTACTCTTATCTCTCGTCGATCTATCAAAGCCTTATCATCCTACAGTGAAATATTCTATATTTTATTCCTATCGATTATCTTAATATTACTAAGCTTGTTAATGTCGAATATTCACATATTCGATTCAAGTATCAATTATTCGCCGTGAATTATCCGATTCTTAATATGTAGCATAACACCTTTTATTTAATTATGTCCCATGTTGTGTGATATGTGAGAAAGTAAATTCCCTCCCCACACACAATAAAAATCGGCCATGGTAAGTCTCCAAGAGACTAGAAGATTCTCCAACCACCCACCAACACCCTCTTAATTGTGGTGTGCTAGCTACCTTCTTAACTCCTTATCAAAAGTTACAAAAGACAAACAAGTAATTAGCCACCCTAATCAAGTCTTATTTTTCCCTCTCCCAACCCTCCTAGAATCGGCCCCTATAGCTCTTCAAGACTCCATTTGATTTTCAAACTCATCTTCTCAAATACTCTAAGTTATAAACCCTAGAATATATCTCCAAGCAAGAATGATATCTCAAAGTGCTCCTTCCCCCAACCAATCATCTAGGCCGAAAATTTTAGGAGTCAAGGAGGAATAAAAGTCTTATCAACCTAAGCTCATAGCATCTCAATCAAGAGGACTCAAGAGGGAGTTCTAGTTCATCAATCTCATCTAAGAAGAAGAGTTAGAGGAACCTAGGCTTGATTCTAAGCCTTCAGGTAAGTTTCTAAGCATTTTTGTGGTTAGTTAGTATTCTTTTAAGTGTTGGTCTTGTGTTGACCCAAAACCGTGTGTTTATGGCTCAAGTGGAGGGAACCCCAAGTGATTCAAGCTACCTTGAAGTTAATCTATCTTCTAAAGCTTCATTTCAAGGCAAGTATACTTTAACCCCTTACAATATATGTGATTATGTGCATACTTGAATGTCTAGAAGCTTAAGACATGACCTTAGTGAAAATATGCCTAAGTTGCTACCTTTTCTTATGTTTTGAAAGGCTGGATGATAGACCTCTCTTATGTTGCAATGTAAAGCATGTTTAAACTTGAAATAAGAGTTAAAAGTGATGGATTATGGACTGCCCTATGTTTGATAATGAATGAGACATGATTGGTATGAAACCTAGCATTTTTAGTGATTTTAAAATGTGAAATTATTAGACTAGAGGACTGTTTTGTTTAGAAGGAATGAACAGCCCATATGAACGACTTTTGCATGCTAAAAAGGACTTGAATTAGTATAGGGAAGCCTTATTAGGTCCATTGAATGACCATTAACTTGGATTATAGGCTAAAGAACGAAAATGAGGAAGGAAAGGATACTTCTATGCATGTTGGTTGAAAACAGAATCCTGGACAGATTTTATGCTAAATTGATGGACTTAGTTAAGGACCTTCTAAACGTTGGATTGAGCTTATTTTTGGTGTGGTCGTAGCTTATTATGTCTAGTTTATTGTGGCGTTGGAATATCTGGAAAATCATTTGTGGATTGGTCAGAAATGAATTTTTAATATCAAGGGGTCAAAACAGTTTCTGGTTGTACCACCTTAGGGAGAAAAATTATTTAAGTACCTTAAACATCTTGGATTGACCTGAAATGTTTACAGGAAGTACTTAAGACATAGAGCTAAATATCCATGTAAAGAAATTGATTTTATCTATTGATCTTGATGGTAAACCATTGAGGGAAAGTTGGTGTAACATTCTGGAAAAACAGGACAGATTGACCCTTTGTGCTTGTAAGAATTATATCGTATTTATTTTGACTTGTTTTGGTGAATGGGAATTTGAATATTGTTCATAAAAGAAATAGGAAAGATTTCCAGGTGCTAAGTGAGCCCCATAATGAGTTTATGGATGAAGACAAGGTAAGGAATGGAGTTGAGAGTGCAGCAGAATTTCTGTTGTACCCTTGTTGGGAATTATTTTTATCGAGGTACCTACGCTTGTCGAAATCGCATGAAATTTGTACAGAATGTAGTTAAGATCATGTGGTGCATGTCCATATTTTTAGTTTCTGGAAAATAGGCTCAAAAGGTTGATTTTGAGGCCGGGAAATACAGGACATGCTGCTGGTTCGTTTTCCAGCCCATGAAGAAAGTTGTTTATGATGTTATAAGTGCATTTTACCATGTTGCATCCCATGCACTTGCATTGACATGCTCATATGTTCCATGCTCATGATTTTATCGATGTTTTATATAAAGTTTCTGTTTTGAAAGAATTTCGTCCCTTCTGGCCTGCTTAACCCGCTACAGATCCGGGGTTAATTGATCTGAAGAAGTATAAGAACCGATCCAGGCCCGGTATAATAGGTCTGATGAAAAATAAGAACCGCTCCAGGCCCGGTATAATAGGTCTGAAGAGTATAAGAACCGAGCCAGGTCCGGTATAATAGACCTGAAGGTGATCATGTTATAAGAACCGAGTCATGCCCGGTATAATAGGCTGACACACTCTCTTGTTTTATGATGAGCATGATTTAAAAGAAAGAAAGAAAGTTCAGGTATTTTTATGAGCATGTCTAAATGAAAGAAAGAATGTTTCCCGTTGCATTTGCATCGCATTCACATTTTCATACACATTATGCATGATACCTTTTTATAGAAGTAAGGGTTGGCTATAGCACGTAGAATCTAACTAAGTGTTGACATTTAGATCTTAGCTAAGTGTTGATATGACTTTAAGTATGATGCTTCGAAAAAGTATTGGAAGGTATGTTTTAACTTAAGGAATTGGGGTTTGATTCTTGTATGCCGTTTTCTCTTTATTGTACGGTGTTATTGTATACTTGCTGGCGACTTTGTCGCTCACCCATTTTTTTTTCCCCCAGAGCCAGGTAATGAAGTCGAGTGGATTGATGATGAGCCAAGGATGCCATACCCGTAGGTTATGGAAATTGCCGTTAAGAGAATGATGATGGAAGCTTTTGATGAACCTTTGGGATATTTTGGGACTTAGCTATTTTCGGATTCTTTTCGGATAATGTTTGTATAATTTCGCGGTGTAGTTTGCTATCGGTTCAGTTTGTATAATTTTGCTATATATTCGCGATTTGACGCTTTCGGATTAAGGTTCAAATTCTGCCGTATTTTTATCTACATGTTAAGATCGTGACTTTGTAATCCATGTTTATCCATGGGTTTTACGAATTAAGTATCGACGCTTTGTACTTTTCTGAAAAGGAAAGTACGGCGGGTGCACCGTACGAGGGGTAGTCGAGTACGGGGCGCTACAGGTGGTATCAGAGCCGAGGCTCTAGATTCGGGCAGAACGTAGAAGCTAAGTTATGATCTTAGAAAACTAAGAATTGATCTTAGAAGTAAGTCATGATCTTAGAAGAGAGATGGCCTTAGCTTAGACAACTTAGATTGGAAATAGGGTCCCCTTGGTTGATCTGCTAGCCTGATATGTCGCATATTGACTCTTTTTCCTGCTTTAAATTCCTTTTCCAAGCATGTCTAAATTCAGTCAGTCATCTCGATCTATATATACATAAATATATCTTTCTGCTCCGTATACAGATGGTTCGGACTCGTGGTAGACCTCGCAGAGATGCTGCCCATGCACCCGAACCCAACCCTCCACAACCTCAAGATCAAGTCCCTCCACCTCCTCCTCAGAATCAGAATCCACCGCCTCCTCCTCCACCGCAGAATGAAAATCCCCCACCAGCTCAAGGAAACCCTCTTCCACAAGTGCCACTTGTTATTCTGGATTTCCAAGCATTCTATCGGACCATAACTCAGATTCGCCAGGGAATGATTCAGCAAGTTGCCCCTCCTCCTCCTTATGAACCGATAAGAGATGCGCAGTACTACTTTGAGAAGCTCAAGCGAGCGAATGTGCCGCCTTTTGAAGGCAAGTCTGACCCCGATATGGCTGAAAAATGGCTAGATGAAGTGGAGAACTGTTTTGAACTGAATGGAGCCCCTGACAATATGAAAACCCAAGCTGTGAGGCCTTTCCTCCTTGGAGAGGCGAACCAGTGGTGGAAGGCTAAGCTGCAACCTTTTCCCCGACCTATTCCATGGGAGAGATTCATCCAAGAGTTCAACAAGTTTTATTTTCCCCCGTCAGTAAAGATGCAAAAGAGGCATGATTTTGAAATGTTGAAGCAAGAACCTGGTATGACTGTGTCTGAATATGTGAGCAAGTTTCTGGCTTTGGGTAGATTTTCTCCGGCTACGATGAATGATGAGGAATCTAAGATG
The DNA here is from genome assembly GCA_036186865.1 of Eustoma russellianum. Lineage (NCBI taxonomy): Eukaryota > Viridiplantae > Streptophyta > Magnoliopsida > Gentianales > Gentianaceae > Eustoma > Eustoma russellianum. The sequence goes on from AP025052.1 coordinate 10,682,738, forward strand.
GTGAAGTTTGAGAGTGGGCTGAACCCAAGGATTCGCACTTGGTTGGTAAATGTTATCTCTGCTGATTTTGAGGCGCTCGTTGATGCATGTTATCGGATCGAGAAGGATATCATTCTTCGCGATGCGACGGTGGGCCAGAGAAGAGGAAGGGACACTTCCGGTGATAAAGGAGTAAGGAAAATGACTAGACAGAATTTTCACGGGAGGCAAGGTAGACAGCAGAATCAGAACCAAAGAGCAAATCAGAATCGTGGACAGCGCCGTGGGCAGAATCAGAATAATCAAAGAAACAACCAAGGAAATCAAGGACAGCAGCAGCAGGCCATTCCCATGTGTCCCCATTGTCAGAAGAATCATTTGGGCGAGTGCTATGTACAAGCTGGTAAGTGCTTTGGTTGCGGCAAGACTGGTCATATAATTAGGGATTGTCCTGATAAGGGAGCTGCTTGTGTTGGATGTGGAAAGACTGGGCATATTCTGAGAGATTGTCGTGAGCATGATGGTCAGCAGCAGAGGAACCAACGTCAGCGCCCGAATGCGCGTGTGCACGTGATGACCGATGCTGCAGTTGAGGAAGCTAGAGACGTCGTGGCTGGTATGATTCAAAAATTATGCAATGCTAATTTGATAAATATTATATTGCTGCGTAGTTAAAGCTTTGCATGATTCAGGCGCTATTCTAGTATGTTGTATGCCCGCAAATGTGTTGTTTGATAGTGGCGCCAGCCACTCCTTTATATCTAAGAAATTTGCAAAGGGATTAGACCATGATCCCATCCGGCTGAAATCACCCTATCGAATCCAAGCCGCTGGTGGTCAAGTGCTTACGTCTCATTATCGGTATAAGAATTGCGCGGTCGAGCTCGATGACCATCGGTTCGCGGCTGACCTGATCCCGATTGCTATGAATGACTTTGACATTATTCTTGGTATGGACTGGTTGTCTAAGAACCATGCCCATATTGACTGCAATCAAAAGAAAGTCACTTTCAGAGCCCCGGAGCAAGAGGAAGTATCATTTCAAGGAGGTCCCAAGTTGAAGAAGTCAAAGAACATTTTTGTGAATACAGCTCGTGCCCGTCGAGCGTTGCGAAAGGGATGTCAAGGCTATCTTGTTTATGCTCTTAGTGCCGAGCAGGCAGCAGTGGACATTTCGCAAGTTTCAGTAGTTCAAGAGTTTCTTGATGTCTTCCCAGAGGAACTACCAGGCCTTCCCCCTGATCGAGAAATTTCCTTTGAGATAAACCTCATCCCTGGAGCTGAGCCCATTTCTAAAGCTCCTTACCGCATGGCACCCGCTGAGCTGAAAGAACTAAAAGAGCAATTGCATGAGTTATTGGAAAAGAAGTTGATTCGTCCAAGTGTGTCGCCATGGGGTGCCCCAGTTTTATTTGTAAAGAAGAAGGATGGAGGTATGCGGCTGTGTATTGATTATCGGGAACTCAACAAGATCATCGTAAAGAATAAGTATCCGTTGCCTCGGATCGACGATCTGTTCGACCAGCTTCAGGTCAGTAATTACCAAGTCTTATTTCAATATAATAATCATGAATAATATCTAAAGTATCCTAATGCAGGGAGCTCGGGTGTTTAGCAAAGTGGATCTAAGATCTGGATATTTTCAATTGAAGATAAGAGTTGAGGATATTCCTAAGACAACATTCAGGACGAGATATGGACATTATGAATTTCTCGTGATGCCTTTTGGACTGACCAATGCCCCTGCTGGATCTTATGAATCGGGTGTTTCGGGACCAGTTGGATAAGTATGTGGTTGTCTTTATTGACGATATCCTGATTTATTCGCCTGATGAGGAAACTCATACAGCCCATCTGAGGACAATACTTGGTATTCTAAGAAAGCATCAGCTCTATGCAAAATTCAGTAAATGTGAATTTTGGTTGCATAGTGTGTCATTTTTGGGCCATATTATTACTGAAAATGGGATTTCGGTTGATCCCAGAAAGATTGAGGCAATTACTGAATGGCCGAGGCCGACCAATGTCACTGAAGTAAGGAGTTTTCTCGGACTGGCCGGTTACTACCGCAAGTTTGTTGAAGGATTTTCAAGGATAGCTATGCCACTCACTAGATTGACTCAGAAAAAGACAAAATTTGCATGGAATGAGGATTGTGAAAGTAGCTTTTCTGAGCTGAAGGCAAGGTTGACGACTGCACCAGTTTTGGCTCAACCCATTTCAGGAGAACAGTTTGTGATCTACAGTGATGCTTCCAAGAAAGGATTGGGTTGTGTTCTTATGCAGAATGGGCGTGTGATTGCGTATGCGTCTCGCCAGCTTAAGCCGTTTGAGCAGAATTATCCAGTACATGACCTTTAGCTTGCAGCAGTTGTATTTGCTCTGAAGATTTGGCGTCATTATCTGTACGGAGAGAAGTGTGAGATCTTCACAGATCATAAGAGTTTGAAATACCTTTTCACTCAAAAGGAGCTGAATATGCGCCAAAGGCGATGGCTTGAGTTGATCAAGGATTATGACATCTCTATTCAGTATCATCCAGGTAAAGCTAATAGAGTTGTTGATGCTTTGAGTCGTAAGACGAGTCATCCCCGTCAACCACCTCTACAGCGTGATATGGAAGAGTTTGGTCTGGAAGAAGTGGATTCGATTTCCGACGTACTTGCAAAGTTAGTAGTGGTTCCTTCTTTGATCGGTAGGATTAAGGAGACTCAAGATAAGGATGATGCATTGATGAAAGTTAAGAGCAAGCTGAAGGAGAAGCCATCTGACGATTTTGAAGTCCGTAGTGACGGCAGTTTGTGGTTTAGAGGTCGATTGTGTGTGCCTAATGATGATGCGATAAAGAGTGAAGTGTTTCAGGAAGCCCATAATTCACGTTTGTCTATTCACCCAGGAGCAAATAAGATGTATCATGACTTGAAGCAAAAGTTTTGGTGGCCAGGAATGAAGAATCAGATAGCAGAGTTTGTTGAGAAATGTCTTGTATGTCAGAAAGTCAAAGCAGAACATCAGAGGCCAGCTGGATTATTGCAACCACTTGAGGTGCCTGAGTGGAAGTGGGTCACATCGCTATGGATTTTGTGACCGATTTACCTAAGACAAGAAGTGGATATGACACTATTTGGGTTGTTGTGGATCGTCTGACGAAGAGTGCTCATTTCATGGCGATGTCGATTAAAGCACCCATGGAAAAGTTGGCTTCTATGTATGTTGATCTGATTGTATGTTTGCATGGAGTTCCTATGAGCATAGTTTGTGACCGAGACCCCCACTTCACATCAAGGTTTTGGACGGCATTTCAGAAAGCGATGGGTACGGAAGTTCGCATGAGTTCAGCTTTTCATCCCCAGACTGACGGTCAATCAGAGAGAACAATTCAAACATTGGAGGACATGTTGCGTGCTTGTGTGTTGGACTTTGGAGGTAGTTGGGATAAGAGTTTGAAGTTGGTTGAGTTTTCATACAATAACAGCTATCACAGATCCATTGGAATGGCTCCTTATGAGGCTCTTTATGGAAGAAAATGTCGATCGCCATTGTATTGGGATGAGATTGGAGATAAGATTTTCACAGGACCTGACTTAGTGGAGCAAACCAAGGAAAATGTTATGATTGTAAGACAAAGATTGAAGGCTGCTCAAGATAGAAGCAAGGCGTGGGCCGACGTGAGGCGTCGACCACTTGAGTTTCAAGTAGGAGATAAGGTATTCTTGAAGGTATCCCCATCGAAAGGAGTAAAGCGGTTCGGAATTAAAGGGAAACTTAGTCCCAGATTCATTGGACCATTTGAGATCTTGGAAAGGATTGGAGAAGTTGCTTATAGACTTGCACTACCACCATCGTTGTCTCAATTACACAATGTGTTTCATATATCTCAATTGCGTAAGTATGTGCATGATTCAAGCCATATTATGGATGAGCAACCTTTGAGGATTGAAGCTGATGTATCATATGTTGAGGAACCCGAAAGGATAGTTGATAGGGAAGTGAAAGCATTGAGAAATAAGTCTATTCCTATGGTCAAGGTGCAATGGAAGAACCATTCAGTTGATGAGGCCACTTGGGAGTTAGAGAAAGACATGAAGCAAAAGTACCCATATCTCTTCGATAATCCATGAGTTTCGAGGACGAAACTTTATTGAAGGGGGGAAAGATGTCGTATCCCGGACATTCGCAGGTACTCTTATCTCTCGTCGATCTATCAAAGTCTTATCATCCTACAGTGAAATATTCTATATTTTATTCCTATCGATTATCTTAATCTTGCTAAGCTTGTTAATGTCGAATATTCACATATTCGATTCAAGTATCAATTATTCGCCGTGAATTATCCGATTCTTAATATGTAGCATAACACCTTTTATTTAATTATGTCCCATGTTGTGTGATATGTGAGAAAGTAAATTCCCTCCCCACACACAATAAAAATCGGCCATGGTAAGTCTCCAAGAGACTAGAAGATTCTCCAACCACCCACCAACACCCTCTTAATTGTGGTGTGCTAGCTACCTTCTTAACTCCATATCAAAAGTTGCAAAAGACAAACAAGTAATTAGCCACCCTAATCAAGTCTTATTTTTCCCTCTCCAAACCCTCCTAAAATCGGCCCCCATAGCTCTTCAAGACTCCATTTGATTTTCAAACTCATCTTCTCAAATACTCTAAGTTATAAACCCTAGAATATATCTCCAAGCAAGAATGATATCTCAAAGTGCTCCTTCCCCCAACCAATCATCTAGGCCGAAAATTTTAGGAGTCAAGGAGGAATAGAAGTCTCATCAACCTAAGCTCATAGCATCTCAATCAAGAGGACTCAAGAGGGAGTTCTAGTTCATCAATCTCATCTAAGAAGAAGAGTTAGAGGAACCTAGGCTTGATTCTAAGCCTTGAGGTAAGTTTCTAAGCATTTTTGTGGTTAATTAGTATTCTTTTAAGTGTTGGTCTTGTGTTGACCCAAAACCGTGTGTTTATGGCTCAAGTGGAGGGAACCCCAAGTGATTCAAGCTACCTTGAAGTTAATCTATCTTCTAAAGCTTCATTTCAAGGCAAGTATACTTTAACCCCTTACAATATATGTGATTATGTGCATACTTGAATGTCTAGAAGCATAAGACATGACCTTAGTGAAAATATGCCTAAGTTGTTACCTTTTCTTATGTTTTGAAAGGATGGATGATAGACCTCTCTTATGTTGCAATGTAAAGCATGTTTAAACTTGAAATAAGAGTTAAAAGTGATGGATTATGGACTGCCCTATGTTTGATATTGAATGAGACATGATTGGTATGAAACCTAGCATTTTTAGTGATTTTAAAATGTGAAATTGTTGGACTAGAGGACTGTTTTGTTTAGAAGGAATGAACAGCCCATATGAACGACTTTTGCATGCTAAAAAGGACTTGAATTAGTATAGGGAAGCCTTATTAGGTCCATTGAATGACCATTAACTTGGATTATAGGCTAAAGAACGAAAATGAGGAAGGAAAGGATACTTCTATGCATGTTGGTTGAAAACAGAATCCTGGACAGATTTTATGCTAAATTGATGGACTTAGTTAAAGACCTTCTAAACGTTGGATTGAGCTTTTTTTTGGTGTGGTCGTAGCTTATTATGTCTAGTTTATTGTGGCGTTGGAATATCTGGAAAATTATTTGTGGATTGGTCAGAAATGAATTTTTAATATCAAGGGGTCAAAACAGTTTCTGGTCGTATCACCTTAGGGAGAAAAATTATTTAAGTACCTTAAACATCTTGGATTGACCTGAAATTTTTACAGGAAGTACTTAAGACATAGAGCTAAATATCCATGTAAAGAAATTGATTTTATCTATTGATCTTGATGGTAAACCATTGAGGGAAAGTTGGTATAGCATTCTGGAAAACAGGACAGATTGACCCTTTGTGCTTGTATGAATTATATCGTATTTATTTTGACTTGTTTTGGTGAATGGGCATTTGAATATTGTTCATAAAGGAAATAGGAAAGATTTCCAGGTGCTAAGTGAGCCCCATAATGAGTTTATGGATGGAGACAAGGTAAGGAATGGAGTTGAGAGTGCAGCAGAATTTCTGTTGTACCCTTGTTGGGAATTATTTTTATCGAGGTACCTACGCTTGTCGAAATCGCGTGAAATTTGTACAGAATGTAGTTAAGATCATGTGGTGCATGTCCATATTTTTAGTTTCTGGAAAATTGGCTCAAAAGGTTGATTTTGAGGCCAGGCAATACAGGACATGCTGCTGGTTCGTTTTCCAGCCCATGAAGAAAGTTGTTTATGATGTTATAAGTGCATTTTACCATGTTGCATCCCATGCACTTGCATTGACATGCTCATATGTTCCATGCTCATGATTTTATCGATGTTTTATATAAAGTTTCTGTTTTGAAAGAATTTCGTCCTTTCTGGCCAGCTTAACCCGCTACAGATCCGGGGTTAATTGATCTGAAGAAGTATAAGAACCGATCCAGGCCCGGTATAATAGGTCTGATGAAAAATAAGAACCGCTCCAGGCCCGGTATAATAGGTCTGAAGAGTATAAGAACCGAGCCAGGTCCGGTATAATAGACCTGAAGGTGATCATGTTATAAGAACCGAGTCATGCCCGGTATAATAGGCTGACACACTCTCTTGTTTTATGATGAGCATGATTTAAAAGAAAGAAAGAAAGTTCAAGTATTTTTATGAGCATGTCTAAATGAAAGAAAGAATGTTTCCCGTTGCATTTGCATCGCATTCACATTTTCATACACATTATGCATGATACCTTTTTATAGAAGTAAGGGTTGGCTATAGCACGTAGAATCTAACTAAGTGCTGACATTTAGATCTTAGCTAAGTGTTGATATGACTTTAAGTATGATGCTTTGGAAAAGTATTGGAAGGTATGTTTTAACTTAAGGAATTGGGGTTTGATTCTTGTATGGCGTTTTCTCTTTATTGTACGGTGTTATTGTATACTTGCTGGCGACTTTGTCGCTCACCCATTTATTTTTCCCCCAGAGCCAGGTAATGAAGTCGAGTGTATTGATGATGAGCCAAGGATGCCATACCCGTAGGTTATGGAAATTGCCGTTAAGAGAATGATGATGGAAGCTTTTGATGAACCTTTGGGACATTTTGGGACTTAGCTATTTTCGGATTCTTTTCGGATAATGTTTGTATAATTTCGCGGTGTAGTTTGCTATCGGTTCAGTTTGTATAATTTTGCTATGTATTCGCGATTTGACGCTTTCGGATTAAGGTTCAAATTCTGCCGTATTTTTATCTACCTGTTAAGATCGTGACTTTGTAATCCATGTTTATCCATGGGTTTTACGAGTTAAGTATCGACGCTTTGTACTTTTCTGAAAAGGAAAGTACGGCGGGTGCACCGTACGAGGGGTAGCCGAGTACGGGGCGCTACATTGAAAGTCTTTTGATATTTTTATTAATGCAATGGAAACAATGCAAAGTGCTGGAAACTGAAAAGTGAAGTGCTGAAAGTAATAACACCGAAAATTTTATACTGGTTCGGTTAACACAACCTACTCCAGTCTTCAAGAACACCTTCCTCGGTTATCACTAATCACAAAATAACACCTTACCACAAGGGTCGCTGGAGTTACACACCAACTCCACCCTTAAACAAACGCTATAAGCAATCACACCGACCATGAATACCACCACCGAACGGATGAATGTTTGATCACACCTTGATCAACCTTTTACAATTTAAACGTGTATGGTGGTCTAATCAAAGCCTATTCAATATAATGAATATAAGAACAATTGGCTTGAGAGAAGAAGACGAAGAAAGAAATGTAGAAGAAGAGAATAGAAGACAATTTTTGCACTTTGGAAATTATGAGACTTGTCTTGCATTTTTTGGCTCTTCTTCTCCTCCTTTTATTTGAAAGTGGCCGCCCCCCTTAGGGCATCTCTTCACCTTGGAAATTCTCTTTTAAGTCCTTGGAAGAATGCCTTGTATAGATGTGACATCAACTTGCTTACTTGGCACAACTTGATTGGATGATTGTCTTGGCCTTGCTTACTTGGCACTCTTTGATTGGATGAGATTTGTCATCACTTAATGACTGTAAAAATCTGAGAATATCATCTAAAACATGTGCCAAAATAGTAGTAAAAACATTTTCAAATATCATACAATTAATCCCTACTAATTTGGAAAGTAAATTAGTCTCCATTATGTCCAAAAATCGCTCAGCACCATTTGTATCACATGCTGAGTTTTCATCATGTGCAATAATCTCAAGACTTTGAAATTGTTACCATATTACTACACATAAATCCTTTGAATATTGAGTAGCAAATTGATCACAATTAAGACCATAAATTCGGCCAGCCTATGTCTCACATGTAAAATTTTCATCATGTGTTTCATTTGCTAAGGAGTTTGAAATATTACCTTGTATAGCTCCCTCCATTAAGTCACTAACCTTGTGAAGTCCATTCTTCATAAATCATGATGCCAACTAAGCTCCATATAAGCTTCACCAAGGCTGAGTAGGCGTGTGATGTAGGCTTGACCATGTGTCAAATTGTATTTTTGTGAACTTTGTATAATAGTGCACAATAATTATATGCATATGGTATATTCCTATCAGCACTAATTTGAATATTCTAGAACACTTTAGTATGTATTGAATATGAAAAATGTGTCTAGATACATGTTACATGTCATGCCAAAAACGTTCCATGTGTTGTGTTCGTAGGAAGCCGAATTTTCGACTTTTGTTGATTACGCGATTTTTCTTCAATTAAATTTCAACTTTTTTCACATGTTATATATATTATGTCACACATAATATAAATAAAATAACTTTAATATTCAGCTCTAATGGCTGCTTAAAGTGGCGCCTACATGTGCTTGAAAATTGAATTTGGAATCTCCACGATTTGGCCTTAATTGGGGGTGATTTGTGTGTGCCAACATGGAATGATTTTATGTATGAGTGTACCATGTTAGCCATGAAATTTGTTGCCATTTTTGGAGTATAGGGGCTGACCATCTATATATGGCAAGTACGTGACACGTTAACGAAGTTTCGGTAGTCACCCAATACAACAATTTTTTGTCTATAACCTTGTAACGTGTCGTAATAATTTTGTCATCTCCATGACTTATATCATATGATATAAGATCTGAATATACTCATAAATATGAGGTAAGTATGGTGATGTGATGTTGACGTACATTCGTAATATATATAACGTGTCGGTAGTACGTTGGAATATATATGTATTGTGCCTTTTAAAAAATGAATATATATATATATATATATATTTTTTTTTTAAACAAAATTTTATTAGCATAAACCCTCACCTATGGCGTATGATTCGTGCTCACTTCCACCGCTAGTCCGGAGTTCTGTCTCCCTGGATCTTTCTTCAGTGCATTTGCGGGTTCCTTGATATACTCAGGTCTTCCAAATGGATTGGCTCCAGAATGGTTTTCCTGCCTGTGTCCTTTGGGATTCGGGCAGGCTTGGTATGATTCGCTTCCTGCTGTTTTTTTGTTTTGACCTATCTTGTTGTCTTGCTGATAATGTTGCGCTTGTTCTTTGTGTATAGTTTACACATTACCGTGATACTTCCATGTGGACACTCACTGTGAGGCGATCTCCATTTTGTATTCTCCACCTCACACTATATGTCTTCCAAATGGATTGGCCCCTTCCCCCAGTCTCTGCCTGTCCTTTAGTTAGGGCAGGCAGATCTGGTATGATGCACTTTTGTTTCATCATATACATATATCTATGTTTACTATGTCGACTACGCTCCATGTTTAATGTTTTTTCTGCATGGAATGTCTTCCCCATCAACTTCGCTGGCGGTGATGGCATTTTGGGTTTAACTGCTGAGGCGATCGTTTCACCTGGGCAATCAAATCGACCCCCACGATTTCATGTCTTCCCATCGGATTGGCGTTTATATATTCTTTCTGTCGGTCTCCTCATGGGACTGACATACCTGGTATGGTTTTCTTTTCTTTCGGTTACACACTCTCAATATGGCTGCTGCATATACTTCACTCAGTCGTACATTTGCCTTGTGCATGGATGGGATTGCGTGGCACACTCTTCTGCTTTCAACGGGACGGCCTTACCTTTCTGGACGCAATGAGGACAACGCATCAGCAGTGGATACCATCTTTTCTTATTCTTTATCTGTTCATTTTGCACTTTGTTCGGATTATCTCTTTTTACGTTTCGTACAGTAGCGCCTATCAACTAACCATCTATATAAATATGTACGCTTTTTCCTTCGCCAAGGTTTTATCCACAGGGGTGGTTTTTCTTGGCAAGGTTTTAATGCGGCATATCATGTATAGTTGGATGTTGGTAATCATATGTGGCTACTCTCTTCATATTTGAACTTTTGTGTAATAAGGTTTTCCTCCGCCATAAATGAGGGATAATAATATTATAATCTTTTTTTTAAAAAAAAAATATATGGTTTATACCCACATATATACATATATCTCAATGTTTTTAGATATACATATATATATATATATAAATATGTATATACGGAAATTATATATATATATATATAATATATAAAATTTGGCTTTACGACCATTTAAAGTTAAAATATGTTGTTACATATTTTATGTATACATATATGTATAATATATATGATAAGATATAAAAATGAATAAGTTTTGAATATTATACAATGTATCATAAAAGGATTGATTTATATATATACCATGTATATATACATTCGGCCATTAGGCCTTAGTGACAAAAATGACTTCATTATATTTTTATACAAGTATATATATGTATATATGATGAATATGTTAAGATATGAAAATGAATAAGTTTTGGATATTATACAATATATCATAAAATGATTTATATATATACCATGTATATATATACATTAGGCCATTAGGCCTTAGTGACAAAAATAATTTCATTATATTTTTATACAAGTATATATGTATATATGATGAATATGTTAAGATATGAAAATGAATAAGTTTTGGATATTATACAATATATCATAAAATGATTTATATATATACCATGTATATATATACATTTGGCCATTAGGCCTTAGTGACAAAAATGACTTCATTATATTTTTATACAAGTATATATATGTATATATGATGAATATGTTAAGATATGAAAATGAATAAGTTTTAGATATTATACAATATATCATAAAATGATTTATATATATATACCATGTATATATATATATACATTCGGCCATTAGGCCTTAGTGACAAATATAATGATTTCATTATATTTTTACACAAATACATATGTATGTATGATGAATATGTTAAGTTATGAAAGTAAGTTAAGTATGGAAATTATGTATTAAGTTATGAAAAGTATGAAACATAAATAGGCCATATTTATGTATATGTAAATATAAGACTATTAACTTTTACAATGTATGTACATGATATGTTACATGTTATATATGCTAACATGGATAGGTTATGATAAAATGTAAGTTATGAAATCATAGGTGAAATGTAAAGTAATTAGAAATTTTCATGATGTAGGCATTTAAGTTATGAATTATGATATGCATGTATGGAATAGATGTTACCAAGTTATAGTGTGATGATAATAGAAAAAGGGGGTTGTTTTAGTATGATGGCCGAATGGTACTTATTTGTAGGTGAAAATGGTTTTTTGTTTAAGTTGTGATATGTAGAAGGAAATTAAGTGAGTGATGTTACTAGTGGTAGTATGACAAGATACCCGTATTTGACCGAGTCTCAAGTTGCATGAAAACAAGATTTGCAAAGTTATGTTGTCACATCTCATGTTTTTAAAAGTTCATATGCATAGGAATAATAAACACGAGACGAATGATTCCGATGAGACACGATATGTTATGTTATGTTCATGATCATGGTTATGTTGTGTTATGTTGAAGTGCTGTCCTGACATCGGGACCGGAGTGGTAGATGTCAGGGGCCCATGTTTACGTTATGGCTGAGTGTAACACCAGGTCTGGGACACGGGATCTCAGTCATAATGCGTCACCGTTAGCATATGTGCATATGATTCATGATGTTATGTCGCACATGTACTATACGGGGAATCATTTGGTATGTCGTGCGTTATTATTCTTATGAAAAGTGCTATAGCCAATGATGTAAATGTTATGTCTTCATGTTATGAAAAAGTCATGTTATGCAAGTTATGAATATGTCATGTTATGCAAGTTATCAAAATCAAGTCATGATTATGAAAAGTCGTGTTTACGAAAAGTCATTTTATGAAAAGTCATGTTTTATGCATCACGTCATGACCATGTCACCTTAGGGTTATGATTAAGAATTCTTTAAGTATATGATAGCACTACAGTGGACAACGTAGTGTTAAGCATGAAAATGTAGTACATGTAAGATATGCAAAGATGGTATAAGTTATGGATTAGAAGTTAAGTATGGATATAGTATGATGTTTTGGATTAAGCAGAATGAGATGCTGTTATGCTATGTATGCTTTGAAATCTTCCTAATTTATATGCTTTCAGTTTACAGCAGTTTACAGATATGATATGATACTTTACTCGTTAGAAAGGAGACGTGCTTATTATATTCAAAATTTATGGTTATTATGATTTGTCACCCCGTCTCCCCATGTATGATCCACATGTCGTATCTGGTAAGACTACTTGCTGAGCGATAAAAAGTCGGTGGTTATCGCTCATACTTGCCTCTTAACATTTCAGAGAACAGGGACCCTGATGTCGTGTTCATTGAGGAGGAACCCCAGATAGAGTATCCGTGAGCAGAGATGTAGGCTGAAGCTATGTACCTGTTGTGTGAGCTTTATTTTATTGTGATGTAATAAGACTATCGTGAGAGGCTGTATTGGTGATTTGTGTGGATTGGAACATTTGTATTATTATTATGCATGTCGTGAGCTTATTTTAAGTTGCTTCCGCTATATCGATTACAATTCATGTTGACATGCACATGTATAGTATCGACGCCTTGTACTCTATGGAGTAGAGTATGGCGGGTGCACTGAGCCGGAACCCTGGTTTCGGGCGGGCGCTACACTTAATGCATCTCCATTTGTCTCCCAAATTCAAGGGATTGAAATATAATAGTATGGTAATGTTTTGACTACATTTGAGCACATGTTTTGAGAGTTTTTTTGTAGAATTTACAGCTCATTAAAGGATGCCAAGGTGGACCAATCAACGAGTGACAAGTAAGCAAGGTCAAGTCATCCTTCCAATCATGTTGCGCCAAGTAAGCAAGATGGTTTCATCTCTACACAAGGCAATCTTCCAAGGATATTAAAGAGAATTCTCAAGAAGGAAGTAGCCCTAAAAGGGGTGGCCAAGTGTGAATAAAAGGAAGAAGATAGTGCAAACGAGGCTAAGCTACAACTCACAATCTCTCAGTGCAGAAAGGCGAAGCCTATTTTTCATATATTCTACATATTGTATAGGCTTTGTGTAGCGCCCCGCACCCGGGCCTCGTTCGGATACGGTGCACCCGCCGTACTTCACTAAGGAGAGTACAAAGCGTCATGCGTAACATGCGAAAATCCATAACATACGTCGTGGACTCCCATGCTAACATTCAATATGGTAGTAAAATTTAGGCAGAATTAAAACTTTTCAAATTAAACACGAAATAACTAAGTCCAAAAAGTAGCAGTCTCACAAAACATCATAGTCAAATTTCCAAAGAGTTTAAACATAGTCATAATACAACCATCTCGGCAGCACAAAAGTCCTTAAGCTTAGCCCTCTTCATATCTCCTCGCCTATGGATATGGTACCCTCGGCTCATCTTCGATCCATTTTATCTTGGCATTATCTGGGGGGAAAAATAAAGTGTGAGTGATAAAAATCACACAGCAAGAATACAATAAACGACCATGAAATACATAAAGAGTCATAACATGAATGTATTACCCCAAAAACCTCAAATAATCGTAATTCATACCTGATCTTAAATCCTGAGCTTGCTTGACGTTTGGCTTAAGCATGTTTTTAGGTAATGCTATACCAATAGTAACTTATAAACATTAACTGTAACATGCAACATGTCCTCATGATCGTGAGTTATGCAATATGCAATGCATGATGTCATGTCATGCCATGTAAAAACATCATTTTGGTCCCATACAATAACGTGTCATAAAAACAGAGTGTCAGATCAATTAACCCCGGATCTGAGCGGGTCCAGAACAGATATCAGATCAATTAACCCCGGATCTGAGCGGGTCCAGAACAGATATCAGATCAATTAACCCCGGATCTGAGCGGGTCCAGAACAGATATCAGATCAATTAACCCCGGATCTGAGCGGGTCCAGAACAGATATCAGATCAATTAACCCCGGATCTGAGTGGGTCCAGAACAGATATCAGATCAATTAACCCCGGATCTGAGCGGGTACTGAAAGATATCAGATCAATTAACCCCGGATCTGAGCGGGTCCAGAACATATCATGTCATCAGACCAATTAACCCCGGGTCTGGAGTTGGGTTAGTCGCATGCTTGGCCGGCAAAGGAATCATGAATCTTTCTTTAAAAACATGGGACCGTAAAAACCTTTCATGCATAACTGAAAACACTTTTCACTTGAAAAGACTTGCTTGCATAAAATTCATAAAATCGGTTTCATGATCATGCATGATACATGCAGTGATATGCAATGCAAGTCATGGCATGAATAACATATTAACATGCATGGTTCGGACTTAGGGAAACCCTAAATTCCTATGTCATACTCATAAGCAGACAAATTAACCCTATTTAATGTATTTCCTTGTTCAGCCTAAATTTCAGCTTTAGTATATCAACTTTGCGTCCGTGATTACCCTCCAAAACGTTAGGGTTACCCTAACTAACTTTCGTGACTTATTCATACGTGTCTTGGGGATTTGTCACAAAATTTTCAGATTAGATTGATAACCATAAGGGCTCATTTAATTACTTTTCTGAAACGGTTTAAGTGCTGAAACTGATCTGACCAACTTTACTAAATATTTAATTGCGGCGAATCCGTAATTCGTTTTCCAGAAATTCCAACTCGCCCAAGTTATAAACATGTGGAACTAGTATCCTACCGAAATTTAGCCCATTTGCATATCTCTAAGTCCTCTTTCTGAGGCCTGGAAAGTCGTTACTAATTCCAGGTTGGCTCCAGTAATTTCAGTTGAGCAGTTTTACCAAATAATTCATTAAAAATTAACCATAACTTATTTTACCAAAATTCCAGCTGGCATCTCTACTACCCACATGGGGCTGAGGTTTTGCCAAAAATCAGATTTATTGAAGGTCCACAAGGTCCTCTTTTAATTCGTTGAATTCAGTGGTCAATTCTGCTCAGCGCCAGAATTTTCTACTGGAGCAGTTTTTCCGCGTAATTTCTTAAAAATAATCCTTAGCCTATTTTAACGAAATTCCAACTCATACATATCATAAACATGTAGTACTAGCATCTTACCGAAAACTAGCCCATTTTCATGTCCCTAAGATTCATTTTTGAGTCCATTAACTCGTTACTTAATGTCTGCTCTGTTCCAGTACTTCCCATTGAGCAGTGTTACCAATTAAATCATTAAAATTAATCCACAACTTGTTTTACCATGATTCCAGCTAGAGTACTCACTGCACACTTGGTATTATGCCAAAAATCAGCTTTATTGAACCACTACAAGGTCATTTTTCGAGTCAATCAAAAGAGATACAGTTCTGCTCAGTTCCAGGCTTTTCAGTCTGAGCAGCTTTACCAAATATTTTATTAAAAATATTCCACAACTCCTTTTACCACAATTCCAACTTTCACATTTTCCATACACACAAGGCTACCCCCACACCGAAAATCAGCTTTGTTGAACATCTACAAGATCTCTTTTCAAGCCATTCAAGACGCTACTTCATTCTGTCATGTTCCAGAATTTACAGCCTGAGCAGTCTCACCAATTATTTTATTAAAAATTATCCATAACTTATTTTACCAAAATTCCAACTCTCAGCTCTGCTATACACATGAGGCTAGCTCTGTGCCAAAAATCAGATTTATTGAAGGTCTAAAAGGTCAGGTTTTAAGCCGTTGGAATTAGTGCTCCATTCTGCCCAGCTCCAGAATTTCCAACTGTAGCAGTTCTACTAAATATTTTATTAAACATAATCTGTAACTTATTTTAACAAAATTCCAACTCTCACTTGTGCTAAACTCATAAGGCTAACTTGGTACCAAAACTTAGCTTCATTTAAGGTCTGTAAGGTCAGTTCTTAGGCCGTTGAAGATACCATCCCATCCAGTCCAGTTCCAGTGGTTTGCCATTTGTTCTTCTATTCAAGTCAAGGGTTCATCATTCATCTTGTCCTTATGAAATATATGATTGATTACCACTTACCCTCCATTGTAACATAAATGTCCAGGTTGCATGCTTACAATAAAATCACCATTTCATCATACTAAACAGTTTGTAGACAGTAATAAGGCAAGTGTCATTTATGCACCAAAATAAGTGTTCATCTTTGAGACAATACTCACCTCCTTCTTTTCTTTTCTTTAGGCCGAAACTTAGGGGATGCTTCCATCACATTTTTCAGCACATAATCAAGAATGAAATCATGTTCAAGATTCATCTTAAGCTTACCTTAACAATCATTTCGTAAAGCTCTTATCCTACACATGCATACTTTTCCATGGATCTTCTAAGTTTCAACAAGAGTCATTCTTGCCTAGACTCACTTAGTGGCATCATAAATCATCTTAAAAACAGCCTTGAATCTTAATGCATGAAATAAAAGATTCCATCTTTGAGAGAATAAGCCACATGCAATGCATTGTTCTTAAGAAATCTATAAGATATAATATCAAACTTAGGATATTCAACTAAAGATTAAATCTTAAGAACCTCTAGTCATTCAAGTCACTAACTCTTTAAATAAATCATGAGAGATCATTGTACACTTGCCTCTTCAAGCTAAAGCTCTTGTCTTTGCTTGGTTATGGAGTGAGTTGAGTTGGAATCCTTCTCCTCCTACACCCTTGAGCACACGGTTGGGATGATGAAGAAGAGGAGAATGTTAGTTGTTAATTTCCATGATGAAAATGAGGCTATTTTGAGTTTAGGTTTTCTTACCAACTTGAATCTTTGAATGGAGGTTGAGATGAATTCTCCCCACAAAGAAGCTAATCCCTCTTGGTAGTTTAAAAATCTTCACCTAGTGACCTCTTGGGGGTCACGGTTTCCACAAGAAAAAGGGGCACTAATATGAGCTTCATTATCTTGTCATGAAGAAGTTACTTAATAGACTTAGAAGAAACTTACCTATACACTTCTTGGCTTGAAGATGGAACTTGAAGGAGATCTTCTAGCCTTCAAGGATGAAGAGGGACGTATAGCATGAGTTGGAAGGAAGGTGAAGAGTAGACCAAAGGTTCTTTCTTGACTTGTCTTCTAGAGAGAGTTTAAGATGTAGTATAATGAAGCTTCTAGGTTATTTTAGAATAAATCTTTGTGGGGGATGGGAGAGGGAAAACCAACGGTTTAGGGGTGGCTAAGGGGGACAATGGTCCTCATGTGGGTGCTTAAAAGAAAGGAACTTTTCTTGGGTCTTACATTTGACCCTCCTTTTGGTCTCTTATCTTTGCATGCTTAATATTTTATTTTGTCTTGTCTCATGCATGCTTCTCATTATTGTATTCTTTAAATTTAAGACATCTTAAGAGGGTTAAGACCAAGGAGCCTTCTTGAACTCCTTGGTGACCGAATTCCTTGGGTTTTTTTTGTATTGGGTATTTCTTATACCTTATAGTTCATGCTTGTTTTCATTTTCTTTATTTTATTGTTTTCCATGATTATCATATGTATGTATATTGTAGGATGTACAATATGTAAGTCTCTTAAACATATATCAGTGTACATGTATCCGCATATATACACATATATACACACCTATGTGTACATATTGCATATACTCCCTTTTTATGTACACACATATATATACACGTGCATGATAATATATATATGCACGCCTATACGTACATGCATTAGATATATATACCTTTTTATGTATACGGATGTTGGTGCGTATACATTTCATACGCATATATCATATACACGCACATACATATATAGTGGTATGTATTGTTCCTATATTTCATGTATCACTTTCTTGAAATCCCCTTATTTAATTATTTAGTAACATTTCAAAAGTTTTTAAATAAAGAGTGTTAAGTAACACGCGCTTTAAAGAAATTATCGCTTCCATTCCGTCACTTATTCTTAGTTTTCAAGTACATGTCGTTGGGGTACAACATCCTCCCCCCCTTATCATAAGTTTCGTCCTCGAAACTTTCGAACTAGTCAAAAAGATGAGGCGTCTACTCCTCACGTTGTCTTCGGTTTCCCATGTGGCTTCTTCTTCAGGTAAATAAGATCGCATAAAGCGTCTATTTAGTTCCCTCAGAACTGCTTTGTTCCATTCATCTTAGAGGTCTCATTAGAACTTATCCTAATTCTCGAAAGGTGTTATCGTAACCTATCCCATATCAAGCACTCGCAACCTTGATACTATGTACTTGATAATGAAATCCATTCCGTGTAATCATGATCATAGCATGCTTATAATTTTCTTTTAAAAATGATCAACTAGGCAGAGATCGTTAACTCTGGGGTATAGACCATTAGCACTTTTCTATAAACATCCTTTCAGTGATCATGTAATGGTTTTCCTACTTACGAAATAGCTTCTAAAGACACCCAGGATAATTCCCATAAGGAACACATATCAAGCTCTTCATAAGGTATGTCCCGTATTCATCCGTCTTGCTGATTGCCTTATTACGTACTAACTTTTACCCCTTTTGCGTTCATTTCATAGAATCGAACTAGAAGTTGTGGGTTCTCCTTTGAAACTTATGTTCCCTTTATGACATTTCAAATCATCCTAAGGTGGCCCGTTCTCTTAAAACATGGTTTTCATAGTCATGACCTATTCCCCGCATAGTGCAATAAAATGGTACAAGTGCTAATAGAGACGCATCATGACGAGGACCCTGCGTCCCATACACGGTGTTACACTAAGTCATGCTATCACTAATAATCATAACTTAAAGAAAACTATCATAATCACTCCTGCTCGGTTAATAGGAAGCACATCAGAGGACATAGGTACTTCACACTTATTAGGTGTACCTTGGTTGTTTCTTTGTCATCCGCATAAACTAGCCTTATATGGATACGGTTTCCACCTTCTACTTTGTTTGCTTGTTAAATCGTTTCTTTCATGCTTTCTTTCCCTTACTATCGCATTCCGCTCCGTAGCGGTCCTCCAATAATTCACCAAGGTTCCTTGAATACAACTTAACTTAGCCTACTTTGATCTGGGGGTCTAGACCGTGCACAAATATGATCACCTTGAACCTTTCATCTCTCATAATCAAAAGAACATACTGCCCCAAAGTAATGAATGAGTACGGAAATGCCTGGCCCTTGTCTTAGTGAGTCAAATTCTGACAACGATATTCCTCCAGGGTTAGTATCATGTAATTGACCTATCATGATTATGTACTATTAGAGTTTCCTTCTTTTCATGACAAAGGTCCTTAAGTTCAGACTGTGAACCATAAGCTTTCCTTCGATAAACATCCTTCTGTATCCATGTGTTAGCCAAAAAAGCGTTTCCATCGGTGTTAGAAATTTCTTCCCTAAAATACGTATATGATGACTCGTACCTTAGTCTGAGAATGTACTCTTACAGAATGGTGAAACGTCAATCTTTCGCCAAGTCCTACCTAACTCATGCGTTTCGTCGGCACGCTAATCTCGTAATAATTGAATCTAGGGCCGAAGCTCTTCCTTGGAATTTACGACATTTTGAGGTGTTCTTATTCCTTACCAAATCCATGTTTTCTTTTCCAAATTATAAGGGTATTGTCATTTGCTTTGTCCTCATAGATTTTAGATTATTATGCTATGCAAGATTTCGCCACATCATATTGTTACTGCTAGAGTGGGTTAGATAATCCCAACTTATAATTTCTCCATCCTACTCCGGTAGTACCATAAACATCGTTCCTGATGGAATTCCCCTTTCGCTTCTCCAACTTATATTAGTCAAGGAAGGAATTTAACCATTTTACTGAATTATCCTTAAGATGCCGGACTCATAAAGTCTATAATGTGTCAGGACGTTTGTCAATCCTAATGGTTTTGGGGATTTCTATGATTCGCCTTGTACACATTCTATGTTCTTCCTCGAGCTTGGTTCTCTCGTTGGAAATATTCAGTGTGTAATTCAGTTTTGTCAACACTTGTGTTTCCCGTAGTGGTCAACCAAATCATTGATCCTAGGCAGCTGGTATTTATCTTCCATGGAAACCTTATTGAGCTCCGACTATTATGGTACTAATCCAACCGTTAAGAGCAATTTGATAACTTATTCTAGTTTTTACGCTTTAGTGGGGTTACTCTATTGCATTGACCATCTATATCTGGCTAAAAGACATAATAGAACATAGGTACTTCAGATTTAAATTAAGCAGTTGGGCGTACCTGTTACGGGTTTTGATGTTTCATGGTTTCTGCATCAAGCACTCTTTTGGTCTAGGTTAGGGTTTTTGGTTGTCTCCTTACTAAAAAAAACAGTCAGATATTCTGTACTTTTCTTTTTTTTCCATTCGGTATCTGTATCGTCATGAAGTTATCTTCAGCTTCACTTAACCATCTTTCTGCCTATTATGAACTAAATTCCTTGATAAACCTTGGAATACGTGTTAATACTAACTATTGCTAGTAAAGTTTACTGCCTACTAGGCGATAGTGATGATGTTATTCTAATGAATTGTGGCGCCATCTGCACTACGAAGTGTCAGAGTCTCACTTAAGGCATAAATATTCAGAGTAGCGACAGAATTTAATCTGTAATCCGAATACGATCTTGTAAGCAGGCATGATTACATTCCATAGATGGCCATCGACTAAGATTTTATCTTTCGGTCAAAACCCTAATTTCCCAGTCTAAGTCATCCTAGTCTAAGGTCAACTCTCATCTAGGATCATGACTTAGATCTAAGATGAAACTTAGTTGACTACGTTCATAACTTAGTTCTATATTCTGCCCGGATCTAGAGCCTTTGCTCTGATACCACCTGTAGCGCCCCGCACCCAGGCCTCGTCCAGATACGGTGCACCCACCGTACTTCACTAAGGAGAGTACAAAGCGTCATGCGTAACATGCAAAAATCCATAACATACGTCGTGGACTCCCATGCTAACATTCAATATGGTAGTAAAATTTAGGCAAAATTAAAGCTTTTCAAATTAAACACGAAATAACTAAGTCCCCAAAGTAGCAGTCTCACAAAACATCATAGTCAAATTTCCAAAGAGTTTAAACATAGTCATAATACAACCATCTCGGCAGCACAAAAGTCCTTAAGCTTAGCCCTCTTCATATCTCCTCGCCTATGGATATGGTACCCTCGGCTCATCTTCGATCCATTTTATCTTGGCATTATCTGGGGGGAAAAATAAAGTGTGAGTGATAAAAATCACACAGCAAGAATACAATAAACGACCATGAAATACATAAAGAGTCATAACATGAATGTATTACCCCAAAAACCTCAAATAATCGTAATTCATACCTGATCTTAAATCCTGAGCTTGCTTGACGTTTGGCTTAAGCATGTTTTTAGGTAATGCTATACCAATAGTAACTTATAAACATTAACTGTAACATGCAACATGTCCTCATGATCGTGAGTTATGCAATATGCAATGCATGATGTCATGTCATGCCATGTAAAAACATCATTTTGGTCCCATACAATAACGTGTCATAAAAACAGAGTGTCAGATCAATTAACCCCGGATCTGAGCGGGTCCAGAACAGATATCAGATCAATTAACTCCGGATCTGAGCGGGTCCAGAACAGATATCAGATCAATTAACCCCGGATCTGAGCGGGTCCAGAACAGATATCAGATCAATTAACCCCGGATCTGAGCGGTTCCAGAACAGATATCAGATCAATTAACCCCGGATCTGAGCGGGTCCAGAACATATCATGTCATCAGACCAATTAACCCCGGGTCTGGAGTCGGGTTAGTCGCATGCTTGGCCGGCAAAGGAATCATGAAGCTTTCTTTAAAAACATGGGACCGTAAAAACCTTTCATGCATACCTGAAAACACTTTTCACTTGAAAAGACTTGCTTGCATAAAATTCATAAAATCGGTTTCATGATCATGCATGATACATGCAGTGATATGCAATGCAAGTCATGGCGTGAATAACATATTAACATGCATGGTTCGGACTTAGGGAAACCCTAAATTCCTATGTCATACTCATAAGCGGACAAATTAACCCTATTTAATGTATTTCCTTGTTCAGCCTAAATTTCAGCTTTAGTATATCAACTTTGCGTCCGTGATTACCCTCCAAAACGTTAGGGTTACCCTAACTAACTTTCGTGACTTATTCATACATGTCTTGGGGATTTGTCATAAAATTTTCAGATTAGATTGATAACCATAAGGGCTCATTTAATTACTTTTCTGAAACGGTTTAAGTGCTGAAACTGATCTGACTAACTTTACTAAAAATTTAATTGCGGCGAATCCGTAATTCCTTTTCCAGAAATTCCAACTCGCCCAAGTCATAAACATGTGGAACTAGTATCCTACCGAAATTTAGCCCATTTGCATATCTCTAAGTCCTCTTTCTGAGTCCTGGAAAGTCGTTACTAATTCCAGGTTGGCTCCAGTAATTTCAGTTGAGCAGTTTTACCAAATAATTCATTAAAAATTAACCATAGCTCATTTTACCAAAATTCCAGCTGGCATCTCTACTACCCACATGGTGCTGGGTTTTTGCCAAAAATCAGATTTATTGAAGGTCCACAAGGTCCTCTTTTAATTCGTTGAATTCAGTGGTCAATTCTGCTCAGCGCCAGAATTTTCTACTGGAGCAGTTTTACCGCGTAATTTCGTACAAATAATCCTTAGCCTATTTTAACGAAATTCCAACTCATACATATCATAAACATGTAATACTAGCATCTTACCGAAAACTAGCCCATTTTCATGTCCCTAAGATTCATTTTTGAGTCCATTAACTCGTTACTTAATGTCTGCTCTGTTCCAGTACTTCCCATTGAGCAGTGTTACCAATTAAATCATTAAAATTAATCCACAACTTGTTTTACCATGATTCCAGCTAGAGTAATCACTGCACACTTGGTATTATGCCAAAAATCAGCTTTATTGAACCACTACATGGTCATTTTTCGAGTCAATCAAAAGAGATGCAGTTTTGCTCAGTTCCAGGCTTTTCAGTCTGAGCAGCTTTACCAAATTTTTTATTAAAAATATTCCACAACTCCTTTTACCAAAATTCCAACTTGCACATTTTCTATACACACAAGGCTACCCCCACACCGAAAATCAGATTTATTGAACATCTACAAGATCTCTTTTCAAGCCATTCAAGATGCTACTTCATTCTGTCATGTTCCAGAATTTACAGCCTGAGCAGTCTCACCAAATATTTTATTAAAAATTATCCATAACTTATTTTACCAAAATTCCAACTCTCAGCTCTGCTATACACATGAGGCTAGCTCTGTGCCAAAAATCAGATTTATTGAAGGTCTAAAAGGTCAGGTTTTAAGCCGTTGAATGTAGTGCTCCATTCTACCCAGCTCCAGAATTTCCAACTGGAGCAGTTCTACTAAATATTTTATTAAAAATAATCTGTAACTTATTTTAACAAAATTCCAACTCTCACTTGTGCTACACTCATAAGGCTAACTTGGTACCAAAACTTAGCTTCATTGAAGGTCTGTAAGGTCAGTTCTTAGGCCGTTGAAGATACCATCCCATCCAGTCCAGTTCCAGTGGTTTGCCATTTGTTCTTCTATTCAAGTCAAGGGTTCATCATTCATCTTGTCCTTATGAAATATATGATTGATTACCACTTACCCTCCATTGTAACATAAATGTCCAGGTTGCATGCTTACAATAAAATCACCATTTCATCATACTAAACAGTTTGTAGACAGTAATAAGGCAAGTGTCATTTATGCACCAAAATAAGTGTTCATCTTTGAGACAATACTCACCTCCTTCTTTTCTTTTCTTTAGGCCGAAACATAGGGGATGCTTCCATCACATTTTTCAGCACATAATCAAGAATGAAATCATGTTCAAGATTCATCTTAAGCTTACCTTAACAATCATTTCGTAAAGCTCTTATCCTACACATGCATACTTTTCCATGGATCTTCTAAGTTTCAACAAGAGTCATTCTTGCCTAGACTCACTTAGTGGCATCATAAATCATCTTAAAAACAGCCTTGAATCTTAATGCATGAAATAAAAGATTCCATCTTTGAGAGAATAAGCCACATGCAATGCATTGTTCTTAAGAAATCTATAAGATATAATATCAAACTTAGGATATTCAACTAAAGATTAAATCTTAAGAACCTCTAGTCATTCAAGTTACTAACTCTTTAAATAAATCATGAGAGATCATTGTACACTTGTCTCTTCAAGCTAAAGCTCTTGTCTTTGCTTGGTTATGGAGTGAGTTGAGTTGGAATCCTTCTCCTCCTACACCCTTGAGCACACGGTTGGGATGATGAAGAAGAGGAGAATGTTAGTTGTTAATTTCCATGATGAAAATGAGGCTATTTTGAGTTTAGGTTTTCTTACCAACTTGAATCTTTGAATGGAGGTTGAGATGAATTCTCCCCACAAAGAAGCTAATCCCTCTTGGTAGTTTAAAAATCTTCACCTAGTGACCTCTTGGGGGTCACGGTTTCCACAAGAAAAAGGGGCACTAATATGAGCTTCATTATCTTGTCATGAAGAAGTTACTTAATAGACTTAGAAGAAACTTACCTATACACTTCTTGGCTTGAAGATGGAACTTGAAGGAGATCTTCTAGCCTTCAAGGATGAAGAGGGACGTATAGCATGAGTTGGAAGGAAGGTGAAGAGTAGACCAAAGGTTCTTTCTTGACTTGTCTTCTAGAGAGAGTTTAAGATGTAGTATAATGAAGCTTCTAGGTTGTTTTAGAATAAATCTTTGTGGGGGATGGGAGAGGGAAAACCAACGGTTTAGGGGTGGCTAAGGGGGACAAGGGTCCTCATGTGGGTGCTTAAAAGAAAGGAACTTTTCTTGGGTCTTACATTTGACCCTCCTTTTGGTCTCTTATCTTTGCATGCTTAATATTTTATTTTGTCTTGTCTCATGCATGCTTCTCATTATTGTATTCTTTAAATTTAAGACATCTTAAGAGGGTTAAGACCAAGGAGCCTTCTTGAACTCCTTGGTGACCGAATTCCTTGGGTTTTTTTTTGTATTGGGTATTTCTTATACCTTATAGTTCATGCTTGTTTTCATTTTCTTTATTTTATTGTTTTCCATGATTATCATATGTATGTATATTGTAGGATGTACAATATGTAAGTCTCTTAAACATATATCAGTGTACATGTATCCGCATATATACACATATATACACACCTATGTGTACATATTGCATATACTCCCTTTTTATGTACACACATATATATACACGTGCATGATAATATATATATATATGCACGCCTATACGTACATGCATTAGATATATATACCTTTCTATGTATACGGATGTAGGTGCGTATACATTTCATACGCATATATCATATACACGCACATACATATATAGTGGTATGTATTGTTCCTATATTTCATGTATCACTTTCTTGAAATCCCCTTATTTAATTATTTAGTAACATTTCAAAAGTATTTAAATAAAGAGTGTTAAGTAACACGCGCTTTAAAGAAATTATCGCTTCCATTCCGTCACTTATTCTTAGTTTTCAAGTACATGTCGTTGGGGTAAAACACTTTGAATATACCACCCATATACATTCATTGTTGTAAAAGGTTGATCAAGGTGTGATCAAACCTTCATTCGATCGGTGGTGGTGTTCGTGATTGATTTGCTTGTTTGTTTTGATTGTAAAAGGGTGGAGTTGGTGTTTAACTCCAGTCACCCTTGTGGTAAGGTATTTTTGGTGTTTAGTGATAACCAAGGAAGGGGTCCTTGAAGACTGGGATAGGTTGATTTAACCAAACCAGTATGAAATCCTTGGTGTTCTTACTTTACAGCACTTCACTTTCAATTTCAAGTTTTCTGTATTGATTTTGTTGCAATGGTAAAAATAGTAAACGATTTTCAAAAATTATAAACTTTTTCAGAAACATAGAAACATATCTTAGGTTTCATTTGGCACAAGTTTCAACTCATTTTCATAAGTATAAGTCAATCAAACGTTAATAGTTCTGGGACTAGTGCAATCTCATTTCAAGACTTGCAAAGGTTGATAACATCAACGTATTTGACATACTTTCCAAAAGAATATTGAAAAACTGTTTCAAACCTTTAAAGTACATATCCTAAGGGTCATATCATAAACTTTTCAGATCATTTGGAGTTACAAATTAATAGGAATAAATTGTTCGTTTCGGATCACAGTTTCTTGTAGATTGACGCAATATGTGCAAAAACGTTTTTTCAAGGTTTCATTTCGGATCACAGCTTCTGGTAGATTGACGCAATCTGTGCAAAAATGTTTTTTCAAGGTCTTATACTTTGAATTTTAATCTGAAAGTAATTTGTCACCAAATTTCATGAATTTTGGAAGCCTACAACTTAATCATTCAGTAAATTAAAAACAGGGTCTGAAAACATAATTTGTTTTCAGAAGTGAGTAATTGGTAACAAAATGTTTTAAAACCCAATTTTTCCGCACCCACTATTCAACCCCTCCTTCTAGTGGTGCTATACAAGTCCTACAAGTATGTCAACCACAATGATGTTCTCAACCTTTGCAAATCTGAGAATCAGATTGTACTAGTCTCAGAACTATTAACGGTTGACTAACATATACTTATCCAAATGTGATGAAACTTTTCCCAAATGAAAGGTAGGTTGTGTGGCAATGTTTCTGTAACTTTTTGTGATTTTTCGAAAATGTTTGCTATTTTTCCCGTTAATATGGAGACAATGCAAAAAACTAAATACTGAAAGTAAAAGTGCTGAAAGTAAATAACACAGAGATTTTTATACTGGTTTGGTTAAATCAACCTACTCCAGTCATTGAGGACACCTTCCTCGGTATTCACTAATCGCAAATAGCACCTTGACGCAAGGGTGACTGGAGTTAAACAACAACTCCACCCTTTTACAACCAAACGAACAAACACAACAACACGAACACCATCACCGCATAAATGAAGGTTTGATCACACCTTGATCAACCTTGTACAAAAAATGAACGTATGTGGATGGTATGAACAAATCCTATATAGTTTATAGAATATAATAATGATAAGTTTGGGGATAAGAGCAAGAAAAAAGAATAAGAGAAGAAGAGAATACTCCTTCTTGATCTTGAATGAATATGAACTTTTTCTTAGCCTTGGTTGAATCATCTTGCCCCATTTTTATAGTTGGTTGGCCGCCACCTAGGATTGTAGTATTCCTTGAAAATTGTCTTGAATACCCTTGGAAGATTATTTTGTATAAATGATGACAAAACCTTGCTTACTTGGTGTGGCGCCCCGCACCCCGGCCCAGCCGGATACAGTGCGCCCGCCGTACCTCACTACGGAGAGTAACAGCCGTCAGTCCATAACATAGGAAAGTCCAGAATAAAATATGTTGACTCTCATGCTTACATGCGACAAGTAAGCAAAACCGAGGCAGAATAAAAACTTTTCAAATAATACCATCTACGCAACCATCATTAGTTTTACAACCCGATCATAAAGTACGGGAATCCCAGAATAAATGTTTCCATCACAATTTCATAAAAAGGATCATCGATCCTAACCATCTCGTCACGTCTCTTAAGTCGTCCGTCTCTCGCGCTTCTACGGGTAGGGAACCCTAGGTTCATCTTCAATCCATTCCACTCTATTTCCTTCGGCTTCTGGGAGGAAAACTAGGGGGTGAGTGATCATGTCACCAGCAAGTAAACTATAAATAATCGTGAATTAAATGCAAAGTGCATACAAGAACCGAACCCCAAAAAATTCGGTTTATAACATACCTGATCTTCCATCCAACATCAGTAAGAAATCAGCTCATGACTTATCAAAGATTGAAACATACCAAAGCTCATGACTTATGAAAAGATCATCACTCAATAAAGATCATAACTTATGAGCTAACAAGTCATAACAACTTAGTCTAAGTATCACGTACCCATATTCGATGACTCATTAAATGCAACATGCATGAGTATGTACGTGTGATGCATCATGATAAAAATGAAGATAAGTTCTTTCGTTCTTTTATTCAAAACATCATCGTCAAGAAAACAAGGGAGTATTCAGATCTATTCTCCCGGATCTAAGACGGTCACTTATTTCTCTTCGAATCTATTATTCTCAGATTTAGAGCGGTCACGTCATCACTTATCAGGTCTATTCTCTCCGGGCCTGAACGGTCGATATCAGGTCTATTCTCTCCAGGCCTGAACGGTCTACATCATCAGATCAGTTAACCCCGGATCTAGAACGGGTCCTTACTGGCCAAAAAACACATGGTACCGGTGGAAAGCGTTCTTTTAAAAACAGAATCTTTTCTTTAAAAACGCTTTTTCATCTTTCTTTCTCATAAAATCAGTTCCATAAATCATGTAAATGATGATGATGCAATGTATGACATGTACTATGTAATCCATGACATGATGCGTTACATATGCACATACGTTCAACCTATTCTTTAGGCTGGAAAAATTTTCCAGAATTATCGTTCCATATGCACGGCCTCAAAACCTCGTGTTTTAGGCCCATTATCATGAGTTCTTGTCATACATATGCATAAGAGTTTCTTTTCTACTTGTATATAATTTTCGTAACGATACGAGACGTGTAAGACGCTTAATTTACTTAATTACGAAACAAGGTACTACTGAACTTCAGCAGTGCAGTGTCCTTTCTTTTACCTTTTCTATAAGCCCATTTAAGTTCCTTTTAATTTGGGCCAACCATGGAAAAATGCTATAGACATACCAATAATCAATAATCATAAGCCCAAACTATATAATTAAGACTAAGCCCACCAGAACAAAGCCCCACAGCAAATTCCTCAATTCTGCCCGAAATTCCAGATTAGTAACGCCAGCTTAACTTTGGTGATTACACCTTAAGATAATCATTCTAAGTTAAGTGGTTTACATCATAACACTCACATATATCTTAAGTAGTTGTCATAAAAGTTTCGTGGAATTATAGTATCGTTAAAGGGGTCATTTATTCTTTTTACTAAGACGGGTACATGCTGAATTCTGGAATGACCAATTTTTACTACGAATTTTATTGTGACCAAACCGTAAGTCCTTTTTCAAAAATTCCAACTCTCACACTTAGAAAACACCTAGGGCTAACATCCTGCCAAAACTCAGCGCAGTTGCACATTTCTAAGGTCCATTTCTGGGTCAATCATTATGTCACATAAAATCTGTTCATTCCAGTAATTTCCAGCTTGACCCGTTTTACTAAAAATTTTATTAAAAATAAACCGTGTCTCCTTTTAACGAAATTCTAACTCTCATATTTACTATACACATAGGGATAGTGTTATGCCAAAAATTAGCTAATTTGAATACTTCTATGGTCCCTTTTCAGGTCCTACAAAACGTCACAATAATCTGCTCTGTTCCAGTAAATTCCAGTTTTGTCACATTTCCTTACTAGAATGTCCCAACTTTAGTTGTTTGGCTTAAACACCTTATAAAACATCAAGTACACCTTTAGCATGTGGATTTGCAGGTTCTAACACATTCTAAACTTCAACTACACATCATTTCAAAGCAGTTTGAATGGTACATATATCGTTCTTTTGGTCTTGCACATCATGTTCCATTCTTGGTATAACTGATGTAAACATACACTACTTCCCAAAACAGCCCGTCTAAACACATACAAGGCAAAATCATATCACCATGATGAACATCTTAAGCTTAACACATAAAGCACACATCTTGTTCACACCTTTACCCCAAAAGGTACAATTTCTTACAAGAGCTACATTTATGTTCCCTTATTTCATCCAACCGTCCCCCATGCATGCCAAAGAAGGGATCTTTGACACATTCACCTTAGATTTACCTCATATTCATACTTAAAAACAACAAAGAATCCACCTTTGAAACAAATCTCACCCATGCAAGCCACTTAACTCAAGGATCCAAAATTTTCATGCATTAAACTCAACATTTCACATCGAAGATTAAAACTTAATAGTATCTAGACATTCAAGCATGCACTTTCACACCCAAGTCATGAGTATGTATAGTGTACTTGCCTTTTTCAACTTACTCCTTTCCTTAGCTTGTAATGTGTATGAAATGGTGAAGTCTTCCTCCTCTTCACATATGAACCCCACGGTTTTGAAGTAGAAAAAGAGAACAATTGTTAGTCCATGTTCTTAAGTGAAAGATGTACTAAATAGAGGTTAAATGGACTCACCAAAATGGAGCTTGAGTAGTTTTCAAACCTCTTAAGACTAGCACCTCTCAAAGCTTGAAAATTTTGAACCTAGTGACCATGGAGGTCACGGTTTTGAACAAGAAAGAGTAGTACTATGAGTTTCATTCTAGGAAAGATGTAGAAATCCTCTTAAGAAGGTTAGGATATACTCACCTAGTACCACTTGATCTTGGATGAACCTAAACCTTCTTGGCTCCTCTTGGCCGTGTGCTTGAAGAGAAAAGAGGGGGAAAGTTCTTTGTGGATTCTTGAGGTGGAGTGGGAGGGTTTTCTTTGGAGATAATTTCTTTCACTTGGCTAAGGTGTAGCCGTTGTGGGGGTCAAGAGGGGAGAATAAGGATTTACCATGGTAAGGTTATGGTAATTAACCTAGGTTACTTTAGTTAATCAAGGTTACTTTATGTTTAACTTGGGTTACTTTATTCTAACCTTAGTTACTTTTAGGTTAACCTTGGTTACTTTAACCTTGGGGTTAATAAAAGTAACCATGGTAGAATTTAAAATTCTCCATGGTTACCCACTTGAGGGTATCCGGCGGTTGGGGTGTTAATGACCCTAAACATGCCTAATTTCTTTTTATTAAAACAATCTTGTGGTGGTTGCCTTCCTTTTTACCTAATTTGTTTTCTCCTTTTCTTTTGAAATATGAAGTTAGGGAAAATTTTTGAGTTCTTTAGGGCTAAGGGCCAAAAATTTGGGTGAATGTTGGGAACAATTTTGCCCATTACCCAAAATTGTTCAATTGCTAATTGAACTCACTTAAAGGATGGCCCTTAAGATTTCTCTTCTTGAAATCTTAAGAAATCCTATAAGGCCTTCTTTATCCTTATGGCCGAAATCTCTCAAGCACTTGGGAGTGAATTGGGCCACCTCACATAGACCAATATTCATGCTTGAATTTTTATATAATACTTTCCTTAACATAATAAAAAATAATCATCAAACAAAATAAAATTGTACTTGAATATACAACTTTTCATAAATTCTCTTAGATAAGTCTTAAGTACAAGGTGGTTCCTTGTCGGGTACAACATCCTCGCCCCCTTATTACAAGTTTCGTCCTCGAAACTTAAAAGTGTTAGTCAAAGAGGTAAGGGTACAAGTTCTTCCATTGCACCTTGACCATAGGTATAGATCGTCTCCTTAATTCCTTTTCCTTACGACCAATTATCTTTTCTGGTTCTTCAAGTATGTCGCGTCGGCTTCAATTTTCAAATGCTGTTCCTCTATAATATGGCTAGGCTCGTGCACATACTGACGAAGCTGAGATACATGAAACACATCATGTAATTGAGATAGTGATGGCGGTAGTGCTAGCCGATAAGCGACTTCTCCAACTCTTTCAAGAATCTCATAGGGTCCAATAAACCTTGGGCTTAGCTTCCCTTTGATACCGAATCTCCTAACTCCTTTGATGGTGATACCTTCAAAAATACCTTGTCCCCATCATGAAATTCCAATGGTCATCGTTTCTCGTCTGCCCAAACCTTGCTTCTATCTTGGGCTGCTTGCAACCTTTGTTTGATAATGACTATTTTCTTTCTCATTTGTTCTATTCGATCAGGTCCCGTGAAAATCTTTTCTCCGATTTCATCCCAGTAGAGTGGAGAACGACACTTTCTTCCGTAAAGTGCTTCATACGGAGCCATTCCTATAGATCGATGGCAACTATTGTTATAAGAGAACTATACCAATTTGAGACTCTTGTCCCAACTCCCTCCAAATTCAAGCGTACAGGCTCGCAACATGTCTTCTAGCATTTGGATGGTCCTTTTTGATTGACCATTCGTTTGAGGATGAAATGCAGAGCTCATTCGTATCTCGGTGCCCATCGCTTTTTTGAATAGCTCTCCAAAATCGTGATGTAAAGCGAGGGTCGCGATCACAAACAATTCTTAGAGGTACTCCATGAAGACTCACAATTTGATCAACATACATTGTAGCCAACTTCTCCATTGGAGCCTTGATTGTTATAGCCATGAAGTGGGTGGATTTTGTCAAACTATCGACGACTACCCAAATGGTATAATGTCCGTTCTTCGTTCTTGGTAGGTCTGTGACAAAATCCATAGTAATGTGGTCTCACTTCCACTCGGGAACTTCAAGAGGTTGTAGTAACCCAGCGGGTCTCTGATGTTCTGCTTTTACCTTCTAGCAAACAAGGCACTTCTCTACAAACTCCGCAATTTGTCTTTTCATGCCCTGCCACCAGAATATTTGTTTCAAGTCTTGGTACATCTTATTGGCTCTGGGGTGGATAGACAATCGAGAGTTGTGGGCTTCACGAAGAACTTCATTCCTTATATCTTCATCATTGGGTACACACAGTCTTTATTGAAACCACAAGCTATCATCATTTCTGACCTTAAATTCCTCAGATGGTTTCGTCCTCAACCTATCCTTTATTTTCTTTAAAGTTTTATCCTTTTCTAGACCTTCCTTAATCTTGTTTATTAGCGAAGGGATCAATACAAACTTTGCGAGCATGCATTCAATAGAATCAACCTCTTCGAGATCAAATTCTTCCATATCACGCTGCAGAGGTGGTTGACGCGGATGGCTTGTCTTCCTACTCAGTGCGTCAGCTACCTTATTGGCTTTTCCCGGATGATATTGAATAGATAGGTCGTAATCCTTCATTAACTCTAGCCATCTGCGTTGACGAATGTTTAGTTCTTTTTGGGTGAAAAGATACTTAAGGCTCTTGTGATCTGTGAAAATTTCGGACTTCTCACCGTACAGATAGTGTCTCCATATTTTTAGGGCAAAGACTACGGCTGCTAACTCAAGATCATGTACCGGGTAATTTTGTTCAAATGGTTTTAGCTGTCGGGATGCATACGCAATCACTTGATCTTTTTGCATCAGTACGCATCCAAGTCCATTCTTAGAGGCATCACTATACACCACAAAATTTTCACCAAGAATAGGTTGTGCTAAAACTAGGGCAGAGGTTAGTTTCTCTTTTAACTCAGTAAAACTCTTTTCACAATCTGAAGTCCATTCAAACTTAGACTTTTTCTGTGTCAAGCGGGTAAGAGGCATAGCAATTCGAGAAAATCCTTCAACAAACTTACGATAGTAGCCGACGAGACCGAGAAAACTTTGCACCTCTGTAACGTTGGTCGGCTCTGGCCACTCTGTGATTGCCTCGATTTTCTTGGGATCTATGGATATACCATCCTCAGATATCACGTGTCCCAGAAATGCTACACTGCGTAGCCAGAATTCACATTTACTAAATTTAGCGTACAGTTGTTTTCTCTGTAGAATGTCAAGGACGATCCTTAAGTGGTTTATGTGGGTCTCTTCATCAGGTGAGTAGATCAAAATATCGTCGATGAAGACTACAACGAACTTGTCTAGTTGTTCCTGAAATACTCGGTTCATTAGATCTATAAATGCCGCGGGGACGTTGGTTAGTCCGAATGGCATTACAAGAAATTCGTAATGTCCATAACGGGTTATGAATGCAGTTTTCGGGACGTCCTCAGCTTTGATCTTCAATTGGAAATATCCTAAGCGAAGATCAACCTTACTGCAACTACGTGCCCCCTGCATCACGATATTTTTAGGTAGGGTTTATAATGGACTTATCATTAAAATAAAGTTTTAAATTGCTTACCCGAAGCTGATCGAACAGATCGTCGATCCTAGGCAATGGGTACTTGTTCTTTATAGTGATCTTGTTGAGTTCGCGATAATCTATACATAACCACGTACTTCCGTCCTTTTTCTTGACAAATAGTACGGGGGCACCCCAAGGAGAAATACTTGGGCGAATAAGTTTCTTCTCTAGCAATTCGTGTAACTGTTCCTTCAACTCTTTTAGTTCCGCAGGTGCCATTCGATAGGGAGCCTTCGATATTGGCTCATCTCCAGGAACTAGGTTGATTTCAAAAGATATCTCGCGGTCCGGAGAAAGACCCAGTAATTCTTCCGGAAAAACATCTGGATATTCTCGGACCACTGGGACTTGGGAGAGGTCGGAGGGTGCTTGATCGGCATTTATTGCATAAACGAGAAACCCTTCATGTCCTTTCTTCAACGCCTTACTGGCGCAAATCATATTTACATAAACGTTCTTGGGGCACTTCCATAACTTTGATCGTCCTTGAAAGGTTACTTCCTTACATGTGGGGTCCTTAAAAGTAACTTGCTTTTCATTACAATCAATGTTGGCAAAATTCTTGGAGAGCCAATCCATCCCAAGAATCACATCGAAATCCGTCATGGGTATGGGAATTAAGTCGGCGTCAAACCGGTGGTTATCGAACTCAAGTTCGCAGTTTCTGAAAACGTGGTGAGACACAAGCACCTGATCCCCAGCTGTTTGTTTTTATAGGGTACTTCACTATAGATTGGGTTATAGTTAATATTCTTTGCGAATTTCTTGGATATAAAGGAGTGGCTAGCACCACTACCAAATAGCACATTGGCAGGTACTGAACATACTAACATAGCTCCTGAATCATGCAAGATTTACTAAGCAACGGTAGGGCAACAGTATTTGTAAAAATTTAAGCCTTGCATAAATTTAGAATATACCTGCCACCACATCATTGGCCTCTTCAGCAGCTGCGTCAGTCATAACGTGAACTCTTGCATTAGTATGCTGACGCTGATTCTTAGGAGGTTGTTGTTGCTAGGCCCTTTTTCTGGGCAATCCTTTGCCATGTGTCCTGTCTTTCCACATCCAAAGCATGTAGTTCCTTTATCTGGATAGTCTTTGAGGATGTGGCTTGC
Organism: Eustoma russellianum; assembly: GCA_036186865.1. NCBI lineage: Eukaryota > Viridiplantae > Streptophyta > Magnoliopsida > Gentianales > Gentianaceae > Eustoma > Eustoma russellianum. The sequence goes on from AP025052.1 coordinate 10,718,004, forward strand.
CTTGCCGCATCCGAAACATTTCCTGCTTGGTAGTAGCATTCTCCCACATGATGCTTATTGCAGTGAGGGCAGTTCAGAATAGCAGATTGCTGGCCTTGATTCTTTGACTTGTTCTTTTGGGAAGCGTTGGAATCGATTCTTCCCTTGGCGCCCTGGGTCCCTTGAGCTTTGTTTTGCAGCTTTGCGGGACCCTCCATTCTTGTATGTTTCCTTTCCTCGTTTATGTCCGATCTCATCGCGGCGAATGATATCTCGCTCTATTCTGTAACAAGCGTCCAAAAATGCACCAAAGTTTGTCGGGTTCGCATTGACCAACCAGGTCCGAATCCTAGGGCTTAACCCTCTTTCAAACTTCAACACCTTGGTTTCTTCATCATTCGTGGTAGATGGTTGGAATCTCCCCAGGGCTATGAATTTGTTGGCATATTCAGCGACTGTCATTCCTTGTTCTTGCATCAGTGATTCAAATTCATTCCTCTTCTGCAGTTTGATGGAGGGTGGTATGTATAATTTATTGAATTCCTGGAGGAATCTCTCCCATGGAATTGGCCTTGGTAGAGATTGCATGTTGGCCTTCCACCATTGGTTGGCTTCTCCAAGTAGGAACGGCCTGACTGCCTGAGTCTTTACTTCCTCAGGTGCTCGAATCAGTTCAAAATAGTTTTCTACTTCGTCTAGCCACTTCTCAGCGGCATCTGAATCTGACTTTCCTTCGAACGGCGGAACATTTGCTCTTTTTAACTTTTCAAAGTAATATTGGGCATCCCTTACCAGTTCGTGGGGCTGAGGGACATTTTGTTGCAACATTACTTGACCAATTTGGGTGACTGTTTGGCAGAAATTCTGGAAGGCATTGATATCTGGCATCATTTGTGGTTGAGGCCCCTGGGGTGGGGGAATGTTCTGAACCGGAGGCGGATTTTGTTCTTGCGGTGGCGGTGGTGGAGGAACCTGAGCAGGTGGAGGAGGAATAGGTTCCTGCACCTCTGGTCTAGCTCTTGCAGGTCTGCCTCTTGGTCGCACCATCTGCATTATGTAGTGTCGGGGTTTTATTCAATGTGGAAGTGTCATAATAAGTGACAGATTTAATTTATTCCAAGTAGATACGTTATGAATTAAATTCTTTAAATTGTCATTGATTAGGGTTTCATTATTAGGTCGAACCCTAATTTTCCAGTCTAAGTTATCCTGGTCTAAGGTCAGCTCTCATCTAGGATAAGGACTTAGATCTAAGATCAAACTTAGTTGACTAAGATCATAACTTAATTCTATATTCTGCCCGGATCTGGAGCCTTAGCTCTGATACCACCGGTGGCGCCCCGCACCCCGGCCCAACCGGATACAGTGCGCCCGCCGTACTTCACTACTGAGAGTACCAGGCGTCAGTCTATAACATAGCAAAGTCCAGAATAAAATATGTGGACTCTCATGCTTATATGTCGACAAGTAAGCAAAACCGAGGCAAAATAAAAACTTTTCAAATAATATCGTCTACGCAACCATCATTAGTTTTACAACCCGATCATAAAGTACGGGAATCCCAGACTAAATGTTTCCATCACAATTTCATAAAAAGGATCATCGATCCTAACCATCTCGTCACATCTCTTAAGTCGTCCGTCTCTCGCGCTTCTACGGGTAGGGAACCCTAGGTTCATCTTCAATTCATTCCACTCTATTTCCTGTGGCATCTGGGAGGAAAAATATGGGGTGAGTGACCACGTCACCAGCAAGTAAACTATAAATAATCGTGAATTAAATAGAAAGTACATACAAGAACCGAACCACAAGAAAATTCGGTTTAGAACATACCTGACCTTCCATCCAACATTCGTAAGAAATCAGCTCATAACTTATCAAAGATTGAAACATACCAAAGCTCATGACTTATGAAAAGATCATCACTGAATAAAGATCATAACTTATATGCTAACAAGTCATAACACCTTAGTCTAAGTATCACGTACCCATATTCGATGACTCATTAAATGCAACATGCATGAGTATGTACGTGTGATGCATCATGATATAAATGAAGATAAGTTCTTTCGTTCTTTTATTCAAAACATCATCGTCAAGAAAACAAGAGAGTATTCAGATCTATTCTCCACGATCTGAGGCGGTCACTAGTTGCTCTTCGAATCTATTATTCCCGGATTCAGAGCGGTCACGACATCACTTATCAGGTCTATTCTCTCCGGGCCTGAACGCTCGATATCAGGCTATTCTCTCCGGGCCTGATGGTCCATATCATTAGATCAGTTAACCCCGGATTTGGAACGGGTCCTTACTGGCCAGAAAATACATCTACCGGTGGAAAGTGTTCTTTTAAAAACATAATCTTTTCTTTAAAAACGCTTTTTCAACTTTATTTCTAATAAAATCAGTTCCATAAATCATGTAAATGACGATGATGCAATGTATGACATGTACTATGCAATCCATGACATGATGCGTTACATATGCACATACGTTCAACCTATTCTTTAGGCTGGAAAAATTTTCCAGAATTATCATTCCATATGCACGGCCTCAAAACCTCATGTTTTAGGCCCATTATCATGAGTTCTTGTCATACATATGCATAAGAGTGTCTTTTCTACTTGTAATATAATTTTCGTAACGATACGAGACGTGTAAGACGCTTAATTTACTTAATTACGAAACAAGGTACTGCTGAACTTCAGCAGTGCAATGTCCTTTCTTTTACCTTTCCTATAAGCCCATTTAAGTTCCTTTTAATTTGGGACAACCATGGAAAAATGCTGTAGACATAACAATAATCAATGATCATAAGCCCAAACTATATAATTAAGACTAAGCCCACCAGAACAAAGCCCCACAGCAAATTCCTCAATTCTGCCCAAAATTCCAGATTAGTAACGCCAAATTAACTTTGGTAATTACCCCTTAAGATAATCATTCTAAGTTAATTGGTTTACATCATAACACTCACATATGTCTTAAGTAGTTGTCATAAAAGTTTCGCGGAATTATAATATCGTTAAAGGGGTCATTTATTCTTTTTCCTAAAACGGGTACATGCTGAATTCTGGAATGACTAATTTTTACTACAAATTTTATTGTGACCAAACCGTAAGTCCTTTTTTGCAAATTTCCGCTCTCAAACTTAGAAAACACCTAGGGCTAACATCCTGCCAAAAATTAGCCCAATTGCACATTTCTAAGGTCCATTTCTGGGTCAATCATTATGTCACATAAAATCTGTTCATTCCAGTAATTTCCAGCTTGACCAGTTTTACTAAAAATTTTGTTAAAAATAAACCGTGTCTCCTTTTAACGAAATTCCAACTCTCATATTTACTATACACATAGGGCTAGTGTTATGCCAAAAATTAGATAATTTTGGTGTGAATGCGATCATTTTATTAATAGCATCCAAACAATTATTTACAACACAGTACAATAAAGCAGAACTAGGCATCTATGATAAAGCATCTCTATCCTCTAAGCTCCAAGCCAATCGAATATTTTTTGCTTTTTCAAATATTTTCTTCACTATGGTATGTCTATCAGGTAAATCGAATTCTTCATCAAATAAGCTCTTGTTTCTCAAGGTTCAGATGGAATGGATCCCTTCGCGGAAAACATAATGCCAGTCGTCAACCACATGTTCGTTTCCAAGTGCTTCCTTTAGGTTCATATCTATCCATTTGGTTAAATCGTCACTCAAGAAAAATCTTGGCCATGCATCACCTTTCACCATTTGCTTCCAAATGCTTTTTACCCAGTGACAGTCTCTAAGCGCATGTAGAGCATTGTCTATACCATGTTGACATATAGCACACGACGGAGTCGCTCGAAGATGTCTGTCATATAACAACTTTCCAGTGGGGAGCCGTCCCAACCGGGCTTGCCATAATAGCATACTCACCCTTTGAGGTCCCTTTGCTTTCCAAATTTGCTGCCAATTTGGTTGGGATTTTCTATCTTCTTCAGGCATCTACACTGCATATGCGGATGAGACTGTGAAATTCCCACTGTTGTGACTTTGCCATGCGAAGTTCACGTTGCTATCTTGTGCTGTAGTGTCATTTGTGGACAAAGCAACCAGTCCCTTTCTAATCACATGCATAGCAGCCAATATACTCCGCCATGTATATGATCCATTCTTGCGCAGGGGACGGTTCCCCATGAAGTTACCATACTTCCCCCGTAGTAAACGAACCCAGAGGCAGTTATCTTCCGTTATGTACCTCCATACAAGCTTCGCTAGTAGCGCTTGATTCATATGTCTCAACTGCTTTATCCTAGTTCCACCCGATCCTTTTGGTTTGCAAATCTGCGCCCACGCAACAGTGTGTAATTTCCGCTCGTCGTCATAATCCCCCCAAAAAAAACATCGATTCAATCTCTCCAGCTGGTCCACTGTGTGCTTGGGAAGTAATGCTGTCTGCATCGCATATGTAGGAATAGTGGCAGTAACTGTTTGTATAAGAATTTGGCGAGCTGACTTCGATAATAATCTGCCCTTCCAAGAAGCCAATTTTCGTCGCACTTTATCCACTAAGAATTCAAACGTGTTTTTGCCCACTCGAGTGTGTATCAATGGCATTCCCAGGTAAACGCCTAAGTTTTGCGCTAGAGGAATCTCGAAACGGGTACTCAACTTAAGCACTATATCTCTGCTGACATTTTTTGAAACATACATACTTGACTTTGTGGTGTTTACCTTTTGTCCCGATGTGCTGCAAAACTCAGTTAAACAGTCGGCCATGACTTGAGCTTGTGTCTCAGTTGCCTCCCCAAAATGAAGTAGATCATCTGCAAATAGAAGATGGCTGATCGCTGGGCCATTTTTTGAAGCTTTGACTGGTTTCCACAATCCTGCATCCACCAACATATTGATTTTTTGCAATAAAATTTCCATGCAAAGAACAAATAGATAAGGTGCGAGCGGATCGCCTTATCGCAATCCTCTCCTCGGTAGGAACTCCTCCAATTTACCACCATTCCATAGTATCTGGAGCTTTGCAGTTGTTATAATATACATTATGAGCTCCACTAGTGCATCCTTGAAACCAGTCGCGTACAATATCTCCGAGATAAAAGGCCAACTGACTCGATCATATGCTTTTTCCAAATCGATCTTGATCACCATCGTCCCCTTTTTCTCCCTTTTCTGGCGCATTGTGTGGAGGATTTCTTGAGCAACAATGATGTTGTCTGTGGCTTGTCTTCCTGGGATGAAGCTGCATTGATTTTCACTAACTAGTTTTCCAATAACTAATTTGAGGCGGTTTGCGACTACCTTTGTAATTATTTTGATCACTACATTCGATAAGGCAATGGGGCAGAATCAGGACACTTGCTCCGGTGAGGTTGTCTTGGGTATTAATGTAATGTATGTAAGATTCATGTGTTCGGGGAATTTTCTTTTGCAAAAGGCCTCCATCACAAACTTAGTAACAGACGTCCCAACAATGTCCCATTTCTTTTGGAAGAAGATAGGGGTGAAGCCGTCGGGCCCGGGTGCCTTATGTGCCTCCATTTGGAAAACTGCTCTTTCAATCTCCTCTTCAGTGATATCCCTATTTAACATATCCGTCTCTGAGCTTGATAGTGATGTGAACTGTATATCACTGTGTACGTTATGGCCTTGTTCACCATTTGAGTATATGTTAACATAGAAACCTCTAATCATTTGCGCAATGTCAGCGTCGTTTTCAACCCAGGAGCCGTCCGCATTTTTCAGTTTATGTATCTTGTTTCTTCTCCGTCTCATAACTGTTGTGGTGTGGAAGAATCGAGTGTTGCGTTCTCCTTGTGTTATCCATTGTAGATGAGATTTTTGCCACCAATACACCTCTTCTTGTCGTAATATCACTTGAAGTTCTTCTAGCAGTTTCTTTTCCAAGTTGAATAAGTATCTTGACGGCTTATCATACAATGCGATTTGGATGCCTTCCAAGCGTGCCAAACACCTTCTTTTTCTCTTTGTGATATTTCCAAATATGTTGGCATTCCACCATTTTTACCGATCAGCACATGTGGACAGTAAGGAGTGCAACTGTTGTCCTCCATCTACCCAAATCTCAATTAGGAATTTCTGGAATTCCGCATGTTCCAGCCAACATGTTAAAAACTTGAAGTCCTTGTCCCTTCTTATTGGTATTATAGACGGTGTTAAACGTAGCAGTAGAGGGTGATGATCCGAGCTAGTACGCAACAAGTGTTGAAGTGTTGCATTTGCAAACTGAGTGCTCCAGTTTACGTTCATAAGTACATAATCAATTCTTTCCCAAATACGTGCTGCTCCCTGTCTACCATTTGTCCACGTATACTTAGGCCCTGCAAAAGGCATTGGTGTTAATCTACAAAGTTCACATACCTTTTTTTACTGCTGCCTGCCAACAACACGTCTTCCCCCTTGTTTATCTTCCTGCGATAAGACTTCATTGAAGTCTCCTACCAAGCACCACGAGCATGTGAAAATCCTTCCTAGTTGGGTTAGTTGTTCCCACAATTGCATCCTATGATCTTCAGTAGGCGAGGCATATATTAATGTGAGTACCCATGCAATGCTGTTGTTCTGCAGTACCGCAATGTTAAGCATTTGGGTGGAATAGTTTAAAGGCACTAGGTTGACCACGTTAGCATTCCAAAAGCACCAAAGTCCCCCCTGCGAATCCATTTGCTTCCACTGCTACGAAATTTGTATACAAAAAAATTTTTAGGATCCGCCGTCCTTTCCGGCTGTGAACTCTTGGTTCTATCAAAAACAATATCTCTGGCTTGTGTGTGTGAATCAACTCTCTAACACAAGTGTAGAAGTTCCGGGAAGAAGCCCCCCGGCAGTTCCAAGATAGTATACTTGTCATCTATATTTAGCAAGCGTTATTGAGCATTTGCTCTGACTCTCCCATCACATTCGTGATTGCAACGTCCACCATTTCTTCCTGCAAACTTGCGACTATATCTTGAGGCGTGTGCTCATTTGAATGTGCATAATCATCCGTAATGTCTGTTGACATTTCGGGAGGGTGTTGTTTAATTTGCTGGTCTACTGGAATACGCATCTGCGAGGGCCGCATAAGAATAGTGGGTGTAGATATCTCCTTGCCTCGTCCAGTTTTCTGAGTTTCATGGTGTACATTGGTGAGGTCTCTCAACTTTATTCTATCTTCTTCACTGTGCATATTGTCCTTTTCCATCACATTCTTTGCAGCTACATATACCTTGTCTCCCCTAGTGTTTTTCATTTAGGGTCGGACCTTCACATTACTTTTGATAGAAACACCTTTTCTTGTTTTTGACTTGCTTGTTTATCCTCCTTCTTTTGCCATTGTTGAAAAGGTTGCCCCCATGCCCATATTTGGAATTTGCTCAAGTCGATCCCATACCTCTTGCAGGTTAAACCTCTGTTGTACGTCTTCGGTTTCTTCCATGTCCAGCACCCCAAATCTAGAGTTTGATATCCAGCCATCCGGCTTCGTCTTTTGTTGCTGTTTATCGCCTGACCACATACCAGCGTTGAAGGCTGTTTGCGGTTGTTCATTGGCAGCTCCTCCAGTTCTTTCACTTTGTCTATCCTTCTGTCTACTAGTTTCCTGTCGTAATGGTTGTCTCCGTCTCCTATTTGAGGCAATCATCCAGGGTCCATACGCATCCTCTATATTTTTACTTTGCTCTGCTATCTCCTGTACTCCAACATCCATCCCCTCCTTTTGTGACACATGAACATTAGATCCACAGTCCTCTTTTCGATGGCCATATTTTCCACAATCAAAGCAAATCATGTGAAGACCTTCATATTCTACCATGTAGTCCAGACCGTTCAAATTAACAATAGAGACAAGGGGCTTAGTTAGATCAACCTCAATGCAATCTCATGGTAGTATCATCTACTTTCACCGCCTTCCCCAGTTTATCGCCAACTTCCATGAGAACATCAGATTTGTAGAACTCGACTGGTAAGCGTGCAAGCCGGACCCAAGCCATTGTTGATGTGATGCGTGCGTGTGCTAGCTGGAAGTACGGACGCCATTTCATGACCGTCAGGTAATGTCCTTGGATAAGCCAAGGTCCATTTTCCACCACGTGAAGATAGTCTTCCTTGCTGTAAAATCGTACAATGTAATAACCCTCATCTAGATCGATGATTTCGCAGCCCCTTCCCAGTCCCCATAACGAATGTAATCTATGTTCCAGAAATCGGAAGGAGACAGATCTCCCTAGAAGTTTCACAATAAGGGCACGACTCCATGGTTTTCTCAGTTCTTTGTAGACTTCTTGCGGAATAATTATTTTAACTCTTCCTGCTTTCTCCTATGGAATACCCATTTCCGCATTCATATTTTCATCTGGTGCGTCAGCCCAATTTTCGTCCTCGTCATCGCTAACGTATAATCTGCCCTGTTCCAGTAAATTCCAGTTTTGTCACATTTCCTTACTAGAATGTCCCAACTTGAGTTGTTTGGCTTAAACACCTTATAAAACATCAAGTACACCTTTAGCATGTGGATTTGCAGGTTCTAAAACGTCATCTACACATCATTTTAAAGCAGTTTGAATGGTACATATATCGTTCTTTTGGTCTTGCACATCATGTTCGTACTAGAATCCATTCTTGGTATAATTGATGTAAACATACACTACTTCCCAAAACAGCCTGTCTAAACACATACAAGGCAAAATCATATCACCATGATGAACATCTTAGGCTTAACATATAAAGCACACATCTTGTTCACACCTTTACCCCAAAAGGTACAATTTCTTACAAGAGCTACATTTATGTTCCCTTATTTCATCCAACCGTCCCCCATGCATGCCAAAGAAGGGATCTTTGCCACATTCACCTTAGATTTACCTCATATTCATACTTAAAAAACACAAAGAATCCACCTTTGGAACAAATCTCACACATGCAAGCCACTTAACTTAAGGATCCAAAAGTTTCATGCATTAAACTCAACATTTCGCATCGAAGATTAAAACTTAATAGCATCTAGACCTTCAAGCATGCACTTTCACACCCAAGTCATGAGTATTTATAGTGTTCTTGCCTTTTTCAACTTACTCCTTTCATTAGCTTGTAATGTGTATGAAATGGTGAAGTCTTCCTCCTGTTCACATATGAACCCCACGGTTTTGAAGTGGAAAAAGAGAACAATTGTTAGTCCATGTTCTTAACTGAAAGATGTACTAAATAGAGGTTAAATGGACTCACCAAAATGGAGCTTGAGTAGTGTTCAAACCTCTTAAGACTAGCACCTCTCAAAGCTTGAAAAGTTTGAACCTAGTGACCATGGAGGTTACGGTTTTAAACAAGAAAGAGTAGTACTATGAGTTTCATTCTAGGAAAGATGTAGAAATCCTCTTAAGAAGGTTAGGATATACTCACCTAGAACCACTTCATCTTTGATGAACCAAAACCTTCTTGGCTCCTCTTAGCCGTGTGCTTGAAGAGAAAAGAGAGGGAAAGTTCTTTGTGGATTCTTGAGGTGGAGTGGGAGGGTTTTCTTTGGAGATAATTTCTTTCACTTGGCTAAGGTGTAGCCGTTGGGGGAGTCAAGAGGGGAGAATAAGGATTTACCATGGTAAGATTATGGTAATTAACCTAGGTTACTTTAGTTAATCAAGGTTACTTTATGATTAACTTGGGTTACTTTATTCCAATCATAGTTACTTTTAGGTTAACCTTGGGGTTAATAAAAGTAACCATGGTAGAATTTAAAATTCTCCTTGGTTACCCACTTGAGGGTATCCGGCGGTTGGGGTCTTAGTGACCCTAACCATGCCTAATTTCTTTTTATTAAAACAATCTTGTGGTGGTTGACTTCCTTTTTACCTAATTATTTTTCCCCTTTTCTTTTGAAATATGAAATTAGGGAAAATTTTTGAGTTCTTTTGGGCTAAGGGCCAAAAATTTGGGTGAATGTTGGGAGCAATTTTGCCCATTACCCAAAATTGTTCAATTGCTAATTGAACTCACTTAAAGGATGGCCCTTAAGATTTCTCTTCTTGAAATCTTAAGAAATCCTATAAGGCCCTCTCCATCCTTGTGGCCGAAATCTCCCAAGCACTTGGGAGTGAATTGGGCCACTTCACATAGTCCAATATTCATGCTTGAATTTTTATATAATACTTTCCTTAAAATAATAAAAAAAATAATCATCAAACTAAATAAAATTGTACTTGAATATACAACTTTTCATAAATTCTCTTAGATAAGTCTTAAGTACAAGGTGGTTCCTCGTTGGGTACAACACTTGGCGCAATACGATTGGACGAATGATTTGTCTTTTCCTAGTTGTCACTTCTTGATAGCCATTGCTTATCCACCTTGGCACTCCATAAATGAGCTGGAAATTCTATCAAAAAATCTGAAACACATGCTTAAAATCTAGGTGATAAATTTCCAATTAATCATGATATGATTCCCCCACAATTTTGGAAGCAAATTTTTGCAAGCGTGAATACAAAAATTGGCCAGCATATTTCATATGCTGAAATTTCAGCCTGTGTTGTATTTTGAAATGTTTCCTTGTGTGTTGCCCTCTTCAGTGTCACCAATCATGTGTGGATCATCTCCACCAATTAAATTGACAAATAAGCTCCACCTACGCTCCAAATGAGGTGTCATTGGCTTGTTACTCCTCTACTACATGTGCTGAAATTATCTTTTGAATATTTGTCACATAATGATGTACAATCTTCACACACATGGTAAATTTAAATCAGCCCAAAATTGATTTTTCTAGAACACTCTAACATATCTTGAATGTGTAAAAAGTGTCTAGATACATGTTACATCAATACACAAACCGATCCATGCATTTATAAGTGTAGAAAATCGAATTTTCGACTTTTGTCAATTACGTGATTTTTCTCTGACTTATCTCAAACTTCTTAGACATGTAATATATATTATGTCACACATAGAATACATTAAATAAGGTGTGTATTCAGCTCCAATGGCTGAATGGAAAAGTCCTTGTGCCTTAATAAAGTTTGAATTCTCCACAAATTTAGGCTAAAATGTGGGTGATTGATGTGTGTAAACATGGTATGACTTTGGGACTGAATTTGACATGTGGAGCACGATTTTCTGAGTGTTTTGAGGGTGTATAGGCTGACCACCTTTATATGGTAAGTATGTGACATGTCATTGAAGCTTTAGTAGCCATCTGATACGAAAATTTTCGGTTGATGGCCTCGTGGCATGTCCTTATAATTTTGATAGCAATATGACTTATAATATAACATATGTATATACTAATAAATATGATTTGTATATGGCGGTGTGATGTTGACGTACGCTTATGATGTGTATGATGTGTTAGTGAAACGTCGGAATAGAAACGTATACTTCGTCATTTACAAAAATATGTATATATATATATGCCGTGTGTATAGGTGTGGAAAGAAAACTTTCCATTCCGAATTTGTTGCCAAATAGCTCTCTCCAAATATGTCTTCATTTAATGAACTAGTTAGTTCATCTCCTTAAGCACTTCACTTAATGAACTAGTTTAATTCATTAATCATGGCACCTAAAAATAGTATAAAGACAACAAATGTTTCCATTTGATGTAAGTCTTAATGCTTCATGGCACGTTAGTACGACAACATCATATATAAACATGTAAAGCCTTTTTATCACGCGTTTATATCAAGTAACACTTATTTCATGCATTTAGTAAACACGTAACATTTAAATCATGCATTTTCAAATTACTGAAACCCTGGTTTCTCAACAATCTCCCCCTTTTCATGATTTTCAAAATAACATTTTTCCATGATTTAAATGTGGTCATTCCCCTACAATCATGTATAAATTTAAAAATTTGAATTTCATAATATCGTGCTATCTTGCTCCCCCTTAACTCCCTTAACTTTATGCTTCGATCCACCTTAAATCATGTGCTTCTCTCCCCCTTAAGTCATGATTTTCTCTCCCCCTTTATTTTGCTAATCTCATCAAAAGCATTAGTACGAATAGAAAGAAATAGCAATTTATATCAACAGAAATCATGCATTTCTAGTGTGTCCTTAAGGGTTATTAATTTAACCCTTTGGAAGAGTACCTTTCGGTACCCAAACTTGGATGACCTAAATTGGTCTTACAAAAGGTGTGAAGAAAGATGAAAAATCAATACAATATATGTTCGGAGAATTTCTATTTGGCCTATGGCCGAAATCATTATTTTGAGCATAATGTGTCTTTCAGCTTTTATATGCATTTTGGTTTGCATGAATAGTGCATGATCTATATGCATTGCTGTTGTATGAATGTTGTATATGCATCAATTGGTTTCTTTCATATCTATATCGTACATGATTATGCTTTGCATGTGATGAAAAAGAATTAGTGCGATGAGTTATAATGGATGGTGTGCTAGGCATTTTCTTAAGTTGTACAGTTGTCGTAACTGCATGCGGTTGTTTAGAAGATAGAACAAAGTTTGTACACTTGTTTGGTACCTTATTTTCTTTAGCATACCCTAATCAGGTTTTAACATTTTCATGCTTTTGAGAGGAAATAAGACGATCTAGCATGCAAGTTGTAGTGCCCCGCACCCGGCCTCGTCCGGATACGGTGCACCCGCCGTACTTCACTGAGGAGAGTACAAGGTGTCATGCATAACATGTGAACATCCATAACATAAGTCGTGGACTCCCATGCTATCATTCAACATGGTAGTAAAATTTACGCAGAATTAAAACTTTTCAAATCAAACATGCATCACTAATTTACTGAGTTCCCAAAAGTAGTAGTACCCCAAATCATAACATAACCGACAATCCAGAGAATTTAAACATAGTCATAATACAAATCGTCTTGGCAGCACAAAAGTCCTTAGCTTAGCTCTCTTCATACTCCTCGCCTATGGATAAGGTACTCTCGGCTCGTCCTCGATCCATTCTATCTTGGCATTCTCCGGCTCTGGGGAAAAATAAAGTGTGAGTGATAAAAAAATCACCCAGCAAGAATACAATAAACTAGCATGAAATACGTAAAGAATCATAACATGAATGTATTACCCCAAAAACCTCAAATAATCATAATTCATACCTGCTCTTGGATCATGTACTTACTTGACGTTCGGCTTAGGCATGTTTTAGGAATTGCTATATCATACCTGATCTTGGATCCTGAACTTACTTGGCATTCGTCTTAAGCATGTTATTAGGAAAGGCTTTCCCAACAATAACCTTTAACCATTGATTGTGACATGCAACATGTGTTCATGAACATGAATTATGCAAGATGCAATGCATGATGTCATGTCAAAACATCATTTTGGTCCCATAAGGTAACATGTCGTAAAAACAGAGTGTCAGATCAATTAACCCCGGATCTGAGCGGGTCCAGAACAGATATCAGACCAATTAACCCCGGGCCTGAACGGGTCCAGAACAGATATCAGATCAATTAACCCCGGATCTGAGCGGGTCCAGAACAGATATCAGATCAATTAACCCCAGATCTGAGCGGGTCTAGAACAGATATCAGATCAATTAACCCCGGATCTGAGCGGGTCCAGAACAGATATCAGATCAATTAACCCCGGGTCTGGAGTCGGGTTAGTCGCATGCTTGGCCGGTAAAGGAATCATGAAGCGTTCTTTAAAAAACATGGGACCGTAAAAACTTTTCATGCATAACGAAAAGATAGTCGCTTGTAAAACTTGCTTGCATCATAAAATCCATGAAAATCAGTTTCATGATCATGCATGATACATGCTGTGATATGAAATGCAAGCCATGACATGAATAATCGTATGCATTCCTTATAACATATCAACATACGTGAATTTGGAATCTAAATATTTCCAAGACTTTTACTTCATATTCATAGGGCAGTTAAGCTAACCAATTAGGTCCATTTCCATAATTCTTTTGTCACAACTACGTTTGGTGGAATCTTAGATACATGTCATAAAATTTTAGATTATTTCAATAACCGTAAAGGGCTTATTTACTTGCTTTCCGAACTGGGTTAAGTGCTGAAACTGAGCTGACAGATTTTACTAAAAATTCAATTGCGGCGAATCCGTAATTCATTTTCCAAAAATTCCAACTCACCCAAGTCATAAACATGTGGAGCTAGTATCCTACCGAAATTTAGCCAATTTGCATATCTCTAAGTCCCCTTTCTGGGGCCTGGAAAGTCGTTACTAATTTCAGGTTGGCTCCAGTAATTTCAATTGAGCAGTTTTACCAAATAATTCATTAAAAATAATCCAGAACTTATTGTACCAAGATTCCAGCTGGAGTGTCTACTAAACTCATAGGATTATTACCAGGCCAAAAATCAGCTTTATTGGTCATCTACAAGGTCTCTTTTTAAGTCAGTGAAAAGAGGTCACTATTCTGCTCAATTCCCGTTTTGCAGGTCTGACCAGTCTTATCAAATATTTTATTAAAAATTAACCATAGCTCATTTTACCAAACTTCCAGCTGGCATCTCTACTACACTCATGGGGCTAGGTTGGTGCCAAAAATCAGATTTAATGAATGTTCACAAGGTCCTCTTTTAATACGTTGAAGTCAATGGTCAATTCTGCCCAGCTCCAGAATTTGTTACTGGAGTAGTTTTACCGCGTAATTTCTTAAAAATAATCCTTAGCTTATTTTGACGGAATTCCAACTCTCACTTGTGCTACATTCATAAGGCTAACTTTGTACCAATTTGATATCACGTCGGTAAGGTTCAGTTTAAGGTCACACATCTCACTGTCCAATTTTGTCCAGCTCCAGTGGTTTGACATTTTACCCTCCTTTCATGTCAAGTGACCACTAATTATCTTGTGCTTATGAAATAACTTATTAGTCATCACATACACCTTTTTCCTATGAATGTCCAGATTTCATTCCTTATTTTGAGTCCTCTTTGCACCATGTCAAAACAGTGGGTAGTTTGTTCACAACCATTAGCATGCTTGTTCACAAAAGGTGTTCTTTCTTGGATTCAATTCACCTTCATCCTCATCCTTTAGGCCGAAATTTAGGTGATACCAAGAACATATTTTCACAACACTTACTTAAGCATGCAACACATTCAAGTACCATGTTATTCCAATCTTACCCAAACAACCTCATAAAAATCACATTTAACACATGTATGCTTTCTTAGGTCTTCACAAGTTTCATCCAAGAGTTAATCTAGCCTAGACTTACTTAGGTGGACCTTAATTCATCTTAAGACAGCCCCATTTCACAATTGTATGTAAGAAAAGATTACCTCTTTGAAGGAATTAGTTACATGCAAGATAATGTTCTTAAGAAATCACTAAGGTACAAACATGAACTTAGTGTTTTCTTCTAAAGTTCACATCTTAGGAACATCTAGCCATTCAAGTCACTAATTCTTCAAATAAATCATGAGAGTCTAGTGTATACTTGCCTCTTCAAGCTAAAGTTCTTGTCTTAGCTTGGTTATGAAGCGAGTTGAGTTGGAATCCTCCCCTTCCTTCCTTGAGCATACGGTATTGAAGAAGATGGAATGAAAAGATTAGTTTTTATTCAATAATGAAAGTAGGATGTATTTGAGGCTAGAACATCTTACCAAAATAAGATTTGAGTAGAGATTCAAGTACCACAAGATGTCACCCCTAAGAAAGTTGATGGCTTTCACCTATTTGAACCATGAAATCCCACGGTTTTGGCATGGAGAGGAGGAGTTCATGTGAGCTTCATTCTTCACTAAATAAGAATTCACTTAAGGAAGTTTGGAACAAGACTTACCTAGATGTCTCTTGAGTCTTGAAGATGAAGCTTGATTGAGGACTTCTAGCCTTCAAGAAGGGAGGGGCCGAAAGTTTTCTTGGTGATGGAAGGGTGGAAAACAGGAAAGTGCTTTGGATGCGGCAAAGATGGCCACATGATTAAAGATTGTCCAGAAAAAGGAGCGCAGCCGCAGCAACAACAAAAGAACCAGCGGCCCCGTACAAATGCCAGAGTGCACGCTATGACAGATGCGGATGTCGAGGAGACTGCTGATGTAGTGACTGGTAAGATTTAAAGTTTTATGCCTTCAATACATTTCACTTATACATGTCTATCATATTGCTTAGTAAAATGTGCATGGTTCAGGAACTATATTAGTGTGTAGCATACCTGCAAATGTGTTGTTCGACAGTGGCGCTAGCCACTCATTTATCTCCCGGAAATTGCTAAGAATATCGATCATGATCCGGTCCGATTAGATTCACCTTATAGAGTACAAGCAGCTGGCGATCAGGTGCTTGTTTCCCCTCACATATTCAGAAATTGTGCGCTCGAGGTTAATGACCAGACGTTTGAGGTTAATTTGATCCCCATACCTATGAGTGATTTTGATGTGATACTTGGAATGGATTGGCTCTCAAAGAATCATGCTCACATTGACTGCCGAAGCAGGCAGGTCATCATTAAGGACCTAGCTCGAGAAGAGATGTCATTCTAAGGAGGAACCAAATTAAAGAAACCATCTAAGAAAGTCTTTGTTAACGCAACTCGTGCCACCCAAGCATTAAGGAAGGGTCATGAAGGATTCTTGGTTTATGTTCTAAGTGCTGAGCAAGAAGGCCCTACCCTTGCACAAGTTCCAATTGTTAAAGAGTACCCTGCTGTATTTCCCGATGATTTGCCTGGACTACCTCCTGATCGGGAGATCGCTTTCGAAATCAACCTTGTACCAGGAGCGGAACCCATATCGAAAGCCCCTTATCGCATGGCACCTGCTGAACTAAAGGAATTAAAAGAACAGTTACACGAACTGTTAGAGAAGAAACTTATTTGCCCCAGTGTTTCACCATGGGGTGCTCCGGTGTTATTCGTGAAAAAGAAAGATGGAAGTATGCACCTATGTATCGTTTACCGGGAGCTCAACAAAATTACCATAAAGAACAAGTACCCGTTGCCCCGGATTGACGACTTATTCGACCAGCTCAGGGTAAGTAAATCATAAGTTTAACTTGAATAAGATTTAAATCTTTTCCAAAACCCTATCTAAAGTATCTTAATGCAGGGATCTCGAATTTTTAGTAAGATAGACCTACGATCTGGGTATTTCCAGTTAAAGATAAAGGCGGAAGATGTCCCTAAGACTGCTTTCAGAACCCGATATGGACACTATGAGTTCCTAGTCATGCCTTTTGGTTTGACCAATGCCCCTGCCGCCTTTATGGATCTCATGAATCGAATCTTCCAAGAACAGTTGGATAAATTCGTGGTGGTCTTCATAGATGATATCTTGATATATTCACCTGACGAAGAGACCCACACAGCCCATTTGAGGACAGTCCTAAACATTCTAAGAGCAAGACAGTTATATGCCAAGTTCAGTAAATGCGAGTTTTGGCTGCGAAGTGTATCCTTCCTTGGTCATGTGATTTCAGAAGATGGGATTTCAGTAGATCCCAAGAAGATTGAATCTATCACAGAATAGCCCAGGCCAACGAATGTTACTAAAGTAAGAAGTTTTCTCGGACTGGCCGGATATTACAGAAAGTTTGTTAAAGGATTCTCGAGGATAGCTGTTCCTCTCACCAGATTGACCCAAAAGAAAACCAAGTTCGAGTGGGGTGCCGACTGTGAAAGGAGTTTCTCGGAGCTAAAAGCAAAGTGACGTCCGCACCTATCCTAGCTCAACCCACTCCTGGTGAGAAGTATGTAGTATATAGTGATGCTTCGAAGAATGGTCTCGGATGTGTTCTTATGCAGAATGACAAAGTGATAGCTTATGCATCCAGACAGTTGAAGCCATTTGAGCAAAACTATCCTATCCACGATCTTGAACTTGTTGCAGTGGTTTTTGCATTAAAGATATGGAGGCATTACTTGTATGGCGAACGGTGTGAAATTTATACATATCACAAGAGCCTAAAATACCTCTTTACCCAGAAGGAGCTTAATATGCGGTAGCGCAGGTGGCTGGAGTTGATAAAGGATTATGACCTTTCCATTCAGTATCATCCGGGAAAAGCTAACAAGGTTGCTGATGCATTAAGTCGGAAAGCAAGTCACCCCCGGCAACCACCTCTCCAGCGAGACATGGAAGAGTTCGGTTTAGAAGAAGTTGACTTAGTAGATGAGGTTCTCGCCAAGTTAGTTCTTGTTCCTTCATTGATTGACAAGATCAAAGAGGCTCAAGGGAATGATGAAGCGTTGAGGAAAATCAAAGAAAGGATGAAAGACAATCCACGAGACGACTTTGAAGTTCGCAGCGACGGCAGTTTATGGTATCGAGGACGGTTGTGTGTCCCCGAAGGCAAAGAACTTAAAGATGAAGTTTTGATGGAAGCTCATAATTCTCGATTGTCCATACACACTGGAGCTAATAAGATGTACCAAGATCTCAAGCAAAAGTTTTGGTGGACCGGTATGAAGAATCAAATAGCAGAATTTGTCGAGCGATGTCTAATTTGTCAAAGAGTAAAAGCCGAGCACCAAAGACCCGCTGGATTATTGCAACCCTTAGAGGTGCCGGAATGGAAATGGGATCACATCACCATGGACTTTGTAACCGACTTACCCAAGACTAAGTATGGGAATGATGCTATATGGGTCATTGTGGATCGTTTGACCAAGTCCGCACACTTTTTGGCTATGACGATTAAGGCATCTATGGAGAAGTTAGCATCTATGTACATTGACCATATCGTTTGCTTGCATGGGGTCCCCATAAGTATCGTATGCGACCGCGATCCCCATTTCACTTCGAGGTTTTGGACAGCCTTTCAAAAGGCAATGGGCACAGAGATTAGAATGAGTTCCGCATTTCATCCTCAAACAGATGGACAATCGGAAAGAACAATCCAAATCCTTGAGGATATGCTCCGCGCTTGTATCCTTGATTTCGGAGGAAGCTGGGATAGAAGCCTTAAGCTCGTTGAGTTCTCCTATAATAATAGCTTCCACAGGTCTATCAGGATGGCACCATATGAAGCGTTGTATGGACAAAAATGTCGATCCCCACTCTATTGGGATGAGATTGGAGACAAGATCTATGCGGGACCCGACATTGTCGAGCAAACACGAGAAAAGGTGAAGCTTGTCCAGCAAAGGCTAAGAGCGGCACAAGATAGAACGAAGATATGGGCAGACGAAAGAAGGAGACCTTTGGAGTTCCAAGAATGAGAGAAAGTTTTTCTAAAGGTTTCTCCGACTAAGGGTGTTAAAAGATTTGGCATCAAAGGAAAGCTAAGCCCAAGATTCGTTGGACCTTATGAGATACTTGAGAGAGTGGGCGAAGTTGCATACCGCTTGGCGTTGCCACCATCTCTCTCCCAGTTAAATGATGTATTCCATGTTTCCCAACTTCGTCGATATGTATATGACCCCAGCCACATCCTTGAAGATCAATAGTTGAAAGTTTATGAGGATATATCTTATGAGGAAGAGCCTATAAAGATCGTTGATCGAAAGGAGAAGGCCTTAAGAAATAGATCCATACCCATGGTAAAGATACAATGGAGGCATCATTCGGAGGCAGAAGTAACATGGGAAACTGAGGAAGATATGAGGAGTAGGTATCCGCATCTTTTAGACTAGTTCGGAAGTTTCGAGGACGAAACTTATAATAAGGGGGGGAGGATGTTGTACCCCAACGACCATGTACTTGAAACTATGAATAAGTGACGAAATAAAAGCGATGATTCTTCACGTGCATGTTACTTGAGTCAAATTAGCGCTTCTTTATTTAAATTCTTTAAGTCCATTTAGGACAGGCACTAAATAGTTATATCAGCGAACGTCACAAGGTGTGTGATACCCCTTGTGAATTCGGCCAAAGGCCATTGATCACCCTTGAAGTAAACTCGTCCTTGTAAGAATACAAACATAATTGATACTCACAAAGCAAGATTAAAATCATATTAGATAAAATAGATAGTAGCATAAATTATATAAATGTGGGATATGTTAACTATGAAATGACCAAAACACCCCCAAAGGCCCCCTATTTTCGGTCAAGACCCTCCCAAGGGATCTAGAACCCTCCACAAATTAACCTAAATAAACCAAATAATATTAAATACCAAAATCAACAAACATGCAAAGAATAAACTAGTAAAATAAAATAAAAGAAGACATGCATGCAAGAAAGAAATGATAAAAAAATGAAAACATGCAAACATGCCCTTACACAATTACAAACCCAACACCCTTTTCTCAACTTTTCACAAAAGCCTTGTCCCTCCATTTGACTCCCCCACCGTCGGTTGCCTCCCCATTATTCCCCCCAACATATTTTATTTTAGCCACCACAAGCTCATCTCAAACCATCTTGGAAATCCTCTCAAGCAAAGCCTAGTAAAACTTAGCAAAATTTCCACCCTTCCATCACCAAGAAAACTTTCGGCCCCTCCCTTCTTGAAGGCTAGAAGTCCTCAATCAAGCTTCATCTTCAAGACTCAAGAGACATCTAGGTAAGTCTTGTTCCAAACTTCCTTAAGTGAATTCTTATTTAGTGAAGAATGAAGCTCACATGAACTCCTCCTCTCCATGCCAAAACCGTGGGATTCCATGGTTCAAATAGGTGAAAGCCATCAACTTTCTTAGGGTTGACATCTTGTGGTGCTTGAATCTCTACTCAAATCTTATTTTGGTAAGATGTTCTAGCCTCAAATACATCCTACTTTCATTATTGAATAAGGACTAATCTTTTCATTCCAATCTTCTTCAATACCGTATGCTCAAGGAAGGAAAGGGAGGATTCCAACTCAACTCACTTCATAACCAAGCTAAGAAAAGAACTTTAGCTTGAAGAGGCAAGTATACACTAGACTCTCATGATTTATTTGAAGAATTAGTGACTTGAATGGCTAGATGATCCTAAGATGTGAACTTTAGAAGAAAACACTAAGTTCATGTTTGTACCTTAGTGATTTCTTAAGAACATTATCTTGCATGTAACTAATTCCTTCAAAGAGGTAATCTTTTGTTACATACAATTGTGAAATTGGGCTGTCTTAAGATGAATTAAGGTCCACCTAAGTAAGTCTAGGCTAGATTAACTCTTGGATGAAACTTGTGAAGACCTAAGAAAGCATGCATGTGTTAAATGTGAATTTTATGAGGTTGTTTGGGTAAGATTGGAATAACATGGTACTTGAATGTGTTGCATGCTTAAGTAAGTGTTGTGAAAATATGTTCTTGGTATCACCTAAATTTCGGCCTAAAGGATGAAGATGAAGGTGAATTGAATCCAAGAAAGAACACCTTTTGTGAACAAGCATGCTAATGGTTGTGAACAAACTACCCACTGTTTTGACATGGTGCAAAGAGGACCAAAATGAGGAATGAAATCTGGACATTCATAGGAAAAAGGTGTATGTGATGACTAATAAGTTATTTCATAAGCACAAGATAATTAGTGGTCAGTTGACATGAAAGGAGGGTAAAATGTCAAACCACTGGAGCTGGACAAAATTGGACAGTGAGATGTGTGACCTTAAACTGAACCTTACCGACGTGATATCAAATTGGTTTTTGGTATGATGTTAGTCCTATGTGTTTAGCAAATGTGAGAGTTGGAATTGTGGTAAAATAAGTTATGGATTATGTTTAATAAATGTTTTGGTGAAACTGCTCAGGCTGGAAATTCTGGAACTGGACAGAATAAAGTGACGTTTTAAATGGTTTAAGAACTGACCTTACAGACCTTCAAGGAAGCTAAATTTTGGTACACAGTTAGCCTTATGAATATAGCACAAGTGAGAGCTGGAATTCTGTCAAAATAAGCTAAGGATTATTTTTAAGAAATTACGCGGTAAAACTACTCCAGTAACAAATTCTGGAGCTGGGCAGAATTGACCATTGATTTCAACGTATTAAAAGAAGACCTTGTGAACCTTTATTAAATCTGATTTTTGGCACCAACCTAGCCCCATGAGTGTAGTAGAGATGTCAGCTGGAATTTTGGTAAAATGAGCTATGGTTAATTTTTAATAAAATATTTGGTAAGACTGGTCAGACCTGCAAAACGGGAATTGAGCAGAATAGTGACCTCTTTTCACTGAATTAAAAAGGGACCTTGTAGCTGACCAATAAAGCTGAGTTTTGGCCTGGTAATAATCCTATGAGTGTAGTAGACACTCCAGCTGGAATCTTGGTAAAATAAGTTCTGGATTATTTTTAATGAATTATTTGGTAAAACTGCTCAATTGAAATTACTGGAGCCAACCTGAAATTAGTAACGACTTTCCAGGCCCCAGAAAGGGGACTTAGAGATATGCAAATGGGCTGAATTTCGGTAGGATACTAGTTACACATGTTTATGACTTGGGCGAGTTGGAATTTCTGGAAAACGAATTACGGATTCGCCGCAATTGAATTTTTAGTAAAATCTGTCAGCTCAGTTTCAGCACTTAACCCAGTTCGGAAAGCAAGTAAATAAGCCCTTTACGGTTATTGAAATAATCTGAAATTTTATGACATGTATCTAAGATTCCACGAAACGTAGTTGTGACAAAAGAATTATGGAAATGGACCTAATTGGTTAGCTTAACTGCCCTATGAATATGAAGTAAAAGTCTTGGAAATATTTAGATTCCAAATTCACGTATGTTGATATGTTATAAGGAATGCATACGATTATTCATGTCATGGCTTGCATTTCATATCACAGCATGTATCATGCATGATCATGAAACTGATTTTCATGGATTTTATGATGCAAGCAAGTTTTACAAGCGACTATCTTTTCGTTATGCATGAAAAGTTTTTACGGTCCCATGTTTTTTAAAGAAAGCTTCATGATTCCTTTGCCGGCCAAGCATGTGACTAACCCGACTTCAGATCCGAGGTTAATTGATCTGATATCTGTTCTGGACCCGTTCAGGCCCGGAGTTAATTGGTCTGATATCTGTTCTGGACCCGCTCAGATCCGGGGTTAATTGATCTGACACTCTGTTTTTACGACATGTTACCTTATGGGACCAAATTGATGTTTTGACATGACATGACATGACATCATGCATTGCATCTTGCATAATTCACGTTCATGAACACATGTTGCATGTCACAATCAATGGTTAAAGGTTATTGTTGGGAAAGCCTTTCCTAATAACATGCTTAAGACGAATGCCAAGTAAGTTCAGGAACCAAGATCAGGTATGATATAGCAATCCCTAAAACATGCCTAAGCCGAATGTCAAGTAAGTACATGATCCAAGAGCAGATATGAATTATGATTATTTGAGGTTTTTCGGGTAATACATTCATGTCATGATTCTTTACGTATTTCATGCTAGTTTATTGTATTCTTGCTGGGTGATTTTTTATCACTCACACTATTTTTCCCTAGAGCCGGAGAATGCCAAGATAGAATGGATCGAGGACGAGCCGAGAGTACCTTATCCATAGGCGAGGAGTATGAAGAGAGCTAAGCTAAGGACTTTTGTGCTGCCAAGACGATTTGTATACTATGTTTAAACTCTCTGGATTGTCGGTTATGCTATGATTTGGGGTACTACTACTTTTGGGAACTCAGTAAATTAGTGATGCATGTTTGATTTGAAAAGTTTTAATTCTGCCTAAATTTTAGTACCATGTTGAATGATAGCGTGGGAGTCCACGACTTATGTTATGGATGTTCACATGTTATGCATGACGCCTTGTACTCTCCTCAGTGAAGTACGGCGGGTGCACCGTATCCGGACGAGGCCGGGTGCGGGGCGCTACACAAGTACCCGTATCGAACTGTTTTACTGTCTTTTCTAAATCTGGGTTTCTTGATTTCAAATATGAAATATTGCCTTTCATCTCATTATTTTCATATGTTAATGATGAAATCCCAGATTTTAATGCATTAATCATACAAGACGACTCTTCTTCTGATTAGTTCAATTTAGATACAAGATTCATATTAGAATATTCTAACAATTTCTTGTCTTCAATTAACCTTTTCTTTTCTTTTGCGAGAGTCTTCGTGTATGAAATTCAAGATATCTACTAAATAAATCACCATAAGAGGTTCGGAATCAGAATCGGATTCACTACATACCTCGTTTGATGCTTTGGATGCAAAGCATACTTGTGTCGTTTCTTCTTCGGTTTCATTAGTCTCAGAATCGGATGAGTCACTCCAAGTTGAGATCTGGAGATCTCTTCTTGTATTCCTTTGCTTAGGTTCTGAGACGAGTCTGTTTTTTGTCCAATCTTTGTCATGGTTTTTGTTTATCGGTTTGTCCTTGTTCGAGCAATCATATGATAGTTGTCCAAATTTTCCACATTCATAGCATTTTATATCTTTATCGTTATCTTATTTTAATTTCTCTTAGTTGAAGTAGGCGTAGGTTTGTTTCTAAATTAATTTCTCATGACCTTTCTTAATCCTTTAGCCAACTTGATTAGATCATCATTTTTAGAATCCGTATCACTATCATCTATGCGATCAGAAAACATAGAGAAATATTAATTTGATTTAAACGCTATAGTCTTATCTTGTTTAGAAGTTGATTCAGAATTTCTTAGAGTGAATTTTCTCATATACCTTTAAAGATCCGATCAATTCCTCCATTTTCATTGACTTGGTTTCTTTACTCTCTTCGACTGTGGTGACTCTATGATCCCATTCGGATGGGAGGCTTCTCAATACCTTTTGCACCTTTTCCTATGAAGCAAATACATTGCCAAGAGATTCAAGAGAATTGTAGATGTTAGTCAATCTTAAATCCATATCGACAATAGATTCAATCGGTAATATTTGAAGGATTCAAGAGTAGGCATAAGCATGTTTATGTTAGACTCTTTAACTTGGCTGGTACCTTCATGTTTCATTTCAAGACATCTCCACATTTCTTGGGCACTAGAACAATTTGACATATAACTTGATTCATTTTTACTTAAACCAATTAGAAGAAGTTGCATGGCTCTAGCATTCATGGTTAATTTCTTTTATCATCACTAGTTTATTCATGCTTCGGTTTTATAACTTCTAATGTAATGCCATCAATCGTAATTATCTTAGATGGAACAAAATGACCGTCTTCTATGATGTAGCATAAGTCTATATCAATAGCCATACGGAAAAGTTTCTTACGAAGTTTCCATTGTATAAAAGACTCACCGTAGAAAAGGGGAGGCCTTACGCTTGACATTTCTTCTTGCTCGGTTTTATAACTAATAGATGCCATCTCACAAAGATTGTTGAATCTTCTTGTAGTGAGTGAATCTGAGCTCGGATACCACTTGTAGGATATGCATAGCACCACTAGAAGGGGGGTTGAATAGTGAGTGCCGAAAATGCGGTTTTTAAAACTTTTTAGACCAAATAACTCACTCCTGAAACCATTTTCTGTTTTCAGATCCTGAATTGAAATAACTAGACCAGGTTGTAGACCTTCAAAAATTGTAACATTTGGCGATGATGTGCTCTCAGATGTTATAAGTGTCTCAAAAAAATTTCAGACTAAAACTCCAAGTCTAACCCCTTAAAAAATGTTTTTCCTCAGATTGCGTCAATCTGCCAAAAACTATTCTTCAAAATGAAAAATTTATTTCTATTAATTGGCAACTCTAAATGACCAGAAACTTTTATGGTATGACCTTCAAGCTGTGTACTTAATGGGTTAAAACAATTTTTTAAAATTCTTTTGGTAAGTATGTCAACCATGTTGATGTTCTTAACCTTTGCAAATATGAGAATCAACCTACTCCCCTCTTTGAGGACACCTTCCTCAGTATTCACTGATCACAAATCGCACCTTGACACAAGGTCGGCTGGAGTTAAACACCAACTCCACCCTTTTACAATCAAACGAACAAACGCAACAACACGAACACAAACACGGAACAAATAAAGGTTTGATCATACCTTGAACCTTGATCAACCTTGTACAAGAGATGAACGTATGTGGATGGTATGAACAAAGCCTATACAGTATATGGAATATAAGAATGATAGGCTTGAGGCTAAGAGCAAGAGAAAAGAATAAGAGAAAAGAGAATAGTCTTGCTTGATCTTGAATGAATATGAATTTTTTCTTAACCTTGCTTGAATCATCTTGCCCCTTTTTAATAGTTGGTTGGCCGCCCCTAGGGTTGTAGTATTCCTTGAAAATTGTCTTGAATACCCTTGTAATATTACTTTGTTTAAATGATGAGACAAACTTTCTTACTTGGTGCAATACGATTGGACAAATGACTTGTCTTTGCCTAGTTGTCACTTCTTGATAGCCATTGCTTATCAACCTTGGCACTCCATAAATGAGCTGGAACTTCCATCAAAAAATCTGAAACACATGCTTAAAATCAAGGCGGTTAATTTCCAAATAATCATGATATGATTCTACCACATTTTTTGAAGACAATTTGTGCAAGAGTGAATACAAAAATTGGCCAGCGCATTTCATGTGCTGAAATTTCAGCATGTTTGTATTTTGAAATATTTTCTTGTGTGTTGCCCTCTTCAATGTAACCAGTCATGTGTATCTTATCCTCCACCAATTAAAGTTCCAAATAAGCTCCACCTAGGATCCAAATGAGGTGTCATTGGCGTGTTACTCCTCAGCTACATGTGCTGAAATTATCTTTTGAATATTTGTGACATAATGATATACAATCTTCACACACATGGTAAATTTCAATCAGCCCGAAGTTGATTTTGATAGAACACTCTAACATGTCTTGAATGTGTAAAAAGTGTCTAGATACATGTTACATCAATAAACAAACCGTCCCATGTATGTATAAGTGTAGAAAACCGAATTTTCGACTTTCGTCAATTACGCGATTTTTCTCCGACTAATCTCAAACTTCTTAGACATGTAATATATATTATGTCACACATAAGATACATAAAATAAGGTGTATATTCATCTCCAATGGCTGAATGAAAAATGCCATGTGCCATAAAAAATAAATTTGAATTCTCCACAAATTTAGGCTAAAATGTGGATGATTGATGTGTAAACATGATATGACTTTGGTGCTGAATTTGGCATGTGAAGCACGAATTTTCTCATTGTTTTTAGTGTATATAGGATGGCTATCTTTATATGGTAAGTACAATACATGTCGGTGAAGGTTCAGTAGTCACCCAATAAGACAATACTTTGGGTTTATGGCCTCGTGACATGTCCTTATATTTGAAAGCAATATGACTTATAATATATGATATGAGACCTGTATATACTCATAAATATGATGTGTATATGGTGGTGTGATGTCGACGTATGTTTATGATATGTATGATGTGTCGGTGGAACGTCGGAATAGAAACGTATAATTCGTCGTTTACAAAAAATATATACATTTTTTATATAAGGTTATATTTATTAAATAAAGTCTCCTTTGTGGCTGGAGAACTCCATAATACAATCAATGTCATCATATGAAAAGAGAAAATGTAATAAAGTAATGATTGCCAATCTCCAATCATATATGATATGCCGCATTAAAACCATGCCAAGTAAAACCACCCTTGTAGATAAAACCTTGGCGAAGGAAAAGCGTATATATTTATATAATTTGAATGGCCTATCGTTCCAATACAAAGGTTTTTGCAAAGCAATTTGCAGCAAGTTGATGCAGGCCGAATAATCTTCGAAGGAGATGGACTGAAGAAGTGAGAGCGGAGGAGTCCAGGAGAAGCAGCGAATGAAAGTGCATCCGTTGGACTAGCAAGAAGTAGATTGCTCTTGTGTACCTCGGCAAAGAAGCAAAATGTCACGCAAACAAGATAAAGTACCAATATAAAGATAAATAAGTAGATGATGGAGAGCACAGTACCCATGTTGCCCGTAACTAATTTAGGTACGGGCAACAATAAGGAAAACATATTCCTCCTGTGATCATAGAGCATAAAGGAAACATAGTTCAAATCATACCCGGTCTCCTGCATCAAAAAGATGCAGGCGAGACAATGGAGACTAGACATTGTGCTCATTCCGCTATAATCGAGTATACGGTGTATGAAGATCTATCTGTAATGCTGCATGGACCAGTGGGGGTAATTGCGATGTTGTGTCGTGAATACTCGTATGACCGTGCATAAGCACTTGTTGAGACAGAAAATGCGCCACTATGTTTCCCTCTTGTGGGATATAAGATACTGTTAGACAAAGACCTGAGAGCAATGAGTGCAGTCGCGCAAAGTCGCTACCCAAACGCTCAGAAAATCTAGTAGTAGTTCAAAGTAAATGCAATAACTGCTGGCAGTCTGTGTCCACAATGAAATCAATAAATCCAGCTGTTATGAAGAAGAGAAGTGAGAAAAACATAGCTTGGAGCTCCGCATGCAAAGGAGGTAACATTGGGAGAGAAAAGCCAATCGCCCAAACCAATTGGTCGGCGTCATTGCGCAGAATAGCCGCAGCCGTTGCACCCCGTTGTTCAGTAGCAGCATCAACATTAAGTTTAAGTTTTCCTGAAAGTGGTAGGCTCCATCTAACAATTCTTACACGCCCTGTGCGCAGCTTAGGCATGTAGTGCGCAAGCAACAGATGTGGCACTATGTGTGCAAACTTTTGTCCCGAAACTGAAGCACTCCATGAAAATATACCATGGCGAATATGTTCCCTCAAACAAATAATGGAGAAAGATTCTTCTCCAAAATGAATTGCAACGTATTCTTTCCAAATGGACCATGTAGTAATCAAAGGCACAATGACCACTAATTGTCCCATCATAGTGGTAGCACAAGACCTACTCCACCATTGTCGCAAATATTGTCTAAGATGTTGATGGGTAGGGGAAGGACCACCGAAAGTTACAGCCATGTTTTTCCAAATTCCCGTAATCACTGGGCAGGAATAAAAGACATCATTTTGATTGATGATTGAATTGTAGCAAAACACACATCTTGTTGGCATAGTCACTAACCAATGGCACATACGTTCAGGCATCGAAAGACTATTAAACCATAGTCTCCATAGGAATATTTGTCCTGCCACTAGGGCACCTTTCCACCAAATATAACGTGCAGCAGGAAAAGGTGTAGCGAACAATCTACATGTCTCATATGCAGCTTTGAGAGTAAACTGACCATGCACATCATCTAGCCAAGCGTAACCATCCTGTGTATGAGTCACGTGATTTTCGCAGAAGGGATGGATATGACACAACCGTTTCCAATCTGAAGAATCATAGATATAAGATTGCATTGCAGTTCGCCTCCCATTCTTTTGATGCATATACTGTGCCCAAAGAGAATCTGATGTTTGATAATTCCACCATATCTTGCATTCGAAAGCCTTTTGTAAAGCAATTAAACTGCGGACTGTAAAACCACTCTCCGTTTTTGGCAAACAAATGGTGCTCCAAGATCTCCAGTGATGACGACTGCCCCATAAGAAGTGTGACATTTACCGATGTATCTCAGAAATGACGCTCTTTGGCAATTGTGCCGTGGCCATTATGTGCAGTGGCTTAGCGGCAAGGACTGACTGGATCAGAGTCAATCTGCCAGCCATATTTAGTAGCTTATGCGACCAACCTGCTAATCGAATGTCAAAGTGACTAAGCAGCGAAGTACAGTATCTTGAGCGATTAATACCTTTGAATAGATAAGAGCCCAAATATATAAGCGGTAAGGAGGTTAAACGCATTCCTAAAAGTGTAGTCACACGCTGACTTGAAATATTGCTGCCCAGCTGTAGCGCCCCGCTCCCGAGCCCTAACATCGGGAACAGTGCACCCGCCGTATCTCACTAAGGAGAATACAAAGCGTCAAATCAAAACAGATACACGTCAGCGGAAGTCAAAATTTAAAACCTCGGAATAATCATCATCATAAATATCAATGTCTAGGCAAATCTAAATCCGATACAAATGTCAAATGTAGATATCACTAAATGTCTAAAGTACATAAACCTCGAGTATCGAAAATCATTATCTCAACTAAGCCCTCGAAAGTCTCATTGGAATGTCATCGACCTCAATATCTCCACCCTTGGTCATCTTCGGTATGCTAACTCAATCACCTGTCTATCTGCAAAATATGTTAAAGCGTGGTTTGAGCGACGAGTCACTCAGCAAGTAATCCCACTATACTTACCATGGGATCATACACGGAGAAGCAAGTGTGATAAGAATATATAACAACATAAAATAATAGCATGCTTCTCTTCGCAAGTAAATTTTCAATGTTACCCCTAACATCCAAAAGCAAATAGAGCAAATAGACCCAGCAAAGTACAAAACAAAGTCCAATTAAGTACGTAACAAAGTCAACAAATAGACCGATGACCAAGTCAAACCAAACGGCAGTCAAGCAAAGGTTAGTCCATGCTAAAATGTGATGCAATTTTTCAAAACAATGCAATGCCAATGTTCCCATATTTCAAATCCAATGTTTCCCATATCAATGTCCAATGTCCAAATCCAATATCCATATCCGATTAACGCGGTCCAAAAATCCAAATAACCAAGTCCGGTTCAATCGGTCCAAAGTCCAAAATCAAATGCAAAGGCTATAGCACTTTCCCTACAAGTGACTTATACCGTAAGACTTACGAATTGATTCCCCCAAAACCAAATATACTATAGACACCCTGTCCCAGATTAGGTCGTTACGTCTATAGCACCAAATATATGCCTTTGCACCTTGTCCCAGACTAGGTAGTTACGCTCAGGCCCAAAATATGCATACATAAGCCCTGTCCCTGACGAGGTAGTTATATCTGCAGCAATCCAAATAGGCATACAGAAACCCTGTCCCTGACGAGGTAGTTACATCTGCAGCGCTCAGTAACCAAAAAAGGAATCAACTCGGCTTACCGATATATTTCCCTTGTAAGGGTGAATTTCCAAAAATATGCAAGTGCAACTTTCAAAATCATTTTCCAAGTACCCAAGTTAGTTCAAATTACCAAAATGGGGCAAAATGTCAAATTTGTCAAAATTACCAAATTGTCCTCCAAATATCACATAATTCCAAGCAGTTATTCCAAATAGCCCAAAAGGTCCAAAATACCAAAAATTGACACTCCCAGCCGTGTATGTACATACGTATATATGCCCACGCCCATACATGTACATATACACATATATACATACACGTAACTCCCTCCGCCCAGTTTACATATTTCAACCCGATTCACAACTCACATACATACTTATATATATGTAGTAAAAATATATATATATATACCACCTACTATACATATTTAAGATTTTTACATAACCACACTCTTTTGTTTTCTTTTTGTTCTTTTCTTTCGGCCCTCCAACAGTAAGCCTCAAATTCAAAAGGGAAAAGAATATCACATCAATTGTAAAATGAAGTTTAGCAATTTGAGTATAGATTTCAATAATCAATATAAATTCGCATGACAACTGTGTCTTCCAAGAAGATTACACGAACCCATCAATTGTTGAATACTTTGATAAAGTTTCAACAACTACTATTATTCCCGATGAAAACGATAGATAGCGTGTCTTCCTCTCGAAAGTGTTTTATATATAAAATATATATAAATATACATGCTTTGCAAGCAAAGGGACAAAAGCAAAATTCTGTAGGTGAACTTCGCAAAGCAACAAAACAAAAGTTCTTTTTTTTTTTGTGAACTTTTCAAGAGAACATTGCAAAATGAAGTAACTAAAGTCCAGCAAAATTGAGTTTATTCTTTCTTTTTGTCCCACACTGTCCACACACACACATATATATATTGAAAAGTAAGCATATGAAACATTTGAAGATCAATGCAAATGTTAGCAACATTTGAAACGCTTGAAAACAATGAATGGAGAATTCAATGGCTAACGTTCATAGCAAAATTTCCGTTATTAATATATAAAACAGAAATATTTAATATACATAATACATATGTATTATTTCCATAAACGATCAGAGCATACATATATGTAAGGATATTCGGCCATTTTACTAAAAATTTACCAAAATTCGATATTCACCTATATACATGTACATACACGGCCACACATAAATACTTATACAACCATTTATGCAATCGCATATACTTATGCATGATCCATATTTATAATCAACATAAACATATAGATTTTTGCAAAACATAGCAAGTATAGGGAGATTACTTACACCGTGTCTCGATTATACTCTATCGTGCAAGAAGCCGGGTTGAAACGGACAAGAATTGGCCTCTTTCCTTCTCTTGAAGGCGGCAGCCAATTGGGTGGTGTTGGGGGTAGAGCTAGCCGTTTTCTATTTTGCATGATGTGGGGATAATTTGTCGTATATAGGGTATGTCTAAGTATATATAAATATCAAGAGGAAATTTGCACCTTTTCCTTTCCTTGCTGCGGGCGGCAACCATTTGGGGAGGAGAAACAACAGCATGGCTTGGTTGCTGCCGCTGTGGTATTGGGGCTGGGGTGGAGCGGCAGCAATAGGGTAGGAATTTAGGGATTTTATGTGATATATGTGTGTTATATATAAATGTAAGTTAGGTAGTATTATAGTGTATTTAGGTTATCTTATTCTAGTGTGATTAGGATTAGTTTAAATTCAAACTTCATCTATCTACTTCATAATCATATTAGGATTTTAAGTTTTAAACTTATCTTCTTTTATTTTGTTTTTTCTTTTATAATTCTTTTTGGTCGTGCGTGTACGTCTAATATACATATATATATATATCGTATGAAAACGCGGGTCATAACATTCCTTCCCCCTTACTAAAAGTTTCGTCCTCGAAACTTACGTATGATGTATCAATGACTTAGTATGGTTCTACTTAAACATCCAATTTGATAATGACCGTGCTAAATATTCATTTTATATTGTGATGCGTTAACCATTTTACTTTCTTATCATAGACTAAGGCCTCGAAAATCGTTCCTTGTACTCGACAAGCTAATTTCTAAGTCCATTATTCTCTGCTTATTTAAGATCATGGCCTACTCTTCTTATAACTCTAGAATCAAACTTAGGATATTGTCACCATACTGAGGGTTCCATAACCCAGTCATCATCGGTAGCTATCGTACTTATATCTGTGGTCATAGCAGCCCTTTAAGATCTGTTCTTATACTATAATCTTTAGCTTAAGTTGTCTAATCCTAGTATGGCACACTAAATATTGATCGACTTAGGGCATTCTAATTCACCATGCTTCCGCGCACCACTCTGATCCACCATATTTTTTTTTTCCATTGGTTATTTCAACCGCTAACTTTAACTTAGTTAGATCTTACCTGAAAGGCACCTCTACTTATTCATACTTACACTATTCAATTGAAGCCTACTCGATACATCAGTACTTATCCTAAGAATTATCACTTAATTCTTTGTTATTCCACTGTACTTATTCTAGTAGTACTCGCTTAACTATCAATTAATATCCCTAGTAGGACTAATATCTTCAGCCTATTTTGACAAGCCTAAGTCAACATCTTAATTAGAGCTATAAGCTCCTTTGGATGATATTATTTTCTAAAGTCTACTGACCATAATGCTAATGAATTGTTAATTTTTTTTTGCCTTATATATGAATTTTATTTACATGAAAGAAATGAAGAAACTTCTCTTCCAGTGTACAACCTTCAGCAGTATGTTATTACAAATGGTGATAAAGGTTAAGCATATGGAGCTAGTAATATGACGGCCATCTAGCATATGTAGCAAGATTCAATACCAAAAGACTACGAACTATTAAATGCTATGAAGCCATGAAAAAAGGTATAGGAATCTATTACTTGTAGTATTCTCAAGCTCTTTTGCAACCTCCTGTGCACGTTGAGTTTTGCAGCCTTTTGTGCTGCCTTTTTCTCGGTCCGTGCACGCACTGCAGCATAGATGGCAGCATCTAGTTCAACTCTTTGTTCAAGAACCTTAATGATTCGAGCTTGCTCTGTAGTAAGAGAAGCTTTAGCAAAGGTTTCTAGTAAATCGTTACCTAGTTCTATCCTTATTGTATAAATCATTTCTTAGTATCTACAATCACCACTTAAACTTAGTCACACTCTGATATACCGTTAAAAGTAGAGCATGAGCCTGCTTCATTTATCACAATGGTACTGGGTTTGCAGGGGCTGGATTTAAGGAATCACACAAATGGTTATAGTCAGCACTTAGGTTAGGCAAATAATTCAGAGTCGTATGGACTGTCCTGGGTATACGTGGACATATCCCTTATCCGATCGTCACTAAAGTCTAATATCATGACTTATTTCTAGAATCGATACTTGGTATCATCATTTCTTACGTCTAAAATCATTGCTTATTTCTAAGTTCAATGCTTAGAATATAATTACAGCTTATAACTAAGATCAGTACTTATGTTCGAACCATTGCCTTATGTGCAAAAATCCCCTTAATTTCTAGAGTCGATATTTAGTCTCATCATTCCTTAAGTCTAAAATTGTAACTTATGAACAAGGTCATCACTTAACTTCTAAGGTCACGTCTTATTTCCAAGAACATGCTCAATATATAATCATTGCTTACGGCTAATAATCGGTACTTATGCATAAGATCAGGACTTAGGGACAAAATCATAACTTAGTTTCTAATATCATAGCCTAAATCTATGCTTCCGCCGTGGATCTAGAACCTGGCTCTGATACCACCTGTAGCGCCCCGCTCCCGAGCCCTAACATCGGGAACAGTGCACCCGCCGTATCTCACTAAGGAGAATACAAAGCGTCAAATCAAAACAGATACACGTCAGCGGAAGTCAAAATTTAAAACCTCGGAATAATCATCATCATAAATATCAATGTCTAGGCAAATCTAAATCCGATACAAATGTCAAATGTAGATATCACTAAATGTCTAAAGTACATAAACCTCGAGTATCGAAAACCATTATCTCAACTAAGCCCTCGAAAGTCTCATTGGAATGTCATCGACCTAAGGTTCAAAATCGTAATAGAAGACGTTCCAAATATTGCCATGAGACTCTATCAAAATCCTTGGCCATATCCAACTTGATTATCACTTGTCCGCCTCTGAATTTCCTATCCAAAATATGCACCATCTCTTTTGCCATCAATATTTGTTCAGAAATACTGCGACCTGGCATGAAACCAGCTTATTCTGGGGATATCAATCGCGGTAAGATAGCAGAAAGACGAGATGTTATAAGCCTCGTCACCACCTTATAAAGAAAATTCGTTAGACAAATGGGGCGAAAATCAGCAAAAGTGGTAGGATTTTGAACCTTAGGTATTACACAAATGAGCGATGAGGCCATGGATGCAGGCATCCAAATGCCTAAAAAGAATTCATGCACTGCAATAAGGACATCCATCTGTAACACATCCCAAAAATGATGATAGAATGATCCTGAAAATCCAGCTGGTCCAGAAGCACTAGACGGGCTTAACCCCCACACTACCTTCTTGACCTCAGCGATCACTGGTATTGCAAGCAATGCATCATTATCCTCATTGTTCAATAACTGTGGTATGTAATTGAGAATAATGTCATGCGCCTGCGTTTGCTCTTCTTTAAACAGATTAGAATAGAAATTCACCTCTTCCTCCTGCAATTCCTCAGGTGTGTCACATTCAAATCCATCCTGTCTATGAAGCATGAGTATAGTTTGGCGTTTTCTCCTGGCTTTAACAATTTGATGGAAGTAGGCTAGTGTTCGCATCTCCCTCCTTTAGCCATTTAATATTAGCT
This sequence comes from Eustoma russellianum, assembly GCA_036186865.1. Lineage (NCBI taxonomy): Eukaryota > Viridiplantae > Streptophyta > Magnoliopsida > Gentianales > Gentianaceae > Eustoma > Eustoma russellianum. The sequence goes on from AP025052.1 coordinate 10,753,513, forward strand.
TTTTGTTTCCAATAAAGGTATGCACGATGCTGCTGCTGTAAGAGGCGAGCTTTGGTTAGCTGATAATTCTCACGATTAACTGGTGTAGGATTGGCATCATAAACTCGCTCTACGCGGACAACTTCTTCTTCTGCCACCATCAGTCCATTGAATATATTGCCAAAGGCCTCTTTATTCCATATGCGTAGGTCCTTCTTTAAACGACGTAGTTTGTCATAGATCCCATACATGCCACCAACTGTTGGATATGATTTCCAATGCGCCCTCACATACGGATCAAAATCATCATGTGTCAGCCAATCTCAAGGTAACGAAAAGCAGACGGCCCAGTATGATCAAGCAAAGCACACAGTAGCAATAAAGGCGCATGGTCCGACGTAGCTCTATGAAGATGTCGGACTATAGTATGTGTAAACATATCTAAAAAACTCTGTGAGCATAAAAACCGATCTAATCTGCGCCATACTTTGCCCAGACCTTGTTCATCAGAGCAAGTAAAATGGGAACCCTGATATGGTATATCTAGCAACGCATTGTGATCAACAAATTCTTTAAAATCTGCCAAGGTTCTTAAGGATGGAGTTGAGACCCCTTTATGTTCCGCTAGACTCAGAAAAGTATTAAAATCCCCACCAATCAACCAAGGGAGGTCTATCCCTGCAGAAAACACACTCAAGTCTGTTGAGAAATATGCTTGGATAATTTTCAAAGTCATGATTTTAAGTGATGAATACTTAAAAATGTCACACATGGTGTTATATGTGATTAAAAGTTGAAAAAGTTGAACAAGTTGACATCGATCTCTCAGGTTGTTGCACATCGATCGATCTATGTACATAGATCTCTCATATCGATCGATCCATGTAAGGCAGAAAAGTTTAAGACCTTTTTGTGAGACATCGATCTCTAAACCTGAGATACATCGATCGATCGTTGTACATCGAACTCTCACCTCGATCGATCGATGTAGGTCAGAGACAAAACCTGAACCTTTATGTGAGACATCGATCTATGAAGCTGAGACACTTCGATCGATTGATGTCTAGAGTTTTTAGAAATAATTTTCTAAAATGTGATAAAATGGTTGTTTTCATTTGTACATGATTTATACATGCTCATTATGTGCTTATTATGTGTTTTTGGTGATTATTATTGTCTTGTGACTAACGTACCTTGGAAGTTTCTACAACTTACCAAAAAGGGCAAAATTGGTATTTTAAGTTTTGTAGGAACATCATATGGTGAAAAATATTTCAAGTGCATATTATTATCTTGGTTATCATGACAAAGGTGGTATTGTGATTATTTCTGACCATCGGGGGCATTTCTTGAGTTTTCTCACACAAGGGGTATTTTGGTCATTTTACCTCCAAGGGTATTTTTGGTATTCTCATTCAAGGAATCTCTTGAGCATATTATTATCTTCATTCTGGAGCTGTGTTATTATTATTTTGAAGATTATATGGTGATCTTATATCTTATTCTCTCAACCGATGATATTATTGACTATAGCTGGATATGTGACGATTTGAGATGTCACATTCTATTTTTTCTTGAAGACCCTCTTATATATGTTATAAGAGGATATTAATCATCATCTTTTAGAGATTACAAGGTGTCCTTGGTGCAAGATTCATCACAATATGTAAAGGAGAAGAAAGTATGAATTTTGGTGTTATATGTTGACACAATCTTGTCAACACTTATTCATTATTTTTTATTCACAAAATTTGAGTTGGTATACATACATACAACATCAAAAACGTTCATAAACAGTTGGAGAAGGTGGTGTACTCATTTTTTGACATTTGGACAAGTGGAAAATTCAAAAACAAGCTAGTTGGCAAAAGTTGCCAACTTGAAATTTCAAATTTGAATGTAATGGAGACAAGGTTGTTGGAGATGATTATGGAGGTGCTTTAATTCAAAATTCTCAGCCATCACATGGTCTAAAAGTTGGAGAGAATATGCCATCTATTCGTACTATAAATAGGAGGCAAGGTGAAGAAGAGAAGACACATACTTGAAAGCAAAAATTGAAGATTGTTGTCTTGCTATTCTCTTCTCATATTTTTGTTCATACTTTGTGTAGCTAAGGTGTTCAATTTTTCTGTTGTCCAGCTACACTATACACACCTTCTTGGGTTGGATTTGTATGATTGATTAGCCAAATTTATAAGGTTACATCAATAGGTGGTAGATGTGTTGTAATCAAGAGTTGCATAGAAGTGATTATCCAAGTCTTGAATAGGGTTGGTGTATAACCCAAGGATCAAGCTTGGCTCTTGTTGTAAGGTGTTCATTTGATAGTGAAATCAAAGGAAAGGTGTTCCTTGGGACTGGAGTAGGTCACATTGACCGAACCAGTATAAATTCTCGGTGTTCTTCTCTTGTTTCTTTATTTCTGTTTTCTGCCCGTTTTTGACTGTAGTTTTCACACAACTTATCACAATTTGAAAAAATTGCTAAACATTTTCAAAATTCGTGATTTTCAGTGGAGTTATACTTCAGACGGTTAGCTTTCATTTGAAACAATAATCACGTGATTTGAGCAAGGGAACGTTAGTCTTTCAGTCTTTGCAAGATAACTGCTCCAATCTGGCTGTAATCTGACCAGTTTTGAGAAAACTTAAATTCTGTATTTTTCAAGAATTGTTTAAGGTCAGGGCCTTTTGGAAACTTCATCTAGACATCCTAAGGAGTGTTTTGATATAAAGATCAACCTTTTTGGTTGAGTATTCAAAGATAAATAAGTTTTGCAAAATCAGCAACATTCTGTCCAATTCTGTCCAGATTGACCATTTGAATCTTTTTATTTGTTTGAAGGGTCAAACGATCTTATTTTTGTCTGATTTTTGGACAGAGTCTTTTTAAGTCATTGAAGTTAAATTCTGGAGAGTTTCATAATTTTTGAAGTTGTGTACAATTATTTGTGAAGTTCTGAAAAACAGGTTCTGAATCTGAGGTGGTTTCAGATTCTGTTTTCAAAGGGAATTTTAACAAAGGGTTGTAGTGTAATTTCTGCTAACCACTATTCACCCCCCCTCTAGTGGTGTTTATTGCAGGTGCACGGTCCAACATTTGGTATTAGAGCCAGACCAACACCACTCAAAAGAAGCAAGATTCAACGCCGTACAAACAAGACAAGGCTAAGAAGGAAGAAATCATAGTTGCCTGCTAATCCCAAATCAAGAAGGTTTTGAGCATTTGAACACTTCAAGAAGGTTTGGAACATTTGTATTCACTTGATTAAAGATTCAAGGTATTCATCTAAAATCATACATCATGTCATCTATCTCTCATAAAGGAGCGTTCTCAAAGTCTACGAAAGAGGTAACATCTACTCCTGATTTTGATTCTGATAATGAGATGACTTTCGATGAAATGTATGATGAATTCATGAAAGTGCATGCTCATTGTAAAAGGTTGTCAAAAGAGAAAAGGAAACTAATTGATAAAAATGACAAGTTGAAGACAACCAACTTGGAACTTTCTAATCAATTAGAGTCTTTCAAACAAGAGTCATCAAATGCTCTTGATTCATTAAAGACTAAAATTGAGTCATCTAGAAATAATGAACAAACCTTAAGAACCGAAAATAGTGCATTGGAAACCAAGATGCATGATTATGAAAATGAAGTGTCTACACTTAAATCATGCAAACTAGGCTTAGAGAAAACCTTAGAACAGTTTAAATCCGGTACAAATATGTTAGACACACTCATCTCATCACAAAAGTATGGTAATGATAAAACCGGCTTAGGCTATAAAGAAGAAAATGAAAAGTAAATAAAAAGACTAAGTTTGTTTCATCTAGTACAAAGTTGCCATATAATACAATAAAATCAACTTTGCCTGCTACATCTTCTTCTACACCTTCTTCTACTAATATCAAGGCAAAAATACAACATACACCCATAAAAGCACACATGCATAAACATACATCTAGGCCAAACTTTGCATTTAGACAACCTAGAAATTATGCCTATATATATACAAATGCAACGAGACATAATAAAATGCATTCAATATATTATAAACCTAAGTGTAGGCAACACTCTTATAAGTCTTATAGAAATGCCTATGAACACACTTATACTGCGCCATTCAAGAAACAAAATCGCATGCCTTATGCACATTATAAAATTCGGCCATCCTATAATGATTATCAACCATGGCACAACATGTATAACAATGCATCTTCACTTATGTGGAATAATCATGTATATGCTAATTCTTCTTATTTTCCAAATTATAACAATGCTAAAAATGTGCCTAGAAGGTATATTCAAGTTCGGATACCTAAGGGATATCTAAACAAGAATAGTGCCCCTACCATTCAAGGACCCAAATAAAGGGTACCTAAAACTTTGTCTCCATTGTAGGATAAACGCAAGGAATGCAAGAAGGAGGCAAAGTCAAAGAATATAAAAACCAAATGGTTTTTAGATAGTGGATGTTCGAGGCATATTACAGGGAACCCCAAACTATTCATCAAATTAGAACATATCAAGAATGAAGGAAAAGTAACATTCGGTGACAACAACAAAGGAGAAGTTGTTGGAAAAGGAACAATTGGGGACCCTAACACATTTCAAATACGAAATGTGTTGTTAGTAAGCAATCTATCTTATAATTTACTTAGTATTTCTCAACTTATAGATTGTGGTTATAATGTTTCCTTTCTTCCCAATTCTTGTGATATAATAAATGAAAAAGGAGAAACGGTTTTAAAAGGAAATAGAGATGGAAATATTTATACTCTTACCTTAGATAACATGTTAGATGCTAAGGTTAAGTGTCTAATATCACATGACTTAGATGTAAATTTATGGCATAGAAGATTAGGCCATATAAAAATTTCAACTATTAAGAAATTGTCTAAGAAGAATTTAAGTTAGACTTAGATAATTATCAAATGTGTGAAACATGTATCAAGGGAAAACACATTAAAGAAACCTTGAAACCAAAACATGAAGTGAGTACTAGTCATGCACTAGAATTGCTTCACTTAGACTTATTTGGTCCAAGTAGGACAAGAAGTCTAGGTGGACACTACTATGTGTGTGTCATAGTAGATGATTACTCACGCTACACATGGACATTGTTCTTAACACACAAAGACGATGCTCCATTAGCAATCGAAACTCTTATTAAGCAACTTGAAAACATTTATGAAGAAAATGTTAAAAGAATTAGAAGCGATAGAGGTGGAGAATTTAAAAACAAAGACGTAATCAAATTTTTCGAACTATATGGATCAAACATGAATTCTCACCACCTAGAACACCACAACTCAATGGAGTTGTTGAACGTAAAAATAGAACGATTCAAGAAGTTGCTAGGACAATGCTGTGTAAAAATAAATTACCTAAATATTTATGGGCTGAAGCTGTTAGTTGTGCATGCTATATTATAAATAGGCTCACTATTAGAAAGAAATTAAATAAAACGCCTTATGAATTGCTAAACAATAGACAACCTAAGATAGATTATCTTAAATTATTTGGATGTAAATGTTTTGTGCTGAACACTAAGGATAATCTAGATAAATTTGAACAAAAGTCTATTGAATGCATATTTGTTGGGTATTCAACTAACTCAAGAGCATATAGGTGTTATAATCCTGCATCTAGAAAAATAATTGAATCCATACATGTGAAATTCAATGAAAATGCATGCTTTGAAGTTAGTGATAAACATCAACATAAACAAGAAACAAATGTTGAAAATATATTTGATGATGATGTATTACTTGAGCCTGTACTTGATCATCTAGAACCAACTCCCCCTGAACAAGACATACATGAACCCTTAGATGAAATAAATCAAGAGGCTCTGCAATTGGAAGATACAACTAATGATCCAATTACATATGATAACGTTCACACTAATGAAACATTTGAACAAGATGAGGGTGAACATAGTCAATCTAGGAATTGGTGCCACACTAGAGAACTAATCATTGGAGATCCAAGTGTTGGGTTAGAACACGTAGAAATATAAGTCAACTGTAGGATCTGCAAGGCACCACTAGAAGGGGGGGGGGTTGAATAGTGGGTGCGGAAAATGTGGTTTTTAAAATTTGTTTTGAACCAAAAATCCAACTTCTGAAAACAGTTTCTGTTTTCAGGACCAGTTTTAAAACGTTTTGAAAACTAGGTTTCAGGTCTTCAAAAATTATGAAATTTGGAGACAACATAGAATCAGATGTTATGAGTATCTCCTAAAAATTTCAGATTACAATTCAACCTCTAACCCCTTGAAAAATCGTTGGTGTTCAGATTGCGCAAATCTGCCAGAAACGATACATTGATTTGAAAAATTAATTTCTATTTGTACACAACTCCAAATGCTCTGAAAATTTAACCACTAACCCCTTATATGTTATATGTAAATGGGTTGAAACATTTTTGAAAACTTCTTTTGAGAATTTAGTCAAATACGATCAAAGTCTCAACCTTTGCAAGCCTGAAAATCAGACTGCACTAGTCTCAGAACTTTGGACGTTTGAATGACTTATACTTGTCCAAAAGGGTTGAAACTTGCTCCAAAAGAACCATAGAACGTGTGGTTATATTTTCTGAAAGTTGCGTGATTTTTGAAATTCTTTTACTATTTTTACGAACGTGATTAAAAACAGTAAACAGTGCTGAAACAGAAAATCAGTGCTGAAAGTAAATGACACCAAGAATTTTATACTGGTTTGGTTATCAACAACCTACTCCAGTCTTCAAGGAACACCTTCCTTGGTTCACACTAATCACAAAATTCAAAAACACCTTACCACAGGGTTGATGGAGTTACACACCAACTCCAACCCTTTACAAACCTTGTACGTTCAATACAATATGCACGAACACCACCACTTCGCAAGAATGAAGATTGATCACACCTTGATCAATCTTTTACAAAGATATGGAATATGTGGTGGTCTATATCAAGTCTATTCAAGATTGAAAGATATGAATACAATAGGCGTTCAAGAAGAGAGAAAGAAACAGAATGTAGAAGAAGAAGAGCTAGACTTTTGATCACTTTAATTTTGCAATGCTTGTGCTTGTCTTGTTTTTGCTCATCTTCTTTCCTTTTAACTTGGTGCAGCCGTCCCCCTATAGGTGCCTCCCCCTCTTTAAAATTATCTTCTAAGTCCTTGGGAGGATGTAAGACATCATTGTGACATGGCCTTGCTTACTTGGCATCTTCTTATTGGATGATCATTTAAGCTTCGCTTACTTGGCACTTCATGATTGGTTGAATGTTGTCATCATTGATGACTTGGAAAAATCTGAGAATAACACTGAAACATGTGCCAAAATCATCACAAAATAATTACCATAATTCATAAGATTGTCACATAAAGTTAAGCAAGATAATATCTCACAAAATTGGGTAAGAAATTCGGCCATAAACATGTCTTGCACATGCTGAAATTTCAGCATGTGTAACATCCACTCTTTCTTCAAAATGTTGCCTATTTTGCATTGTTTTAATTCAATAATTCAATCAACATTTAGTATACAATATTCTCATCATGTGTGGAATAAAATTTGACAACCATGTGGCTATATTTCAGCCATATACATTACACACATGCTGATTTTTTCAGCATGTGTGATATTCAAAAATATCACTTTCTTTATTCCATAAAATATTAAAAACACTTCCAAATTGTCTCCCAATTAATTCACTTAATTCAAGAAGTAAAATATGCCTCATTTACTTGATAAAATTCGGCCACCCTTAAACTCACATGCTGAAATTTTCAGCATGTGTTTCAAATTAGACAAGGTTTGAAATCTTACCATTTGTAGCTTCTCTCTTTAATTCACCAACATTGTATGATTGATCCTTGACCAATCAATATACCAACAAGGCTCCAAATAAGCTCCATCTCAGCTGCAGGAGCGTTAGGCAATGTATATACATGTGCTGAAAATTATTTTTGCTAACTTTGTAAAATAGTGCACATTTAATAATACACACATGTTATATTCCAATCAGCCCTTAATTTAATTTTCTAGAACACTTTAAGATGTATAACATATGTAAAAAGTGTCTAGATACATGTCACATGCTGTACCAAAAACGTTCCATGTGTTGTGTGCGTAGAAAACCGAATTTTCGATATTTATCGATTACCCGATTTTTCTCTAATTTAAATTCCAACTTTTGTACATGTTATATATATTATGTTATACATAATATATATAATATATACTTTAAATTTCAGCACTTGGCTGGTCTAAAGTGGTACCATTTACATGTGAAAAAATTAAACTTGGAATCTTCACATTTTGGCCTTAATGTGGGGTGATTTGTGTGTGCCAACATGGAAAGTATTTTTGGCTGAATATTTCATGTAACCCACGAAATTTTTGATGATTTTTGAAGTATAGGGGCTGGCCATTTATTTATGGCAAGTACGTGACACGTTGGCGAAGTTTCGGTATTCGCCCGATACGACAATTTTCGGTTTAGAACCTTTTATCGTGTCGTATTTAAATTTGTCATCACCATATCTTATATATGATATAAGACCTGAATATACTCATAAATATGAGTTAAGTATAGTGGTGTGACGTTAACGTACGTACGTAAAATATATAACGTGTCGGTAGTACGTTGAAATACATGTGTATGTACCTTTTTCAAAAAAATCTGAAAATATATGTAATATATATGTATATGGCATGTCACATTAAAGAGGGGAGGAGGAGAAAACTTTCCTTCCTTAGCTTTGTTACCTTTGTGCCTTTTCCAAATGTGGCTTCCTTTAATGAACTACTTAGTTTAATAAACTAAGTACTTCACTTAATAAACTAATTTAGTTCATTAATAGTGGCACCTGAAAATAGTATAAACACAACAAATGTTTGCCATATGATGTAAGCTTTAACGCTTCATGGCTCGTTAGTCCGGCAATATTATATATAAGCTAAATAAGGCAAGTAATAGCAATGTATCATGCACACGTTTGTTTATATCATGCACGTTTTATCTTATGCTTGTTTTTGTGCACATTTAAATCATGTATTTGAAAATCACTCAAACCCCTTTTTCTCTACAATCTCCCCCTTTTGATGATTTTCAAAATAACTTATGCACATGATTTAAATCCTATCACTCCCCCTTCAATCATGCATAAAATCAAAACTTGAATTTGCCTTTTCGAGTCGCTCCCCCTTAATTTATGCAATTAGTATCTCTCTTTAGTATCTCTCTCCCCCTTAAATCATGCTATCTCTCCCCTTTGTTTTGAAAAGTAAATCAAAAGATGCCTGTAAAGATGAAGAAGAAAAAAAATCATGCATTTCATATAACGTGCGTTCGTAAGGGTTATTTATTCAACCCTTTGAAAATGTCCCTTTTGCTACCCAAATTTGGGTGACCTTTCTAGGTCTTCCAAAAGGTGAGAAAGGTGATGAGAACGCAACATAATATATGTTAGGGACAAATGCGTTTGGCCTTTGGCCAAGAATCCCATCATGCATGTAGTATGGTTTCTGTTTTTGATAAGCATTTCGGTTTGCATGCACGGGACGTGATCTAGATGCATTTTTGTGATATGAGTGTCGCGTATGCATCACTTGTTTCTTCTCATATCTATATGACACATAATTATATTTTGCATGATGTGAAGAAGAAGCACGTTGAGATGTCATAAGAAAAGGCCTATGCGTCTTCTTAGATGCCACATATGTCTTTGATGCATCTATTTTCTTAGATGGGATAAATTTGGTTGGTTTATTTTGTGGCTTACTTTTCTCAACGTATCCTAGTCCGGTTTTGTCACTATCATGCTTTTGAGAAGAAATGAGGTGATCTAGCATGTTTGTTCTCGTGTCAAATTGTTTCACCTTTTCTCTACATCCGCATTCCTTGATTTCAAGTTTGAAATCTCGGATTTCAATTCAGTGTTCTCGGATGTCAATGATGAAATTTCAAACCTTAATGAATTTATGATGCAAGACGACTCTTCTTTTGAATCGTTTAATTGAGACACAAGATTTGTGTTAGAAGATTCTAACAATTTCTTGTCTTCAATTAACCGTTTCTTTTGTTTTGCAAGAATTCTAGTAAACTTATGTAATTTAAGATATTCAACATATAAATCATCATAAGATAGTTCAGAATCCGAGTCAGAATCAGAATTTACCTCATTTTCAAATAGTGGAGGCATTTGGCTTGACATACCTTCTTGCTCGGTTTTGTCGCTTGTGGTTGCCATCTCACAAAGATCGTTGGATCCTTTTGTTGTGAATGTTCCTGTGCTCTGATACCAATTGTAGGATCTGCAAGGCACCACTAGAAGGGGGGGTTGAATAGTGGGTGCGGAAAATGTGGTTTTTAAAATTTGTTTGAACCAAAAATCCAACTTCTGAAAACAGTTTCTGTTTTCAGGACCAGTTTTAAAACGTTTTGAAAACTAGGTTTCAGGTCTTCAAAAATTCTGAAATTTGGAGAGAACTTAGATTCAGATGTTATGAGTATCTCCTAAAAATTTCAGATTACAATGCAACCTCTAACCCCTTGAAAAATCGTCGGTGTTCAGATTGCGCAAATCTGCCAGAAACGATACACTGATTTGAAAAATTAATTTCTATTTGTACACAACTCCAAATGCTCTAAAAATTTAACCACTAACCCCTTATATGTTATATGTAAATGGGTTGAAACATTTTTGAAAACTTCTTTTGAGAATTTAGTCAAATACGATCAAAGTCTCAACCTTTGCAAGCCTGAAAATCAGACTGCACTAGTCTCAGAACTTTGGACGTTTGAATGACTTATACTTGTCCAAAAGGGTTGAAACTTGCTCCAAAAGAACCCTAGAATGTGTGGTTATATTTTCTGAAAGTTTCGTGATTTTTAAAATTCTTTTACTATTTTTACGAACGTGATTAAAAACAGTAAAAAGTGCTGAAACAGAAAATCAGTGCTGAAAGTAAATGACACCAAGAATTTTATACTGGTTCGGTTATCAACAACCTACTCCAGTCTTCAAGGAACACCTTCCTTGGTTCACGCTAATCACACAATTCAAAAACACCTTACCACAGGGTTGATGGAGTTACACACCAACTCCAACCCTTTACAAACCTTGTACGTTCAATACAATATGCACGAACACCACCACTTCGCAAGAATGAAGATTGATCACACCTTGATCAATCTTTTACAAAGATATGGAATATGTGGTGGTCTATATCAAGTCTATTCAAGATTGAAAGATAGGAATACAATAGGCTTTCAAGAAGAGAGAAAGAAAGAGAATGTAGAAGAAGAAGAGCTAGACTTTTGATCACTTTAATTTTGCAATGCTTGTGCTTGTCTTATTTTTGCTCATCTTCTTTCCTTTTAACTTGGTGCAGCCGTCCCCCTATAGGTGCCTCCCCCTCTTTAAAATTATCTTCTAAGTCCTTGGGAGGATGTAAGACATCATTGTGACATGGCCTTGCTTACTTGGCATCTTCTTATTGGATGATCATTTAAGCTTCGCTTACTTGGCGCTTCATGATTGGTTGAATGTTGTCATCATTGATGACTTGGAAAAATCTGAGAATAACACTGAAACATGTGCCAAAATCATCACAAAATAATTACCATAATTCATAAGATTGTCACATAAAGTTAAGCAAGATAATATCTCACAAAATTGGGTAAGAAATTCGGCCATAAACATGTCTTGCACATGCTGAAATTTCAGCATGTGTAACATCCACTCTTTCTTCAAAATGTTGCCTATTTTGCATTGTTTTAATTCAAGAATTCAATCAACATTTAGTATACAATATTCTCATCATGTGTGGAATAAAATTTGACAACCATGTGGCCTATATTTCAGCCATATACATTACACACATGCTGATTTTTTCAGCATGTGTGATATTCAAAAATATCACTTTCTTTATTCCATAAAATATTCAAAACACTTCCAAATTGTCTCCCAATTAATTCACTTAATTCAAGAAGTAAAATATGCCTCATTTACTTGATAAAATTCGGCCACCCTTAAACTCACATGCTGAAATTTTCAGCATGTGTTTCAAATTAGACAAGGTTTGAAATCTTACCATTTGTAGCTTCTCTCTTTAATTCACCAACATTGTATGATTGATCCTTGACCAATCAATATACCAACAAGGCTCCAAATAAGCTCCATCTCAGCTGTAGGAGTGTTAGGCAATGTATATACATGTGCTGAAAATTATTTTTGCTGACTTTGTAAAATAGTGCACATTTAATAATACACACATGTTATATTCCAATCAGCCCTTAATTTAATTTTCTAGAACAGTTTAAGATGTATAACATATGTAAAAAGTGTCTAGATACATGTCACATGCTGTACCAAAAATGTTCCATGTGTTGTGTGCGTAGAAAACCGAATTTTCGATATTTATCGATTACCCGATTTTTCTCTAATTTAAATTCCAAATTTTGCACATGTTATATATATTATGTTATACATAATATATATAATATATACTTTAAATTTCAGCACTTGGCTGGTCTAAAGTGGTACCATTTACATGTGACAAAATTAAACTTGGAATCTTCACATTTTGGCCTTAATGTGGGGTGATTTGTGTGTGCCAACATGGAAAGTATTTTTGGCTGAATATTTCATGTAACCCACGAAATTTTTGATGATTTTTGAAGTATAGGGGCTGGCCATTTATTTATGGCAAGTACGTGAAACGTTGGCGAAGTTTCGGTATTCGCCCGATACGACAATTTTCGGTTTAGAACCTTTTATCGTGTCGTATTTAAATTTGTCATCACCATATCTTATATATGATATAAGACCTGAATATACTCATAAATATGAGTTAAGTATAGTGGTGTGACGTTAACGTACGTACGTAAAATATATAACGTGTCGGTAGTACGTTGGAATACATGTGTATGTACCTTTCTCAAAAAATCTGAAAATTTATGTAATATATATGTATATGGCATGTCACATTAAAGAGGGGAGGAGGAGAAAACTTTCCTTCCTTAGCTTTGTTACCTTTGTGCCTTTTCCAAATGTGGCTTCCTTTAATGAACTACTTAGTTTAATAAACTAAGTACTTCACTTAATAAACTAATTTAGTTCATTAATAGTGGCACCTGAAAATAGTATAAATACAACAAATGTTTGCCATATGATGTAAGCTTTAACGCTTCATGGCTCGTTAGTCCGGCAACATTATATATAAGCTAAATAAGGCAAGTAATAGCAATGTATCATGCACACGTTTGTTTATATCATGCACGTTTTATCTTATGCTTGTTTTTATGCACATTTAAATCATGTATTTGAAAATCACTCAAACCTCTTTTTCTCTACATCAACTTGAAGGACATAGCTTAATCTCACAATTAGAACCTAAGAACGTAAAGGAAGCCTTAGGTGACATATCATGGATAGATGCTATGCATGTGGAATTAAATCAATTCACAAGGAACAACGTGTGGGACTTAGTACCTAAACCTGAAGACAAGTCTATCATAGGAACTAAATGGGTCTTTAAGAATAAAATGGATGAACAAGGAAATATTACAAGGAATAAGGCTAGACTAGTCGCACAAGGTTATAATCAACAAGAAGGAATAGATTATGAAGAAACCTTTTCACCCGTTGCACGACTAGAAGCAATTAGATTATTACTTGCGATTGTAAGTCTAAGCAATATTAAGCTTTTCCAAATGGATGTCAAGAGTGCATTCTTGAATGGATACATCCAAGAAGAGGTGTTTGTCAAACAACCCCCTGGATTCGAAGATCCAAAGAATCCTAACCATGTTTACAAGCTTAAGAAAGCGCTATATGGTTTGAAACAAGCTCCAAGAGCTTGGTATGATAGATTTGCAAACTTTCTTTTTGCAAATAATTATCAAAGGGGGGCCATCGACAACACATTATTCCTAAAAAGAAAAGGTAATGATTTGTTAATAGTTCAAATATACGTAAATGATATAATCTTTGGTTCAAACAACCCTACTTTAGTAAAAGACTTCGAAGAATGTATGAAGTCAGAGTTTGAAATGTCAATGGTAGTAGAGTTGAATTATTTCTTAAGACTTCAAATCAAACAAACCCCTCAAGGAATTCACATTAGCCAACTTAAGTATGTCAATGATATGATTAAGAAGTTTGGCTTTGAAGAGTTAAAACCTACAACTACCCTTATGAGTGTTAGTACCAAACTTGATAAGGACGAAAATAGTAAACCTTTTGATGACACACTTTATAGGTCTATGATTGGCTCATTGTTATACTTAACTGCATCAAGACCTGATATTATGTTTAGTGTGTGTATGTGTGCTAGGTTTCAATCTTGTCCTAAGGTATCACATTACAATGCAGTGAAAAAGATCTTTAGATATCTTAAGCATACACCTCACTTAGGACTGTGGTATGATAGAAACGCTAAGTTGGAATTACACGTATATAGTGATACTGATTATGGTGGTTGCAAGTTAGATAGAAAATCCACTAGCGGTACATGTCAATTCATAGGAACCAATTTGATCTCTTGGTTTTCTAAAAGCAAGCTAGTGTAGCTCTTTCTGCCACTGAAGCCGAGTATATCGCTTTGAGTTTATATACTACCCAAATACTTTGGCTTAAACAGCAACTTAGTGATTTTTGCATTAAAATGAATAAGATTCCAATTTTCTGCGATAGCACAAGTGCAATCAATCTTTTCCGGAATCCGGTGCTTCATTCTAAGGCCAAACACATTGAGGTGCGATACCACTTTCTTCGCGATCATGTTCAAAATGAGGACATAGTGATAAACCATATAAGAACTGATCACCAAATCGCTGACATCTTCACCAAACCTTTTAATCAAGCCACTTTTGAAAACTTACGAGCCAAATTAGGAATGATGATTTACGATACCATTGTATAGTTCTATCTTTTGCATGATTTGCAAAATAAAAGGGGAGATAGAATAAGAACATGATTTTAGTTGGTAAGTCATGATGAATCATATGCTAAGTTTTTATTGGTATAAATTTTGGAGCATAGGTTAAGGGGGAGAGTATGAGTTGAGGGGGAGCGGCATACTATTTAAAAGTTGAAAACATAGTTGAAAACATTTGGTTAAACTTTTGGTTAAGCATTTGGTTAAACTTTTGGTTATAAGTTGTGACATTAAAATCATGTTAGGTTATTTTGAAAATCATCCAAAAGGGGGAGAATGTTGAGAAATATGTTTGGATAAATTTCAAAGTCATGATTTTAAGTGATGAATACTTAAAAATGTTACACATGGTGTTATATGTGATTAAAAGTTGAAAAAGTTGAACAAGTTGACATCGATCTCTCTGGTTGTTGCACATCGATCGATCTATGTACATAGATCTCTCAAATCGATCGATCTATGTAAGGCAGAAAAGTTTAAGACCTTTCTGTGAGACATCGATCTCTAAACCTGAGACACATCGATCGATCGATGTACATCGAACTCTCACTTCGATCGATCGATGTAGGTCAGAGACAAAACCTGAACCTTTATGTGAGACATCGATCTATGAAGCTGAGACACTTCGATCGATTGATGTCTAGAGTTTTTAGAAATAATTTTCTAAAATGTGATAAAATGGTTGTTTTCATTTGTACATGATTTATACATGCTCATTATGTGCTTATTATGTGTTTTTGGTGATTATTATTGTCTTGTGACTAACGTGCCTTGGAAGTTTCTACAACTTACCAAAAAGGACAAAATTGGTATTTTAAGTTTTGTAGGAACATCATATGGTGAAAAATATTTCAAGTGCATATTATTATCTTGGTTATCATGACAAAGGTGGTATTGTGATTATTTCTGACCATCGGGGGCATTTCTTGAGTTTTCTCACACAAGGGGTATTTTGGTCATTTTACCTCCAAGGGTATTTTTCGTATTCTCACTCAAGGAATCTCTTGAGCATATTATTATCTTCATTATGGAGCTCTGTTATTATTATTTTGAAGATTATATGGTGATCTTATATCTTATTCTCTCAACCGATGATATTATTGACTATAGCTGGATATGTGACGATTTGAGATGTCACATTCTATTTTTTCTTGAAGACCCTCTTATATATGTTATAAGAGGATATTAATCATCATCTTTTAGAGATTACAAGGTGTCCTTGGTGCAAGATTCATCACAATATGTAAAGGAGAAGAAAGTATGAATTTTGGTGTTATATGTTGACACAATCTTGTCAACACTTATTCATTATTTTTTATTCACAAAATTTGAGTTGGTATACATACATACAACATCAAAAACGTTCATAAACAGGTGGAGAAGGTGGTGTACTCATTTTTTGACTTTTGGACAAGTGGAAAATTCAAAAACAAGCTAGTTGGCAAAAGTTGCCAACTTGAAATTTCAAATTTGAATGTAATGGAGACAAGGTTGTTGGAGATGATTATGGAGGTGCTTTAATTCAAAATTCTCAGCCATCACATGGTCTAAAAGTTGGAGAGAATATGCCATCTATTCATACTATAAATAGGAGGCAAGGTGAAGAAGAGAAGACACATACTTGAAAGCAAAAATTGAAGATTGTTGTCTTGCTATTCTCTTCTCATATTTTTGTTCATACTTTGTGTAGCTAAGGTGTTCAATTTTTCTGTTGTCCAGCTACGCTATACACACCTTCTTGGGTTGGATTTGTATGATTGATTAGCCAAATTTATAAGGTTACATCAATAGGTGGTAGATGTGTTGTAATCAAGAGTTGCATAGAAGTGATTATCCAAGTCTTGAATAGGGTTGGTGTATAACCCAAGGATCAAGCTTGGCTCTTGTTGTAAGGTGTTCATTTGATAGTGAAATCAAAGGAAAGGTGTTCCTTGGGACTGGAGTAGGTCACATTGACCGAACCAGGATAAATTCTCGGTGTTCTTCTCTTGTTTCTTTATTTCTGTTTTCTGCCCGTTTTTGACTGCAGTTTTCACACAATTTATCACAATTTGAAAAAATAGCTAAACATTTTCAAAATTCGTGATTTTCGGTGGAGTTATACTTCAGGCTGTTAGATTTCATTTGAAACAAGAATCACTTGATTTGAGCAAGGGAAAGTTAGTCTTTCAGTCTTTGCAAGATAACTGCTCCAATCTGGCTGCAATCTGACCAGTTTTGAGAAAACTTAAATTCTGTATTTTTCAAGAATTGTTTAAGGTCAGGGCCTTTTGGAAACTTCATCTAGACATCCTAAGGAGTGTTTTGATATAAAGATCAACCTTTTTGGTTGAGTATTCAAAGATAAATAAGTTTTGCAAAATCAGCAACATTCTGTCCAATTCTGTCCAGATTGACCATCTGAATCTTTTATTTGTTTGAAGGGCCAAACAATCTTATTTTTGTCTGATTTTTGGACAGAGTCTTGTTAACTCATTTAAGTTACATTCTGGAGAGTTTCATAATTTTTGGAGTTGTGTACAATTATTTGTGAAGTTTTGAAAAACAGGTTCTGAATCTGAGGTGGTTTCAGATTCTGTTTTCAAAGGGGATTTTAACAAAGGGTTGTAGTGTAATTTCCGCTAACCACTATTCACCCACCTCTAGTGGTGTTTATTGCAGGTGCACGGTCCAACAAAGTCCTCCCATAGTGGACGAAGGGCCGCTACTGTATGTTTGGCTTAAACCAATGTGAGCCAAAATTCTTGCTGAGTAGACAACCAGCACACATGCAGAGATACGTGCTGGACACCCAAGTGCATATCCACCAGATCACAAAAGGAAGATCTCCAAAATATCCATATGTTATTATCATTGTATGAGCCCGCTAGAGAAAAACCAAATTGCAAACGAAAATACTCCGACTTAGAAGGGCGTAGTTTAGGTTCTACTAAAATCAAAATATGCATATTATATTGACAAATAAGAGACGAAATACGCAGAAGATAAGTAGTAACTCCGCGAACATTCCACAATAGAATCTTCATGGGAGAACCTCATCTGATGAGTTAGTGGTTGAGCGATGCATCGCTCCTCGAGTCATAACCGATAGTGGATGTGCCAGCGGCATTTCTCCTTTACGTCGCCTTGGCCTTCGAGTTTTGATTTGTATTAGATGATCAACAACCTGAGTCACATCAGGGGGAGATGCTTAGAGTCTCATCCTCCGCAGTAGGCGTATTAGAGACAATGCATGCTACATCCATGACTGCTGTACGTAATAGCTGAGCATCAACTGGCGCATCCTCATGCAGTTCTGAATCTGAAGCGTGTGCCAATACAGCAGGATCATCCTTTGTTACAGTAGAGACTATAGCCTCCATCGTCGATGAAAAATGTAGTCTTGTCAAATCTTGAACGTCAGAAATGTGATCCACCTGGTGAGTTGGCGACAAGTCATGAGAACATGTTGCAATTTTGGGAGTGTGTGGCTGATCTACACTAACAACGGCTGTATGCTCCTGTAACTCTTCAGCAGGCTGATCAAGGTCCACCACTGATTGAGGTTCTGCCTAGACAGTATCTGTGACAAGTTCCTGCATGTGTTTTTTGGGTGTCCATTGTTGTGAAGCTGGGGGAGGCACTGTGCGTTTAGGGTTAGTAGGTTGCGCCATAGATACCATTTCTTGCTGCTTGCGAGCTGAGTCTTTAGATTTAGTACAATCTGCAAGCCCATGTCCTAAAACATGCATGATGAACAATAAGGGGGAAGATTCTCATACTCCACTGGTTGAAAGAAAAATAATCCGCACTCTCAATGTATAGTTTCTGGGGCAATTCCTGGGAGACATCAATTTCTAAAAAAAGACGAGCCACTGAAGGACGCAGTAGCTGCATGGTGGCAGAATCCGCCTTCAGAGGAGTTCCAATCATTCTGCCTATCTCAAACAAATCCTCTTTCTTGTGTAAATATACAGGCAATCCTGGTAATGATACCCATATGGGTACAACTGGCAAAATCGACCTTTGGATCATATGCATATGACCATTTTGTTACCTGCATATGATAACCTAGAACAATCCATGCTCGTCTCGTAGAGCATCGATAATAATCTTCTTTCGCATCAAAATTCGTCAGAATATGAGTAGCATCTAATAAAGTAGTTTTAACTGCAGCTTTAAATCCAATACGATCAAAACATTTACGTATCGCATCCAGTTTTGGCTTACCATACCAGAAAGTTCCCCCCAAGCAATATCTAAAAGAATCCGCCAAAGAAGCAACTTCTTCGTGAGTCAATCGATGTATTTAATGTAGGTAAACAGAAATTTGGCCATGCTCCAGCAATGCGCCCTCCCCGCCGCCACCCTCCTTTCCTTCTGCAATCATTCCGTTCATCGGCAATTTCTTTTCTTTTTCTTGTCATCTTATCGTGTGATCGCAGATGCCATCGTGGAATCCTCAGCCGCAATTGCAGGATTCTGCAGCCATGAAGCGATCATTTGCTTCCTTATTCACTACATCATCAGCGTCAACGATCGCAACGAAACCAATACAGAAAAACAAAGACAGTCCAATGATTGCCTTTTCAG
Source organism: Eustoma russellianum (assembly GCA_036186865.1). Classification (NCBI taxonomy): domain Eukaryota; kingdom Viridiplantae; phylum Streptophyta; class Magnoliopsida; order Gentianales; family Gentianaceae; genus Eustoma; species Eustoma russellianum. Next base: position 10,773,009 of record AP025052.1, read on the forward strand.
ATGAAGATATTACCACAATGGCTAAACCATATTGGCTTTCACTTGTGGGAAGTTTTTAGTATGGCCGCTCTCCGCTTGCTACAATCCGAAACACAATTGATCGCATAGGATTCCAAGGTTCGGTGGGCACGGGTTTATTAGATACCAATCATGTGTGGCTCCAAATTCGCACAAGCAGGATTATCTTTCGTGCTTTGCCAGGCAAAGTTGGACCATCTCAGGTAAATATATGAGAGTTACTAAATAGACTCCTGAATATGATCCTAAAATTGATGTTCCAATTGTTCCTGTTTGGATTTCGTTTCCTGGACTTCGTATTCATTTTCATCAACGTGAGGCATTATTTCAAATTGGCCGCATGGTTGGAGCGCCCATGAAATTAGACACGGCTACGGCTAAGAATCTACGTCCATCAGTTTCCCAGTTATACGTAGAGATTGACATACCACAGGAGCTCCGGTCATGAGTATTTATTCAACTCTCCAAGCGCTGTATTGCACAGTCAGTCATATATGAAGACCTCCCTATGTATTGCACGCAGTGTTCTCGATTAGGACATAAGGCATCCTCATGTGGGAAGGATGATGCTCCTGTTGACAAGCCTATGCAGCCGTCAACATTAGCATAAAATCAGCCTAAAGAAAAGGCACAGAGATGGACGCCTAAAAAGATCATTTCCACTCCTCATGATCAGTCAGGGCCATCAGTTTTGGAATTGCAGGCTGATAATATAGATAATGTGGCGCCCCGCACCCCGGCTCCGCCGGAGTCGGTGCACCCGCCGTACTTCACTAAGGAGAGTACTAGGCATCGTCTCATACGTATCATGATCCATGGTATAATGCATGGATTTTTCGCGCTTACGCGCAGATAAGTATGCGAAACCGTGGCAGAATTTAAAACTTTAAATTAAAAACATCCACTAGATCATTCTTTGTTTTACAACCCAAATCAAAGTATCGAACTCTCAAAAGTAGATGTTTCCCATCACAATTACATAATCAATCATCAGTCATAATTTTGAATTAAAGCACCAAAAATTAGCCAATTTGAATACTCCTAAGATTCATTTGTACTACACACACAGAGCTAGTGGCATGTCAAAATTTGGCTTAATAGAACACTTCTATGGTTCGTTCTCAAGCCACACAATCAGCAACACAAATCTGCCAGCTCCAGTAGTTTCAGCATTTCTTCACCTTTTTATTGTTCAAGCATTCTTCAACCAACTTCATTCATTAAGGTGACTTACTAAAAATAAAATGCACATTCAAACATAGTTATTTCAGGTCTCATAACTCATTTTAGGCTACACATAACTCATACCAACAGTCTTGCCATTTACGCCTAGAACATGTCACTTTTCATACCAACACTTTTCTTTACATCAACTAAGTTCATGTCTTGTTCTTAGAATCTTCAACTAAGATTCATAACTTAAAAATGGCTAGTCATTCAAGCATGCACTTCACAAGTAAGGCAAGATTGGCTAGAGTATACTTGCCTCTTTGAACCTTAGAGCTTTTCATTAGCTTGAGCCTTGTTTGCAATAGATTGAAGTTTTCTCCAACTTCATCATTCCACACGTTTTTGGAAGGAAGAAAAGGATGATCATTAGCTACTATCTTAAATGAAGAAGGGAGCTAGATTGAGGTTAGATTCATCTTACCAAATTGAAGCTTGAATGGAGCTTGAGATGGATTCTAACCACCAAGATACTAGCTTAGCTTGAAGGAATTTCACCTAGTGACCACTTTGGAGGTCACGTTTTTGGCATGAATAAGGGAGGTACCATGTGAGTTTCATCCTTTGAAATATAGAACATACTTAGAAGGTTTAACATTCAACTTACCTAGATGGGTTCTTCAAGGCTTGAAGATGAAGATGATCTCACACTCCTAGCTTCATCATGGCCGAAAGTTTGATGATGATGGAGTAGTATTCTAAGTGTTCTAAAATTGCTTGGGAAAGATTTTCTTCCCCTTGGCTTAAGGAAACAGCCGTGGGTTATGTTGGGAGGGGGAGGGATTCTCCAAGCTAATTAACCTTGGTTTCTTTTCACTAACCAAGGTTTTTTTAAGGCAACTATAGTTACTTTATGTCAACTATAGTTACTTTTTGTCAACTATAGTTACTTTATGCAAACTATAGTTACTTTATGCCAACTATAGTTACTTTATGCCAACTATAGTTACTTTATGTCAACTATAGTTACTTTATGGCCAACCTTGGTTATTTTACCCAACTAGAGTTATTTCCTCAACCTTGTAGTAACATTAAGTAACCATGGTAATCTTTCTTGGTCAACCATAGGGGGCCGATTTTCTTAGGCTTGGGTGACCCCTTTTCCATGCTTAATTTTCTTTTCTTATATGTGGATAAATGTCTCCTAATTAATTGATAATTTCCCCTTTTTCTTGTTTTAAAACAAAATTAGGAAAATTCTCAATTCTCCTTGGGCTAGGGCCGAATATTCTCCAAGAATTGGGGAAAAATTGCCCACTACCTACAACTCCTTAATTTTCATTTGGGCTTATTTTAGGGAGGCCCTTAAGATTAAACTCTCTTATAATTTGGGAAAACCCCTTTAAGGCCCCTTTATATGCCTTGTGAC